>CM053770.1:161540829-161701193 GCA_028658325.1 Potorous gilbertii
GCAGGGTAGGGGGGGGATGATGGAAGGGAGGGCAATGGAAGGAGGGAGCAACTAGAAATCAACACTCGGGGAGGGACAGGATCAAAAGAGAGAATAGGAACTGTGTGATCTTAACAAAATTTGATATTTCTGGTTAAAAAAAATAGAGGTAGTCAGGTGATGCAGTAGATAAGAGTGCTTGACCTGGGGTCATGGAGACCCAAGTTCAAATCTGACCTTGAGCACTTAATAGCTGTGTAATTGTGAGCAGGACATTTAACCTCTGTGCCTCAGTTTCTACATCTCTAAAATGGGGGGTAATAGCATTTCCTTCCCAGGGTTCTTGGGAGGATCAAATGAGTTAATATTTGTGAAGTGCTTTGCAAACCTGAAAGCGCATTTCTACAAATGCTAGCTATGGTTATCACTGTTATTCATTCTCTACCACACTCTGCCTTGTTTTGACCTGCTGTCTTATTTCCCTCTGGTTTGGATTTGCCCTTTTTCCTCTGCTTTCCTTAAAATACACATATACACATATTTTCATATATACATACATGCGCATGTATACATACCATGCATATATATACACATACGTACACATACCTGTACCTATACCTATACATGAGAAAGGGTACACAGGTCTCTTCCAGTTTTTAAACCCTGTAATCCTGTGATCTCTAACCCCTCCCAACTGTTTCAGGGTTCAAGTTCTTCCAAGGAGGGATCTTTCCATCACTCTGGGGATGCCACTGCCCACAGTTAGTTCACCAAGAAGAAAAATCTAGGTCCCAAGAAGCAGGATGAGTCATCCATGCAGAATTGTTTGTTTGCCTGCCTGACTTTTTCTTTTCCTTCACCCTGAAGCTGATCACAGGAGCCGTCAAAGGTAGTTTATGGAGCTGAATGCTCCTCTCCCCTCCCATTCCTTTCCCTCTCTCACCCCAGCCTGCTTTCCCCTCCAATCATCTTTCCTTTGGTTATTTTTATAGTCCCACATGACTGCTAGAGGCTCTGTCAAGCTAGATGGAACTCACTGATTTGACAAGAAGATATGGCTCTGCGCCAGACTCACCTGTCTTCCATTCCCTGGGATTCACAGGATAACAACATTTAGTGCTTGGAAGGGGCTTTGGAACTCATCTAGTCCAACCCTTTTATTTTACAGATGTGTAAACTAAACCCCTAGAAGGTTAAGAAATTGTCCAAGGTCAAAGAGCACAGTAAATGTCAGAGCTGTGCCTCACATCCCTATCTTCTGACTCAAAAATCCATTTTGCTTTTCACAAGACTTTTAATCTCTTTTTCCATGTCTAACATATCCAGATTTTCCCATTTAATTTTGGGTTTTTTTTTTAGGAGAGAAAGAAAGAGTGTCAGGGGCTTGAACCCCTAGAATCTCTGCCTGGTTGGCTGAAATTTTGCAGTTTTCATAGATTTTAAGGGACCTTAGAGATCATCTAGTCCTACTCCCTCATTTTAATAATCAGGAAATGGCGTACTGTGAGCTTGTGTCTGACCATAGACACACAAGTTGTGGTAGAATAGATTTCTTGGTATGCAGAATTGCCCACCTTGGGCAGGTTCTGAGGTTTAAGGGTTATGTTGTCTGCCTAAGGCAGTGAGCAGGATAAATTATGGACATGACAGGAAGAGAAGGGCTAAGAAAAGGACTAAGGACTAGCAGCACACAGGAATGGGGCTCAGACATGGCTCCACTTGCTACCCCCTGCTAGTGCTAGGAAAATGTATCTAAAAGCCTAGTCAGAAAACGCAGGTCCTCTTTCCTTCTCAGATTCCACCTTTTCCAGTATATCTTGGGGTTCCCTTCATACCAGATCAAATCCTGAGTGCTTTGATTTCTTCACTTTTGGGCAGAGGGTTAGAGCAGAGACCAGATAAAAGAACAGATAGTATTCTTTTCTTTAAAATGTATGGCTTATATTTCTATTTCAATAGTAATACCACCACCACCACCACCACCATCATCATCCCTGGTATTTATATAGTACTTTGAGATTTGCAAAGGGCTTTACAGATATTTTCTTGTTTGATTCTCATAACAAATCTGGGAGGTAGATTTTATTACTGTCTCCATTTTACAGTTCAGGAAACTGAGGCAGACAAAAGTTGAGTGACTTGCCCAGAGTCACACAGCTAGTAAGTGTCTGAGGCTGGGATCTGAACCCAAATCTTTGTGACTCCAGGTCTAGCACTTTTTCCACTTTGCCACCTAGCTGCCACTAGATGAGGGAAGGAGGAAAATAGAATTTCTGTGTCAGAGTGATTAGTAATTGCTTTTCCTCTCTCTGTCTTTTTACCATCCTCATGATCTCCCCAAAGATTAAAGATAAGCAGAGGCACTAGGTCACACCAGGTATCCTAACACATACTTGGGAGTCAATTCAGTCCAGAAAGGATCTCACAGGGGGTCTCCCTGTGAGTTGAGAGGAGGTGATTGGTGACAGGAAGCCAAGGAGTTAGATTTGACCTGGAGCTTCTCTCCTCTTTGAGGTCTACCTGTCTAAAAGTTAAGATGGCTTTCTTGGGCAGAGTGCTAATGTCTTGGAATCATCCTGCCAGTACAGGGATGTGGCTAAAACAAAGACATTTTCTATTCTCCCAAGTTTCCCTCACAGTGGTGGGGTCAAGAATTTTGTACAAATATGAAAACTGATGATGTGTCTGTGTTTTGACATAAAAAATAGACAGAAAAGGATTCTGGTTAGTGTCAAAGAAAGAAATAGAAACAATTGAGATTTACTCAGGGTATTAATAGGAATGGCATTATGGTGACAGGCAAATAATTAAAGGAAGTGGTGACAGGAGAGGACTTGATCTACAAGTATAACATGGTAAGCAGAGGTGAAGCACCATGGATTAAAACTTGACATCCCTCCGCATGGGTAAATCAAATTTTTTTTCAGGACAAGATCACTGAGTGGAAGGATACGTAAAGGAGGAGAGGTAGACTAGAGCAGAATGTGTGGCAGCCCCATTATTGAGTCCATAGGTAAACAGAATAGCAATGCAAATTCTATAGTCTTTGAGCAAGAAGAAGGGTGTGAGAAGGCTACCTTCTCGCCTAGTGAGAGTTTTGTCAATATCCACCTTAAGAGGAGGGAAATTTGAACTCCTGTTGGTAGATGATACCCAGATTATTGAAGCGAGAGGAACACAGGGACCCAGAGAAAAGAGGACACAGTCAATAGGAAGGAAATTGATCATGAGAGAGGCAGGGGCAGAATTGGACCATATGATTTGTGTAATTTTTATGTTGAAAGATATGTTGAATCTATTAAGATGATATTTGATAGGCATAATTTGGGGTACAAAAATCAGATTGTCTGAAAAAGATCTGGAGGCTTTAGTGGGTGGGCTTCATTTCACTTTGGTGGCTGTCACATCCTCCTGCTGATTCATATTAAGCTTGGAACTCACTGGGTGCCATTTACCAACAGGAGTTCAGATTTCCTTTCTCCTGAGCCAGGATATTGTCTATGGAGACTTAACTCCCACTAGGAGAAAAGGTGGTCTTCTGGCACCCTTCTTCTTGCTCAAAGACTATAGGATTAGCATTTCTTTGCTGTTCACTTAGGGACTCCATGATGGGGCCACCACACATTCTCCCCTATCTTCTCTCCTCTCCTCATTTACATATCCTTTCACTCTATAATCTTGTCCTGCAAAAATAAAGCAAAACAAAAACAAAATACCTAACCATGTCTAACTATACTTTCCCTGTCTTGTACTGGGAAAAGCTTATTTTTGAACCCAAATGATGCCTATGGAGCAGCACCTTATTAGATTTAGCCCAATGCTCTTTAGATTCTAACTGCCATTCAGTGTGTTAGCTATCCCTCCTGAATGGGAAAGAAGATTCACTTCCTTAGTCCCTTGGGGACAGAACCTAAGAATCATAGACATTAACATCAGAAGTGACTTTAGAGAAAACCTAATTTTACATATGAAAGAACTGGGACCTAGACACAAGAAATAGTAAGGTGGTGCAGTGGGTAGAAGTCGGGTCCTAGAGTCAGAAAGACCTGAGTTCAAGTCTAGCCTGCGAAACTTACTAACCCTGTGCAAATCATTTAACTTCTGTTTGTTGAGTTTCCCCATCTATAAAACAGGGCTATAAACAGGGATAATAGTGCCTAAATCCCAGAGGCATTGTGGGAATCAAAGAGATGCCTGGCATATAAATGTAGTGCTATATAAATGCTAGCTGTTATTTTATAATTAAGAAGTGACTTGACCAAGGTCACTAGCAGTACCTAGATTCAAGCCAGGTTTCCTTATACCAAATCCAATGCCTTTTGCACTACATCAATACAAAGCTAAAACACATGTTGTCCCCAGTCAAGGATCTCATCTGTCTGCACTCTTGTCCTCCCTTGGACCTTGTGTTCACAGATACATTAAATTAAATATCCTTCTTCTCACTGTGCAGGATAGCATCCATAGAGCTCTGAGCAGTGGTTTCCCCATGGTAGTAGCATCAATGGCAGGAGTATTGGGGCATGTTGGAGTGAAGGGGAGGCAGGGAGCAGCTGCACTAGTTAGGATGTAAGATGGAGGGGAGTGAAGGGGGGCCATGGTGGATGGGAGTGCAGAGGTGAAAAGAAGTGAGGAAGATGTACTCACTGGAGCACAATGGCCTATTTCCCAGCTCTTCTGCTCAGGTGACAATGCGGCAAGCCTGGGGCTGCAGCTAAAAGCCTCAGTAATGAGGCAAGAGGCCACGTGTGGTAGGGCCTTGGGATCTGGGAAGCACAGTCAGGTGGAAACTCTCCCCCATCCACAAGATCCAAAGAGCTGAATACATAGCTCTTGCCTACCTGGCCACTGGGAAAGGACTTTAGGCAGGGGAACAGGGAGGGAACTGAATTGGGGTGGGATGCAGGGGGCGAAAGGCTGGCCCTGGCATGAAAGTTTGGAAGAAGTGAGCCTAGCTGTTTTCAGAGATCTTGCCTGCTCAGCTGTAAGCTGCAAAAGTTTTAGATCTGTTTCAAATCCAAGGTCTGCTGCTTCCTAATTGTGTGACTGTGGATAACTCGCCTCCCCTCTCAGGAAATTTCAATATAATTGGCTTTTACTGTAATCTTATGTGTTTTATTTTATGTATTTAAAAACATTATTCTGAGAAAGGGCCTGTAGGTTTCATCAGACTCCCAAAGAGGTCCATGACACAAAAAAGGTTAAGAACTCCTACCCTAGATGAAAATTAACTTTCCTCAAATGTTCTCATAGCATCTTTTTTCTGAATCACTTCCTGTCCTCCACTAGACAGTATGTTCCTTGAAAGCAGGGAATGTATTTTTCATCCTTGTATCCAACTAGCACAGTGACTCACAAAATATGTGCTTAATAAACATGAATTTGAAAATACTTGACCCCTAAACAGGATTTTGGGACCAAACGTTCCTTAAGAAGAGGTTAAAAAAAAGTCCACTGATTCCCAGGTAGACCATCAGGAACATGCTCCCATTGCCTTCAGGTCATCTGCCCTGGCTGAGGCCCTGACCCTGACATAGGATCATGTAGAAGAACCTGGCCTGCTATAAATGGAAATCACATTTACCAATGCATTATCAGATACTCCTGCCATTTTGTTCACTGTTGTTCTATGACTGGCACTAAATCATTTTACCTAGGAACTGTCCCTTCCTGAGACTTAACAGTGGGGACTTATAAGAAGGTAGCCTGTGGTTTAGTCAGGGAGGTGCTTCATGCTATGTATATGAAAGAAAATGTTCTCAGGCAACAGCTGAAATTGTCTTATGTGATCACATCTGTGACCATAGCCAGGCATGGGAATTCCTCGGCCTCTTGAAAAATAGTATTTCTGAGGATTCCTCTGACTTTGTGGCATGGATTGTCTAATCACTACTTAGCCCTGACCCTAGTGCTTCACCCTAGTCATTGGGTCCCATACAGAGGATGTGCCATAGAGTATTTGCCCTTCAGTCAGTGGGGGAATCTTCCCATTTAGCATTTTTCAAGAAGGGGAAGGAGCTGCCTTTGGATACTGACTGCCCAGTAACTTACAACCCAGCCATCTTGTAGGCATCATCCCAAGCCTGGCCCACTCACAGCCACTCCTGACACCTGGACAGAGGTGTCACCAAGATGGCACAAGGACTCTGCAGTGCAAGCAAATGCAAGAAAATATAAGAAGCAATAGGAAGGGGTATTAGAAGCTGTGAGTTCAAGATCTGGTCTTATGAATTAGGTTGTGTGACAAAGGACAAATCACTTACCTCTCTGGACAAATTTCCTCATTTCATAAAACAAAGAGCTTGGATAAAATGCTGTCTGAGGTCTCTTCCAGCTCAAATATTCTCTGACCGTTTTATGTGGCACAGATTGCATATATACCACACTTTGCCTTCAAATGGATATGCAAATGAGAAATTGACGAGAACTAATTAGACTCCTTCAGACAGAGCATGTCGGAGCCTGTCTCCTGAGTTTGATTTGATTTGTGTATGAATTATTAGTAGCTCAGGTTAGGGTGAGGACTCCCCTTTAGGTGTTTCTTTCCTATGTGTTTATGCAAGGGGGATTGTGCAAAAATTCCACAAGGACTTGGGAAACATAAGCACAGATGTTTCCTGTATTAGTACAAACAGGTATAGTCTTGCATAAAATTTCTTGTTAACAGTGATCTGTGTGCAGAGTCAGTCTGTGCTGCAGGTAAATGAAGCATTACTCCTGACTTTGCCTATTCAACAATAATTCCATCTTCTTGATTTTTTTCTTTTCTGACAGCAAGCCAGTATCTAGTTCACAGATGAAGGCTCAGAGTTGGAAGGGGGAATTTTAGAGGTCCTCTAGTCTGCTGATGAAACTGAGGTTCAGAAAAGGTACAAGACTTGCTCAAGGTCACAAAGTTGGTAAGTGACAGAGCCTATGGGAAGGTAGGAGAAAGTTAGCAGTCACATTAGATCACCACAGAGAGGATATGTAACTTGCATTATGTTAAAGCTGGGAAAGAAGTGTTAGTCAGAAATGTGTTAACATTTGCTCAAGGCAAGGATACTCAGATTTTACATATATATATATATATATATATATATATATATATATATATATATATGTATGTATGTGTATGTGCATAAATATATATGTGTATATATGTATAAATGCATCTATTTACATATAAACAATACATAGACACACATATATACATACATACCAGCATTATAATGGAAGCCTCATTCATCTACTGCCCTAAGAGGTAGAAGCCACAATTTAGTTCCTGGATCACATAATTGAGTTTAAAATATGCCATCACCAGTGAGGATGTTTTTTAAGAGCGTGTTGTTCCCAGTTGTTTTCAGTCATGTCTGAGTCTTTGTGACCCCATTTGAGGTTTTCTTGACAAAGATAGTGGACGGGTTTGCTATTTTACAAATGAGAAAACCAAGACAAACAGGGTTAAGTGACTTGTCCAGGTTCACACAACTAGTAAGTATATGAGGCCAGATCAACTCAGGAAGATGAGTCTTCCTGCCCCTAGGACTGGACTTTATCCACTGCTCCACCTTGCTTCCCCAAAATGCTCTAAAGCAGGAGTGGGGAACCTGTGGTCTCAAGGCCGCACTTAGTCCACTAGCTCCTCAAGTGTGGCCCTTTGACTGAATCCAGCGTTCACACAACAAATCCCCTCAATAAAAGGATTTGTTCTGTCAAACTTGGACTCAGTCAAAAGGCTGAACCCAAGGACCTAGAGGGCCACATGTGGCTGTGAGGCCGCATGTTCCCCACCTGTGCCAATGTTTCTAGAAAGTGAAAAGTGGCCAAAGAATCAGAGCCAGTAGAAAATGTTTTTTGAGAGGCTGCCTGCTTATTTGAAGAACGATTACAGTAGAGGGAAGATCTCTCAGGAGAAAACTTCATTTGCGCAAAGGGAGGGTGTGAGGATTTATTCATTTTCTGGAATGGGGGACAAGGCAGAAATCATTCTTCCTTCACAGCTACAATGCTGCTAAAAATTTCGGGAATTTCTGGCAAAATTTATAGGCTACCCAGTAACGATCAGAAGTTACCAAGCTTTTCCTGTATGTGCTCACAGGGGGTCAGCTGATGCAGATCTGACTAGAGTATAGGACTGACCTGGGCTAATATACTAGTTTCAGGTATACTAGGTTATCCAGGGCACTGCAATTTTGGGGGGGTGGACAGGAGATTATCAGCTAAATTTCACCTCCTCATTTTGCCCCTGTCCCAAATACCTTCACTAAAGATGGACAGATTCTAGCTCTGTCCCAATTTTCTTTTAAAATACAAATTGCCCTGAGACATGAAACATTTGTTGCAAGTCACACAGGTAAAGGAATTAGTTGTAGAGAAAAGACTTCTGACCAGCTGGGAGGAAATCACTTTGTAAACCTTAAAATGTCACATAAATGTGAGTTATTATGCCACACTGCCATAGATGCTAAAAATGGCAACTATCCATTACGTTCAAGGATATGCGGAGATAAGAGAAGCAATATGGTAGGACAGAAAAAAGCCAGGATTGGGGTTTAGAACCAGCCATGCCACTTACTAGCTGTGAATTTCACTTGATTATTTCTCTGGGTTTAGTATTTTTATTGGTGAAATGGGGATAACCTTACATTATTGTTGTTAAGAAAATGCTTTATCATTCATGAAATGGTACAAAATGTGAGCTATTATTATAGCAGAGAGGTTAATCAAGGGAAAGGTCTTTTATTTGATCTTACCCCATTTGGATTTCTTACAAAGGGTAAGAAGGCAGACTATCCTAGAGGTATGTGGCCCACAGACTACATTCCAGCCCATTATTGCTACAGCACAGGCTAACCTATCTCCAGCCACCTTTCCAGCCCAACCACACACACACACACACACACATACACACACACACACACACACACCCTACACTACATCCTGTGCTCCCCCCACCCAAGTTCCTATCTCCCAAGGAGCTCTGTCTAATGGCTTATTCCAGTAAAGCCTGAAACATCATAAAAGTAGCTTCTGTAAATCAGTGCTGAGACCTGAGTAACAGAAATGTAATTGGGTTGTGGGTATGCTAATGTTTATGCTAATTTTTGTAATGAGAAGATAATGAGATTTGAAAATGTGGAGGTAACTTCCTGAGGGGGATGTACAGACTATGCAAAAGTAAAGCAATTTAGCAGTTGTTTTAGAAAAAGGAAAGGTAAATTGTACAAAGGATGAGGAGGAGGAATGGGAGGTGCTGAATAAAGAAAAGAAGTCTCTCTTAGACATGTGTTCTGAGTTTTGAGGCAGGAAGAAGAAAAGCTAATCAGTGGAATTCAGAGAAGCTACTGAGATGGGGTTCTGGTTGCTGTGGAGAGAGCAATTTTGATTTGGAGTGGAAAGGTGGGTGTACAGCCCAGGAAAAAGCACTTTGTGTCCTTGGGTTCAGTATTCACAGGATCAGAAAGAAATAGCAAGGAATAAAAGGTAGTATAAAACATAAGTTTACAAAGGTTAGGTCATCATTATTTACTACTAATCCAGGTAAATTTGTAATCTTTTTCCTATCAAAATATTATAAATACTAATTTATGACTTTGTTTTCTTATTTGTTACACAATGAAGAACTTTTCTAGTCACCTTCTGTCTGGACAGTGAATGGAAGCCTAACAGCCCAACTCCTGTGGAGAAAAACTCCATCCAGGATCAAAATGGGAGTGCCATACTGAAGAATATCGGGCCATCTGAGGAAAAACTATTGTAGGGGCTTTTACCAGCCCAGATTCATACAAAGAAATAGCCAGAAGTCTAAAGTGCTAGGGAAGGAGTTCAGTTAGAAGAGTCTAGGTCAGTCAGTGAAAAATATACAGAAGACTAATAGTATGAGGACTAGAAGAAAGCTAAGAGATACCTGGAGCTACAGCTATGTTCCTGGGAATAGGAAAGTGGAAGTATACCAAGAGTGAGCTAGAAATATTTGGAAGTTGCTACTGTGTCACTCTGACTCTGTCCTGGGGTTGGGAGCTGGCAGAATCCCATTAGGGCAGGGATCAGATTGGATCCTGGAGCTCTGAAAAGTTCATAACTAGTTAACCTGACTGATGCCTCAGAACACTGCACTCAGTCCCTGGAGGAAACATTAGGAGGAAATCGTTGATAGGAGGGCAGTCAGATGGAGCAGTAGATAGGCACCAGACCTGAGTCAGAGGACTCACCAGAAAGACACTAACTAGCTGTGTGACCCTAGACAAGTCACTGAACCCTGTTAGCCTCAGTTTCCTCATCTCTAAAATGAACTGAAGAAGGAAAGAGTGAAGCGCTCCAGTATCTTTGCCAAGAAAACCCCAAATGGAGTTGTGAAGACTTGGACATGAACCGAGCAAGGCTCCATCATTAGTTCTAGAAATTCTCAGAGCCTGGACTTGACACAAAATTCCAATTCAAGAAGTCTGGAAATATGAGTAAACAGAAGAAAACACTGGCAATGAAGAACTTTTATGAACCCAGGGAAATCTGAAACCAAAACCTTGAAGAAAATAATTCCACAACAATAAGAAATCTAAAAACAAACAACTTAGTTGTCAGGCCAACTTGAATTCCTGAAAGAAATGAAGCAAGAGTTAAAAATGAATGATGAAATGAGATGATGAAATAAAGTAGATGAAATGAGAGCTGCAAAAGAAACAATGAGAAGGAAAATGAGCAGCATAATATAAGATATGGTAAACTTTACCCAAGTAATTTCCAAGATTGTTTGAAAATCAGAATGGACCATGCAAAAATCAGTGACTGCATAAGAAAACAAAAATAATGGAACCCAAATAAAAATCTGAAAAAGAAGAAAATATTAGATATCCGCTGGTTTTTTTTAAACTGATCTAGGGAACATATATGTAAAGGAGAAATAATTTAAGAATCATTGAACTACATGATTGTTTTTTTTTTTAACACCAGGATACCCTATTTCAAGAGATAAATAGAAATTGCCAAGATATAGTAGAACCAGAGAGCAAATTACAAACACAAGAAATCTACTGGTTACCACCTAAAAGAAATCCTAAATTGACAGTTCCCAGAAATGTCATAACCAAAATCCAGACCTTTTGCATAAGAAAAAAGCATTGCAAGCCACCAGAAAGAAAGAGGTTAAGAATCAAGAAACCATAATCATAAGGCCTAACAGATACCAATATAAAGGAGAGAAGAGTTTAGAACATAGTATTCTCCTAAATGGAAGATGAAGGTCTACAACCAAGAACAATACCTTACAAAACTGAATGCAGCATGACAGGGAACCCAAAACTATCCAAGAAAGAGGGAAAGGACCCATGTGTACAAAAATATTTTAGCAATTCTTTTCATGGGGCAAATCACTGGAACCCTAGGAAGTACTCATCAATTGGAGGAATGGCTGAACAAATTACAGTTTATGAATATGGTAATGGAGTACAGTCATGGTGAAAGAAAGAAATAATGAAGAGGACAATTTTAGAGAAATTGGAGAAGTCTTGAAACAATAGAGTGGTGGAAAAATGAGGAAAATTTATACTCAAACAACACTGCACGATGAATGGATCAAAGGCAGGAGAACAGTATATACTAACTAAAACAACAACATTATAAAGAGGAACATCCTTGAAAGACTTAAGAACTCTGATCAATGCATGACATTATCATTTCAGAGATTGATGATGAAGAATGCTACTTATTTTCTGATAGAAAGGAGACAAACTAAAGGTATACAATAAAACATACACTTTTTGGATGTGACAAGCATAAGAATTTTTTTTCCCCTGGACTACGTGTGGGAAACAAAAGAAGGATTAAAACCCTTCCCAGCTTTGAGTGATAGCAGCTAATCAGAGTTGTGACCTAGCAGAAACAGGCTCCTGATCAGGTCAAAGGTCAGAACTTGTGTGCCTGCTTGATGAGCTGTTTGAGGGGGAGCCTCAAGACTCTGATGAGAAAAGAAGGTTGGGGGGGCTGCCTCTAGCCGATGAAGAATGTGGTGGGATATTCAAATTTGGAGCAGCATAAAAAGACTCACCTTGGTCTGAATAATTGTAGCCATCCACACTGTCTATTCAGGGGAAGGAACATAAAAATTAATAGAAGCGTTCCTGATTTCACAACAAATATTGTTCTTTGTTTAAAGTGAGCATGTTTCTCACACTATGCATATTTATCACAAGAGTTGGGATTTGTTTTTTTCTCCCTAGTGCAGGAAGAAGGTGGGAAGAGGAAAAAATAACTCCTTACTTTTCAAGAAAAATTTAAATTAAGGAATTTTAAAAAGCAAAACAACAAGTGAAACAAATCTTTTAAAAAAGGAGAGAATAAAATGTATATAGGACCTCCTATGAGCAAGCATCGCACTTTTACAAATATCTCATTCAATCTTCACAATTACCCTCAGAGTGAGGTGCTATTTTTACCACCATTTTACAGTTGGGGAAACAAGCAAACAGAGGTTAAGTAACTTTCCCAGGATCACAGATGTGGTACATGTCAGACCAGATTTGAATTTAGGTCTTCCTGACACAGGCCCAATGCTCTATCCACTGTACCGCCAGTTGCCTCAACAAAACCAAGAATTTCCAAGCATTCATGATGAAAATCTCAGTGCTGAAAAGAAACTTTGAAATGCAAACACAGAAAATAAGATTAAACTAAGGAAGGTAAATACATCTGAGTAATTGGAAGGAACTACCATACATACATAAATACATATATATGAAGTGATCATATTCTAATTGAGAGAGAAGGAACAAATTGCCTTCAGAACCCTAATGTCATTAAGGGTCATAGAAAAAGTTAAATAAAACAAACAGAAGGCCTAGGGGATGGTTTTGTTTAATTTTGATAGTTTTGAGAGAATAAAGTAAAAAGAAGGGAAAAGGAATATATTTTGGAGAAGAGGGGAGAAAGAAAGCAACAAGACATAGAATCGAACATAACTGGGGTATATGAGAAGATTATATAAATATTGAGGAAAGGACTGGGGGAGGGAAGCAGGCTTCACAAAAACCTCACTTTCATCTGAACCACATAAAGAAGGGATAAACACACATACTAATATACATACATACATACTCAGAGAATTTGGTGAAGAAATATATTGCATATTAAAGGGAAGCAGGTGGACCATGGACAGAGAAAGAAGGATCTCAAAAGGAGGATAAAATATGAAGGAAACTTTTTATAACCAAAACAAATGATAATTTCATGGAGCAGGTCATGCCTGGGAGATTAAAAGTGAAAAGTGCAAGTAAGAATCTGTGACCAGGGTCTGGGGTGAGGAAACTGGGTCAGTTGAAAGAAAGAAAATTACTTTTATTATAGAACCACTAGTGTTGCACACGTACCTCACTCATCACTTTTTTTGTAAAGAAAAGGGCAAAGGGCAAAGAGGAGGAAATAGGATGAAAGAAAATATGCAATTAACAATCATAACCATGAACATGAATGGGATAAACTCACTCATTAAACAGAAGATGGTAGCATAGTAGATGAAAAACAAGAAATTTACTTGAAACATAAAAAATTATGCATCATTTAAATAGAGTGGTTTGATCAGTGAAAAAGGAGTCATAAGCAAAGCTGATTTCAATATCAGGGGATGAAACCTGAAAGGAGGTTTAAAAGGAAAAGAAATAAGAATAAAAAACTGTGATTGGAGATAGGATAAGGGGGGAAAGATGAGGAAGCAGTGAAGTAGAAACTGATTATTTCAATTATAGATCTCTAATATTAAGCATAGTCCTCTTTAACCATCATTTTCTTTTTTGTAAAGAGGAAGTAGAGGCAAAGAGGAGTAATAGGTTTGAAACATAAAGATTCACACAGAGTTAAAAGATTTTGCCGGGGCAAAATCTGTTATCCTTTAGGTGAACTAAAAAAAAAACAGTTAATAACCAGAAAAAGTAACAGTATAGAAAAGAAATAGTTAAAGAGATAAAACAGGGAAACTACATTTATACTTAAAGATACCATAGATAACAAATCAATATTAGTAATTAGTATATATATGGACCAAAAGGCATAGCATCTAAATACTTAAAAGGAAAAGTTGATTGAAACATAGGAAGGAAGAGGCCACAAATGAAGGAGAAATAAAAGAAATTATCAGAAACCATTTTTGCCTAATTTTATGTCAACAAAATTAATAACTTAAATGAAATGATGAATATTTATAAATATATAAAATGCCCAGGTTAATAGATCTATAAATAGAGAATTTAAGCAATTCAGCTTCAGAAAAACAAATAGAAAGAAACATAAACCATTAAAGAAAAAAACAACAATAACAATTCATCACCAGGCATTTTTACAAGTGAATTCTATCATGCATTCAAAAAACAATTGAAGCCAAATATTACATAAATGATGGGCAAAAATGATAAGGGAAGGTCTCCCACCAAAATCCTTCATACTTATATCCATAGTTTTATGGTACAGAGATGGTCTTGAATCCTTGAATAAGGAGGGACAAAGTAGAGAAAATAAACTATAGACTGAATATTCCTAAAGAATATTAGTACAAAAATATTAAATAAAATATTAGCAAAGAGGCTACAACCGCATATTAAAAGAACAGATAATACTATGAAGAATTTATACCAAAAATGCAGATTTGGTTCTATGCAAGAAAAGCTATAAAAACAACAGACTACATTAAAAACAACAAAAAGCAAAAACTCACATGATCATATCAATAGATACAGAAATAGCCTTTGGTAAATTGCAGTAACTATTTCAAAAATATTGAAAAGCAAAGGAATAAATAGATCTTCCTTTAACGTGGTAAACAGTAGCTTTAAAAAAACCTAGAGACAGCATTATATGTACTGGAGAAATGCCAGAGGTCTTTCCAATATGATCAGGCAAAAAACCAAGAATATCTATTATTGTTATTATTTGATATTATACAAGGAATGATAGTTTTAGCAATAATATAAGAAAATGGAGGGAATAAACATAGGGAAAAAGGAAACAAAAGAATTGATTTTTTGCAAATGATGTGGAAGTCTGTTTAAATAACCCTAAAGATGTAATTGCACTTTCATTGAAGTAATGTGCATGTGGTGGAATATAAAATTAGCCCACAAAAATCATCTGCTTTTCTCTATACTGCCAGGAAAACTCCAGCAGGAATAGACATTCTGTTCAATATTACAGAATATATAGAGTATTTGAGAGTCTACCTACCAAGACACAGACAGGAATGAACATGGTAGTTGCATAGTGTTCAGTTAAACCAAGGACTCTAGTTACTGGGGCACAGATAATGATTATTGGGAAAACTGAAATGTACTTTAGCAGAAATCAGATGTAGACCAATATCTCACATCACATACCACAATACACTCCAATGGACTATATGTATGTGTGTGTGTGTGTGTGTGTGTGTGTGTGTGTGTGTGTGTGTGTATCTATTTATATCTATATAGATGGTGGGAAGAATTCTTGACTAAAAAAGGAATAGAAAGACTCTTAGAAGACAAAATGGTTCACTTTGATTACACAAAACTGAAAAGCTGGGTAAGTATAATCAATAAAATTAAAATTAGGAGAGAAATAAGTGAGTGGAAAATATTTGCCATAAATTTCTTTGATAATTTTATAATCAAGATATGTGGGAAAATGACCCAAACACATAAAACTAAGAGCCATTCCTCAAAAATTAAATGATCAAAAGATATAAACAGACAATTCTCAAGGGAAGAAATCTAAGATATTAATAACTACATAAAAAATGCCCAAAATTACAAATAACAGATAAATGAGAACTGAAGCAATTCTGAAGCAACCCATCAGATTGAAGAAGAGACCAAAAAAAATTGTTGTTGTTGTTTGGGTGAAGAGACCCCATAATACAATACTGATGGTCCTCTGAAAAATGGGCAAGCCATTCTAAAATTGAGAATTAAATCCCCAAAGTCACTAAAACTCTGGATTTGTCCCAGCAATACCATTACTGGGTTTATATCCCAATTAGATGAGATTATGAGCTTCCTGAGGGCAGTGATCATTTTTTGGCTTGGATTGTTGTGTGTGTGTGTGTGTGTGTGTGTGTGTATGTGTGTGTGTTGCTGTGCTTTTGGTTTTTGGAGATTTTTTGGTACCCTAGTGCTTAGCACAGTGCCTGGCACAGAGTAGGTGCTTAATAAATAATTATTGACTGACCAATTGACTCTGGTCAACACATTTCCATAGAAATGATCAAAGACAAATGAAAGAGGCACATATGCAAACCAAAATATTTATAGCAGCACTTTTGTGGTAGCAAAGCACTACTAAATGGGAGTTTACCCACCAATTGGGAAGGATTGAACAATTTTTGATACACAACTATAATGTTATTACATCAAAAGAAATTACAAAAAGAATGAATTTAGAGAAATATGATAAGACTTGTATAAAATGTTGCAGAGTAGGGTGAGGAGAACTAGAACAATGTATAGCTTGATTCTTTCAGGATCATATTCCAGTGGTTATGTCACCTCCTTACTGGTTCCTTTTTACCTGCCTATTAACACATTCAAGTCTCTTCAATCTAAAATAGCCTTCCATTGGCATGTCTACCACAGCCAGTCATCATTTTATCCCTCTCCTCCTCACTGCCAAACATCTTGCCAAAGATGATTACATTTGATGACTATTTCCTTATCATATACCCTCTCCCCAACACTTTGTAACATGGTCTCATTCTACTGAAATTCTTCCAAAAATCACCTAATTGCCAAATTCAATTATCTTTATTAGTCTGCAACATCTGATTGTCCATTCTAAGCCTACCTTTCCTGTTTGCTACCTATGGAACTTTGGACAAGTCATTTCACTTTCCTGGGCTCCAGCTTCCTTACCCATGCAATAAGGGGGCTGGACTAGCATGCCCTCTGCTATCTCTTCCAACTCTATATCTGTGATCCTATGAATTTTCCTGGCCCAAAACTGTCCAATTCATCCCTTCCCTTTGGCACGTAAATTCCTCTAAAATAAACTATAACTATTCATATGGCAAATAAAGCAGGACATGCCCAAAATATTTTTTTCCTTCAATGAAAGGACTAGAATTTTCCATCATCTTAGGTTTGACAGTTAGCCTGTCTTCAGCTATGAAAGTCCCCAAAGAAGAACAAATCTGTTACACTCTGGTCAACACATTTCCAAGGAAATGAAATAGTGAAATGTGATGGAAACTTCACACTTGAAATAATGTGTCATTGTATTTTACAAAGGAGGCATTGGGCATCTTTGGGGTTGGGGGTGGGGAATGAAACCATCAGGGTACATTCCTGTGTCAGTTCATCAAGACTAGAAGCTGTCCTTGACGCATTTTCATGGAAATGATAGTTACCCTCCATGCGTATATAATTTGGACATGAAAAAATAACACAGATTGGAGAGAGAATGTTCAAAGAGGCCTAGAAACTCCCTCCAAAGGCTAGCCTTCAAATGTACTGAACCGAAAATTTTAGAAGGGAAATAGAGCAGAGCCAAATTTCCTAGCTCTACATTTCTAAGTAAAAGCAATACATACACAGCAACCACAATAATGACAATGCCTATCTAATCTAGCCCATTCACCTCCTCCCTAGCTATAGCTGGTCCCATTTTTCCTCCCTAGGATCAAGATAGGAGATCAGAATGGCCCAAGGGCTTTTTTTGGAAAGCATATTCTGAACCCTTTCTTAAGCCGCTGCCTGCAGTGCAGAAATAATTTACTGAATGAGAGCTGAGAAGTACAAAGATTCATTTCTCCAGAACTTGGGAGAGGGGGGAGAACGGTGGGATCAGAGGATCATAAATTTAAAGCTGGAAAGGATTTTGGAGATCCTTGAGTCTATTTAGCAGATGAGGAAAGTAAGGCTCATGAAGGTTACCCAGTAACAGAGTTGGTTGGGACTTGAGCCCAGGTCCTCTAACATCAAATTCAGCACTTCCTCCCCTATGGAAATTTTACGTGGGGTGACAATATGGTTGTTGTATACTTTCACAGGGATTTGGAACACTGGTTTTTCCTTGGTAAAAACAAAATCCCTCCAGATGTTAATGCAGAGGATCGGAAAAAAAGACTTCAAAGTGTCCCCCTCTCCTCTTACTAAAGTCATGGTTCAGTCTCTTCATGTTGCCTTTTGAATAGAGAAAACAGATGATAATGAAGACAAGAATATGTGTGGTATACGGGAAAGAGCTCCAGATGTAAAGTCAGAAGTTCTGGGTTCAAATTCCAGATCTCTCATTAACTAGTTTGAATACAATATTTGACAAATTCCTTCACCTTTTAGGCAGTTTCATCGTCTGCAAAATCCAGCTCTAAATCCTATGATACTGAAAATAATTTCAAGTTGAGAGGAGGTTGCTGAAGAAGCCAAGGCCTGTGTCCTCTATGGTTTTAGAGACTAATGTCCCCTTTTGGGAGAAAGTACTCTAAAAAATAAAAAAAAAAAGGAAGGGGAGGGGGAGGAGTGAGGTTGTTTTTATGCATTCTATCCCACAAAAAATCCAGCAGCCTCTCTCTGCCAGTTTATCTCATATCAGTCCTATTCAGGAATGGTTTTTAAAAGATTATGTTGGTGGCCTGGTGGCTGTCTCCTGGGATGGGATGATGTATTTCCTTTTATTTGGGAAAAGGCTTTGCAGGGAGTGGATACGACTGACTGAATGTCATCAGGCAGGGGAGGGGAAGCAGAGTGGAATCCCAACGAATCCCTCTGGAGAAAGGCAAACAGCACAGGGGAGGAACAGCTGTTGTCAAGGATAAGGGTTACAGGGAGGGGGAAGGAAGTCAGATCTTGGAAGGTTCCATGGCAGCCAAGGGAAGCAGGTGTGGGGCAGAGAACCCAGGTGTCCTGATTCTCAGTTCAGCATGCTTCCCACCACCTCCTTATCCTTTTGTTAGGTATCTTCCTCATCATCAGCAAGTATTCATTAAGTAGCTATTTGTATATGAAAAGACTCCCACAGACTTGGTTCCTGCCTTTTCACTGCTTCCAGCTTGAAGCATCCCACAGTTAACAACCATAGGGACACCTGAGACTCAATAAGTGGTCACCTGGCTACTCTTGTCAGTCTCCAATTGGCGAGGAGGGGGGGTGTTCCCATGTAGGAATTGTACAGGACTGCCTGAAAGTGCCCAGGAGCTTTGTCCCTTTCAATTTGATTCAGTAGAATTATTTATTAAATAATTTATGAAATAGCTACCTATGCAGAACATTGTAGAGGTGATGGAGAAGATATAACGTGGTTGTATGTCACAGCTAGACAGCTAGGTGGTGCAGAGCACTGGGCTTGGAAGCAGGAAGACTCATCTTCCTGAGTTCAAATCTGAACTCAGACACTTCCTTAACCCTGTTTGCCTCAGTTTCCTCATCCATAAAATGGGCTGGAGAAAGAAAATGGCAAACCACTCCAGTATCCTTGCCAAGAAAGCCCCATTTATGACTGAAATGACTCAATAACAACATATGACACAGCCCCTGCTCTCTGGGTGGTAACAAATTAGTTTGGGGATAAGACACATATAGAGGAAACTATCATATGTGATACATAATAACAGCATTGAAGATCTAGAGTTAGAAGGGACCTTAGAGGTCATGGGCTGAGGCATGTAGGTTTCATGCCTGAGTCAATTAGGGACCAAGTCTTTATTATTTTTCTGGGAGGTTGGTATTTTGATCTGAGGATTTGCTCATGAGAAGGACCTTTTGATTCCCTGTATGGGACTCTGAGTAGCCATTTGTTAAGAGCCCTCCCCCATCCCCACTACTCAGATATTGGTGTTCTCTTAGTCTAGTGGTGTATGTAAGGGGTTATATTACTTTGTTCACACAACTGGAGCCCTGTCTGTTGAATCTCTATGCAAATATCTCTGCTTGTATTTTCTATATTCACTTCTTTCTACTTATCTGTAATTAAAGTAAGATTGACCCCTCTAAAGTTGTCTTTCATTTAGAAAAGCAGATCAAAGAACCTGTGCTAGCAGCCCACCCTGCGTGCTAGTGTGTTACTATAGGTGAGGGAAAAGTGCTGCAATACATTTAAGTGGATGAAAAATTCACAGATTCTTGGAGCCAGAAAGAAACTTAGAAATCATTTATTGCAACCCTCTAATTTTACAGATGAGGAAATTAGGCTCCATAAATCTGAAATGACTTCTTCATGGTCACTGGAAGATATAATTGCTTAGCTACTGTCAGTGATTTTTGAAAGAGGCACAACTACAGGACTGTCAAGAGTTGTCACAATTTTCAAAAAGGGAAAGAATCTGCAGATTATAGGCCAAGACACTTCATTCCAATTCCTCACAAAATTCTTAGATGTAGATTAGGAGAATGGTTAGTGTAAATCCAGAAACAGATGTGGTGCTATCATGGTTTCATTAAAAATACGTCATACTAAACAGATTTCACTTTCTATTTTGACAGTGTTTCTAGACTAACAATTGAAGGATATAGTTGAGAACATAGATGATGTGTAGAGTTTATATATTATAGATAGATAAGTGTATGTGTGTGTGTACATGTATATGCACATATATATATATATATATATATATATATATGTAGTTTAGAAGGACATATCTGAAGATGTAGTTTATATATATATAGTTTGCAAAGCATTTGACAGATTATCTTGAGTTATTTTTGTGTATAAGATGGAGAGCTATGGAGTCAAACTCTAATAGAAACAGAGGCCACTAACCTGTTCATAAGAATCCCTTCAGGCTGAATATTGACTTGGTTTTTTTAAAATGTAATGTTGACTGTGTTTTATTATATTTTATTTTTTTTGTTAAGTATTTCCCAATTACATTTTAATTGGGTTCCAATAGCACTCCAGAGTGTTGTGGGCCACATGTGGTCTTGGGGGTGGGGGTGGGGTGTGTGACACCTGTATTCTAGATGGTTGTAAATTTAGGCGGCTGACGGACTAGGCCCAAAACTGAGTCAATAAACATTTAATGTCAATTTGGAGTCACTAGTGGAATATCTCAGAGATCTGTTGTTTAGTAATTCAGGAAGCAATGTAAATTAAGACATAAAGGATATTTCATATCAAACTACCTATGTATGACCCAAAGTGAGAAAGTATAGTGAACACATTGGATGACAATCAGGATCCAAAAAATCTGAACAGAATA
This sequence comes from Potorous gilbertii, assembly GCA_028658325.1. Classification (NCBI taxonomy): domain Eukaryota; kingdom Metazoa; phylum Chordata; class Mammalia; order Diprotodontia; family Potoroidae; genus Potorous; species Potorous gilbertii. The sequence goes on from CM053770.1 coordinate 161,561,933, forward strand.
GAAAGAGCCACATCTAATAAGGTATAATTTTATACAGAGAGATGAGAAATCCTATACTTGGGATAAACAAACAAAAACAGCTGCAAAGAAATGGGGGAGGTGTAGCTATGTAGTAATTCATCTAAAAAAGATCTCAGGGTTTTAGTGAACTGTGAACTCAATGTGAACCCACAATGCAATATGGAAGTCCTCAAAGCTAATGCATTAAGAGAAAACTAGAATCCAGAATGATCATAAAATTATTATACTATGTGCCAGTCTGGTCATATCAGAGGTGTTTTATTCACTTCTGGGCTCTACCTTTATGGGAGGACATTGGCAAACTGGAGAATGTCTAGAGCAGAGTAACTAAAATAGGACACTTAAAAGCATTGTCATATGAAGGCAAGTTGAAGGAACTGAGGAGATTTAGTTTAAAGAAAAGAAGACTTATCAGGAACATGATGATTGTCTTAAAAAATGAAGAATGTTAGGTGTAAGAGGACTGAGACCTGCTCTGCTTGGATGTACAGAACAAAACAAGGAACACGACATGGCGGTTGTAGAAAGGAAGACTTACTCTTGAAATGAAGAGACACTTTCTAATAATCAAAGCCATCTATCAGTGGAATGAACTGCCTTGGAAAGAAGTGAGTTTGCCATCAATGGAGACCATAGGATCATAGATTTAAAGCTAGAAGAAACATTTCTAGTTGTTGTCATTTTTTTAGTTGTATCTGACTCTTTGTGACCCCATTTGGTGTTTTCTTGGCAAAGATACTGGCATGGTTTGCCCTTTCCTTCTCCAGCTCATTTTACAGAGGAGGAAACTGAGGCAAACAGGGTTAAGTGATTTGTCCAGGGTCACATAGCTACCAAGTGTCTGAGGCCAGATTTGAACTCAGTAACTCAGGAAAAGGAATCTTAGGAGGAAGAAAAATTACAGCCTCTATTTATTTTAAAGGTAAGGAAATTGAGGCTCAGAGTGACTTGCCCAAGGTCATATAGATTTTAAGTATCAAAATCAATATTTGAATCCAGATCCTTTGGATCTAAAAGCAATGTTTTCATCCATTGTGGCTGAACCAGAGAGGTTATGAGGGGAAAATAACATAAAATAAGGATGGAAATGTAGGTGGGAGTCAGATTGAGGAAGCCTTAAACTCCAAAGTAAGTAGTTTATATTTTTTCCTAGAGGCACTTGAGATTTTTGAAGAGGGGAACACTGTGTTTACCTGTATTTAGAGAGATGATTTTGGCAGTCATATGGAAGATAGATTGGGCAATGGAGAAACTGAAAGCTAGGAAGCTACTTGTGAAAGTATTATGGTAATGTTGATATGAGGGTAAGTAGGTGGTGCAGTGGATAGAGTGCTAGACCTGGAGTCTGGAAGATTCATCCTCGTGAGTTCAAATCTAGCCTCTGATATTTACTAGGTGTATGACCCACAGCAAGTCACTTAACTGTTTGCCTCTGTTTCCTCATCTGTAAAATGAGCTTGAGAAGGAAATGGCAAACTACTCTAGTATCTTTACCAAGAAAACCTCAAATGGGGTCAAAAGAATAAGATACGACTGAAATAACTGAGCAACAGTATTCATCCAAGTCCAGTAGCAGGACAAAAGTTAAGATGACTGGTAAATGCCCATAACCTGACATGAAGAGATGAAGGTCTGAACTAGGGTGTTGGCTTTGCGAGAAGGGGATTGATGGAAGATACTGTAGAGGTAGAATTGACAAGACTTGGCAACTGATGCCATACGAAGGGTGAAGGAAAGGAAAGAGTCAAGGATGATGCCAGGGTTATTCACCTGGATCATTATGAAGAGGATGATACCCTCAGCAGAAACAGGGAAATTTGGAGAAAAGATCATGAGTCTATTTGGTGTATGTTGGAGTTGAGATGCTTCTAAGCTATCTAGGGAGAGACATCTGGAAGGTTATGGAGCATGACAGGAATAATGGAGCTAAAGAGTGACTGGTTTTCTTCCCTAAGGGTCATTTCCAGGGGATTCCTGCTCAGGTCCAGATTGGGGGAGAATAACCTTCCAACTCTGAGATTCTTTGATTTTGTGAAGTAGCAAAGCTCCATCTGGGTTTCCCCCAAACCCAGTACTCTTCCCATGACACTCTTCCACCTCTTTGAGGTGGGAGAATTCTAAAAGAGGGACTCTAGTGCAGGAATTTGATCCCCCACCCTGATCCTTTCTGGCTCTCTGGCTGATGTTTTGCCATGGCTGCTGTGACAGCTTACCTTCCCCAGGAGAAGACTCCAGTTGAGATGGAGCTAGCCTGTCTAAGACTCCCATAAAAATAGCCTCCCAGGGAGGCAATTAGTTTTCATTATGCTGCTCAGTAGGATTAAGGCTTGAGGAAAAAACATTAAAAACCAAATCATGTGTTCCCCTAAACACCAAATCAGTATGTAATGGGCATGTTAGAAAAGCAGGATTTGCGCCACTTGGGATCTGATTTTAAAAAAAGAAAAGAAAAACACACATGCAAAAAAAAAAAACAAAAACAAAACCCCAACCCAAGACTGGCAGACAGGGAGTGAGGCATGAAGGATGAGAGTGAGAACATGCTAAATAGAGAAATAAATGAGAAGAGAGGAATAACTGTACAAGGTAAGGATAGGTGGGACAGAAATAGACTAGGAGACCACAAAGATACAATTTGAGGGGAGAGAAATAAAGGAAAAAAAGTTGAAGAAAGATATATTTTATTACCTATTCCTCCTGGGTTTTCCCCTCAGGAAAATGAAAGGAGAGAAAAACAGAAGAAAGGAAGACAGAAGGGAACAAGAAGGAAATGGAAGGTTAAAGAATAAGGGGGTGGGGGAAGGGAAAGCAAGTTTGTAATCACTTAATGCCTTTTTTAATGTCCCCATCACACTTTCTATAAAGCTCCACACGGTGAAAGCTTTCAATAAATATCATGGACTGAAGAAAAAGAGAAATTAATGGGGGGTGGGGAATAGGGAGAAAAGGAGAGAGAAAAAGAAACACAAGATACTTCTCTGTCTGATCTTCCCCAAGACACTCAGGGCTTTATGGATAAAGCATCAGAAGCCATTTCAATCGAGATAGATGCCATGTAGAGAAATGAAAATCTTAAAAAGATGTACCATGCACGGCATGATGAGAATATAAAATGTATGAATTCTTCCAAAGACCATTAGGACAACGGTCCTACTAAATGTTGGCTAGACCTAGTGTGACCTAGAGAAGAAAGAGCTTGAAGGAATGGCAAAGAGGTGGCTCCTGAAAAAACCAGAAGAGAGTGAAGACCGGACATAATTTGGAAGAACTGAGAAGGATCTCCATGGATAGACTTCAACCTATTGTTCTTACCTTAACCCTTTCCCTTCCCTGAGATGACCCCTAATAACTCAGCTCTCCATGCTTATGGGAAATGACTCCTCTAACCATCAGATTTCTCTAGAGTTAGTATGAACTTCCAGTCTAATCTAAGATTAGATTTTAAGATGAATATTTACAAGATCTCCATTCTTCCAAACTTTCCTCCACTGCACTCCACTAGAAAGGGAGAGTGTGTATTTGATAAATATCCCAGTGTTCCAAATCCTATTACTCATACCAATGGTCAGTCACCAGAGGGGCCCACTGGACCCTCCGTTTTATTATTTTTTCTATATTTGACTTTGGAATGTATTTTATGACACTCTTTGTTGGAAGATTTAACACCATTGGATTGGAACTAGAAAGGACTTTAGAGGTCATCTAGTCTTCATTTTTCTCCATTATGCTTTGCTTTGGCTGACATAAAAATCAGTTTGTACGTTCTGACTCAAAACTGACTGATGATGAGCTGAAGGGTAGCTAGAAGGCAGGGAATTAAGAATCCACTCATGAAGAATTGAAAGCTATTTATAAGAAACCTTGTAATGTAAGAGTCCTTATTCCTTTCCAAAATCCTTTCCCACATGTCTCACAAGATCAAGAGTTAGAAGGGAGTTTGGACATCTTTTGATCTTAAGCACTTGCTTTTTTACAGTGAAGAAAACTGAGACTAAGAAAGGTGAAAGTGTGTTACCTATGATACATAAAGTGAAGCCACCCCTCCTAACTTTTTCCATTATTCAGCCTCCTTTTTTGTATCATGTCAGAGGTGAAAACCTTGATGCCTCTAACTCAAAGTCTCTGATCCTATCATTTTATCCTTAGGGGTTAGTTGAGCAGAGTATTTATTATTCTCTCCATTTTACACAAAGAGAAATTGAATGACAGAGTTGCCCAAGGCTATTTAGGTATCCTAGGAACTGGGCTTTGGGGAGGTTAAAAAATAGCCCTCTAAGATTCAGGTCCTGGATTTTCTGCCTTTAGCATCTTTTTTCCTGACATAGTTCTACTGAGATATTCCCATGTTTGATTTCTGTTTTATGAAGATTGTAGGATCATAAACTAAATCTAGTTTAACTCCCTTATATCACAGATGAGGAAACTGAGGCCCAGAGAGTTTAAGTGTCTTACTCAAGGTCACACAGGTCTTAAATAGAAAAACTAGGATTATAGAACAGTACTTTGATTCCAAATTCCCCACTGTTTCCACTGTATCAATCTATGGAAAAAGAGAAAGAAGGGTAGAAAAAAGAGAGAGGGAGGGAATAAAGAGGAGGTGACTGAGGAGAGCAGAGGAGAATAACAACAGAGGTGCTGAGCTTCCAAATGAGGGGTAGAGTCACTTACTCCAGCACATCCCGGTTGAACTGCTTCTTGCTGTTTCCCAGGAACTCTCCAATCATTTGTCTGCTAAGTCCTTTTCGTTGCAGGAGGAAATGAGCCACACCAATGGGAGTGTCAGGGATGAAGCCTCGGGAAATTAGGAACTGGATACCCTTGTCGGGGTTTCTGGAAATAAAGAAGGGGATTAGGGGAATGAACAGTAAGCTAGAGGGTTATCACTTCTCCACCTGTCATCAGTGCTTTCCAAATCCAACAAGCTCTCTTCTATCTGATCTCAGAAGACAGAAAAGATCTCAGAAGATGTTTTGTCCAACTCCTATCTAAACAGGAATCTCCTCTACTTCCAGTCTCTCTGAATGTAGCCCATGATCACATTAGCTTTTGCAACTGCCATAACACACTGTTGCTTGTGTGCATATTGAAGTTTCTGTATAGAAGACTCTCTACACATCTCTTCAGACCAATGGTCATTTAGATATGCCTTCCCCAACTTATGCTTGTGAAATTTATATTTTGGTCCCAAGTATCAAACTTTATATTTATTTCTAACAAACTTAATATATTAGAGTTGACCCAGTGTTCCAACCCGTAAAGTTATTTTTGGAACCTGGTATTTGGTGTATTAGCTATCCATTTTAGCTTCATGTCACCTACAAATCTTGCCATCAAAGTACTGACTTTTGTCAAATAATTGACGACAATACTAAACAGTACAATGTCAAAGACAGGTCTCTAGGGTACTGTTCCAGAGACCTTTTTCCAAGTTGAAATGGAACCTATTCTATTATTTGGCTAGGGGTGTGCTAGTAAATGCTTAACAACCAGTTCTCCAGGGGGCAAAAGTGCTCCTGACATACTTTTAAGTTTCATCTACATTATGTTAACATATATCTACAATATGTTAACATATTCTCCATTACTTTTTAAAGTCTAGGCAATGTATAAAACAATAAACCAAGCCATAGTATTTAGTAGTATTTGCCAGTTTCCAAGATGTAAATGTTCAGACGGAAATTTTAACAATCAGCTCTTGAAAGCTGGTTCCAGCTGGCTCCACTCTTGCTCTCATTTCTCCCTCTTGTCCACAAAAATAGCATCATAGATTACTTAAAAAGTTTTACTAAAATCAAGGTAAGTGATAATCTACAATATTTCCCTAATCTATCCAGAACTGCAAATTTTAAGAGTTAGAAAGGAACAAGTCTAAGCAACCCTGTCTAAAAAAAGAAATGAGGTTAGTGTGGCAGGATTTAGCATGCCAGTAATTACTACAGTGCTTTGTGTATAATCGGTGCTTAATAAATGCATGGAGAGTGATGACTTTTTCTTGATGAAGTTATGCTTTGTGACCACCACTCTTTTTATAGATGCTCCCTTCAAGAATACATTTGAGAATTATATGGGGAATTACCATTAAGCTCATTAGCTTGTAGTCTGCAGACTGTACTTGCTTAATCCCTCTCCCCTTTTTGTTAAAATTAGACAACATTTGCCTTCTGCAATGGCACTTCTCCTTTTCTCCAGTCCTTCAAAGATCACTTACAGCAATGATCTCAGCTCAGTAATCCCATCTGCCTGTTCTTTTAGTACTCTAGGATATAATTCTTCTGACCCTGGTGACTCCCCCAACCCTTCCCCATTCACAGCCAGAGTCCACTCTGGTTACTACCAATCTTCCTACAATATTCAGAGCCCATTCCCCATTGCCCCAACCATCTCATAATATCACCAGCTTCTTCCTCTTGTTTTACTATCTCTGAGAAAACTTGCTTTCTCATACCTCTTCTCCCTCTCCCACCCAACTCCTCAGTCGCTATCCCTCCCATTTCCCTTTCAGCTAAATTGTAAGATCAAATATGCTTGAGTGGGAATTGAGGAAAGGGCATTCCAACTCCCTTAAGAGGGACAATGAAGTGGAGCTGCCAGGCTAGGGACAGCTATGAGACTTCTTGAGTTTGAATCGCGGTGTGATTCAGTGAATCATGCTACCCACCTCCAGATACAGAGCCGATGGCCTCAAATTGCAGAAGGAGGTATCTTTTCAGACGCAGTCAGATCATGAATTTGTTTGGCTTGACTATGCATATTTGTTACAAAATGTTTGTGATGATGGGAAGGAAGGGAGAAGGGAAAGAGCTAAGTAAGGAGTTACCTCCTTTTACTACCTCCCTTTGAAATTAATCTCTGTCCACCTTTTTGGACATCAGTATTCTCCTTTGAAACAATCATAAATGGAAAAACATACTGGTCATCTCCCTATCTCTCTTCTCACAAAGTGTCTGGGAAATCTGCGTAACAATCCAGAAATGGGGTAGGTTCCTAAAAGGATCTTCCTTCTTCCTCAGCACCTCTGGCAGAGCTTCTTCTCCCTCCTCTCTCAGCTTCTATCTCTGTATCTCAATAGGCAGTTACCACCTCAGCTACTCATAGGCCTGGTATTAATAAGGTGAAGCTGGGAGAGAGCATAGTTTGGGAGAGAGAGAAGGTAGCCCAGCAGGGAAAATAAGAGAAGAGGAGGAGGGAAATAGTCATCTACCCTGGCTACTTTTACTTCTACTATCTATCCTTCTAAGACCTACTTCCATTGCTTCATATAGATAACGAAACTGAGGTCCCATTAGAAAATAGTTCAAAATCAGGTTTCTATCATTCTGTGTAGGAAAGCAGAGCAAGAGAAATGTGTGTGAGACTGGGCCCAGGATTATTCACAAATTTCTGATTTTGTGTGTAAGAGGAGATATCTGGCCACAGAGTTTTATGTTTAAGTGTAAAGGGAGTACGGTTTTTGTTTTGCTTTGTTTTGAAAGAGGATAAGCAAAATATCTTGCCAGATTAGGAATGCTGTGGCCTCCTCAATAAACTCCAGGGACTCACTATGACTTAAAGGATGAAATATAAAATCCTCTTGGGCATTTACAGCCCTTCATAACCTGGTCCTTTCCTACGTTTGCCTCTATGAGCCACCTAAATTGGTCTGTTTGCAATTCCTTCCACTTGGTACTCCACCTCCCCTCTGTCCTTTGGCACACACAGATTATCCTGGAATGCACCCCTTCTTTATCTCCGCTTCCAGGTTTTCTTCAAGACTTATTTTCATGCAATTTTACCCCATTACAAAGTAAGCTTCTTGAGGGCAGTCTTTGTTTGTGGCTTCGTTTATATCCCCAGTGGTGGTACTTAATAAGTGCTTTCTGATCGACTCAACTTTCCTCTGAGTGCCAGTTCCATTTTTAAAATATACATATAAATGTTTTGTGGATGCTTTAAAAAAATTGCGATCAGTTTATAAGTCATATTCTCTCTCCCAGCCTACTCTTTTTCCCTGCAAATAACTCTCCTTTATAAAAAGGAAGCAATTAAAACAAATCAACACATTTGTCATGCCTGACAATGGAAGGCCAAGTGATGCTTTCTGGCTTCATGGTTACAACTGGTTAAATGCATGCATATGGCAGCAGTCCACTGTAGCATGCTCCTGGCTGCATGATAGATTTGTGCACATTTGTTTCCCTACTTCCTCCCATTCTCTTTCTCTCCCCTCATGTTCTTCCCTTTCTTCACCCCATCCTTTAGTCCATTTTTCACTCCCTTCCCTTTGCATTCCTTCTCACCCACACATGACCCCATATATATCATCTCACTCATCCTATCTCTCTCTGCTGTCTATGCCAAATCTCTTACCTCACTTCTCTATCTTTTACTCCTCATTTAAAAAACTCAGAACTTAACAGCTACCAGATAAGAGTACTTCCATATACATGGTACAACAGAAAGAAAGGTTTGTACATGAAACTATGAATCAATTATGTAAGGTGCTTTTTCTTTAAAATATATATTAAAATTCAGCATGTTGCTTTCAAAACTATCCTACTTGTTTGTGATTCCTTGGCCTTCCTTCTTTTCTCTTCTATACATTTAAAGTATATTTCCATGACCCTCTTCTTCTTCTCCTTTTTTTTTTTGGTAAACCTACCTACTTAGGTAAAGCTAAGCTCCCTCCCAACCCTCCCTTTCCCCTTTGCATTGGGAAAAAAAAATTCAAAACCTTTGTAACTAATCTGTGGAGTCAAGCAAAACAAATTCAATAAAATATGTTTACAAATTTTTTCCCCTGCAGCTTGGGTATATCATACCTCTATCTCCTGGCTTCATTGCTAGGTTTCTGTAATAATATTCAACCCTTTTTTCCTATCTTTAACGCTCTTCTAGAAATTCTGTCTTGTTTCCTCTACTATCTCATCTTCCTATTCCTTCTTCTCATATAATTATGAACTTCTAAACTGGAAGGAGCTGTAGTATCATGCAGAAACAGAGGTCCTTATAGGTGAAGGGACTGGTCCATAGTCACATAGTTTGCCTGTATCAGAACTTGAACTCAGGTCTTTTGATTTCTAGCCCAGTGTTCTTTAGACTGTATCTTTCTTCCTTTTCCCATGTCATCTTTCTGTACTGACTGTACTCTATGCCCCTAGCCTTCACTCCTACCTACTTCCCATGCCCCAGTCTAAGCTGGGGAGAAGTGCAGGAGGTAGGTAGGGCCTGGCAAGGGGGCTGGGAAGAGAGGAGAGGGCCCCATGACTCACATGTTGAAGAGGTTGAGGCCGATGCGATAGAGTCTCTTTCGAAGGGTGTCAGTAGAGAGTGTGGGGGATTTGCAGCTGGCTGGGTTCTCGCAATGGTACCGGGGCAGGCTCAGTATCATAGCCTGCAGGGCCTCCTTGGAGGCTGACACCTCTGAGCTTGACTTGGCTGATTTGGTGGAGGTGCTGCTGCTGCTCAGTTGCTCTGAGTTGTCACCAGTCTCCATCTCACCCCCTTTGCTTGATCCCCCTACCTCTTCTTCTTCCTCCTCTTCCTCACCTATTGCCCCCTCAATTGCCTGCCCATTTGTATTCATGTCCCTGACGGCCTCAACTTCAGTCCATGTATGCCCAGTGGTTGAAGCAGATGAAGTCACTACAGGGGAGGCCAAAGCCTCAGCTCCACCTGCCTCCTCTGTCTCCTCTTTGCCTGCTGCTGGGACCAGGCCAACCTGAGTCTCTTGTCCTCCCAGGCAATTGGCCACAGAAACAGCTGTAGAGGAGGAGACAGAGATGTTCTTACTGGCAATCTGTACTGTGACATCCCGGAAAGCCATCATGAGCGTGCTTCTGCTTTGGGGCAGCCCAGCCCCTGACCCACTGCCCTCCTCCTGATCCTCCAGGCTCAATTCTGCAGTTTCCTCCTCCTCCTTCAGTTCTCTCTCCAGACCTGGGGGCCCCATCCCTCCAGCATGGAAGGTCTCGTGGATCTCATAGGAGCCCCCTTCCTGGAGGGAGCACATAGTCTTGAGGCTCCAGGTGCTGAGAGCATCATCTATGGACTTAGCCAGGGATTGGACTTGCTCTGTGAAGGAATCCTCAAGCTCCGTGAGTGTGCCTGTGATGGTGGCTGGCAGAGATGGAGAGCGGACCAGGGGCAGCCCCATCAGCCCATAACCCTCCATCAGAGCCTTCTCTGCTGCAGATGTCTCTGGATTGGGGACCCGCACCTTGCGCAGGGAGATACGGCGAGGGAGTCGGCTCTCAAGCAGCGAGTTGCGTATCTTCTCAAAGTTCTTGCTAAGCTGATATTGGCGGAAGGCTGTCTGAATGGTGCAAGCTGCTCGCCGGGACACCAAGTGGCCTCCGTATTTGTGTTCTAGCATTTCAATCTGCAACACAACACAAAGGAGAAAGAAAGTGGTTTAGGATATGGGGACCCAGAGAAGCATCTCCCCTGTGAGGCTGGCTAGCTATGCTGAGTACCAGATACAGCAGGAAATTATCATTATGGTGAAATGTCTTGCTTGAACTTTGACAATGGCAGGCAATGCCAACTAGGACTTTCAGGGAGCAAATTTAACAACCTCTGCCCAGTAGGAAAAACAAATGCCCATGATGTGATGATAGTAGGCAGAGTTTCTGGAGTGGTAGAACAATAGGGGTACAGATTTTAAGGGCTGGTATGTCCTACATGATGTCAGCTGGGGGTGGGGAGTTACAGATAGCAGATGGAAAGGAAAGGGACCTTCTTAGGCTTTAAGTAATTGTTGCTGTTCATGTTTATTGGCCCCATCTTGGCAACTACTGGTTCCTTTGCTGACTACCTGCCTTCTGGAGCAGTGTAATCTAAGCTAAATCTTGTTTCTCTGAGAAAGCTAAGAGTTATTCCAAGGGAGAGCTAACAGTTATCCCTGGGAAGAGGTCCTTTGGGGTCCAAAGGAAACAAGGTTAAAGAGAAGGGGTTGGGCTGGGTGGAGGGACTCAGCAACATCTCTGAAATGTTTTAACCTCAGACAAAATTATATTGGCAAGTGACATTTCTCTTCAGCGCACTACCATCTCCACTTTTGTCCCTGTAAAACCTCAGGACCCTGGGTTCTATGCTATCTCCTAACCCTTTAATGAACACCTTTTGTTTGAGGAAAGGATCTCTCATTCCCATTACAAAGTCATTAACTGATAAGTTTTAAATGTGTCCTTGGAATCACAAAATGTTAAGCTGGAAGTGACCTTAGAAGTCATCTAGTTCAGGGATGCTTAATCTTTAGGTCCATGGACCACAAAGGGGACCACAAAGATTTCAGGGGGGAGGTCTATGAGCTTGGACAGGAAAAAAATCACAACTTTAATTTCACTACTCTCTAACTAAAATTAAGCATTCTTTTCAATTATGAATGTAAGCAATAAAACATATTTCTGAGAAGGGTCTATAGATTTTACCACTCTGCCACAGGGGTCTATGATACAAAAGTAAAGAAACTGGTTCCATTTTTACCAATAAGAAACCTGGGCCCAGAGAGGGGAAGGGCAATATAATACAGCTAATAAATATCAAAGCAGAAATGCTAACTAGGTGTTCTGCCTCTAAATTCAATCCTCTTTCCACTGTACCACGGCAGTGTTAATCAGAGAGTTAAAGATCTTCCCCATTCATTAATGGGTCTGACCATTAAGGGAAGTTTGATGAGGGGAGGCACATACCTTCTGTTAATTTTCTAATGAGGCACTGGTTCTCAAGGGTTTTGATGCCTTCTGGATCTGAAAAGTGTATAAATACTCTGAGGTGAGGTTTCAGTTTGGGTCTTACTCATTGCAAGTGTTTATTTGGCCAGAGGAGACTCTGGGCAGCTGCTAAGGAGCCCCTGGCTTTGAAAACCCAGATGTTGGTGTTTCTCTCTTGGGTAACTATGTATGTATGTATGGTCAGACAGTTGGATCTGTCTGTTGATCTGTGATGTATGTATGGCTTATGGTCAGGCATCTGGATGCACTGTCTGTTGATCTTTATTTCTCTTTATTTTCTCTGAAGTTCAGTGCTGACTTTTTCCCCTGAACTAAGTGAATGATACATGTGCTTGATTAAAATGATTGTTGACCCCTCAAAAATTGCCTTTCCTTTTAGAAAGGCAGATCAAAAAACTTACGATAGCAGGCCCCCTGCATATGTCGGGTTGCTTGCTTTTACACCCTCTCAGGGGATAATTACATTTAAATAATTACATTTAAATACAATCCCTAAGTCAAATGTCTGAATCTTATATTTCAGGCAATAGCTATAGATCTTGGGGAAGAATTTTTTTGGGGAGAGGGGATTTTCTTTGTGTATGTGGGGGATGGAAGGGTAAAAGGGGAAAATTATTCAGTTTGATGAGATCACAGGGCATAGACCTTTGCTTGTATGGCAACCCCCTCTCATGTAGAATAATCAATCAACAAATGTTGGTTAGGCATCTACTATGGCACTGGACTGATAGACAGGAGCCCTGGCACCTTGCTGACAGAACACAGGGAATTTGTCTATTTGGTTCCCAAACTAGGACTACCTCTAAGATAATTTGGCAACAGAAAGTTGAGAAGGACCTCCTCCATGATCTGTGATCTAAAAGTGAGATGTAAAAATAGCTCAGTACACTTCTTTTGCTGGCCCAATGAATCTCTCTTCCTTGGACTTCCAGGCTAAAGTACAGCAAAAGGGGATGGGGAGTGTCTTTCTCCACCAGTATTGGTGACTCATACGTGACAGACACATGGCAGCGTTACTTGCATACAGTCAGAAAAAAGGAGTTGAAAGACACTGTAATGAAACCCTAGTCTCTCATATAGAGGAAGGATTTGGAATACTGTAGGCAATTTTTGTTGTTAGTCATGTTCGACTCTTTGTGACCTCATTTGGGGTTTTCTTGGCAAAGATATTAGAGTGGTTTGCCTTTCCTTCTCCAGTTCATTTTATACATGAGGAAACTGAGGCAAACAGCGTTTAGCGCCTTGCCCAGGGTCACAGAGCTAGTAAGTCTGAGGCCAGATTTGTACTCAGGAAGATGAGTCCTCCTGACTCTAGGTCTGGTGCTCTATCCACTCTGCCACCTAGCTGTCTTTTCTAGATGCCAAGAATCTAGCCTTATAGCAAGGGGAGAAAGAATGATGCTTCAAATTAGGTAACCCCAGTTTAAGAGTTTCTAAATACAAGAGTTCAGGTACTGAACTGCCTAGGGAGGGAAGATTTCTTTGGTACACCATTCTCCATGCAGAAAAAAGAGGGTTGACATAGTTCTTGCAAAGTGATCTACTTGGAGAACAAAGCCAAGGAGACACTAAGACAACATAGGTCCTCCAGAAAGGGGATTGCTTGTTCAGTAGCCATCAAAATATCTTTTGGTCCTGGGGGGAAAGTCTAAATCACAGAATGGTATCTAGAGTCTCTGTGGAGATCATGTACAAAAAAAGAGGGCTTCCTTGGAATGCCAAGGTAGAGCCAAATAGCCACTCCCCAACTCAGTGCTCAGGAAATCCCCTGTCTCAGGCTATGTTAGATTCTACAATCATGCTTCCTTAAAGAATTCAAAATCATACTATGTAGGCAATCACTTATCCTGCCCATGTATGTAGACAGCTAGCCCTGACATGAAGAAACCCATTGTGTATGTTAGTGTGCCCCTTCAAACAGATCACATATTTTAGAGCTGAAAAGGACAGCATGAACTCTCCAAAGTGGAGAGTGCCTAGAGAAGAGTGAGCTGATACAGTACTGGGCCTCGAGTCAGGAAGACCCAAGTTCAAATCCAGCCTCAGACACGTACTCTCCGTGTGACCCTGGGCAAGTCACTTAACTTCTGTTTGCTTTAGTTTGGTCATTTGTATGATGGGAATAATAACAGTATCTACCTCCCAGGGTTGTTGTGAAGATAAAATGAAATAATGTTTGTAAAAAGTCTGGCACAGTGTCACTAGACAGATACTAGCTATTTATTATTATATATCTTTCACCCCTATGACTCCTAACGACTTTCTCACCTCCTGAATCCCGCATCACTATCGTTTATACAATATATTATACAATTTGTATAGTGTATACAATCACTCGGTAGCAGTGGCAGAAGTATTCAGGGGAGTGTTGAGGGGAGAATAGTTTTGACAGCACACAGTTTCTACCAGCTCATGCTTTCCAATGGGCAGGCCCAGCATGGATATTTGCACACCTCATTTTCCAAGATAAACCCCCTTCTTGCCCAGGACCCTCTTGCTTTATCCCCTACTGACTATGAAAACCTATTTTTAGTAGCAGAATTGATAAAATACGTACCAACTTTAGTGTTTATAACATAACCACAAAATGTCAGATTTGGGGGGGCAGTGCAGGGTAGGTCTTAGAGATTATTGGGTCCAAACTCTGTATTTTACAGATGAGGAAACTATGGTCCTTAGCCTTATTTAGCTAAGATTACATAGCAACTTAATAGCAATGAAAAGCTCAGGTCTTCTGACTCCATTCTAGCAACTGAAAAAAGTTTAACATATAATTCCCTTCTCTCCTTATTATCTGCCTATTAAATACTATTTTAAAAAAAGGAAAACCTTAACACAAAGGAATAAAGCTCTAATAGTAAAATTTTAGGCTTCAGGGATTTGAATAAGAAAGTTATTTTGGAGGAGTTGGAACCTGCTCAGTCATACTCCATTTGTGCACATACTAGGACTATTTGGCCCATTTGGATGGTCAATTCTAGTCTCCAATGAGATGCAGAGATTTAGAAATATTCCTTTTAATGGCAACCTTGCTACCATCCCTTCCCCCAGCTTTACAGATACCAAGTGTCCAAATAAAGAAGATCTTGGGAAGTAGAGTCAGGCTTCCCAGTTGAGCACTGAGCTTTTCCCAGGGGTCAGTAAGTATGCATTGGTTTAGGAAAAAAAGCTTTTTTCCTCCTTGGAAAAAACACAAAATACATCTACCTCCTCTGCATCTCTTGTTCCTGCTGTCCCTCAAGCTCCAAAGGGGAACATAAAGAGTCTATCCCAGCCTAGCTTCTGTCCAGTCTTTCCATCATCACTATCCTGCCTTTTCAGTCCCTTAGGGAAACCCCAGAGCCAGAGGATATCTTAATCAGGGTTATTAAATAGTGATTAAGATGGGGAAATATTCTTTGCTGCTTGGGTTTTAATTAGAAAAGAGGTTCCCATCCTGGGAATGTTTAAGGTTCAACTGTATCTGGAGGTAGGGAGATAAAGAAACTGGGTCTTCATTTGGGATGAAATGCATTTAAGACTTGTTACTGCCAGGTTCTTGACCCTGTGGCCAATTCTAGATCAGGGGCAATGGGCAACTTTTGCCATCCAGAGATAGAAGCAGACCTTGTGAATTAATCCTCCCATTAAGGGAGGAGGATGTCTAGGGTGACCCTGGATCAAGACCCCAGATATATAGCTTTGACTTTGACCTCTTCTACTTGCTACATATGTGATTTAGGACAAGTCCATTCACATCTCTCAGAGTCTCAAGTCCCCTCTTCATAAAGTGAGGACATGATACTGGCTGATCTTTAAGGTCCATTTCCTCTCTAAATCATATTGTCCCAAGTCCAAACTCCTCCATTTAGACCTCACCACCAAAATGTCCCTTAGTCTTATCAAACTCAATATGTCCAAAATAGAACTCATGAAATCCCTCCCCCAGACCCATCTCCCCTCCAGATTTCCTCATTTTTACTCATTTCATCTTTCTAGTCACACAGCTTAGAAATCTCAGAGTTATATTAATTCTCCCCTCTCATCCCTTCCATCTCTCCCCTTCCACCATTCCCATATTGCTGACTGAGTCATGTGGATTCTCCCTTCACATCTTCTGCTCTCACTTTCTCTCCACTGATACAAGGAAGAAAGAAAACAAAGCATTTACTAAGCACATACTTGGCAATGCTCGAAGTGCTTTACTTATCCTTTTCAACAATCCTCAGAGGCAAGCGCCATTACCATCCCCACAGTGAATTGAGGAAATTGAGACAAATAGACCATAAGTGACTTGCTCAGGGTGACACAGCTAGTTAAGTATCGAAGGTTGGATTTGAAAGGTACTTTTTGACTAGGTTTTTAAGTTGTCAGGTCTTCCTAAATCCAGATCCAGCATTCCATCCCCTTCACCATCTTGCTGTCTCTAATGGTATACAACTACTACCCTAAATGAGGTCATTATCATGTCATTCTTTAACTACTACAGGTCCCCCAACCCCCAAATTAATCTCCTTGATTCTGCTTTTCCCTTTCTTGTCCATTCTTCATACAGCTGTTAGAGTGATATCCCTATAAACCAACTCTGGCCTGATTGCCCTGCTTCTCCCTCACTCACCCCACCCCCCAACTCAAAAATCTTCTGTGGATTCCTCTTATTGCTAAGATAAAATACAAACTCCTCAACTTGACATTCAGAGCCCTCCATGAGGCTCCATGAGGCTTTGTCTGCTTTTCCAGACTTTTTTTCCCATATTTTCCCCCACCCCCTTCATGTACCCTTCCTTATAGCTAAATTGGTCTATTAGCTATTTCCCTAACTTGAAATGCTATCCCCCATCTCTACGGCTTTGGGCAGGCTGGCTCCAGGTCTAAAATGGACTCCCTCCTGACCTCTGTTTCAACCCCTAAGCATTTAAGCCCTAACTATGTAACAGACAGTGGACTAAACACTGGAGAGTCAAAAAAAAAGGCAAAAAGATGGTCCCTGCCCTCAAAAGACTCACATTCCAATGGGAGAGACAACACAAATAACTATGTGGGTACAAGATTATATAATGTCAATGGAGGGTGATCTCAGAGGGAAAGCATGAAAATGGTTGGCTATGGAGGTAAAGAGGGGAGGGAGACAAGGAAAGGCTCTTGAAGAAGATGGGATTTGAACTGAGTTTTGAAGGAAACCAGGAATCAGAAGCGAGAGCATGCCATTCATGGGGGTCAGCAGCAAAAAGGCAGAGAGCTGGGCTAGGCAACGTCAGGTACCAGGAACAGAAAGAAGTCCAGTGTCACTGGAATGTAGAGTACAGTGGTAAGAGTAAATCATGAGATGACTGGAAAAGTAGTAAGGGAGAGGGCTGTGAAGTGCTTTAAATGCTAAATAGAGGGTATCCTATTTGGTCCTGAAGATAATCGGGAGCCACAGGAGTTTATTTGTGAGGGGGAGGGGGTGGTGGGTAACATGGTCAGATCTGTGCTTTAGGAAAATGACTTTGGCAGCTGAATGTAGAATGAATTGAAGTGAGATCAGACTAGCCACCAGGAGACCAACCAGAAGGCTACTGCAGGAGTTAAGCATGAAGAAAGGAGGACCCATACTAGAGTGGCAGTTGTGTGAGAGGAGAGTAGGGGACATTTAGGAGAGATGTGATGGTAGAAACAAGACTTGACAAGATACTGGATATGTGGACTGAGTGCAAGTGAGGAGGCAAGAATAACCATAGATGGCAAGTCTAAGTGATTGGGAGGATGGTGGTACCCTCAAAAGTAGTAGAAAAATTGGGAAGAGGGGAGAGTTGACTTGGGGGGAGTTCATATTGAGTTTAAGATGTCTGTGTGACATCAATTTGAGATGGTCAAGAGATGGTTGGTCATGTAAGACTGGAGTTCAGGGGAGAGGTTAGCTATATAAACAGATCTGAGAATCATCTGCAAAGAGATGACAATTCCATTTATTGGAGCTGATAACATCACCAAGTAAAGATAGTATAGAGGGAAAAGAGATAAGGGCTGAGGACAGAACCTTGGGGGTACACCCACAGTAAGTGGGATTGGATTGAAGGAAGACCTGACTAATAGGAAAGTTAGTCAGAAGGGTGGGTAGAGAACTAGCAGGGTCATGAAAATAACATATGTAGTATAATATAATAATAATATTAATTATATGATAATATAATAAGTGCAGTTAGTGATAGCACTTATTCTTGATAATTATTAAGCCTATCTATCTACCTTTTTTGCTTCCCTCCAATTCAATCCCTCTTTCAAGGTAGGCTGTATTCCCTTTATCCCAGAAACTGAGTGCATTTACTCATGTTGTAGAATAAGCAAACTTCTTCTCTGGCTGGCCAGGTCCTACCTATCCTTCAAGGGCCATCTGAAGCACTACATCCTTCGAGAAGACTTCCCTGACTGCCTTACTTTACCATGAAGAAAGTGTTGATATACAATGAAGTGCTACATAAATGTGAACTGCTGTTATCATTGGGGTTATTATTCTAGTCTAAATTGATTTCTCCCTACTCTGAAAATCTCTGGCATTAATAGTCAGTACCACAGAGATAGTGTTGGTCAAAGAATAGCTGCTTAATCAATACCTCACTCTAATTGAATTTGAAAAGTGTCCAAGGCAAGTGGAGCCATATCTCTCTTCTGTTAGTCTCACTGTAGTGCCTTCTGGCATAGGGTTAATTCATGATTTTGATCTCCTATGTTCTTCTACTGGAAGCTAGGTGGTCCAATGCCAGATCTGTAGTCAGGAAGACTCATTTCCTTGAGTTCAAATCTAGCCTCAAACACTTACTAGCTGTGTGACCCTAGGCAAGTCACTTAACCCTGTTTGCTCCAATTCCTCACCTGTAAAATGAACTGGAGAAGGCAAACCACTCCAGTATCTTTGCCAAGAAAACCCCAAATGGGGTCACAAAAAGTTGAGCATGACTGAAACAACTGAACAACAGCAACATATGCCCCTACTTCCTCATCACCCAACCCTTGGCCATCTGTGTCTCATTCCCACCATCCCATTGAGATTTTTCTCTTAATTAGACTCTTTGAAGGAAAGAAATACTATTTTTCATCTTTTCATTCCCAGACTCTAGCAATGTGCTTTGCACATAGTAGGTGCTTAAAGTTTGTTAAATTGAATTGAATTGACAAGGGCACCAATAATTTCCTAAATGCCAATTTCAAAGACTTTTCCTTGGTCCTCACCCTCAAACTTCTGCAGTTTCTGATATCATTAAATACTATCTCCTCTCTTTGTCTCTATGAAACAAAACTCTTCTGGTTTTCCCTATAGGCAATCTTTTTGTCTTTTTCCATTTATTTTTCATCTTCCCAACCCCTTAAAGTCACTGTGGCTAAAAGGTTTGCCCCTGATCTTCTCTCTCTCCATACCCTACCTCCCTTGCCGATCTCATTCACCTTCATGGCTTCAATTATCATATTCTTAGAGATGACTTTCAAAACTTCTCCCAAACTTTAGAGCTACATTTCAAGTTTCCAATAAGAATCTATCTCTGGATGTCCCACCCTTTCTTACATCCCACAACCCACAAATCTGTTCCCCCTATTTTGGTCAGGGGCATCACCAGTCACCCAGTTACTTCTGTTTGAAATTTTACTTTAAAAATTATTCCCTTTCATCACTGCTTATATCCAATTGTGGATTGGGTGATTTGGCCTAAGGTGGAGATTGGGCCTAAGAGTCAGGAAGACTTGGATTTTCAAGTGGTGCCTACTATGACATGTACTGGCTGGGTGACCTTGGGCACATGATTTCAGCTCTCCCTCAATGATCAAGAAGTCTTCCAAAGCTGAAAGTTACAGAAAAGCAACTGACCTGCATTGGTAGAGAGAGTATGCACACTGGGAGTTCTCTGTACCAGTAAAATCACAGGTCTGGTTATATGCAGTGGTTTTCTGCATAAGTCCAAATATAGATTGATAGACATAATCAATCCATTAATCAACAAGAATTTATTGAGTACCTACAATGTGCCAGGCACCGTGCTAGGTGCTAAGGTTACAAATATAAACATAAAAAAATGAAACAACCCCTATGTCTCAAAGATGTTTCTATATAAAGAGATAGGTGGCTAGATAGTATTACTATTGAAATTAAGGTAAACTGAGGCAACAAAATTTCCAGTACATTCAATTTATTATTAAGGCTAGTAGTTACCAGTAAAGGAGATCTTTAGTTCTTCAGAAAGCCAAAAGACCTCAAATGAAGTCTGACAGATCACTTTTTCAGATAAAAAAAAGAACATCCTAAAGAAAAAAGGTAGCCTCAAAGATGAGGAAAACAATATAATTCTTTACAAAGCCTGAAACCTCATAGATGTGGGGAACAATATGATTGAATGGAAACTGAGGATGCAGGGCAAGCAACTCCTCCTTCCATCTTGTCACTAGGAAATTCTGATTGATTTAGTTCATCTGCAAGTAAATTAGTGGTATATAATTAACAGATTTACTCTAATTGGTCAGACACCTAGTGGTATAGACATGACTAAATGACTTAACCACAATTAACACTCAAATATCCTTGCAACAACCATGTGACATGAACAGTACAAACATTATCAACATCATTCTACAAAGGAAGAAGTTTTTTTTATCTTCCCTATGTTACAGATGAGGAAACTGAAGTTCTGAGAAGTTTCTGAGGTAGAATTTGAACCCATGGCTCCCTGTGCCAAGTCTATCATTTTGTCCAATATTCTGTGCTATTTCAAGTCCCCAGTTTCTTCCTACACAACATCTCTTCCATGCATCCCCTCTTCTATTTTTATTGTAGCTACCCTGTTCCAAACTCTCATTATCACTTGCCAACACTACTGCAAAAAAAACCAAAAAACAAAAAAACCCAAACTCCTAACTGGTCTTCCTGCCTTCTCTTTCTGCCCCTCCTTTGTCTTTGATACAATTCCTTATGCATATATCACATCAGGTAACTCTACTAAAAACCTTTAGTTGACCTTTTATTGACCATTACATAAAATTCAAACTCCTTTGCCTGACATTCAAGACCTTCTGCTATCTGGTCCTACCCTGCTTTATGCTGTTATATGTCCTTCTATGCTGTAAAACCAGACTATTTGCCTTCTGCTGGATACATCCTATTTTATCCTTTTATCTGGTCTTTGTACTTGGAACACAATGCTCACTCCCACTACTGCCTGCTGAAATATACTCTTTCTTTAAGATTTCGCTCAAATGCCATCTCCTTTCCTGATTCTCCTAAACATTAATATCTATTTCCCTCTTAGAAATCACCTAGTTTTTATGCATCCCTCCCCCTCCCCCTCAGCAATTAGATGGTGAACTGCATGAGGACAGGGACCAGATTTTATCAGCATTTAGTATCTCCCTTAACATCTAGACAGCACTCTGTAGGTAGCAGATGTTTAATAAATATCTCTTGAAAGAATTTTCTCTATTATTCTTTCAAATAAAACATCACAATAAAACATCATCTCATCCTTTTACCACTGTTGCTACCTCAAAGGAGACACTATATCCATATATTGTAGCTCCAGACTAGGGCTCTTTGCCAGAAGCAGTCCGTCAGTCAATAACATTGATTTAGTACCCACTATATACCAGACACTGGTATAAGTTCTGGGAGCATCAAATTTGGAAGCATGATATTAGAGCTAGAAGGGATTTAGAAGCATCATATACCATTTGAGTCTTTGAGATCTTCTAGATTATATTTGTCAAACTGTGTCCTATGGAATACTTCTGTTCTGTGCATTGTGAATAGGAGTTCCCATGATCATAGGGTTTGGAGCTGGGAGGGACTTTAGAGATTATCTAGTTTGCATTTTATAGATGAGGAAACAAGGCCAAGAGAAGGCATATGACTTGCCCAGGGTCACAGAGCATCTATGCTAGCAGAACCAGTACAAATCCCATGTCTCTATTGAAGTGCTGGCCCTCAGCTCTTTTTCTACCATAACATGCTGCCTTCACTCAATGCCAATCATAGTTTCCTGGTTAAATTTCATATATCTCAATACTTATTACTGTGATATTTGGAGTGATATGAAAATAGGTTTACTTCCCTGTATTTTACTTCAAAACTCCCCTTCCCACTTTGTCCTAGAGTTATTCTCTCCCCACGAATCCTCCAGAAAGACCTCTATGTGTCACTCCCAAGTGTTCTGTCACTAAATTTGTTTTCTCAGAGAGGTGAGATGATTTACCCAGGCTTCCACAATTAGTGGCAGTGCTAGGATTAGAACCCAGGTCACCTTATTCCTGGTATGGTGCTTTCCATTCTACTAGCCCTGCCTCTGCTATCATACCCAGTTCATCAGTAGCCACAGAGACACAGAGATGGGTGGTCAGGAGTCACTTGAGCACAAGGTCTTCCATAGGTATTTCATCCAAAACACCACAACTCTTCCCACATTCTCATTCCTCCACCCTTTTCCCTCCTTGGGAAATTCCAGGTCTGTGTCTTATAAGAACCATGAGACAGGAAACATGACAGGGAGGTAGGTATCAAGGAGAGAGCAGAGTCAAGATGTTAATACGTCTGAGATAAGATTCATGGAAAGAGGTATATGTCCATTCTGCCAAAAGGATCATCCCAGAAAAAGCCAACAATTTTATATACTAGGAGGTTAAGGAACTATAAAAGGCGTAACAGAGTCCCCAAAGGGAGACTTTGGAGGAGTACAATAGCATAGATGATGTTTGTTTGCCTGAGAGTAACTTGCTTTTAGAGCCTGCCTTGCCCATGCGGGGTCCATAGGTCTCAGTAGTCATTAATGTCTGATGACTCCTACAGAGTTCTTCATGACTCTCTTTGGCTCAGCAATTTCACAGATCTTTGCTTACCTCCGGTTTTATCCCACTTCTCTAATAAATATCCAAGAAACAGAATACAGGGACAGGCCTGAAGAAGAAAACGGTCTCCAGAGGTGAAAAAAGCAGATTGGAGATGGAGGGATAGGGAGAGCATCTCCCTTGACTTACTCCAGGCCCCATGTATCATCAGTAATTACTGCTTAGTCACTCCTCCCCTAAACAGCTGTCTTCAACTAACACCAGAGGCGAGGGGACCTTGGAACAGGGCTCCATTTCTCTAATGTGCCTCTTAATGTTAATTAGTAGACTTCATTTTGATGGCTTGGGGCCTCGGGGCCTACATTGATTGAGATGGAGAGGAGATTGAAGCTGAGCTGGGGTAGGGGTGTCCATGGGTTAGATGTAGGGTACATAAGGCCTGGAGCGGGAGGGAGTCAGAAATCATATGTTTAAAGGTTTCTTCTGAAGCTTAGATCGGTGTTTCCCAAACCAAATCATACTCTGACATAAAATATCTAAAATCTCTACTAAAGACTGTTCCATCCTCCACACCCTCAATACAGTGAATAACTCTCAGTGACTCAGAGAGCAGGAAGAAGGAACAGGGGAGGAAAAGGCAGTCAGATGTAGGAGGACCAAGATACAAGACACAAGAAGGAGAAAGAGAAAGGGAAGCCAAGATTTAAATGTATATGTTCTAAAAAAGTAATTATCTTTGGTAATAAAAGATTTACAGATCAGTAACAATTTGTTCCAGAGTGACAATTAGAAAACAAGAAAGATTTTTTAAAATCTATTTGACCATATCATACCAAAACTAAAAAAAAATAATGTTTGGGTCACAGTCCGTGTGTCCTGGGATAAGGAAGCTAACTAAGTACCTGAGAAGAAGCAACAAGGTGTAGGCATGGGGGAGGGAGACAAAAGTACTCAAGGTATGACAAAGGTCACAGGGGATTTGGAATGTTTAGATATGGCTTGATAACTGGAGAAGCCTACAGAGGAGAGTCAGGCTTGACACAAAGAGGGAGGCAGAGGTTCCCTCTGGACCCTTCACAGAAAAAACTGCAAACTGAGCAAGGCTGTAAAATTTTTCTTGTTAGAGAGCTTTTAATCAAAGGATGGGGACCCATTCGCCTATGAAGGAGAAACTGCATAAAAGACATCATCAGAGAAATGTATGATAGAAGAAGAAGATAGGCCTGTGGAATGGTAAAAATGAGAGATAACTGACTGGACATATCATGTACTACATCAGTTTCCATTCAATATCACAAGAACAAAAGGAAGGTTCCCAACATATTAGTGGATACTCCTTACCAGATTTATAGGAGGACATAGACAATAGTCAACCAAGACAGCCAGAGCACTCACTTTAGATCACAATCTAATGGAGTTGGAGTGCCCATTCTTTTGGGAGAGTTTAGGGTTCCTCAAGGTCTGGAGGCAAGGGAATGAATGGAATGAGTCAAAGAGAATTCTTTCCATCTCCCCCAGGACCCCAGGTGCCTATAGACACAATTCTGCAACTCTTACTCATGTGCCAATATAGAAGATTCTTTCTGTTCTCTACAATCTGATCCTTTTACCCACTCCCTTTCCCTTGACCCAATTACTCCATTGCAGTGATCACCATTTTACGTAAAACTGGATCCTTAGTAAAACTGACATCCTCAATGCTTGGGCGAGGGTAGAGGGAATCAAATGAGGTGGTATCATCTTCAGATTTGGAATACTGATGCTTTCTAGAAGCCTATTATTAGCTCTATGTTGTATATTCCATAGAATCAGAGCTGGAATGGATGAGGAAACTGGGGAAGAGAGAGGTCATTTGACTTGCTCAAGGTTTCTAAGAGAGTCTAAAACCCTGGTTTCAGGTCTAAACTAGGTCACCTCTCTGAATGCCTTGATAGAAGGCAATGCTTCATTGTTGCTGTTCCATCATGTGTGTCTCTTCATGACCCCGTGATTAATAGAGTGGAAAAGGTACTGAACTTGAACTCAGAGAAGTGAATTCTAATCCTGGCCTCTTACCAGTTGTTTGAACCTTAGGTAAATAAAATAATTTCTGATTCACAGAAAACCTTTATTATACCAAATCATTCTTATTGCCCAGGCTTACAGGAGTAGAACCAAGAAGAGTTCCATGGAGGAGATTCACACAGGAGCACAGAGACCATGAGAAAAAGGGCCAGATTAGGTGGTGTGCTTGGCTGGGTGCTGAGGGACCTCTTCCAACCTGAGAATGTACAATTTCACAGGACCTGCAGGAAGTCCTAGATCTTAGTTGGAAAGAACCTTAGGAGATTGATCATCTGTTCTGGTTCCCCATCTTATCATTCTATAGATGAAGCAATTCAGACCCCAAAAGGTTAACTTGGCTAAAGTTGAATAGTGAGTTAATGGTGGAAAGAAAGCTAGTACATCATTCTGGTCACCATGGCATATTACCTCCCTCAAATCCTAGACTTGGTACCCTCGCATGTCTCCAAATCTTGTACCACCGACTTCCATTGCTCTCTCTCTCTCTCTCTCTCTCTCTCTCTCTGTCTGTCTCTCTCTCTCTCTCTTTCTCTCTCACCCTCCTCTCCCTCCTTTCCTCCCTCCCTCCCCATCAATGAGTAACCAGGTTAAGTGAGGCAAAGAAGGGAGTGCAAAATTGTGATGAGGGATTACAAAGTATTATGTGTGCCCATTTTATGAGAAAGGAGGTAGATAAAACAGGTGAGGAAGCAGTGAGTGATGCCTGGGGAATATGTGGGTAGCAGTTGGCTGTAAATGTGGCACAGAGCTTCACACATAGGAGTGGAATAAGCTCAGGAGACCTAAATCTGAGCAGACCCCAAAACAGCAGAGGGTTCTGGAAAATAGAACTGGCCAGTTTGGCAAGAGATAGAAAGAAGAGGCCCCACAGTTCATCAAATGATTCTGTATCTCATGATGCACCAGCCAACCCCTCATGAGAATCAACATGAAACCATAAGCAAATTTAAAGCTGGCCAGCAGGTTCACTGATAAAATTCTTTGTACTTTTTGTATTCTTTACAGATTAATTCTTTCCTTGTGAATAAATTCTTAGTAAGCTCATTTGGATCCTAGAATGCGTAGTAGGGAAATGCAGAAGAAAGTTTGGTTCTGAGCAAGAAGCACTGAATTATCAGTGTAAGGACAATCTGCCAAGTGTGAGCAGAGCATTAGAATTCAGGCAAAGAAGGGTTGGGTTATTAGTGAGAGGGTTCATTCAGGGCTTCAGGGTGGTCAGCACGAGCCTGGCATTGGTGTTTTCACAGAAGGAATAATCCAAAATTACAGAATTTAGAGCTGCAAGGGACAGCAGCAGCCAACTGATAACCAAAAGTAGACTCCATTGTAACTTGCTCAACAATACACATCCAGCCTCTGCTTGGAGACTTCCAAAGTGGGAGAATCCGTCATCTCTCAGGACTGTCCGTTACACTTTGGGAGAGCTTCCATTGTTAGGAAGTGCTTCCTGACATCAAGCAAAATTTATTCTCAACTTTACCCCATTTCTTCTGGTTCTGCCCTCTGGGCCCACACAGAACAAATCTAATACTCCCTCTACATGACAGCTCTTCAAACATCAGAATATACCTGTCACATACCTCTGAATTTTCTCTACGTTAAACATCTCTGATTCCTTCCATCAATTCCCCAATGGCATGGACTTGATTCTCCTTACTATCATACTTGTTCTTCCCACTCTGCTTGCCAGCTTATCAATATACTTAAGTTAGATACCCAGAATTGAATACAATATTCCAGATGAGGTCTGATCAGGGCAGAGTACAGAGGAACTACCCTTTCCCTTTTCCTGTAATCGATGCCTCCCTATAATGAAGTCCAAGATCGCATTAGCATTTTTGGCTGCCATATCTCATTGCTGACTCATTTTGAGCCTGCAGCCCACAGATACATCTAGAGCCGTTGTCTCATCATGTCTCCCTCATTTTGTACTTCTGAGGCTGATTTTCAAATCTATGTAAGATTTTACATTGAGCCTATTTTATTTTCTTAGTGGAGAGGCAATTGAGTGTGGTAGAGGGTCAACCACAAAACCATAAAGACCTGGGTCCAAGTGCTGGTTCCGACATATACTAGCTGAGCAACCCTGAACAATTCAGTCAACCTCTCCGTGCCTGAGAACATCTACATTTCAGAGAAGGTACCCACTTGCATTAATTAATAAGAGTTATTTCACTCATCTACTAAAGAAATCACAAGTCTATTCCTTATCCTTGCCACCTTAGGGATTATTTAGTCCAGTGCTTTTACTTCACAAAAGAGAAAAGTGAATTTCAGAGAAGACAGAATTGTTGCTTAACTCACCAGTAGCTACAAGAAAATCTATTATAGCTTTCAAAGCCTATGATCTTTCGTTGTCAGTTTTTAGAAGAGAGAAGACATAGCAAAGATGGAATTTGAATGCACATTTTCTTACTCCAAAGCCAGTGCTCTTTCTACCATACAAACTCTCATCCAATCCCTGCTTTCCTTTCCTTGATTTTACAGATACAGATACAGAAGTTCAGAATAGTTGTGATAGAAACTGGATTGGAACCAAACTCTTCTGAGACACACTCCAGTACTTCTTCACAGTATTTCTTTTTTTGTTTTAATATTAATTTTATTTTTTTCAGTGATCTACAATCACTACCACATAACTTAGATTATTTTCCCCCTCCTTCCCCCCTACCTCCCTGCTCCTTCCCCAAGGTGACATACATTCCTATTAAATATATTTTCACTATAGTCATATTGTGTAGAAGAATTAAAATGAATGGGAGAAATCATATAACCAAAACATAAGACAAAAGAAAATGATCTGCTACATTCTGCGATTGAATTCCAAGTTCTTTCTCTGGGTATGGAAGGCATTTTGCCTTAAAAGATCACTGGGAATTTTTTTTAAGCCCTTGCATCTCAGTGAAGTTCCAAGTCTACCAGAAAAAACTCTCGCATACTGTGGTTGTTGCTGCGCACAAAGTTCTCCTGGTTCTGCTCCTTTGACTCAACATCAGATCATGTAAATCTTTCCAGGCCTCTCTGAAGTCCTTCACAGTATTCCTACCCTAACTTCTTAACAAAATTTAAAAATTCTTAATTTAAACATAAAAAGAGACTTCCAGACACACAACAGAACACAATAAGACGGTTCTCTGTGAAACTGAATCTCCATTTTACTTCATTTGTTTTCTTTAAAAATATACATCATAAGTTCTCTATATTACTTTCAAAACTATCCTTTTCTGTGTTTCCTTCTGAAATTCTTTCTCTTCTCTTCTGTGCCTTTGAAAATGGCCCTTTTGGGGGCATCCCTATGACTAACTTCTACTGGTCCTCCAGTTAAAAACTGAGAGATGGAATATGTTAGGTACTCAAGACACAGTGGTCAATGAATATAGTAATCTACTGTTTGATAAACCCAAGGACCCCAGTTTCTGGGAAAAGAACTCACTGTTTGACAAAAATTGCTGGGAAAACTGCATAACAGTGTGGCAGAAACTAGGCATAGACCAATGCCTGACACCGTACACAAGAATGAAGTTCAAATGGATACATGATCTAGATATAAAGACTGATACAACAAACAAATTAGGGGAGCAAGGAATAGTATTTTTGTCAGATATATGCAGAATGGAGAAATTTTTGACTAAACAAGAAATAGAGAACATTATGAAATGCAAAATTGATAATTTTGATTACATTAAATTGAAATGGTTTTGCACAAACAAACTCAATGCAATCAAGATTAGGAGGGAAGCAGAAAACTGGGAAAGAATTTTTGCAACTAGTGTTTGGGATAAAGGCCTCATTTCTAAAATACACAGAGAATTCAGTCAAATGTACAAGAATACAAGTTATTCCCCAATTGATAGATGGTCAAAGGATATAAACAGGCAGTTTTCAGAGGGAGAAATTTAAGCTATCTATAGTCATATGAAAAAATGCTCTGAATTGCTATTGATTAGAGAGATGAAAATCAAAACAACTCTGAGGTATTACATCACACCTATCAGATTGGCTAACATGAAAAAACAGGAAGATGATAAATGTTGGAGAAGATGTGAGAGAGTTGGAATGCTAACTCATTGAAGGTGGAGTTGTGAGCTGATCCAACCATTCTGGAGAGCAATTTGGAACTAAGCCCAAAGGGCTACAAAAATGTGCACACCCTTTGATTCAACAATATTGCTTCTAGGACTGTATCCCAAAGAGATCATAAAAATGGGAAAGGGTTCCATATGTATGAAAATACTTATAGCAGCTCTGTTTGTGGTGGCCAAGAACTGGAAATCAGGGGGATGCCCATCAATTGGAGAATGGTTGAACAAGTTGTGGTATATGAAAGTAATGGAATACTATTGTGCTATAAGAAATGATGAACAGGAAGACTTCAGAGAGGCCTGGAAGGACCTATATGAACTGATACAGAGTGAAATGAGCAGAACTAGAACTTTGTACACAGCATCAACCACAGAGTGCGAGGAATTTTTCTGGTAGACTTAGCCCTTCACAGCAATGCAAGGATCTAAAAAATTCCCAATGGACTCGAGGCAAAACGCCTTCCACATCCAGAGAAAGAACTATGGAATTGGATCACAGATAGAAACAGATAGAAATTTTCTCTTGTGATATGTTTTGTTTTATTTTCGTGGTTTCTCCCATTCTTTTTAATTCTTCTATGCAACATGACTAAGGTGAAAATGTATTTAATAAGAATGTATGTGTAGAACCTATACAAGATTGTACACCATCTCCGGGAGGGAGAGGAGAAGGAGGGGGTAAGGTGATGGAGGGAGGGGAAAAAAATCTAAGATATTTGAAAGTGATTGTAGAAAACTGAAAACAAATAAATTAAATAAATAAATAAAATAAAAACTGAGAGAAAAGAGGGAAAAACCTTTGAACAAATAAGCATAGTCAAGCAAAATGAATCCACACATTGGGCATACCCACTCATGTCTACCACTTGTCAGGAAGTAATATTCTACATCATACAAATGTGGTTGGTCATAGTTCTTAAGTTGTTCAAAGTTATTTTTCCCTTGCAATGTTGTCTTTACATTCTCCTGTTTCTGCTTACTTTACTCTGCATCAGTTCATAATAATCCATGATTATCTGAAATCATACTTTCCATTATTTCTAAATACTCAGTGATTTTCTGCCACTCACATAACACAATTTGTTCAGTCATTACACAGTTGTCTACGGGGAAATCAAAGACATGCCCTTAGATTCTAGTTCTCCCTTCCCTTGTTTTCTCTTGTCTCTTTCTCTCTATTCTCCTCTTCTCTGTTCTCTTTAATTTTCTTTTCTCTTTTCTCCTCTCCTTTCCTCTACTCTCATCTCCTCTTCTCCCTTTTAATGCTTTCCAGGATCTGGAAATTTATTTTGCTTGTTACTATTCCCTCCCAGTATCATCTTCCTTTTTAACTGCTTCCCTCTATTCCTACTGGTTTACCTGTTGAGTTTGATGTAGTTCTACAATAAACTGTGTATTCAACTCTCTGTTGTCAATTTCAGATGAGCAAGTTTCATCTGATGCCCTCTTCCCCTACTCCTTGCTCATTGTCTATATATTCTTTGTCTCACATACCCCAATTATGAGAAATAGCACCCCTTCTTTCTCCTTTCTACACCTATATATTCCTTTTATTCTCCCATCTTCAAACCTTCAGAGCAGAACCGGTCCACCTTTTGTGCTTTTGTTTATGTTATTTAACTCTCTCAATATGCTTTGAAGACATTAAGATTCTGAAAGGGGTATTTGTTACTTCTCACTTCATTAGAATGTTATCATTGCATGTCATATAGCTTCTTCCAATTACCTTTCTAGTTTTCTCTGGATTCTTCTATTTGTATTTCAAAATTCCTACTCACATCTAGTCTTTTCATCAGAAATATCTGAAATCTTCTTTTCCATTAAAGGTCTACCCCAACTTCTCACCCCTCCATAGGATTATACTCAGTTTTACAGGGTAAGATATTCTAAGTTGTAAGCCTATGTCTTTTGCTTTTTGGAATATGTTATTCTAAGATTTCCTCTCATTTATTGCAAAAGCTGCCAAGTCTTGCGTGATTCTAGCTGTAGTTCCTGGTACTTGAATTACTTTTTTCTTGATACTAGGAGTGGTTTTTGTTTTCTTTGGCGTGGGACCTCTGGATTTTTGCTTTGACATTCCTGGGACTTTTTCTTTGCAGTTCCTTTCAGGAAGTGATCAATGCATGCTTTCTATCTTTACTGTGTCCTCTGGTCTAACCGATATGGGCAATTTTCATTTATGATTTTTTGAATATGGTAACCAGGATTTTTTTTTTAAATGATGGTTTTTCAGGTAATCAGATGATTTTTATATTGTCTCCTTGACCTGTTTTCCAAGTCTGCTATTTTTATATCAGTTTTCTCCATTTTTTTCCTATTTTTTCAATCTTTTGATTTTTGTCCTAACATTTCTTATTATCTCATGAAGTCACTGACATCTGTGTGGTTCATTCTAGTTTTCAGAGATTCCATTTTTTGAGTAAGAATTAACAGTTTCTCTCCTAAACTACATATTCTATTTCCTATGCTTTCTTCCAGAAATATTATTTCATTTTTGTCTTTTGCTTCATTTCTTGTAACTATTCAGAGAATCATTTTTTTTCTTCAGCTTGTAGTGTTATGGAGTTTCTTATTCCTAATGGAGCATCTAGATTTTAAATAATTTTTATAACTGGCTGTTCTACTTTCTCATCTCTCTAACTTTAGCTCCTGAATTGGGGCTTTGTGCTAAGACCAAGTTCTATATCCTGCTACTAATGAGTGAGTCTCCAGAGTGCTTGGTCTCATCTTGATTACTCATGCATCCCTCAACTTCCCAGGATTAGGACTCCCTGTATCTTCAGGTTCAGAATGATGGATCTTCAAGGCCCTGTCTGGGGTTTCAGAAGTGTTAGGAACCCTAGCCTGGCTGTCCTGGTCTAAATGCTGAGGTGACACTGTACATATTGGTCATTGTCCTCTGCCACTCTACCACGTCTTCTGAGGTCCCCAAATCTGGGACTTTTTGCAACACTGGACCTTTTTCAGGGGATCTCTCAATTCTTCTTGCCTCTAGACACAGAGCCTTTCAGGCTACATGTGTCCCATCTCTTGTCACGTGGATGCACTCTTTGCTAGACAGGCTTCCATTTCCATTGCTATTGGGCACCTGGCTGACCTTTTATGCAGTTCTGGTATGGAAGGAGCAACTTAAGTGTAGTTTCTCATTGGAGTTCTGGATTATTATTTAGTCTGGTGCAAACTTTGGGACTTTAGTGGAGTAGGTACATGATACTTGGACAGTTTGTCTTCCCTTCAGGCAATTATCTTGGCAAGAAGGCTTCCCCCTAACTTCTTCTGCTAAAATACTAAAAAAACTTTAAACTCTTTTGTTCCCCATATCCCCTAGCTTCTTGACCCTCACAGTGAGTCAACATCTGGAAGTATTCTATTTTTATGCCAAGTAAAGAGCCTTTCCTATTCCTCCCCCACCCCTCCAGCAGACACATACCTTACAATCAGGGAAATGGGAGATAAGGCTAACAATCTGGAAGCTCCTCATCATGCCTTGGCCCTTTGTGCTGAATCTTGTATTTGAGTGCATGGGTGTGTAACTCAATCTCCTAATTTTTAAATGAGGAAACTGATCCCAAAATAGGCTAAGTAGCAGGACTTCAAGTTCTAAATCCAGTGCTCTTGACATTATGCCACATTGCCTTCTTTGGGTTCAGTCCAAGATAAGAAATACCCAGGACCATATTCCCCTTACTATTCTGTCAAGATTCATTTAGTTCTTGGACAGGTGTATAGTCTGGGCTTTCTTCACAGTGTAGGGACTTTGTTGTACAATGGGAAAGAGTACAGAATTTGGACTCAGAAGGACATGTGCTAAAATGCTAGCTCTGACACCTACTACTGTTATGACTTTGGGCAGAACACCAACCTAGGCCTCAGTTTCCTCATCTTTAAAATGAGGGAGGAGTTAGACGAGATTGTCTCCAAGGTCCTTTTCCTCTCTATATCTATTATCTTCTTATTTTACTAGAAGGCAATGATGCATTTGCCTAATTGCCAGATGACCTGAATTTTCCATGTTTTTCCTATAGGGACATAGGGCAGCAGTAGCCAGAGCCCCTGGGCACTGCTCAGATGCCTGATATCAAGGGGATCTGCTCAACATGAAGGCCCTGGATCACAATGAATTAAAAGATTGAAGATATTGGCTGAACTCTGCCTTAGGTTCCCAAGAGGGATACAGGAAAGATTCTGCAAGGAAGATGGGCACACTGGTTGGCTCAACTGGGAGACAATTAAGTAAATATTTCTTTGGAGGAGTTGGCCTTGAGGCAGTGGGTGGGAGGGGCAGGGCAGGTACCTGGAACCATAGTGACAATCCCCAGAGACAGGGCCCCTTCTTGCCTCCCCTCCCCACCCTCCCCCTCCCCAAGGAGGCCCAGGGTACCTGTTTATTCTTTAAGTCAAGGGACAGCTGGTAATCAGAGGCGGCAGGGGCATGGGAGCAGAGCACCTTGGCATGCTGCTGCCGGCCAGGGGAGGCTGTGTGGCGGAGGCTGGCCTTCGTTGCCAGCATGGAGGTCCCCCCTGCCCCTAGCAGCTCCTCCTCCTCCTGCAGCTCCTGGGCGCTGGGTCTGCTGGCCGAAGGGTCCTCTGTGCCACCCCCGGCATGGATGTAGGAGTCGTCACTGTAAACAAAATGCAATGGTGCTCGGTTGGGGAAGTGGGTTAGGGATGGGTGTGTACAGAAGGAGTGCTTGGGCCCTTGTTCCCCCACCCAGGCTGGAACTCTTTATCTGGTAGGCAGAACTTGAGGTCCAGAGAGGGGAATTGATTTTTCCCACGTTCACACATCACCTCTGGATAGGGAGGTGTTACATCAGGGAAGGTTGCCTTGGTCACACAACCTCATGGGCAATTAGGCCCTTGCCCAATGGACTTAGGACCTACACTTTGATCACCTTTCCCAATGGGGTAGAAGGGAATTGTAGTGGTCTGAGCCCTGGACAACTTAATAATCTGATA
Source organism: Potorous gilbertii (assembly GCA_028658325.1). Classification (NCBI taxonomy): domain Eukaryota; kingdom Metazoa; phylum Chordata; class Mammalia; order Diprotodontia; family Potoroidae; genus Potorous; species Potorous gilbertii. Next base: position 161,595,549 of record CM053770.1, read on the forward strand.
TATTCAGGATTTACCTTTCTTGATGTCTAAAAGTTGTTCTACCCAGAATGGTCCAAGCTCTCCAGGACACTGAGATTGGGAATGGAGGGAGGAGGAGGAGGAAGTCAGAGAGATGAATTTGACCTTCAGTGACCCTCGGAGAATGAGTGGGGGACTCAGGAAGGGAGAGGCCTGAAGGTCAGACTTAACATGAAGAGGGCATGAGCTAGACTATACAGAGAGGCTAGATGAACTCATCCTAACATTGAAGAAATTGGCATAATGCACTGGGCATTTTTCCATTGGCTTTAAACCCTGAAAACTCTGCCTAGTCTCCAAGGGATTTGCCCAGATTAGTACGTGATTCTCTCTTGGACGAAAACTTTCTGTCTCCCTTGATTGGGCCTATTCAAGTCATACTTAAATGATAGGATTTAGAGCTGGAAGGAAATTTAAAGGTCATCTAAATTTAAAAACTGAAACCCACAGAGGTTAAGTTATTTATTTTTTAAAGTAACACTCAGAATAAGTTGCAGACATGGGATTCAGACCCATACCTGGCTCCAAATCCATTGCCATTTTAACACATTGCCTGAGGAAGAAATACCAAGGTCCATATTATCTTCCTAATTCTTTCCATTTCTTCTTGGGTCAGGTGGCTGGGCCAGGGGTATATAAAATAGCACATGGGAAGTGGGTAGGCTGTATGTGTGGTTGGATTACATGGTCCCTTTGGGTGGTATAACAGGACTAAAATCTACCAGTATTTCCTCATAACATGTTAGACCACCTTTCTTCCTTCCCTGCTATGACATGGGTCATTCATTTTCCCTAAAAGGAGTCCCAAGACCTGATTGGTCCTTGATTCACTGAGGAAACTTCCTGGTTACCTAAATGCATTAAAAAAGTTCCTCCCACAGTCAGCTGGTGCTTCTTTGACTTGGTGGGTTTCTGGAGACCATGCTTGTCCTCCACCATATCCTGCCTGTCTTCCCTATGGAGATGATAAGTAGGGGAGGAGGAAGTCTGATCCTAAGCACCATTGCATCTTTGTACATCCTTTGCTGTAAGGCAAGGTAAATCTCCTTTTGTTAATTGTTCAGTGACTTGTTCACAATTATCTTATCTTATCCCAACCTCAAACTTGAACTAGGAGAGTATTGGTATTAGGGAAGCCTACATAAGTGCAATAAATACTTGGGAAAGAGGGGGCTGGGTGGGGAATTGTAGAGTATAATTAGACTCACATGTAAGTCTATAAACCTGTCAAAAGCACTTAAGCACTTAGTGCTGGTGATTTGTCTACATGGGATTCTTATGGTATGAACGTAAAGGATCAAAGTACATCTGTTCAGCTTCTTCGCCACTTTGCATGAAGCCACCACTTGGCTGGAACAATGACCTCCCCTTCTTGCTCTGAGACATCACCATGGAATATGGAACTATCATGAAACTTTCCTTGATGTCTCCAGCAGGAGGGACTCTCCTCAAACATGCCAGTGCATTCTGTCTGGGTCTTTCCTATTCACTGAACAATATACCATTTTATAGCAAAGTTACTTGCTTCTCTGTCTTACTTCCCTACTAGACCTTGGGAACAGGGACTGTGTCTTATTTCATCTTTGCATGTAATCTGCACAGAGTGGGTACTCCAGATATCATAGGACCAGGGCAGAAATCAGTGGTTTCTATTAACTGTCACCTCTCTCTTTTTTGGACAATCTGCCTTTATTTCCTTCTCTCTCCAATCTTGACTCTGTAGTTAGCCAATTCAACTCTGTGCTGTCCCTTCAATTTCTTTGCCCTATTGGCAATTATCTCTTGTCAAATCTCAGCCCTGGCTTACTCTCTTCCATTCCTACTTCTGTGCTGCTGAATAGAGCTAGAAGAAGTCACACAACTAAGGCATTCATGCTATTTAACGTCAACAATGAATCAAAGCCATCTTTTTATTCCTCTCTAGTTGATTCCATATTTCACTTGCAAAAAGTGTTTTCCAAACTTTCTTCTCTCAGACTTTGACATCTTTGCCCCACTTCTTTCTCAGTTTAGAACTTTGCCCCTTTATTGCGAAAATTGAAGCCATTTGACATGAATTCTCTATTTCTTCATATCCAAAACCCTTTAACCTTTCCTCAAATCTTTGAAAATGATATGTTCTCTTTGCCAAAGCCAACCCTTCTCTACATTTGCCCTTGATCTGATTTTCTCCCGTCTTATCCAGAAGACTGAAACCTCAATCATTCTCTGTCTCTTTCACTCTGTTTTTCTCTCTATCTCTGCCTGTCTCTGTGTCTCTTTGTCTCTGTCTGTCTCTGTCTCTTTGTCTCTGTCTCCCCACACTTTTATCTTCCTACTGGTTCCTTCCCTATTTCCTTCAAACATACCCAAGTGCTTCTCATCCTTAAAGAACTTTCAGTATACTCTACTATTCCTTTACCTATTATCCTACACATCCTTTCTCTCTCTCAAACTTCTGGAAAAAGCTATCTATACTTTCTGCCTCCATTTCCTCTCCTCTCACTCATTCCTGAACCCTTCCCAGTCTGGCTTCCCGCTTCATCACTTGATTGAAATTGCTTTCTCCAGAGTTGCCTGTGATCTTATTTGCCAAATCTGATTGCTTCATTTGATATAGTTGCCTGCTCTCTCTCTCTCTCTCTCTCTCTCTCTGTCTTTCTCTCTCTCTCTCTCTTTCTGTCTTTATCTCCATCTGTCTGTCTCTGTCTATGTCTCTCTGATGCTGTCTCTCTGTCTCTATCTCTCTGTATTTCTTGCTATCTCTTGTCTCTCTGTCTCTGTCTTTCTGTCTCTCTGTCTCTCTGTCTGTCTCTCTGCCTGTCTCTCTCTGTCTGTCTCTCTGTCTCTCTCTCCATAGATATGTTCTCCTCTCTCAACTTTCCTGACACTTCTCTCTCTTAATACTCCTTCCATCTAACTGATTCTTCTTAATCTCATTTGCTGGGTCATCACTTAGATCCCACCCCTTCACTGTGAATGTTTCTCCAGGCTCTGTCCTAGGTTCTAGATTCTCTCATCACTCTCTCTCTCTCTCTCTCTCTCTCTCTCTCTCTCTCTCTCGGTGACATTATCATCTTTAATGGAATTAATTATCATCTCTAAGTCAGTGACTGTAATACCTTCATATCCAGCCTCAGCCTCTCCCCTGAGCTTCAGTCCCACATCATCAATTGTTTATTAGGAATTGCAAGCTATACATTTCAAACTAATAGGAATGGAGGAAGCACATGATGAGAGTAAGCCAGGACTAAGATTTGTTGAAGGCTAATGGTCAAAAGGACAAGGGAAAGTTAGATGTCTCAATATCTCAAACTCAATATGTCCAAAACATGACTTATTTTCTTCTTCCCCAAAGGCATCCATTGTCTAAACTTCCCTATTTCTGTGAAAGGCACCACTAATTTTCCAGGCTCCCAGATTGATTACCTTGGCATTATCCTATCTCACTTTCTCTCGCCCCACATATACATCAGTTGACAAATCTTGCCATTTTGTGACATCCCTTGCATCCAACCTCTTCTCTCTATTCACACAGCTATCCTCTTTGCTCAAGCTCCCATCACCTCTCACCTAAATAATGTCTCAGTCTTCCTGATTTTACTTTCCAAAATTCAGTTTACTGATGATAACATCATGTAGATCTGACCATGTCACTCATCCTTTTGCTTTGGTCAGAATAAAATATAAACTGCTTTATTTAGCGTTTTAACTTTTAGCATTCACAACCTTCACAACCTTCCCTCAACCTGTATTGCCAGGTTAATTTTACATTACTTTCCTTCCCATACCCTGGAATAGTGCCAAGCTGGTCTCTATTTTCTTCGTAATTCAGCTTTAACCCTCATCTCTGTGCATTTGCCCTGGCTGTCCCCCATGACTGGGAGGCACTCTTTCCTGACTTTACTTCATAGACCACCTGTCAATCACCACCTTCTGCATGAACTGATCCCTATCAGAGTGGTTTATCCCCACAAACTATCTTATATTTAGCTACTTTTTATTTATCCCTTTGTATTTATTCTGCAAATACTTACATATGTCCTTATTGTCTCCCTTGTTAGAATATAAACTAAACTCCTTGAAAGTATGGATTGTTTCGTGTCTCATCCTTGTATCCCCCAAACTCAGCGTACTGCCTGGCACACAGTAGGTATTTAAACAGTTGTTGACTGATTAATCTTGGCTACCATGTCACATTGTTCATGCATATTGATCAGACTCTGTTACATCAAGCCTTGGGGATCCTAAGGCTGGAGAGGGCAGGCAGAGAATGTTTAATCTAGGTCCCTCCTCCGGCCAGGACTATGCTTTAAATATCTCACAAGGAATCATCTCGGAACTCTGCTTCCACTTCAAACAATAGTTAGGTGACTTGTTCAAGTTCACATAGTGTGTAAGCATTTAATCAATGAATATTTATTTAGCACAAACTATACAAGGGACCGTGATAGGTGTTAGATGTGCTTTCATAGGCTGCAATCTCAGTTATGTGAGTATTCCCTCATATAGGGAAGGGAAAAGGAAGGAATTAAACACTTATATAGTGACCCCTCTGTGGCAGGCACTACGCTGTGGTTTTTTTGATCCTCTCAACAACCCTGAAAGGTAGATGGTATTAGTATCTCTATTTTATAGATAACTCAGTGAAGGAGGTATAATTAGTATCTCCACTTTATAATTGAAGAAACTGAGGCAAAGAGGAAAAGTGGCCTGTCATGGGTCATATAGCTAGTAAGCGTCGGAAGCCAGATTTGAACTTAGGTCTTCCTGACTCCAGGCTCAGTGCACTACACCACCAGTTACCTCCCAATCCATCCATGTCCTGCCATCCTATAATGTCCTCTACTACATCCTCCACAGAGAATCCATTCAGTGTGATAGGGGCCTTCCTCCAGATCTCTTTACATTTGTGAATATCAATGGAGGACCCAGGCTGCACATTAGAGATGACTAGTCCATGTCCTTTTCTAGTGGTACATTTTTCTGACGTTATATTTTGATGCCACTTCTCTTGTGCAATCTTCATTGGTAATTTGCTTCAGACTAGTCATAACCACCACTGGCCATTAATTTTTTAGAGACTGTGACTTGCACCCACATAGGATCATTGGATTAATAGTGATGGTAAGAAGATAGATGGTTGTTTCAGGGATGTCATTGGAGTCATTTAAAACACTGCTTGTCATCCAAAGATTTTTCAAATGACCTAATACCCCTCTTTAAGAAATTTATCTCCTTTAAGTTCTTAACTCCCATAACCTTAACATAAGGAAGTTCTTTTGACATGCTCATTTCAAATATTTCTTGCTTCAGTGTAAGACCAAGTAATCCCTAGGGGCCCCAAGAAAGACCATTCATTATCAGTAGCAGAATAGTTCTTCATGGACTTGAAACTGTTTATTCAATCTCCTTCCTCCAACTCTTGGTCTTCTCCAAAGAGAACAGGCTTCCAATTTTTAGGGTATCTTTCACCTAAGGGCTTTTCAAGGCTCTATAATGAGCTTATGACCAATATAGAAAGCAAAAGCACTTTTAATAAAAGTCATGAGATTATAGGAACATAGAACTCAGAGTTGAAGGGACATTAGGACAAACTTTCCTTTCAAAGACAAGGACAAGTGACATGACTTTCCCAAGGTCCTGCAGACGTTAATAGAAAAAGGAATTTCAAGTTCGTTTGTCCTCATTACTCCTTGCTACAACCCTGGCAAGGACTTGGGAGTCAGGACAACATAGATTCTAGTTCTGACTCTGCCACTGACCATCTTACACAAGGCATTTTCCATCAGTATTATCCTTTGAAAAACAGATCAGATGATAGCTATGGTCATTTCTGACTCTGACATTCTGTGATTCTATGAATTCTCGTTCCCATTCTACGGTCTTTTCCTTTCTTATAAGCTGCAGTGACCTTGGGGAAATGAGTGCATGGAGATGTAACATCTAATTATGGGAACTGAAAGGCATTTTGGGGTGGGGGGAATCAGACTTATAAACAGAGGCATGCCATATGGGTACATGTGAACCCAGCATATTTCTTGGGGGAAGTTCCAAGTGAGGAAACCTATCAAAGCAGAAAGATTTGGGGTTATTGTTTAACTGTAGTGACTCTTCCTTCCTTGCAGATGCGAGTGACTAAAGGTATGGCGTACCAAATACACTGTCAGACATAATTGATAGGTTCCTTGGTTCTGCTGAACTTTTTTTTCTTCTTTGTTATAAGGTCTGGCCCACTGGGTGGGAAGAGATATATATTCAGAAATGGATGTGAAAATTGAAGGCATTACTTACATTTTTAAAAAAGAATTTGGTGTGTGAGTGCCAGTTCGTACCTCATATGAAACACATGTCTCCAAAGCACACATGTGACTCTCTATTGTGTCACTGACCAGAACTATTTCTTGGGCAGACCCTTCAGTTCATTTGGACCACCCTTCCTATCCTGGGGTCACAATATTTATCATTCCTTTTCCATTTAGGTCCCAGAGCCTCTAATCCATGGCCTCAGAACTACCCAGCAGGGCTCTACAGGACCTGGCTTGGTGCAACCTTCCCCGCCTCGACCCCCCAAGCAGTTCTCTCTTCTCTATATGGTTGCCTTCTAAAGCCAGATCCCATCCTCTCCACATGGAAGGAAAAGAACATGACCTTTCCAGAGAGAAAATGAATGGGGGTGGGGGTGGGGGGAAAGAGAGCAGATGGCAGTTTGTATGAGCATCACTACTCAAAACAACCACCCTTAGGCAGGAAGAGGGGCTGATGGATCTTTGTGGGGGTGGGGCAGGTGAGAAGCTAGATTTACTTTAGTTCTGTCTCTGGCTCTCCCTGCCACTTCTCCTCTTGTCTCCAAGGCTCCCTAGGCACCCACAGATTCACTGACTGCAGCTAGACAAGTGGATTGGAGCTGAGAGCTCATGGAGGTCATTCTGCTCCCTCTGAGACAGAGGAGGTGGAGGACAGTTATGAGGCTGGGGGAAAAGACAGCAGGGAAGTGAAAGGTTAGGTTCAGAGCTCTGAGTTCCCTTGGTGGTACAGGAAAAAGAGGAGGATTGGGTAACAGCTACTGGAACAGAACTGGGGGCAAGGGACAAAAGTATGGCAAATAAGAACCCCTGCATGAGAATATTGGAGTGTGGAAAATGTGGAGTAGGGGAGCAGACTGACCTGTGGGGAGGCAGGGTTTAAATACAGAAATCAGGTGACTGGTTGGGGAAAATGAATGGTGGGAGTTTAGAAAGAAAGTATCTTATATGAATGAATAAGTAGTATTTATTAAGGACCTGTTATGTGCCAGGTAATAGAATATAAATATATAAATAAAAATGTCCCTGCCCACAAGGAAATTACATTCTTTTTTTTCTTTTTTGGAGTATACATTCTAATATGGGGAGGCAAGTATCCAGGAAAAATCTGAAGAATGGTGAGTAGATGCAGAAGCAAGGGTGATACTGGGTTTGATGACTATTCTCCAACAAAAAATAGAAAGGGGAGGGAGTGGAAAGAAGCCCCATTTAGATTTCAGCAAAACTGAAGGTTGGAAGGGGCTAAGACTGAAACAAAGAGGTATACCCCTTTTTAGGGGGTAAACATCCTATATCTTGGAAAGAATCAGAGACTTCAGTGCCTACACTGTATATGAAAAGGCCAGCAAAGACAGTGAGCTTTCCCCATCATAGACTGCCTCTCTACCCCTCCCCTTCATCTACATGAAACTCCAGTAAGTCCAATAAGTCTGATAAGTATAGCTAGTTGGGTATCATAAATACAGATGTTGCTTGGTGGAGCCCTGCTCAGAATTCTGAGGAACTGTCTAAAAGGACTAGACCTCTCCTCTTCTGCCTGCAGGTGACAGACCTCAGAACCAAGGCCCTGAGTCAGAGGAGAGAAGCTTCTGTTAAGCTAAGGCTAAGGCTTGCTACCATTGCAAAAGTAAACAAACATCCCTCCCACCTACACACTCACACCCCACCTCTGCAAAAAAAAAAAGACAAAAAACACCAAAAACCAAAAACAGAACTCCAGTTGAAAAGAGAACAGATGAATCCAAAGTAGACTGGAGGGGGTGGAGGTTGTACCTGCCTGGAAAGCTTAGGTTGTCCAGTGAATCGAGCAGAAATGCAACAGCACCCTATGAAAGATTCAATGGCCCAATCTACCAACGGATGAAACCATCCAGCTGAGTTGCCAGGCTCTAGATAAGGAGTGATTCATTCACTACTGAAACAAAGCCCTTCTTCACAATGAACTTGGTAAAGACTTTCTGAGTAAGGAAGGACTCCAATGTCTAGATATTTCAGAACTGTGAATTACCTTGACCATGTGCGTTCCCTATACATGTGTCTAGGTACCAATGCTCTTTAAAGAACATTCCTTCTCTTCCCCCATTACTATGAATTTGTAAGAAAGTATGTCCCAAATTTCTGATGGAAATACTTTTGTAATTATCATCCTTACTATGCTATTTAAGCAAATACCAAAACTCTGCTCTGAGAGGTACGTTTCTGGGAACTAGGCCTCTATTGCAACTCCTGATCACTTCCACCTCAGGTTCCCATTCATCTTATGTTGTACTCCTGCCATCTTTCTAGCTCCCCTTTAACTGTTGTTTTTCCTCATGAGAATACAAGCTCCTTGAGGGTAAGTATTGTTTTGGCTGCTTTTTTCTATGTCTTCAGAGAGCAATGTAAAGTTCTTGATACATAGCAAGTACTTAATAAATGTTCTCCTTTCTCTCTGTCTCTGTCTCTGTATCTCTTTCTGTCTTTTCTTTGTCTCTATCTCTTTCTTGGCCTTTTCTAAAAGCTAATTGAATCTACTGGCTGAATGTTAAAAGGAAGCACACCAGTGGGGGCTCATGAGCTCTAGTGTTAGGAGAATAGCTACCAACATGGTTACCCCTAGAAACCGAGGTAGCAAATGCCATTGTAGGAGATCCAACCTGCCTATGCCAGGATGTGTTAGGAGAATGATCCCAAAGGAAGTGCTGCTACCTCAGGTTCTGTGGGTAACCCTGTGGGTGGCTGTTCTCCTAATACCTTAGCTCTTAAGCTCACACTAACATGCTTCCCCTTAATAATCTGCTGCATTTGCTTCTTCAGATTTTTATTGCTCCTCTATGAGTAACTGTAATTGGCTGTCCACTTAACTTACAAACATGCAGGACCGTTCTTCTTTTTGCTGAGTAGTAGAATAAATGAACTTGACATACACTTTTGTTAGTCCCTTCTCCTGCACTCTACTGTTTTTCTTGTATTTCTAAATTTTCTTGTGATGTGATTTGAGGTTTTGAAATCTTCAGGCTTTGTGAAATTCCAAAAGTTTGACTTTCTAGTGATCTACCTCTTCACTCCCCTATTTTAGATGTTTGCCAGCATTCTAGTGCTTAAGTTCTGACCCAAATATTCCACATTTCTTCCCTAGGGTGACATAGAACCTTTCCTGAGAAAAGTCTTAACTTAGGTCTGTGTTTCTACTGTGATTCAGCACTTTAGACCATGATGTGTGAAGGTTTATTGGCACTTGCAGCTCTTTCTGGTGCTTCAGATAGCTTTTCCTTCCAGATCAGCCCTGATAATGTGTCTCCAGATACTCTTTCATTGACAAATGGAGACTTCATTCCTTGCAAAAGCCTGTCATCCTCTGTGAGAGGATTAATAATGTTTCCAGTTACTGTCTCAAACTTCTATCCAATCAGGAGTTTTGGAAGGGTTTACATTTTTGGATAATTTACAGAAAAAAAGATCACATTTTAAAAAATTTTCCTTGTATTGCTTCATGAACCATCTCCCCAAAATTTTAGTAGCCTCTAGTAAAATGCTCTCAACGCCCTCGTCTCTCAAGTTCTATGGCATTCCTTTAACTAGGAGTCTTCTACGTGACTCTAGGCTTAATGCTAGACCCCGGTGCTCTAGGGATACAACATCCATATTGCTCTTTATCAGCCTCCGTACTTTAACATACAGACCAATTCAACAGCTGCTTGTACTTAAGCCTTTGAATAAGAAAGGGTCATAACGATCAGGCTTTTAAAGGAGACTGGGAAACAGAGTGTCTGGTTATAATCTGAAACAGAAGGAAAAGAAGTGAGTTCCTGCCAAAAGAGGGCACCCAAGAAAAAAGGATCTAAGTAAAATATCTCACCAGCGTGGTCTAGAAAGGGACTCAAATGTGCTAGATGAATTCATCTCCTCCCTTCTGGGCTCACTCCCCCAAAGGTAATTTGGAGGAACTGAGGTATGTGTGTAGGTAAGGTAGGACAGCATGGCCTCAATATCTGTTCTTCCGGAGAATTCTGATGATGACATTGAAGAAGTGTAGCCTTTTCTATTTGGCAGTTTCTCCTGGTTCAGAGCATGGTTTCATCAATTAGGGACTAAATCACTATATATAGTAACCAGCCAGTTACATTTCCTGCACTCCATTGGGGTCCCTTGCAGATGAGTGGTTGGGGAAAAGGGTAACAAGATTGTTTGTATTCTGGGGAAGTTCACTTTCCTCAACGACCATTTCATTTACAGTTTAGTTATTCAATACCCCAGTGTGAGTTCTTCCTTTACACCCCAAAGGACTTCTCTTTTACATTTCAATGTTTTTGCTCCATCAACCTTCATTTCACTGAAATTTAAATGGGGGGTACAACTTTACTGCAAGATATCCCAGGATATCTAGGGTGGATGAAGGTGTTTTATGATTTTTGCAATTTATGTAATAGTAGAAGTAACTGTTCTTTGGATGTTTGACAGAATTCACTTATAAATCCATCTGGTCTTGTTTTTTTTTCCTCCTTTGGGAATTCACTTATGGCTACTTAAATTTCTTTTTCTGATGTTGGATTATTTAAACAATTAATTTCTTATTCTATTATCTAGACATTTTATATTTTTAGTAAATACCCACCTATCTCATATAAATGATAGATTTTGGCATATAAATGGAAAAATAATTTCTGACAGTTTTTTTCATTTTCAGTTGTGAATTCTTTTTTCATTCTTAATATCAACAATTCAGTTTTCCTCTTTAAAAAAAATCAAATTAGCTGTTTCTATTTTAAATAGTTTTTTAAACCCCAGCTCTTATTTTTATTTATCAATTCTATGTTTTCTTATTGGGTTTCTTTTTTTTTTTTTTTTGCATTCACTTTGGTTCTTCTTTGATTTGGGGGGGGTGGATTTGCTGCTTTTCTAGGTTTAAAAAAATTAATGCCCAGTTTGATGAATTGTTCTTTCTCTCTTATGTTGATGAAAGCACTCACGGGTTCCACGCTCCTGATAGAAATATAAAATTTCCCCTAATGACTGTTTTAGCTGCATCCCAAAACTTTTGTTATGCTGTCTCATTGCCATTACTCTTGCTATTTCCATACTTTGTTCTTTGACCCAGTTTCTTTAGGACTAAATTCCTCTCCAAATTAACTTTTAAACCATTGATCAAAGGTACTTCATTGCTTACCTTTGGATAAAGATGCATCTAATATTTATGCTTATTTTGTGGTCATTATTTTTCTCTAATGCAGTATTATTTTTTATATAGGTGGAATGCACAAATGTGAATATGTATGATCCTTTCTGTTCCCATTCAATACTCACCAGAGATTTATTTTGTCTAGTTTTTCTAAATTTTATTCAGGTTCTCAACTTCTTTCTTGGTTATCTTTTTGTTAGATTTATTTAGGTCTAAAATTGAGGTTTCACAACGTTATTCTTTTATTGTATCTTTCACCTTGTAATTCAGTTAACTTTTCCTTTAAGTAATTAGATGTTATGCCTTTTGTTCCATATATAAAAAGTATTGATTCATTATATATTGTGTCTGTAAGTAAAGTTTCCCCATTTATCTCTTTTAATAATTTCTAACTTTGCTACTGCCAAGCCTGAGACTATGATTGTTTTTTTTTTATGAGTTTATTTGAGTTGTAATTGACTTTGCTCTGGCCCTTTATTTTAACTTTGTGTGAATCTTTATGTTTCAAGAATATTTCTTGTAAGCAACATATTGTTGGGTTCTGCTTTCCAATCTATTCTGTTATTCTTTTCCACATTATGAGTGAATCTATTCCATTTATATTCAGGATTGTGGTTCTTATTTGTGTATTTCCCTCCATTTTATCCTCTTGTGCTCTGTCCTATTTGCCCTCTACCCACAGCTTTATGAAGAAAGTTGTTAAACAGTAAGAAGTTTAAAATTAATGATCTATTATTGAAGTAAACTGTTTTTACTCTATCGCCTCACTTTTTCCCTCTTGCCCTGTTCCTGAACTCATATCTTTATTCTATTCCTTTACTTTTAATCTACCACCACATGTGCTCCATCCTCTGACACTGGAGTTTGCTTTCTTGTGAATTTCTTACTGCTCCTACCTTCTTTTCTTAAAACTCTTTTTTCCTGTATCTCTGCCTTGCCTATGTCCCCATTAATATATTTCTACACTAAACTCTTTGTACTTGTGCATCACAGTCATATCTCAACCTTGTGTTATCTGATTTCTGCCTACATAAGCTTGTTTTCTCTATAGTCATCAACAACTCCTTAACTGCTAAATCTGATGACTTTTTCCTAGTCCTTATCTTACTTGACCTCTGTAGTTTTTTACACTCTTGGTCATTCCCTCCTTTTAGATACTCTCTAATAGCTTGACTCCTGTGATAACGCTCTTTCCTGATCTTTCTATCTATCTCACTATCTATCAGTCTCCTTTGCTGGATTATCATTCACTAAGTGCCACTCCTCAAACATTGGTGTCTCTCAAGGATCTCTTTTTACTTCATATCATCTTCCTTGGTGACCGCATCAGTTTTATGATCTCAATGATCATCTATACCTACTAATCTCTTCCTAAATACTAGTTCTGCATCCCCAGCTTCCTTCTGGATATCTTCACCTGGATGTCCTTTTGAAAATTCAAACTTCAACCTGTACAAAAAGAACTTGCCCACTACTTTAAACCTATCTTCCCTTCAAATTTCCCTGTTTCTATTGAGAGCATCTCCATCATTACAGTTACTCAGATTCAAAATCTGAGTCATCTTTGACTCTTCCTTCTTCTGTACAACTTCCTCCCTGTTCCTTCTTGAATCATTTGTCAGGTCTTGACAATTCTATCCTAACAATATGTCTCCCAAGCATATGCTCTCTTCACATGGCCCCTGGTGCTTCTTACAGGAACTCCAGTAATAGCATCCATGTTGGTATTCCTGCTTCCACTCCTTCCACTTTTCAATCCATCTTATAAACAGGGTCCAAAATGATCTCCTTAGGGCACAGGTCTGACCATATTATTCCTACAGCAAAAATATTCAGCATTTTCTATTGTTTCTTAGATACCCTATGAAGAGCTCACTAGTACTCAGTGTCTTATTTAAAGTCTTCCATAACCTGATTCCAAACTACCTATACTGTTGTTGTTGTTCTTGCATGTCCTTTGCTCTTGAAGAGGACCATGATATTATGAAGGTGATGCCATGACTTGGCAAGTGAATTGGATTTAAGTGAGGGAGGGCTGTGTAAAGTCACCAACCTAAGGTAACATTGGATTGCCTTTCCTGTCTATGTTTCCATGTTTTCTATTCTACATTTTCCATGATACTTGGAGTTCCCAAAACTGCAACCCCATAAGACACACCAAGGGACTTGAGGGTAGGTCCCAGAAAGAGAAAGGCTCCCTGTGAGAACTGATGCTACCATGTGCTCAGAACTAGTACAAGATGATCTCACCTTGTGAAATACAGAACTGACAAAGAAGAGCCATGTAAAGGTCCCTCCTCTGACTATGGGTGTGTTAGATGATGTTGCATAGTTTTGCTGAACTGATTTTTTTCTCCTTTCTTCTCTTTTACATTCCTTCAAGTATAACCTGAGCCCCTAAACTTTTGATATGGAACTCTCTCTTCACTGATGGAGACCAGTGTGGAGCCAAAGTTGGCAAGTGTGGGAATGACTAATGATACTTAAGGAAGCAGATAGATATCTTACTAGCCCAGTACCACCTCTATCTGAGAAGCCCAGAGTAGTCAGACAGTGGGTCCCAACCTCCTGCTTCCCCACATGGCAGGAATTAAAGTCTCCTTTAGAGAGTGGTAGAGGGGAGGAGATGCTAGAGATATCTATGACTGACTCTTGTAAAGTGATACATGATACTCTATAGTACATGTGCAGGCTTTGTCCATAGGAATATAATTTCTGGTTACTTACTTTTGTGTGTGTGTGTGTGTGTGTATGTGTATTTATTACTACCTTATCCTAAAAACCTTGGATATTTTTCTGTATTTTGCCTCACATTGAGACACCTCACTCTATATTTATATGAGATGGTTCTCTGGGAGAGAGAGAAAGGATGGATTTATTGAAAGATGTAGGTTATTTGAATATAAAATACCAATAAAATTTGTTAAAATAATGACAGTAGAAAAATGCAAACCAGTCAGATTCATAGAATGAAAGAGATTAAAGCTAAAAAAAGTATATAAAATCCAGGCCAAAAAAAGCTAAAAATATGGCCAGACTTCTGTTAGTGTCTGTTATACTAGTGTCTTTTCCATCATATGTATTATTGCCATACTATTAAGTCCTCAGCTCTCTTACCCACTTGTTGTGGTCCAAGGAATAAGCCAAAGACTTCCTTCCAAATTTTGTAAGAACCATATTTCAAGGGAGAACCTTGATGAGTTAACAGGGCAGTGAGCCTTTGGGACTTTTAAATGTACTTCCCTATGGAGAAGATGGCATATTCAGTGGCATCTTGTTGAGAACACTAAAGACATCTAATTAAGTCTCAGTCACTGGAGATTTTCTCAAGATGAACTGGATGGTTCTCACTGTTGTAAGATAGACTGTTTTTAGAGGCATCATCTCTTTTTGCTGGCTGATAGAAGGGAGCAGATAGACTTTTCCCTCTCTTCTTCCCCTCTTCTTTTCTTTTGGAGGGATTCTGAGAGTATAGCAGATGGGGAATGTTGAAAGTCAGTCCCCAGGAGTCATTCATGACTGGGGCAAAAGCAGATGGCAGATTCAGGCATTGTCTCACCCACAGAGTCTGATAAAAGATTTTGGACAAAGTCAAGTTCCTGACATCGGTTTTGGAGAACCCATGGTGTAACAGGGCAGCCATGAAGAGGGAAATTATGTGGCCAAGTGATGAGAGTTCCTAAGGGTTTTCTCTCTAACAAGCCCAAATCTGAGCATCCTGTAATCCAAGATATTGGCATAAAAAATGGGAATTTCCTGAGCAGGTCCAACCTTGGGAATTACCTCATAATGAACTCTCAGTTTGAGAATTCAGGAATCTAGACTTCTATCAAGACTGCTGTTTATTACAAGATATTGGACATGGAAAAAGGTCCTCTAGACTCCAGCCCAAAGTACATTTCTAGAAAAAGGGCAGGGGCAATCTCTGTTCCCCAACTCCCTAAATTTGGACTAAACCTCACAGAGTTTTCTCTCCTTCCTGTTCTCATCAGAGCTGCTGGCCTCATCTCCCCCTGCAAGAAGATTTTGCTTATAAAATGATCCCTCTCTTAATCCAATCTAGTCCTTCTCTGTGAAGCCCAGTGCCGAGTGAAATCATTTCTTTCTAGCTGCAATGCCTGGAAATCTTTTCTCCTAGTCTATTACACCCTGATAAGTTGGCATTCATCTGGGCCCATGGCTCCTTTGATGTCTTCCCCAAATTAGTCTCTGTTCCCAGAATCTTTCTCTTTTGAATATTGAGCTTTTTAAGCCAACAATACTCTGTGATATGAATGGAGTTGGGGTTTTTTTTGAGCAGCTGAAAATCTGCCTTTTATGTGAGTCCTTCACACCAAGAGAGGCTGATGCTTCCTTAGAGTCAAGGTGAACCCTAGGCCAGGTATAAACAACTGAGTTCTTTCTTCTTTGCTGTGTCAGGGATCACAAATGAGCTCTGAGACTCTGTTGACCTCCATGCAGTCATATCTTCCCCCTAGGCCAGGGTTAGACCTAGGTACCTTCTCCCCCAACACTTAAACCTACCTCAAAGGTCTTAGTGTGGGTGATTTCAACTCTAGTAATACTGACTTTATAAAGCATCTCTCCATGTTGCTGAAAACATTTAGTTCTGTGGTTTAGAGCTCATGCTTAGCCCACATATATGACTATTCCATAGGTGGTACTCCTGTGACCCAAAGATCAGCTCCACCAGAAACTTAATTCACATAGACTGCTTACATTTGAGAATGACCCCTTCCCCAGGAGCCTCTCTGTAGTGCTCACATCCTCATCAACATTAGAGTACATTCAATAAAGCTTGTGTCTAAATTCCCCAAATGTGGATCTTCAATTCCCTCGCAGACACTCAATATGCAGCATAATTCATAGATGTGGGAAAACCTTCATTTCACATATCATGGAAAAGGCATAAGACAGAAAGACCTTATAGTAGCTCATGAACATGAATCACTAAGTCAGTAATTTCTGCTCCTTGGATGGCAGTGGGGAGGGGAGAGTGCAAAGGCCATCTTACCCAAAAAAGTCCCTGAGGCTGGGGGGATTCCTACCTGGCCAATCCCTCAACCTGACTTTGGTCTGGTCTGATTTCCTGACACTTGGCCTGTTCTAGTCTGCTCTAAATCCTTGCTGTTTTGTTTCTCCCTACAGTCACTACAATTGTCTTGAGTCTGGCCAAGCACTTTCTTAGCTTCTGTCATTGGGGAGTGTGCTCTTCTCCAGATGCTTGTAAAGTATAAAATACAGTAGTCAACCAGGTGTCCTTTCTCTGGGAACCGCTGAGGGGACAGGGTCATCTTGAAATCTTGACCTCCTGTCAAATTCTCCAGTGGTCTCATGCTTTCTTGAGCCTATGTGGGAGTAGAAGGAGGCTGATTGATACATCTGTTCCAGCATTGACCTTTTAGCTGTGTCGTGTAAAGAATCAATCCTATCTTTGCCTGTGGTGGTAACTGTATATGGGTAAGACTTTTATTTCTCTTCCAAAGTCTCATCTGGAAAGGAAATAACTCTTGGCCTTTGGTTCTTCATATCTATGACAATGGGAAACATATTCTGGTAGGTTCAATCAGAAAGATATAAATTAGGAGCTCAGTGAATACAGTGAGTAAATTAAAAGTACAGCAAGGCTAACCACTAGAATGTTGGCCAGTATATGATGCTTATTTGGCCACAACAACTCATAAAACTAACTAATAAGTTATGAAAGTCTTGAAACTTGTCCCATGGGCTAGACCTAGAATTCTTTGATCTCCTCTTGGGAGCAAGAAAAGGAGAAAAATAGGGAGAGGGAGAGTGCCCTAGCCATTCTATTTGACCAGCAAGTCATACCAGGGCAGGAGGGGAGAAGGGGCTCTGCATTGGGAAGCTTTCACATTCAGCTCTGTGAGTGACTCTGGGGATTCTCTCAGATTTGGGAACTACTGGTTGAGAATTAAAAGACTATAAATTATAAGATCTAAAGCTGTAAAAGACCTCAGAGACAATGTAGTACAACCCTATCCTCTATGTTATAGATGGGAAAATAGGCTCAGGGAGATTAAGCAATTTGTATCATAATATCAGAGCTGGGATTTGAACCCAATTTCTCTGACTCTGAGTCTACCATATCATTCTGCCTATTTAAGGATTTTTGCTTTTCTTTCTTCTTTTTAATATTGCAAATTGTGTGCTTGTGAGTAGGGAGTAGGTCTGAGTGTTTGGGGCTGTGTAGTATTATGCATGCATTTTCCCAGGCTAGGAAAAGAGAAAATCCCCATAGTCTACCTGGGTTCTTTATGTTAAAATAGAGTTTCTGACCAAGTTCTATAGAAATATGACCTCATTTTACTGTGTATATATATTATAAAGTGTGAGTGGCTCCACTGGAAACATCCTGTGGAGGGGAAGAGTTTCATACATCAAAATGAGTCAGTCTTGAACACATGACCCAAAGATCGGGTGGAAGCTGGTAGGAGGGACAGGAAAGGAACCAGCTGTGAATGAGAAAAAGGAATGGAACTTGTTATAAGAAAAGCCAAGGATGCATTAAGATGCTGAATGGGCCACATTTTGAGTTGTGAGGTACATAGGAATTAGGAAATTTGTGTGAACTTCTATTCTTAGATTCAAAGCCATAACTAGGACAGGGCAATTGAGGCTTTGTCCAGGTCACTAAAATTTAGAGGAAGCGTGTATTCTTCAGCAATATAACAACAACTGAATTTAGCAACAAGTTAGCAAGGTAATAGTTAAATTAGGAAGCTACCAGATGGTGCGTTTCCTCACCTGCCAACTTCCTAGTAGAAGTATCCCAGAAGAGATCTTTACTGACTTGGATCCCCCCATCTCAATCCCTTTGACAATCTCTTATTGCCTTGATGTCTCTGCCTGGAAGAGTGGGAGGCACAGTTCCCCAACATCTCTATTTCTCCCAAATGGAGTAGTATCCCAGAGTCTTTTCCTTGTAGAACCTTATATTTCAGGGTCTCTTCCACCCTATTCCCTGCAAATGAATTTGTTCTTGAGTCAATTGAAAAAGGCAGGTTTTGTACTTCCTGTTCAGGACATGTCTTGCGTCCTGAGGGGCTAGTTAGGGCTCTCTTAAGGGTAACATGGGCATTGACTGCAATTTTCTGAAAATCAGCAATTTGGTACTCCATATGTTTTTATTGCTAAGGTGCTGGTAAATAGACGGAGAGCTGTACTTTCTTCCCCATGGAATAATTTTTCCAAATATGGTAATAATACTAACTCAATAATAATGGAATATATAAGAACAATTATTATTACATAGCACTTTGCCTACACAAAACATTTTAGCTTAATCCTTGTCATAAACCTATGAGTTAGGCAGAATTTAAAAATAGATTAAAATATTTCCATTTCATAGATAAGGAAACTAGGACCCATATAGGTTAATTGACATGCCTAAGGTCACACCTTTTCACACCATCTAGCATATAAAATAGATGTCCAACCTAGGACTGACTGATGGAATTAAGCACCTCTGACATCATCTCCTTGTTGGGTTACTTGGTCTCTTCCACTACACTAAGTAGCAGTAGAAACTAGAAGAGGCTAGTGGACCAAACACCATTCCACCACAAGACCTTGTCAAATATGCAAAGGAAACAGACTTACTGGTTTTGTCATTGCTATCTTTCTCTTCTCCATGTCATCATCTGTATCAGAGGTGGTCTAGGATACAGAAATTCTGTCTATATTTCCCTCTATAATGTCCAGTGCAGAGTTACAGAATCTTAAAGTTAGGACTCCAAATGTTATCTTGATTGTCTTATATCTATACAGGAGTCTCCTACAGCACTTTCAAAAAGTGACTGGTCAGTCTACACTTAACACTTACAGTAATGGGACACTAGAAACCAGGAGGCACTCTTGGGTGAAGACGACGGTGATGATGATTGTGAAGTATTTCCAGGATTGGAGACACTACCAATCATTTCCATTCTCCATCTAATGTCTTATAGCTGGACTATTTTTTTACTCTTAGCATATTCACATCATCAATTTCTCCCCCAAGACTAGTTAGGTGGCACAATGGATAGAACACTGAATCTGGAATCAGGAAGCCCTGAATTCAAATCCTACCTCAGTCTCTTACTAACTATATAATCCTGAGCAAGGCACTTAAACTCTGTCAGCCTCAGTTTCCTCAGTTGTAAAATGAGGACCATAACAGCATCTATCTCCCAGAGTTATTGTTATGAGGAGTAAATGAGATAGTATTTGTAAAGGGTTTATCACAGTGCCTAGCATATAGTGGGTGCCTAATAAATGCCTATTCTCTTTTCTTCTCATCATGACTCCAACAGTACACAAATGAGCAAGACTGCCAGAGAATCCTCATTCCAATATTTGGGTCTATAGAATGAAACCATGTATTCTTGAGGCCTTTGGAACCTAAAGGGAACCAGACTGCTGAATCCAGAAAGTGGCCATGCCCCACAAAACAGAATTTGTCTAAGAACACAGATTAGGGAGGGAGAAGGATGACCTACCTGGGTCTCCCTCCCTTGAATATGACTGCCATTCTCCTATCTTTTCCATTCCTACAACCTCCAATCACCCAAATCCATTCTACATCCTAATGCCATTGCCTTTTATAACCTCGCACACTCTCAGTTCCCTTTTGCACAAATGTCCCCAGATAGAGCCATCATTCCTTCCTCTCCCAACATAAGAGACAAGAGTACAAATGTAAGAAATAGGCATGCAAAATTAAAGAAACACAGGACTGTTAAGGAAATTTAGTCCATTCCCCTGTCTCAAGGATGAACTATGCTCCTACCTGTCAATCTTAGTTTTTAAAATCACTAACAAAGGAGGCTAATGAACATCAGTGGGTAAACACATCCCAGTCCTGAAAGACAAATTTTCTTTTGTCTAAATCCCTCTTATTGACATGTAAAACTATTTTCTAGTGAAAATGAAATGACTTAAAACTTCTTTTTTGTCATTGTTACTAGTCTATCTATATGCAGTATGTTTTCAGCCCATACTTCTCAGCAAATAAACAAACAAAAAACTTGTCAAACAAAGTACATTTGCCAATGCCCTGTATGCTTCTACCTTCAGACAAAAGCCAAGGGTGAAATGAGGAGAAATTCATTTTTCAACAAATCCAAACATGCGTTTTCCTTCCATTGACCTTGTTACACCATGTCTATCACCTCCAGATTTCTTTCAGCACTAAGGAGGCGCAGACCAGTATTTATTTAGAGCTCAATGATACACCATACATTATACCCTGGAAGTATTAACCAGAATTTTGTAGGTAACCATTACAAGCTATAAAATAACATATCTTTCTTATCTTCTTTGCCTCCTAAAATAATTTAAATTAAATAATGTGAAAGTCTTCAAAACTGCCTTGTTGCCTTGTTTCATTAAAGAGTCATTAACTTTTTGATTTAAAGTATTGCGTATATGCGTTGAAATTGTAAACAACATAACATCTTTGTTAAAAGCTAAAGGGACGTCCATCACTGCTCATGGGGTGAGGATGAGGAAATGTTCAAGCAAGGACTGGTAGAGGGAGAGAAACCTCTAGAATTGAGGTAAACACTCACAGAATAGCCAGAAACTCTGGTGGACTTATATACTTGTGGCAAAAAGACTGAGATAAAAGAGACAAGTTCTAAGAAGACACCTTACATATGGGTATATATGCATACCTACATGCATTTATACATGTATTTCCAAACTAGGTTAACAAGGTGTCATGTGGTTTAGGTCTGTACAGAGACCTGGGCCTTGGAGTCAAGAAGTACATTTGAATGTTGTCTTAGATACTCGCTGCACCTGAGGCAAATCATGTAGCTACCCCATTTTCCTCATCTGTAAAGTGAAGAGACTGGTACTACTCATTTCAGATTTGTTGTGAAGCTCAAATGAAATATCACATATAGTGTTTTACAAACCTTAAGGAGCTCTATAAAAGTTAGCTAGTGTTATTCCCTACTTACTTAATGGCTGTTTGTCCTGGATTTTAAGACATGGGGTCCCAGCGAACTTCGCCTGATGGGAATAGGAATATTTCTCCTTTGACCCCTTCACCTTCTGGTACTACTGGTTCAAGGACTCTCCCAGGGACAATGGCAAGATAGGCCAAGGAAAGAAGTGGGGTATATTAGAAGAAATGTCCATGGTCTACCAGGAAACCTCAGCTGCCTTGGCCTGAGCCCCTCTAACTTGTCCAGTAGCATCTTGGGAATTCATCCAACTTGCTAGAAGGCCCCCTCCCTGCTAAGCACCAACAGCAGGGAAAGATGAAAAGGAAAAGAAGCGATACACACTTAGCTCCAAGCCAGAGGCTCCCAGCAGCTGCTAAACCAGGGCTATGACTAATGGACCAGGCACAGGAGGCCTCCAGAACTCGACTGCTTGAAGTTTAGACTGTATTGATTGAGAATTGAATTGCTCCCTAATTGCTGAGTAAACACTGGCCAGGCTATATTGATCATAGCTCAGTCCTGATATCAGTACCCCACTCAAGGACAGCAGTAAGAGGGAAATGTTTGCTCTTCCCACCTAGCCAGAGCTCATTCCTGGTTCCCCCCAATCCCAAGCTAACACAATTACCAATAAGTCCTAGCCCAGCTGCCCTCATTGGAAAGCAATCTCTACCAAACATACCTCTCTCTGCTCTGGCTATACTAGGACAAAGGGATGGTCAATATAGTGATGACCAATGATGAAATGACTCTGGACTCCAAATGAAGTAGTCACAAATTAATTATCAAAGACTCCCTATTTTCTCTAAGAAAGAACATCAACTCAACTTGGCATTTAAAATCTTTCACACTATGGTGCCAATCTACCTTTTTAGACTTTGTTTCAAGTTACTTCCATTTACATTTTGAAGTATCTTCAAAAACCAGGAAGACCTGGGTTCAAGTTCCAACCTGTCACAAACTGGTTGTGTTACTCTAGGCAAGTCACTTCTCAGTGTCCTAGACCACTCTCTAAGACTTGAAGATGCAGAAGAGATATTGACCATTATTGGTAAAGCGTTTTCTCACGAGTGATTCCCTATACCACCAAAATGACAGATCTAGTCCTTCTCCCTATCCATAATCTACATTCCAGTCAAATTACCCTGCTTACAGTTCCCTGAACTCTATATTCTATCTCCCATCTCCAGGTCTTGGCACAAGCTTTCCCCAATGCCTGGCATATATTCTCTCAACACCCATGCCCTCTTAGAACCCTAAATTTCACCCACATTTGGAAGCCTTTGTTGAATTCCCTGGTGGTTGTTGCTGTATCTGCTCATCTGCTTCCTTGCTATATCTCCAATAGAACGTGAGTTCCTTCAGGGTAAGGGACTATTTATTATCTTTGGATCTCTAATACCTGGCATAGCACCTTGCCAGCACAAGGCTTTGAATAATAATAGTTTTTAATTTAAACGATTGAAGCTTAAACATCTTGGTAGGTCTGAGAAGAATAGTAAAAATGACTAAGGTTGGAAAAATTTTAAATGTTTGCAAAAATTTCTCTTGACCCGCCCCCACCCTGCCCCAGTCAGTGAACATTTTTCTAGCTTCAAGGAAATGGATGTGGGGGATTGATGGGAAGAAAGAAAGTCAAAGGGGGATTCATGGCTCATGGGGCTTATAGACATTTGATTTTGCTCTAGAATATTTTTGCCTTACTCTGAGGTTTGAGTATGGCAGAAATCCCATAAACCTTGCTCCAAATTCCCTAGGGGGCTTCCCTTCACAGCACCTTTTCTTTCCTGAATCCACACCCCACCCCCCTCCCAGGAAGCTAGAGAGACTTCCCAGGGGGCTTGGAGCTTCCCCTTCCAGAAAAGCAGCTGCTGCTACTGGCTTCATCCCAGCAGCAAACTCCACTCATTACTCTAATAGAAACCAATCTCCCTCATCGGGGGCCCCATTGCCACCCACGGAGACAAATGGACTGCAATTCTGTTCACTGCTGAGAGGCGCCCAGCCAGCTCCTGGGTCATTGTTTGGCATGTCACAGAGAGATGGGGAGGCGAGCCAGAGGGATGGAAAGTAGGGCTGCAATTACTGGCCTATTCAGCTCCCCAGAATAAAGTCCTACCATTAACTGGGGAAAAGGAGATGGGGAGGGGCAAGTCAGGCTTGGGTCAGCCTAGTCCATATGCAGGCAGCATTCTTTCTACTGTTCCCTAGGTCCAAATGATAGGACAGTGAATACAGCCCCTTTACCACTGCCCCTGCCCCACTCAACCCTGTGATGAGTGTTACCGTGACTAAATTACCAAGGTCAAGGGCCCACCTTTCTGAACTTTTCCAAGGGGCAGAGGGAGCAGCCCTGGTTCAAGGCCCTGGAAATTCTCCCTAGTGGCTTGGCACAGGAGGGGTTGGCTCCACATGCTCTGAGGATACTGAGCTGGCCCTGTAAACTGGTTCCCATTGCTCTGGCCCCTGACGCTCGCTCTGTGTGACTTCCTTCCCTTCCCACTGGCTTAACTTGAGTTCTTTCTTTGCCTCTTGTTCTCTACCAGAAAAGAACCATGTTATTCCTTCCTAGATCCTCATTCCATCCTGCAGAGAAAAATATTTCCTTTTCACAGATTCTTCTTTGCGAGCATCAAGCTTTTCTCCTTCTATCAACTGGTCTGGTAGGGGATCTCCTGGACTCCTCTGGAGAATGGAAGCTGGGCCACCAGGGCTGAGTCCTCAGCTGGCTGAAACATGTCATTAGTCCCTTTACACACTTGATTAATCCCAGGACTCAGTAATCGGCTTAGGGTGACAAGCCACACTAGCAGCACCCAGATAGCTTAATTAAAGATATTCTGCTTAGCCCCACATTTGGAGGGTGGGATGGAGGAGATAATATAAACTAGCTCTGATAGCTTTCCCCAGACGGTCCAATTGGCCAAAACCAGCCCCACAGGATAAAGTCATACAAAGGCTTTCATCATTAAAACAGAGAGCCAAGCACAGGACCACAAACAGAACTAAAAGTGGGGTAACAAACCTCCTCGGTTTGAACTATTCCTATTCTCCCAAAGTCCCTTGTCCTCCCTTCTTCCTCAGCACATAAGCTGGAAGGGAATACAATCCAATCAAGCCAAGGGGAGATCTGACTGACCCAAAGCTGAAACCCAATTACCTTATCCTACCTAGAACCATGCAGGAGATCATGTTGAGATCTGCTTAACTTTTTCTGGACTTCTCTCTGAGTCACTAAAATACCCAAGTGACTTATCCTAAAGACAGCATTGGGAGGCTTGGAGCCTAGCTGAATTGGAAGGAATTGGGGAGATTTACAAAGAACCTTCACTCTGAGGGTCCATTAGGGGTTTTGCATCCAACCCATCTGATGTGAGTTAGCCATTCTGCTCAATCCCTAGTTCTAGCACCTCCCCCTTATGCTAAATGCAAGGTATCGAGGAGAGGGTTGAGAGAAGTTAATAGTCTGTGGTTCCTTGGAGTTGTCCAAAGGATAGCCTCCTCTGGTAGAAGAACTAAGGGCATCCCATACCCAATCCCAGGATCTTGGGATTTAGGGGGCAGAGGAAGATACAAGTCTCATGAAAGATGATATCAACACACTGAAGTAAAATCCCCCTTCAGAAGTCAAGAAGCAAGCAGACTGATACAGATTCTACAAGGCAGCAAGACAAGCTAACAAAGAGGCAGGATTCTCCCAGAGAATCAGAGGGCCTGACAACACAGATAGACAGACAGACAGACACAGTGAAAAGCTACAAGCCAGACAAACAGACAGACAGCAGGACAACAGGATCTAGGAGAAGCCTGGGAACAGAAATGGATAAAGAGCCAGAGCCCTGGACCAACCTGGGGACAAGTCATAACACCCCTCATTGGGTTAGGGGGAGGGGATGGGAAATGGGGGCTTTCAGACCCCTAGCAAAACCAACACCAATTCAAAGAAAAACATTTCCCTCTAGAGAGGTCCCAAACCTAGCTGATATCCCCTCAAGGGGAAAGGCAAATGGCAGTCTTCATGGGAACCAAGATGGTAGATTTCCCAAAAACACATCTGAAATCATGGGACAAGATCCCCTAATGTGCTGGGGGGTCACAGACCCCATGAAAAAACCCGTCTCTAAGAAAAAAACCTCATTCCATAGCCTCTCCAACCCAAATCAGTTACCTGTCTTCTCTAGAGTTGGAAGTCAATCATATTCCCACCTCTTGCCAAAAGTATCAGTAGTTTGGCCCATCCCTGTCCCACCATGTTTAGGCTAGAGAGGAGCAGGAAGAGGCTTTCAAGGATGGGGTAAGGAGACAGCATGAGATTGTTGGAATGTTATGTGATGTAGGAGTGGAAGAGAGGGGAGAAATATGGAATTATGGAAAAAACAAAGTATGAGGGATAAGAGGGGTAAGAATTTTGAATCAGAGGTTATGAGTTCAAACCTGAGCTCTTCTACTTGCTAATTGTGTGATCTTGAGCAAATAATTTTATTCTCTGGGTCTCAATCTGTACAAGGACTAGGGGGGCAGGCTTTTGAACTGGATACTCCAAGTTCTCAGTCCTAAGAGTCAAGACAGAAACATCAAAGGTGCTCTAGGATGAGACCCTGGAGTATTGTTCCTTACCAGACTTCTGGTCTTTCTCCAGGAAAAGGAAAAATAGGGGAAAAAGACTCAGAATAGAATGAAGATAGACATATGTACTCATATTAAGGGGACTTATGGGGAAAATGTCAGGACCTCTTGGAACATAGGTATCTATCTATGGAACATATATATACATTTTTCCTTTGGGAAGAAAGCCCAATTTACACCTTATGCACTCACCTCTCAGAGAGCAGAGGTCTACCACCATAATTCCCTATACTTGGTTTTTCAAACCTCTCCAGACTATTCCTAATTCTATGAATAGGTATAATTATTTTTAAAAACTAAACTTTGTTTAATTCAATTCATATTTTAAAGATTATTGCATTCTGTATGACATTTTTAGAATGAAGAAGGGTAAGGTGGTCTGCTCCCCAAAGGGTCTAGGAAGAGGAGAAAGGAACAAGTATTTATTCAGTATTAGGCTAAGAACTTTACAAATACTATCTCATTTGATCCTTACTACCCCAGCAGTTAATGCTGTTAATTATCCCTATTTTAGGAAACTGAGGTAGACAGAGGTTAAGTGACTTGAAAAGAGAGAAAAATAAGAAATTCATTGAAAATTAGAATATGAGTGTGAAATGAAAGGTTTGATCAGGTAGGAAAGAAGACAGGAAAAGTCCAAAGGAATACCCAAACATGGTAAAAGAAAGAGATGGACATCCAAATTCCCACCTTTGGGAGGTCAGGTCAGAAGATGCAGGCTTCTGTTCGGCATCAGCAGCTGGACAGCAGAATTGGTGCAGCACAGTCTCATTCCTAGAGACAGGAAACAGAGGCCATTCAGAGCTCTGGCTAGCACAGGATGACCCCACAAATCCAACTAACACAATCATTACACATAGGTATATTTTGTATACAGTTGCTATCATTGGTCTAGGACAGAGGGAGAACTGAATACCCCTGCTGACGTCAGCCTCTGGCGGTCTTTCCATCCACTTGTTCTTTCCCACTAAATACACAATAGCACACACACAATGGAAAAATCACTGATCTTGGACTCAGTAGACTTGAATTCAAACCTGTTTCTGTTACTTCCTAACTATGAAATCCTAGAAAAGTCATTTACGTCTCTGTATCTCAGTTCCCTTATCTATAAAATGAAAATAGGCATGCTTGTACCAGCTGGTTCACAGGTAGGATGTAAGGAAAGAATTTTGTAAGCTTTAAATTGATCACAAAATGTGAATATCATTATCATCCAGACACTCTTTCTCCAATGCAGTGTCTGTAAGCTCTAGAAACTAAAGCATATTCCTAATTAATCTGTCATTTCAGTTGTGTCTGACTATTCTTGACCCTATTTGGGGTTTTCTTGGCAAAGACACTGGAGTGATTTTTTCTTTTTCTTCTCCAGCTCATTTTACAGATAAGGAACTGAGGCAAAAGGGTTTAAGTGACTTGCTCAGGGTCTCATAGATAGGAAGTGTCTGAGGTCAGATCTGAATTCAGGAAGTCTTCCTGATCCCAGGATAGAACTCTATCCACTACCTAGCTGCCCCACAATCACATATAATCATATATATGCACAAATTTCTGCATGTAATTTTGTATTGCAAGCTGAAAACTCAAGATGTGAATAATGATGAGATATGACAAGATGGTCAGAAGTAGAATGAATTCTCTACAAGAAGAAAGGTGGTAAATTAAACATCATGCTCAGCTGGAAGTAATGAGATCTGGGTAAGTGATTGGCCAAGGTAGGGGCAAAGCTGAGATTAGAAAACAGCTATCCTTTCCTGCTCTAGAATATTGCTCTTTCCCAGAAAAATAGTCCCTTCCTTGGCCTTGGGTCATGTCTTTTCTTTTTTTACACGGTCAAAGGGAGAAACTAAAAAATGCTGTGAAAACTCATCCTAATAACTCACAGTCATATAACACTTTTAGATTTCCAAAATGTTTTCCTCACAACAAAGCTATGAGACACTTACTGTTATTCCCATTTTTACAAATGAAGAAAAAGGATCATGCAGGTTAAGTGATTTATCCAGGGTCATTCAACTAGCAAGAGTTGGAGTTTGGATTCAAACCCAGAAGTCTTTATTCAAAATCCAGGGCTCCTGCCTTTCTGGGAGAAATCTTAGAATTCTTCTAATCCACAGGCTCCCAAAGTGGGTGATACTACCCCCTGGGGGCACTGGAAGAATCAAGGTGGGGTAGTAGCCTCAGGTACAATTGGGGGACATTGAATAAAAATAAGGGGGCAGTAGAAGCATAAGAAAAAATTTTGAAAAACCATTCATACATGTTTCACCTGTTGCACAGAGAGTTAAAGTAGCAGTGATAACATTATTTTTGAAATAAACACACAAAGTGCAAGTTATAACTGATCAGTGGTCAAGTTCTCTGACAGGTCTTAACAAACAAGTGTTGGCAAGTGAACCTGTTGCACATTGTCAGGAAGTCTAGCATGCATTGGCAGAAATATATGTGTGTAATGACTTGTTTACTATATGGTTACATGATGTAATATTGCATCATCAAAATTTCAATGAAGGAAAAAACCCACAAATTTACAATAAAGTGTTAAATTTAAGATGTGTCATTTTAAAAAAACACCATATTTTTTGAAATGATGCAAATTTTTAAAAAGTTAAAGGATTAAAGAAAGTAGATTTCCAGGGGGGTTGCTGAATAACTTTTTTTGGAAAGGGGGTGGTGAGTCAAATAATTTTGGGAACCTCTGTTTTAGTATAACATCCCTATTTTAAAATAAGAAAACAGAACCCAAGGGGAAATGCCTTGTCCAAGGCTGCTTTCAGAACAGAAACTAGAATTGATATTTCCTGACTCTACCACAATAACTTTAAGTGTTCAGGGCACTTTATGAATCCCCATTCATTTTATCACTGCCTGGGAGAAGTACAAGAAGGAGGGAGGCTTCAGAGGCCAAGATAAGGAAGAGAGAGAAAGGCAGGGCAAACACAAGTAGCTGAATATGAAAAACTGCCACTAGAAGGAACAGATCTGTCCCCACAGAGCCCAGGAGAGTAGGAAGCAATCCCCTTGCAGCTGAGGTAGCAATGTACTTCCATTCACAATCGGGCTATGAAAGAACAGGCTCTGAATTTCTTATAAACACCATAAGAACTTGCAATCAGAGCAGCAGAAACTTATCCACCACTCATAGTCCTCAGAGTTCCAGAAAGAAGAATGCCCTCTCTGATAAAGTCCCACTCCCTTAGAACTCATTCCAAATCCTACACCCTCTTCTCTGGAAATACCTTCCCTGTATAGCAGTTACTACTTCTCTGCTTTTCACTCACGATCAGGCACCAATTTGGCCTTTCCAGGGGCCATATGTATTTTATATAACACAGAACTGCAGTTTTTCTACTCTTTGCCTAATCAGGCATATAGAGTTCTTGGGTTCCCTCCCAATCTCTCTCTGGCTCACAGAGTCTGAGCAGTGCGTACTAGGATTTGTAGTCTTGGTGAGGGAGTTAAGCCTATAAGCACTCCACACCGGATTTGTTCTACAGTTTCTCCCTTGCTGATCTTTTCCACTCCTGTGGCTTCTATTATTGCCTCTGTGCAGATGACTCCTATATTTACATCTCTACCTCCAACAGCTCCTTTACAGATAAAGTCTCCCATTGTCAACTGCCTACTGGAAATCTCCACCTAAATGTCCCAGCAGCACCTCAAACTCAGCATGTCTAAAACTGAACTCATCATCTTTCCCCCAACACCCGTAGGTTTATTTCTATTCATGGCAGCACTATGTCCCCATTCCACCAGACTTGTAACCTCAGAATCATTTTTGATTCTTCCCTTTCCCTCCCATAACAAATTCAATCAATTGCCACATCTGGTCCATTCCCCCTTCATAATATTGTTCACATCCAATCCTTCCTCTCAATTCCCACTGCAACCACCCCTGTTCTGGCCCTCACTTCTTTCTCTTTTCATACTCTGTGCTGAATAATCTTCCTAACATAACATTATGATCATGTCCCTCCTCTATTCTAGCTAGGCAGCTACATGGATGAATAGAGTGGATAGATCACCCCTAGAGTCAGGAGGGCAAATCCAGGCTCAAACACTTACAAACTATGTAATCCCAGTTCTTCAATCACAAAATATGGGTAAGTGGTTTGCACAGTGCCTGACACACAATAGATACTATAGAAATGCTCATTCTCTTCCCTCTCCCTTCCTTGGCCCCATTCAAACATCTTCAGTGCTTTCTCATTTCCTAGCAAATAAAGTAGCGTTCAAAGTTCTCCATAATTTGGCTTTAACTGTCCCAGCAATTCTGTCTTACTACTCTCTCTGTCTCTGTCTCTCTGTATCTCTGTCCCTGTCCTGCCTCCTCCACTCTCTCTTTCATTCCTCTAAAGTGATTCCCATAAGTGGAATGGATTCCCCTTTTATTCTTTTTTGCTTTAAGTTTTCCCTTTCTTCAAAGGCTTAACACAGGTGCTACCTCTTCCATGAAGCCTTCTTCAAATTCCCCATTCCCTTTGCCTGACCTCTTCTTTTCACTAATCTTAATACCCCTATATTATAGGCACTTGTAAGCTGCTTCCTTTAGCATGTCATATTATATGTGCCTTCTCCACATTGTTGTTGATCAGTCAGGTCCTACTCTTCAATGATCCCATTTGGAGTTTTCTTGGTAAAGATAATGGAATGCCTTGACATTTCCTTCTCCTTACACAGTAAATATTTAATAAAAGTTTGAATGACTGAGTGTGGAGGAGGTTTTGAACAATATCTCACTCAGCTTCAATGCAATCTTATTCCTTCATTTAACCCTGAATTGCTGTGCCTATGACTCTGCCATTATAGCACCCTACTTCCAAGATCCATTCCTCCAATCCCTGCAAAGATGCAGGTTGGATTTTCTGAGGTGATAGGACCTGCCCTCTGCATCCATGGTAGGACCATTTTCTAGGCTCATCCAGAGTCATCTCTAGTCTTCCTGATCTAGATCTTACAACTGCACCTAGATGGATCTGGAGGAGAAAGTGAGGCTGGTGACTTTATACAGCCCTGCCTCACTTGAATCCAATTCATTTGCAAGTCATGGCATCACCTTTATGATGTCATGGTCCTCTTTGAGAACAAAGAACAAACAACATTTTCTAGGCTACTGCTATGTCTGACTAGCACATTACCACCCTGCCTCTAAATTCTAAACTATTTTCATTATAGATGAAATAATTCCTAGGTGATGTTTGGTTTTGTTTATGCTGAATTAATTCTTCTGCTCCTTCCATCTCATTCTTTCTGATTACCTTCCCAGATTCACATTCTGAACCATGTCCCTTTGGTAGGAGATTCCCTCATGCAAAACTGTGATGTAGGGGAAGTTCAGTTTTGGCTCTCAAGTCATCTGCTCCCTTAGTGAGGGAATCTTGATATGGAGGAAATGACATGTAGTAGAAAAACAACTAAGTGATGAGTCAGAAGTCAGGGTTTCTAGTATTTGTTTTACTAGCTATTGTATGTGTTACTTCAGATAAGTCATTTGTCCTACCTAGAATTGAGTTTCTTTCTCTAAAAAATGACTATATGATCTCTAAAGTGCCTTCTATTCCTAAAACCTTGCCAAGAAGAGAAGCAGACTGGCCATTACCAATTCAGGATAAAAATTACCAGCCTCAAGTGTGTCCTCCTAGAGAGGCAATCTTGAAACTTCAAGTTGGAAAGCAAAGTTGCTCCAGGCTTATTTTGCTTCTTATTTCACTGCCAAGTAAAATGAACTTTGGACTGGAGAGAATAGAACAGAAGTGGCCAATAGGGAGCTGATATGCAAGCTGATATAAAGAGAAAGAAAGAGAATACCTATGCGGAATAAATTCATATCTCTAGACCCAGAAGAGATGCATCTTACGATACAGAAAAATTAACTCCTTTGACTCCTGAAGTATTGTCATGAAGCGCTGAAATACCACAAAGAATCATAGAGGTGCCAAAGTTCTGTAAAAGGGCAAGTCTTGATCTAG
Source organism: Potorous gilbertii (assembly GCA_028658325.1). Lineage (NCBI taxonomy): Eukaryota > Metazoa > Chordata > Mammalia > Diprotodontia > Potoroidae > Potorous > Potorous gilbertii. Next base: position 161,627,557 of record CM053770.1, read on the forward strand.
TTTTCAAAGAAAAGAGAGAAAATGGAGTAAAAAAAACTATAAGTCAATGATGATGACTTAGATTCCTAGCAAAATTCTAAAATCTATTATTAAGGGATAATTAGTGAACATCTAGAAAGGTAAACAATGATCAGCAACACAGCTTCATCAGATAATGCCAAACTATCATCATTTCCTTTTGTGTGTGTGGTAAGATTGTTAGGAGAGGCAGGAAATGTCAACTTGGTTGACCTAGATCTTAGCATCCCATTTGACAGAGACAAAGTATTTCACATTACCTATTCTTAGAGAAAAGATGGAGAGGTATGGGTTAGACTATAATATAATATGATATACTATGGTGTAATATGATATAATGTGATATGATATAATATATATGATATGACAGGATATGACAGGCTATAACATGATATAATATAATTAATATAATATGATATGATATAATAAGTAAATAAATAAATAATGTAATTGAGGACAGGTTGACTGGCAAAAGCCAAAGAGTAGTCATTTATGGCTCCATGTAACTCAGAAAGAGGTCTTTGGTGGAACATCTTAGGGTTCTATTCTTGGCCTTTTGCTGCTTAACATTTTTTAAATCAATTAATTGGAATAAAGCTACAGATGGTATGTTTAAAAAGTTATGGATGACACAGAGTTGAGATGGATAGCTAACCATATTAGATGTCAGAATCAGAATCGTAAAAAGATTTAGATAGGCTAGAATATTGGACTGAATCCAATAATATAAGATTTCATAGGGATCATTATGAAGCCTTAAATTCAGGCTCAAAAAATTAACTTTGCTTATGTCAGATGGGAAACACATTGCTAGATAGTAGTTTATCTGAGAAAGTATCTGGTGGTTTTAGTGGACTGCAAGATCAATATGAGTCAACTGTACAATATGTCTTCTTTGTTGCCAAAGAAGACCATGCCATCAGAGAAATGATGACATGATTTGCTCTTGACTTTGTTTTGAGTGAGGGAGGGCTGTGCACATCACCAGCCTCCCTTATCCTCCAGAACCATCTGAATCCAGTGACTAGACATTTATCAGATTGACTGGAGATGACCTAGAATGAGGCAGTTGGGGTTAAGTGACTTGCCTAAGATCACATAACTAGTGAGTGTCCAGTGTCTGAGGTGAGATTTGAACCTGATTCCTGCACTGATGCTCTATCCACTGCACCACCTAGTTGCCCCTAACTGTATGATATGGCAGTCAAAAATACTTTTGCAGTATTAGTACCTAGAACTAGGGAGATCCCACCGTACTCTTCCCTGATCACATCATATTTGAAGTATTATATTAAGTTGAGTGATACAGTTGAGGAAGTACTGATAAACTGAAGAATGTCTAGAAGAAGAAGGAGTGAGATAGTGAAAGCCTTCGAGATCAACAGAAGGAAGTAAGCGCTTATGGTGATATTGGGTGGAAAGATCATCAGACTTGTTCTATTTGACTATAGATTGCAGAACTAAGAACAGCTGCATGGGGTGTAGAATGACTGAGGAGAATTTTTTGTTTTGATGCAAAAAACTCCCCAAAAAACTAACTCTTAAGGATCTCCAAAGTGGGCCACTTTGGAAGTTAGTTGATGCTCCCTTATTGATGGTAAAAAACTGGAGGACCTCTTGATGGACATGCTATAGAGCGGGACTATATAGTGGGCTGGATTAAATGGACTTGCTTCCAGCTTTCAGATTCTCTGATGTGATTTGGGAGCAACTGGAGAGGCAGTCGTCCAGTGTCTCCTTGAATACTTCCATTGGCAGGAAGCTCATGCTATCATGAAGCAGCCTGTTAAAATTAGCACCAACCTCTTAACCTCCTTGGGCCCCAGCGATTTACTGTCACATATGATGCAGGTAGGAGGAAGTCATTTTCTGAATCTCCCTAATAAGCTTTAGTGCAGGGCACCATTTATGTTGGATACTCACAAAGGGCTACCCAGGTTGACCAGCGGTCCATCTTGCACCACTCAGGATTTTAGAATAAAATCTATGGTTTGTAGGATTTTGAGCAAGTAGACAAAAGTTATTTTGCTATTCTGGGAAGGTCAGCCATTCCAATGACTGACAGAAAGAAAGGAAGCATTCTATAATCAACCAATGAATGAGTTATATTAGGCCCCCAAAGGGATTTCCTTAGCCCTACAGCTAGATATCTTTTTTTTCCTCAAGTGCTCACAAATTACCCCCAGTAGTAATGTCCTTGTCAGACAATAGTAATATTAGCTAATTTTATTTAATAACCCATATAATATAGACCCCATAGTAAGTGCACTACAATTGTTTTCTTATTTTATCCTCACACCAACCCTGGGAGGCAGGTGCTATTATTGCTCCCATATTACAGAAGAGGAAATGAAGGCAAATAGAGGTTAAGTGACTTGCCCAAGGTCACACAGATAGGCAGTGTGTAAGGCCAGATTGGAACTCAATTCCTCCTGACTCCACCTAGCTGCCTGATGGGAATCAGAAGACCTAGTCCTGCTCCTCACTTATGCCCTTCACTAAGTGCGTGGTCTTAAGTAAATCATTTCTTGGAGTCTCTGTTTCCTCACCTGTGAATGGACTACCTACTTCACAGGACTGTTAGGAACAAGTTATTTATTGAAGCCATCCAAGTATGAGTTACTATTCTTTTCCCACACTCTCTCCACAAGAGTTTTGTATACAGGATCTTTCTGCTTTCAATTCACCTTGTGATGACAAGGCAGAAGCTATATGGCTAGCACTGCTGTTTTCCCATTTTGTTAAAATTGGAAGTGAGGTTGAGAGTGGCAGTAGAAACCAGAGGAGCTTCACCAAATAGGTGAAGCAAATCTCTATAATATTTGGTCATGTGACAATGTTTTGGGGCCCTTATCCCTTTTAAGAAAGTACAGATCTTCCATGAATCCCCATCTAGAGAAAGGTTCAATCACTTTTCTTGTCTTGGGACAAACCATGCTAAAGCAGAAACTGGACTTCTAATGTTTAGCTTCTATTGAGCTCCATTCACCCAAATTCTAGTAAAGCTACTCCAGATATAAGAAAAGGAATCAGAGAATCGCAGAATAGATTTTTGCTTCTGAGGAATCCTAAACTCAATCTAACCCAGGGAATAAAAATGAAAATTGTAGGACAGTATTCCACCTCTTAGGAACCATGAAATGTCAGAGAAGAAAAGAAACTCAGAGTTCATCTTGCCTGACACTACATTTTACAGATGAGGAAAGTGAGACATGATGATAGAATGACTTGCCCAAGGTCACACAGCTAGTTCACAGGATCACAACATTTCAGAACTGAAAAGGGCCTTAGAGATCATTTAGCTCCAAAACCACAATTCATAAATAAGGAAGTAAAATCTCAGAGAGGTTGTGAACTGGGATTCAACCCTGAGTCTTTTGACTATGCTCTTTTCATTAACTGGAATAACCAATAACAGAACCCAAAGCCCCTGACTCCTAGTCCAATGATCTTTTCACCATACACATTGTCTCTCACTCTAAGACTATTTACATCCATTTCTTCCCCATCAAAATAAAACCCTCACTATAATTCTATGAATTTATAAAGGATCTCAGAATATATAATGCCAAGTAGACATGATGAAAAGTGAGAGTGGGTGATCAAGTACATTGTTAAAAAGGAAAAAAATAATGATGAGACACCTTAGGGCAGGCTTTGGGGTTTGAATGAATATGCAGAGAACAGTAATTTTGGTGTCTACAGAGATACAAGAGGAAGGTTTCCAGTTCCATTCCTTGACTTCTCCAGTCTTGCTATGAGTAAAAAACACAAAAAAAGAACAGTGACCTCCTTCAATGCAGAAGAAGTGGCACAGTAACAGATATAGAAGAGAATCCACAGATGGTCAACTCAACTACAAGAGAATTCTCATTAGTGACCAGGGATGTAATGGAGTTGAGAGGAAGTTTCTCATTCCAGCTCAAATAACAGACATGACTTAAAGGCATTACCAGAAGGAAATTGAAAAGACAGACAAAACGTGGGCTTTGGGAATGACTTGAAGGATATGTTAAAGCCTACTTTAGTCATCTAGTAAGAGCCTACTGGCCCATCTCTTAGATCCAATACACTCTAATACATGAAATATTGAACAAAAGGCATTGAGTGAAAATTAACCTATTCACTATGCCTACAGCACGTTTTGGCATCTGTAGTTCAGGGGAATGAAGAGTTAAATCATAACTTTGACCCATAAATAAACTTCAGCACCTTTTGTCTTTGTATGAACTCATGATCTGCTATGCAGGAAAGAGTTGCTCAGGGATTGATCTTAAAAGATCTTGAAAGCTAAGATTCCTATTTCTAGGAAAACAAGTATAAAGTTGGGGCAGCTAAGTGTCACAGTGGATAGAGTTCCAGGCCTGGAGTCAGGAAGTCTCATCTTCTTGAGTTCAAATCTGGCCCCAGACACTTACTAGCTATGTGACCCTGGACAAGTCACTTACCCCTATTTGCCTTGGTTTCCTCATCTGTAAAATGAGCTGGAAGAGGAAATGGCAAACCACTCAAATAGTTTTGCCAAGAAAACCCCAAATGAGGTCACAAAGAGTCAGATACAACTGAAATGACTGAACAACAAGTACAAAGTTAATGATGGGTAAGTTAGAAGCTATCCCTGCCTCCCTTTCTCCCTCCTTTCCCCATTAACAAATTACAATTCTCAAAGATCCCAAAGTGTAGATCTGATAGCAAAGGTAACAGATATATTCTTCTATATACTGCCCTAGATCCTTGGGAATTAAGAAAAACTGATCAACTCATGCTAAGAGATGGGAGTTTTCCGTACAAAAAGGTGAAAGCTGTGGGATGTTTACAGTGGCTATTCTCTCTCCTACAAGTTTCATCAGATACAGATTTAGAGATTTGAAACACCACCCCTGGTCCCTCCATCTCTGACCCCCTGGAGGCCTCTGTCAGTTATAAATACCTTTCATTAAATCTTATTTGAATATGTAAGTTTTATGTGTGGGTTCTCTTCTCTCTGCCTTTCCCTTCCCAGTGTATATGTTGATTCACCACACTCATCAAGAAGAAGTTGATCAATTTTGTTCATTTAAATAAAAAAAAAATCTTAGCACTCATTCAGTAAAACTGTGGGTCTGATTCACAAAAGGACTGGAATAGTCTTCTATGAGTGAGGCACACCAAAATATCAGCGACAGCTCTAGTACAGGAAAAGACTGCATAACTACTGCAGTTGAGCAGAAAACCAGCAAACTGCATTGACATGGTGGAGAATCGTGTATAAAGAGCCAACAGTTGGCAGAATATCAAAGAAAATAGCCCAGAACAAATAGCTTGTAAGCTAAGCAAAGGGAATGACCCAAGCAGACAACATCTCCAAATCAGCATATTCCATCAGCACCTCTGCAAGGGCAGCAACAAAGGCAGCTGGGTGCAGTCCTAGGAGTGTGACTTGCTTTGGCCTTTCCCACCTAAGGTGTAGAAGAGAGTCCCTAAGCAGAGAAGGACTTTTTTTGTCTTTCTCCTGTTCTGGCTCTATCTAAGCACTCCTTTAATAGCATTCAGAGGCTCACATTAAAACAAAACCTGGGCTAGGAGAACGTTTAATGCGTTGCTGTGAACCTGGACCCAGGAGCTCTTGGAGACAAAGCAATAAAGATGCTTAAATTGTTTCCAAGGATAATTAACCAGGGGTGTGATGATAAAAGTTTAATAACTGAATCACCCTCCCCACTCAAAAAAAGTGTGCACAACATACACTTTTAAGTTTAAGCTGAAGTATTAAATTTTTCTCTATTACTTTCTTTAAGTCTAGGTAGTCAACAAAACAATAAATCCAGCCCAATTTGCAGCATTTACTGATTTCCAAGGTATAAATGTTCACATTTGAGAATGTAGTAATTGCCTTAAGAGCCTACTTCAAGCTGGCTCCAGTGAATCCCTGATTAATAACTCATATTTACACAGTATTTACAAGTTTACAAAGTGCAAGTATTGTTTTGGTTTTTTCCGATGGTACCTGTGATTTCATCCTTATAGGGAGCTCCCAGTGAGGGAGACCTTCACCTGCTTTTCAGCTTAAAGAGTTGCCTGGGTCACTGAGAGGTCAAGTGCAGCCAGTATGTGTCAGAGGCAGCCTTTGAACTTAGGTTTTCTTGACTCAGAGGCAAATTGTCTATCCACTATGCCACAATGCCTCTCATGTTCCCATTTTGCATGTGAGGAAGAGGCTCTTGCTCAAGGTCATGTAGACAGGATTTACAGTGTTTATCTGAATCCAAGAATGAGATACTATGAAAAAGAGCACTGGATCTGGAGTCAGAGAATCTGGGTTCAAATACTGCCTCTTAATATCTGTATGGCCTTCATCAAGTCTAATCTCCCCGGGGCCTTAGTCTGCTGATCTATAAAATGAGGGGGTGGAGTAGGAGTCCCTTCTCTCTCAATCTTACGTTCCACACCTCTTTCCACTTTACCTTAACCTGATAAAGAATGGTGAGCTGGGGAGAATGCATCATGTACACATCTACACCTGAGGCTCAGGCCTAGACTAGAGAAAAAGGCTAGTACTGGAGGCAGACCCCAGGAGGCAGTAGATAGTAAGGGCTCAAGTGACTTGGAGTAGTTTTGACTTGAAGCAGTAATAGACCAGACAAGACAAGAAAGACTGATTCCCTAAAAACCAAAGGACTTGAAGAAGCAGCTCATCCTTAAGACTGGAGGATGGAAGTAAGGTGAACTAGCAAGAAAGGATAGTGATGTCAAGGATTAGGACTAAAACAGGAGGCTTCTACTTCACCAAGGCTGAAACAGGAAGTACCTAAAAGAGAATGATTAATGCTTTCAACCTGTGTCAAGCTAATTGAGTCAAAGGAGACTGTATCTCACCTGTAATTTAATTGATCTATATTTAGTTTCTGCCCCCAAGTATCTCTTTCCACTGTGGTAAAAATAGTTGTACACTTTATAAGAAGTGACCATCTACGCCATGCCGCACTGCAGTGCACAGGATGAAGGAGGATCACCTTGATAAAAATTAAAATAGGAAAGATCAGGAAGAAGAAAATCATCCTGTTTCTTCAGGTGGAAGGAAGGACTGGACAGTTCATTGATTGTCAAAGTTAGGGGGAATTTTAGAAGACATTATCCAGTACAACTCCTTCACTTTATAGATAAACAAGTGCCCAGAGGAGCTGTAATTTATTTAAGGTCACACAGCACTTGACTGGAATAATGGGTGCTAGATATCAAAGTTTGTAAAGCACTTTATGTTATCTTATTTGAGTCTCACAACAACCCTGTGATTATGGTGCTATTATTTTTCAGGTGTGGAAACTGAGGTAGATAAAGGGTAAGTGACTTGCCCATCATCATACACCTAGTAAGTTCCGAGGCTAGATTTGAACTCAGGTCCTCCTGACTCCAGGTCCAGTACTCTATCCATTGTGCTAACCACACCATTACCAATTAAGGTTCAGAGACTGTGAGTTGACCAAGATTATGCAGCTAATAAGTAACAAAGCCAGGACGCATAAGCAAGTCTTTTAGTCCAGTGTGCTTTCAGGCTGTCTACAAGACCACTATGGAGAGGGCAATCATTTCTTTTCAGCTTCCTCTTTGCTTTCCTGTCTGCTGTCTTTGCCTTTGTTTCTTTCCAAACCACATATATGCACACGCACACACACACACACACACACACACACGCACACACTAGTTTCTCACTCTTATAGAGCAGATGGAGACAATTATTCAAATTTTCTTTAATTTTTTTACCTCCCCCAAGAAACCTTTCTGATTAACCGCACTTATTTATGATTACTCAGGATCAGAGATTTCAAGTTGGAAGGGATTTTAAAGGTCATCTAGTGCAAATCCTTTATTTTATGGAAGAAGAAATGAGGCCACGGAGGTGAGTGACACTTGGCTTCACACCTCATGCAGCCATCTTACAACATTCCCTGCTAGCCTGGGTATTTACTATTCATTTACACCTTGTACCATTAACATGGTCACTAAATAGTATCCTTCCTTCTGGAAAGAGCATGCAATTAACTGCCCTTTGGATCAACTCACCTTCCCTTTGACTTATCTGATCAAACTGCATCTTGGTCACCATCCCTCTAGTACTGACCTCCCCTCTATTTGAATGTAAGACTCAGGTATGTCAAAAATCTTATGATAATTTTACTTTGAAATTAAAATTTTCATTCTATTTCTATTTTCTTTGCCTTATGAATTTAAAGTATGTGCCACTTTAATTGGCAGAGCTTGGTCCTTCAAGGTATTTTTAACTTCTGGTCCTGCTTTTCTTAAAGAAGGGTCTCTCACTTTTTGCATTTGCCCTCCTACTGCTTAGCACAGTGTTTCTAGTACATAGGAATGTTCAAATACTCAAACGGTTCTGTGATCTTATCAATCCAGGAGTTCCCTTCAATGATTCAGATCACATCCATCCATTTCTGTTCATCTTTTATGACTCCTGTCTACATTCCTCCAAAAGTTACCATAGGATCTATCCAATATTCCCACAAGCTTCCTTGCTTTCTCCCAACAGCTAGAAGCTTCCTTGATCTTGCAGTCCACCTTCTCTTTCTGTCATACAATTTCGAGATGAGATCCTTTAGTCTTTCTCTTCTTTGGAGCTCCTTATTGGTTATATGTTGCAACCTGCTCACCGCCACCATGAACCTTTTCTTCACCCACTGTGTGAGGCTCATCTTTAGTTTTTTTGGAGGCAGTGACATTCAATGTCTTACTGCCATATGATGTTTCTATTGAAAAATGAACCTTTGCTTTCATAAGAAGCTTAGGGTCAATAAAACAGTATTAAAATTTTATTAAAGCAATCCTGTCCACTCCTTTTCAACTCTGGGCCTAGTTCAATGTCTATCCACTATAGTTTGTCCCAGGTATGCATACTATTGGACATACTTACAAGGGTACCCATACAACTATATGCTGAAGTCTGGACGCATAGATACTATTATCTATTCAGTGTTTTCTATGCCTACGTATAGGTCAAACTCCTTTGAGTGATTATAGATCTCTTCTGGGAGGTTCTACAACATAGTCAATATATGTCATCCACAAATGGGATCATCCAGAAGACCTCAACATTGACAGAGAATTCCTCCTTGACCTAGATTCTGTGCGAGTATTTCTCATCATGGTGAATAAATTTGGCAAGCATACATCTCCCTCTTTTATGCCTCACCTGATGTTAATTATGAAAGGATCATTAAAAAGAGTTATTTCTGTGATTATATGCTCCAAGGAGTCCTGAATAATTTGTTGTATCAACTGGAGACAACTATGGTAGCATTTTGTTCTGTTGAATCATATGTTTTTTCTATAACAACAAACAATAAGCAAAAGTAACACATTATAGATAAGAATAGAATTGATAGAATGGGATAAAAACCTTTGTACCAAATTTATCAGATTAGGGTTTTGTATCCAATACACACAGATAGCTAACAGAAAAATATAAGGCCAAAGACGTTTGCTAGGACTAACAAACAATTCTCAAAAGAATTGCAAATAACTTGAAATCATATGAAAGAATGCTCCAAATTACTAATAAGAGAAATGCAACTCAAAAAAATCTTAAGGTTTTACTTTACACAGAGAAAAGTGTCAAAGATGACAAAGTGTGGGATGGGACAGTGTTGAAGGCATTATGGAAAGACAGGTATTCTAATGCATTGTTGGTTGAGCTGTGAATTGGAACAACCATTCTGGAAAGAAATTTGGAATTACCCAAATTAAGTGGCTAAAAAGTCCATAATACCCTTTGATCCACTGCCAGGCAGGTCAAAGAGATTTCTCTGCTAGGCATATACTATAAAGATTTCAACCATCATTAAAAAGAAATATTCTGTGTGATTTAAAAAATGTTTATAGTAGTACTTTTGTGGTAGAAAAGAATTGTGAGTAAAGTAGTTATTTCAATTGGGGGATGGTTAGACAAATTATGGTACATGAATATAATGAATATTTGGTTATAAGAAACAACAAATTTGATAAATACAGAGAAGCACAGAAAGACTTAAATGAATAGATTCAGTATGAAGTAAGCAGAACCAAGAAAACAATATACAAAATGATTATAACAATGTAAATGGACAGAAAACCTCAAAACAATTGAAAATGATTTTGCAAAACTACAAAAAAACCAAGTTTAATCCCAAGGAAGAACTATCCCCTCCCTGACTCCTTTGGTGGTCTATGGAGTCTATGAACATTGACTTTATTGTTAAATTTTTTAAAAATACATTGATCAGTTTTGTCTATTTTTTCCCTTCTTCCTCTTTTTATTTTTTTGGATTTTTTTTACAGAACATCTTTACATAAGGAATGGTTTAAGGGGTGAGGGGGAGAATAAATTTCCTCTTCCACAAAATAAAGAGTTTGGACTAAATGACCTTTAAAATCCCTTCCAACTCTAAATCTATGGTCCTTAGTGAATGAGTGGGGTTAATCAGTAAACGTTTCTCGGAGGAATTTTTAAAATTAAAGGAAGTTTGAGTAAGTCTTTATCTATCCCCATAAGAGTGAGAAACTAGGGTGAATGTGCATGTATGCATGAGTATGGTTAAAAAAAGAAAGGAGGAAAGAAAGAAGAAAGGAAGGAAGGCAAGAAAGAAGGAAGGAAGGAAGAAAGAAAAAAACATATTATTCTCTCCAACTTTGTGAATTGGTAAAGATGTAGTCCATTGCTGAATATCACTTGCAAAATCTGGCTTGTTTCCTACTAATATCCTTTTTTAAGGACTTCTTCAATTTGTGGATAGATGACTTTCAGAAAGATTTTGAATAGACAGGAGACATACAAGACAGTAATTATTGATTTTTTTCTCGGCCACTTTTTTAAAGTATTGATAAGGTCTTAGATTTTTTCCTACACTTTTAATTTTTTCCCTCCTTTAGACACCTTGTATATCAGTCTCTCACAGCTATGTTTCCCCTAATATGTATCTCTTCTTTATATAGTCTAATTCAGCTGTTTTTTCTATCTTAGGTCTCCTGAATTTTGATCCTCAGTTTCCTCTCCTGGACAATGGGACATCTATCCAACCTGTCTTGAATGGTTTTTATAAGGATCAAATGAGATAATATGCATGAAAGTTCCTTGGAAAAAAACTATGAATGCTGTAAGGTATTAATCTGATAGTTTACTCTTTCCCACATAGGAACTGTATCCCTAGGGAATAAATCAGCTGCTATTGCTAAGCAAATGACTATCAGAAGTAATCTTAATTCCCTTCTCCACACTTCTACTGCCATTCCCAACATGATAGAGGTTGAAGTGAGAAAGGGGATCTCCCTCCAAACAAATGAAACCTCTCCATTCCTTGATGGAATATGATATAGCACAGAAGTGATAAAGCTATGGAGTAATAAATTGTTCCCCGTGGGAAGGACATTAAAGATCTAGCCTACCACTGCCTCTGATTTTACAGATGAGAAAACTGAAGCCCAGGGAGATGAAGTGATTTGCCCAATTAGCCAATAAATGGCAGAGCCAGAATGTGAATTCAGATCTCTTGACTATAAATCTAATAGTTATTTTTCCCCCAGTATAAAACATGCTTCCTGTTATTGTTTACCAGGAAGAAGAATTTTAAAGGGGCTGTATCTGGTAGAAAGAGCAAAACTCTTAGGAGAACAAGATTGACGCAGAAACAGAATCTCAGAATGGGAAGGCATCTCAGAGATCATCTAGCCAAATCTTTTTTTGGCTGAGAATCCCCTCTTCTGCACCCCTGCCAAATATTCATGGAGCCTCTCTCTGAAGACCTGAAGTGAGGAGGAACTCACTGCCCCCTAAGGCAGATCATTTCACTTTTGGATAATTCTAATTGTTAGGGAGTTGTTCCTTACATAAACTCTAAATCTACCTCTCTGCAATTTCCAACTTTTATTCTTATTTTCACCTTTTAGAGATAGGCAGAACAAGACTTATCCCTCTTCCACATAACAATCTTTTCAATTTAAGAACACTGCAATTCCTTCTTCTCTTTGCCAAACTAGAAACAAGTTTCTTCAACTAATTCTTACGTTGTCAAATTTTTGAAGGCTTTCAAACTCCTGGTTCCGCTCCTCTCAATGCTCTCTGGTTTCACAATGTCTTTCTTAAAGTGTAGAGTCAATAATTGAACATAACATTCCAGATGTAGTCTGACCAAGGAGTACAGTGGTGCCATCAGGAAGGAAATAAACATTTATTGAGTGCCAATATGTATCCGGCAATATGCTAAGCACTTTATAAATGTTATCTCTTTTGATCCCCCTAACAATTCTGGAAAACAGGTACAGTTATTATGTCCATTTTACAGTTGAGGAAACTGAGGCAGGCAGAGGTTAAGTGACTTGTCCAGGGTCACACAGCTAGTAAGTGTCTGAGACCAGATTTGAACTCAGGGCTTCCTGACTTCAGACTTGGCCCTCTAATCCACGGTGCAATCCAGCTGCTGTCCTCTTTCTCATTCTAAACACTATGGCTTTCTTAATACAACCCAAGATCACATTAACTTTTTTTGGCTATCATATTCCACTTTTGTCTCCTACTGCATTTGAAATGCACTAAAAATCTCTGATCTTTTTGAAAATAAATTTCTGTCTAGTCTTTCCATCTCTATATACTAAAATTTATCTTTTTAACCCAAGTGAAAAATTGTACATTTATCACTATCAAACTCACTCTTAATATATTTGTATAATATTCTAACCTGCCGAGATATGCTCATATCCTTCTAGTTTTGTGTAATTTAAAAAACTGTCAAGCATACTATCTATACTACTGTCCAAATCATTAAGGATAATGATGAACAGGAAAGAATCAAAGATAAATTCTCAGTATTCTTTACCAGAGAGCTCCTTCCAAACTAACTTAGAGTCATTAATGAATATTCCCGTATTCTTATCTTTCAACTAGTTTCAAATCTATTTAACTGTACTATTGTCTAATCTACATCTTTTCATCCTGTCCACATAGATAGCATGAGAAGCTTTGTCAAATATTATGCTAACATATAAGTCTATAGCATTCTTCTGATCAGCTTCTAATAATCCCATCCAAAAGAATGAAATGGGTCTCATTTAGGCAGCTCTAGTCTTGATGCAATCAGCACAATGTTATCCTCAAAAAGGAGTATCTAGATGCCTTCATCATTTAATAAAGAATCCCACTCCTGTTTGTCCTTTGAACAGGAACATCTTCTATGGTAGTAGCAAACATCTTTGGTGGTCAGTTGTTTCCATATCTTATGCCTCATTTGATATTTATAATAAGAGGATAATCAAATAAAGTTTTGAAAAAAATAATTGTTATAGAAACTTTGACAGATATTTTCCATTTTTATTTTGTTTTTTGTCTTCTCTTTCATTTTCATCCTCAAATGTTCTCAGCACAAATTTAAATTCTAAGTTGGTGTTGCACTAGGCTGCCATATCTCTCTACATGGCAAATGTTGTCTGGCAAAGGTGATGTCTAGACTCTTTTCACCTCATCAATATACTGATTGATTTCAATCTGCTAAAATTCCTCAAGAAATGGTAGTAGTCTGTATCAATGTCTGTTATTTCATCTATTTCCCGTTTTAAAAATGGATTATGTTTGGCTTGCCCCAGTTACATACATAAATTTGTAGGGGTTTTTTTTTCTAAATTGATAGTGATTTTGATCTTTGCTCTAACAAGTTGATGGTCTAACTCTAAACAGACAAAAAATTCATAAATAATTTTCAGTAATTTTCTGTCAGAATGTTATCAGTCTTGTTTTTCGTGATATTCTTTTATACTTACCAAATCTAGTGCTTCAACTCTCAATTTTAAAAAAAAAGTTACTACTTTTTGCATGTTTTGTATCACAATTATCTCCCAATATACACTCTTACCATAAAGAAAAAAATGTTAATTAAATTATTATAGTGACTATGTCTACCAGAGTGTGACATTACATCTTCTAGATCTCCCTCTCTCCACTGTTTACCCATAGGTACCCATAGGGTATAAATGACTTGCCTGAGGTCACACAGGTAAAAAGTAGTAGAATCAAGTTTCAAACCTAGGTCCTCTATAGCCATGGAACTCATTCTAATCATCATCTGGTTCATGCCCCTGCCTCTAGTGGAGAGTATAGTAAAAAATATCATAGAGAAAGAACTGTTTATAATTTTTCTAAAGGCTCCCTAAAAACTCCCATTCCTAAAAAACACATTCTCTCCCCATAAACTCTCACTATCTTAAAAGGGAAATGTTCTTGTATGTCAATTAAGGTAACAGCATGACAAAATGAAAAGAACATAGGTTTGGGACACAGGAAACCTGAATTCATAAGTTCCAGGGTTAAAGGTTATCTAGTCCAAGCCCCTTCTATTTCCAGCTGTCACTGACTCATGGTCACCATATGACCTTAAGCAATTTAATATAATTCACAAGACTATGATGTCACAGAATTATAGAATTTAAAGCTAGAAAAAACCTGAGAGATAATTTAATCCAGCCCCCCAATTCAATAGATGGTGAGACTTAAGCTCAGAGAGTATAGGGACTTGTCACTGACTCATGGTATGACCTTAAGCAATTCAGTATAATTCACTAGACTATGACTTCATAGAATTAGAGGATTTAGAGCTCAGAGAGAGTTTAATCTACCTCCCTAATTCAATAGATGGTGAGACTTAAGCTCAGAGAGTACAGGAACTTGTCTAAGATCATATGGGTAAAAAGCATTAGAACCAGTTTTCAAACCTATGTCCTCTGACTCCAAATCTAGAGGTTTTCTGTCCTATATATCTGTTTTTGTATCATTAGCACTAATTATAGTACCTGGTACACAACAGTACCTTAACAATTATTTTAAAAAACTAATTTAATTGGCTTATCAACTACTTAATAAACATTAAATGTCTACAATGTACAAGCAACCATGATAAGTTCTGGTCATATGAAAAGAAAACAATGCCCTCAAGAAACTTACATTTGAAATAGGAAGTCATTTGAAAGAGAAAAGAAGCAATAATGGCTGCAGAAGGGGATTGGATCCAAGAAGTCTTCAAAAAAGAGCTGAGCCTAGAAGAAAAAAATTAATATTCTGAAAGACAGAGGGAAGGAGAAAATATATTTTAGACATGGCAGGTGATCTTTCCAAATATACATAGGCAGGAGATAGAATGTTGAGTTCAGTGAGTAGTCTGTAGACCACCTTGGTTGAAACATAGTTTACATGAAGGGGAGTAAAGAAAAATAGATTGGAACCACATTATAGAAAACTTTAAGTGTCAAACAAGGAGTATGTATTTTATCCCAAAGGCAATAGGGAGACATTAGAGATTTACTGGCAAAGAAGTGACATGGTCAGTATCGTGGCAAGAATGGAAAATAAATTAGATAGGGGAGACTGGAAACAAGAAGACAAATTAGCAAATTATTACAATAGTCCTAGTAAAAGATTATGAGGGTCAGAACTAGGATTGTCATTGTGTGAGTAGAGAGGAATGGATGAATGGGAATGTTTGTTTGGGTTTTAGAATTGGTAGGATTTTGATAATGGAAAGGACATGGAAAGAGGAGGGGGAAGAGTTAAGAATAATTATAGGGTTATAAGAAGGACAGTCAACATGTATGGGGAAGTTTGCTGAATATTAAGGGTCATTCCATTAAAAAGTTAGAAAAAATAAGAGCAGAAATTGTTCATGGCTATAACTAGAAGTAAAGTTACTAACCAAATAAGGAACAGAGGTGATCAAAAATACAATCTAGATTAGATGTTTGCGACCTGTGTGACCTTAGGCAACTTGACTGAAGGATGAGGAAACTGAACTAGATGTCTTCCAGGTTTCTCCAGAGGTAAATTTTTATCCTAAAATCCTATGAAAATAAGCAAATTAGGGGAGGAGGGAGCCAAGGAAAGACAAGAACTACTGATGGATATATGAACTGATCTAATTATTATATAAAGTGATTTGAAATAATGCAAAGAAATTTAATAAAATGTCCATACTCTTTGATCCATATATACCCCTGCTAGAAGTTAAAGACTAGGGGAAGAAAGAGCCTATATATACCATAATGTTCATAATAATACATTTTTTTTGTCAAAGTCCTAGAAAGAAAGAAGATGTCCTTAATTGGGAATGGATAAACAAGTTGTAATATAATGAATATTACTGTGATATAAGAAATGAACATAAGTTCAGAGAAACATGGGAAGACTTAATATGAACTGATGTGAAAGGAAGTAGAAACCATAAAACAATGTACACAATGAAAACAATGGAAGTGGGAAAAAATATAAAAGTTGGGGGTGGAGTGGGAAATGAATGCTATGTAATTAAAATGACTAGCAAAAACGGTCCCAGAAAAGAGTTGAGAAATGCACTTCTCTCCCTTCTTTGTAGAGTCGGGAGACTATGGGTTTAGAATATTGTATATACTCTCAATACTATGCTGATATCTTGCTTCATATTACTAAACATGTTTTTATTCTTTTTTAATTTTTTATTATAGGGTTATTTTGTGAGGTGAAGGTGACATAGAAACAAAAGATAGCAATATAAATTGAAAACAAATAAAAAGAATAGTTTGGAGAAGGGACAGATTTAAGGGGAAAGAAGATGAATTCCTTTTGGAACATCAATGAGCTTGACATTCTTATGGGATATTCTTCAGAGAAGTCTAGCAGTTAGTTGGCAATGCAGGATTAGAATTCAGGGGAGTAATTAGGGCTGGTTATATTTATGGGACATCTAAATACAGATGATAATCACATTCATGGGAGCTGACGAGACCACAAAAAGAGAAAGTATAGAAAGAAAAGAAAATATATTCCTGGGAAGAAATTTTGGGGAACTTCTTGTTTAAAGGACAGAAGATAGATAATGAATCCCCAAAGGAGATCAGAAAGGTAGGAGATCCAGGAGAAGATAATCAATTAGTTAAATCAATAATTATTTATTAAGTGTCTGCTATGTGCCAGGAACTCTGCTAGTTAATGGAGATATAAAGACAAAACTGAAACAGTCATTACCTCAAGGAGCTTATATGCATTCTATTGGAGGAAAAAGTTATATGCATTCTATTGGAGGAAACAGAGAAGTATACACAAGGGGAATAATTTCAGGGACAGGGAAAGGAATCACAGGCTAGGTGACAGTGCGGGTGGAGGGAATACAGGTCAAGAAATAAGGAAAGGCTAGGGCAGTGTCACAGATCAAGAAAGGAGAGAGTATTCAGAAGAAATCAATTGCCATCTGATTCAAAAGCAACAGAGAGGTCAAGTAGGAGGAGGACTGAGAAAAGGACATATAGAGATGCTCAGAGATTGCTGGTAATTTTTGAGAAAGCAATTTTAGTAGTGATGGGAAGCTCTGAAAAATGATTTAAGAGAATTAAGAAGTAAGTAAATGATGAGAAAGAGTAGTAAGCATAAGGCAACACTTTGTATTTGTAATGAAAGGGAACATATAGGATGATGGCTCAGGGGCATGACAGGGTCAAGGAAGTGAGGAAGGAGTCAATGAAAAAGAAGAGATTGAAAGGAGGAGAGAGAGAAAATGACTGATGCCACAAGGCTGAACATTGGAAAGCAGGAAACACAGGAGGAATAGGCTCTAGTCACCTCTACTCTTAGGTGATCATAAAGGAATAGAATATGTAAAAAGTCCATGAAACAGAGCATTATGAAATTATGAACATCTAGAGTTGATAGTTCTGTCCAAGAACCGTGGTGGAAAACAAGCAATTGCTAATCTAAGCTATTCTTTCCTGGACTACCCTGCTTTTCCTATCGTGAAGTTGACCTCAGCTCCATTAAGTATGGCTGCCATTTTTGACCATGAGAAGTAGAGAAGCATTCCCTTTCTTCTCAAGCCTGCCACCACTTTCTGGCATCTTCTTTGCAAGATTCCCTTTTCACACTCTGGTTCTGCCATACATTCATCCTCATGTGATTGCACTAGACCTTGTGTGATTGCATTCCCTAATCATCAGTACCATCCCTTACCTAGAGAGGCATTATCTAGGAGGCAAAGATGAAAAATACACAGAAAAGTACAGTTGGTGCCAACCAGAAAAGATTCTAACCATTCCCATTTCTATAAAGCTTTACAAAGTGCCCTTCTCACAAGAAACTTTGAGGAAAATATTGATACTATTATTACTCCCCATTTTATAGACAAGGAAACTGACACTCAAAGGCAAAGTGATTTCCTCAAGACCAGGCTGCTAATGACCAGAACTTGGATCCAAGTTTTCTGTTAGTGATCTTTCTGCTTCATTGGGCTGCTTCTAGAAGTGCCTCAGAGTTGTTTTTTTTTTTTAAAGAATCCACATTTCATAAGGAATCTGGAAAAAAAAAATCTTTGCAGCAAGTTTCTCTGAT
This sequence comes from Potorous gilbertii, assembly GCA_028658325.1. Taxonomy (NCBI): domain Eukaryota; kingdom Metazoa; phylum Chordata; class Mammalia; order Diprotodontia; family Potoroidae; genus Potorous; species Potorous gilbertii. The sequence continues at coordinate 161,645,927 of CM053770.1, forward strand.
AAAGGTCTTATTTCTCAAACATATAGGGAATTAAGCCAACTTTATAAGAATCAGAGCTATTTCCCAATTTGATAAATGGTCCAAGAATATGAACAGTTAGTTTTCAGACAAAGACATCAAAGCTATCAGCAGTCATAAAAAATTGCTCTAAATCACTAATAATTAGAGAAATGCAAATTAAAACAACTCTGAGACACTACCTCACAACCGTTAGTATGGCTAAGATGACATAAATGACAAATGCTAGAAGAGATGTGGGAAAATAGGTACACTGATGCACTGTTTGTGGAACTGTAATTTAATTCAACCATTCTAGAAGTCAATGTGGAAGTATGCCTTAAAAAGCTATTAAACTATGCATATCCTTTGACCCAGTAATGCCTCTACTAGACCTATACCCTAAGGAAATCAAACAAAGAGCAAGAGAACCCACATGTACAAAAATATTTATAGCAGTTCTTTTTATGTTTGCAAATAATTAGAAACTGAGGGGCTACTAATTCTCTTAAGGAATGGCAGCTGTGATCAATGAATGTGATGGAATACTTCTGTGCTATATAAGAAATGATGAAATGGATGGCTTTAGAGAAACCTAGGAAGATTTGTATGAACTGATGCAGAATGAAGTGAGCAGAACACAGTAATAGCCATATTTTAAAGACTATCAACTGCAAAAGACTTAGCAACTCTAATCAATATAATGATCCGCTACGGTTCCAAAGGACTCATAAAGAAAAATGTTTTCTGCCTCCAGATGTAGAAGTAATGAACTTAGAATGCAGATTGAAGTACATATTTTCTCTTTTTTTCTGGAACATAGATAATGCAGAAATATATTTTCATGACTTCATATTTGTAATGGATTTTGTATTTCCTTCTTTCTCAATAGTTGGAGGAGTAGAGAGAGGGAAAGAATTTGGAACTGAAAATAAAATATATTGAATTTTTAAAAAAGAACCCACACCTCTTTATACCGACATAAAGACGCATATCATATACTACAAAAACAGAAAACTCTATGTCTTTGGAAAATTCAATATCTCCCTAAATCAGCTCTGAGTAGCTTCCAGTGAGTCTATAGAATTCCTGTTCTTTCCCCTTCCTTTGCCCCTCTTCATCTTGATGGCTCCACCTTTAGTCAGAGGTCCCTTTATTATCAGACAGTAGTTTGGCCACAGGCAGCTGCTGCCCTTCCAGTTTCTGAGGGCCAGGGAGAGAAGTCTCACTAAATCCTTTCAGAGGCATTATCTCTGTCAGAAGCCTGCATCCATTAATTTGCACAAACACCAAATCAACAGCTTTCTTCTTTCCATAAAATGATGGTCTTGCTGAACTACCATGTACATAGACTAAGAGGTTTTACTGTTTTTTTCAGGAGTGGTGATGATAACTGCTGACTATCTAGTCATTCACATTCTCCCCAACTTCCCTTTGTAATCAAAAGAACAGATTTGAAAAATGGCCCACTGGAGTTGAGATGCAAGCCTAGTTCAGAGAGAGATCCAGATCTAGATAGAATAGTTCTCTAAGAAGCAGATGAGCTAAGTAAATACTGATTTTACTTATCAGTGTTTATATAAAACACATACGGACTCTCATGCACACATGCTTGGTCAAATATATAAACACCGTAGTCATACATTTATCATAAAGCTTAGAACTGGAAAGGACCTTTAAAATTAAAGTCCAGAAATAAGTAGAACCAGAAAAATAATGTATACAATGACCACAAAAATGTAAATGAAATGAACAGTAACAACAAAAATCAACACTGAATGTCAGGTAAATATGAAAAGCAGGCCGAATAAGAAATATGGAAATTCATTTTCCTCCCTTCTTAGCACTTCATAGTAGAAGACTATGGGTGTGGAACACTCCATATACTGTTAGAATCAGTTGATACATTAGTTAGTTTTACTTAGCTGTTTTTTTTCTTTTTAATGCTTAGTTATAGGGAATGGCTCCTGAGTGGGGAGGAGGGACAGATTGAAAAATGAGTTATATAAAAATAAAATACATCAATAAAATTATTTATCTAAAAAGTCATAGTCTTAGTCCTTCATTTAACAGATGATGATACAAAGACCTCATGACTTGCCCAAGCTCATATGAAAAAGTATTCTAAATCACAAATAATTAGAGAAATGCAAATTAAAATGACTCTGAGATACCTCTTCACAACTATGAGATTGGTTAAGATGACAGAAAAGGAAAATAACAAAAGACAAATATAGGTAGGAGAGTTATTTAAACAAATTTATATATCCATATATCACACATATCTATATTCCTCATACAAACACACCAACACAACTGTGGATGAAATCCCATAAACCCCCCCACATTCATACATACCCCCACATACATACACAAACACCTTCGAAGTCCACACATATACCCCTGCACATGTGCATATATACACATTTACATACATTCTGACTACTCAGATAACTGAACATCTTTTGTTAGAATATCCAAGGAAGTCCCCTAAACAGAATTCTTACTACCATTCTATGCTATGCGTGCAGCTCCCACAATAAAGCAGCTAGTGCCAGAAAGGATAGATACTATAACAAATCTATTGGCCCAAAGATCTTCATAAGACCCGTGTGACACTCATGGATCTTATTGTCATGCTTAGATGTGTTACTCATAACATAGCCACTTATGTCACATCACCGGGCCCATAGCCATGTACTATCATATCATAGTAGGCTAGATGCCAACCCCATTTTGCTGGAACAATATAAGCCACTTCTAGGTTGGCCTTGTGCCATCTCAGTTTTCCCAGTCCCTTGAGAACAGATCATATACTGTAGCATAACTTATTGGGTATAGAAGGCTCTTCTAGACAAGTTGAGGAGAATAGGACCACTCTGCCAAGAAGGTCTCTAACTGGCATCCTTATCACGAAGTGACATCTGGTTAGCACTTGTTTTAACATTGTGCTAGAAACTATGGAGAGAATTGTTCAGACACATTCCCTGACCTGGAGGAAATAGAGACACCAAAGAAACTCTATTAAAAACTCCTTCTATTCAAAAAGCCTTTTCTGATTAATGTACCAAGTTTGGATGACTCCATTAACATTCTTTATGCATTACTTAACCTCTCTCAACTTCAGTTAACTTGAAAATGAGAGGGTTAGACTAGAGGCTTCTGAGGTTCCTTCTAGCTCTAGTTCCATAAAGCTATGATAATATGCCACTGAGAACTTCTTCATAGATTTGAGTCTTAAACTATAGGGGTTATATTTTTCTCTGTCTCGTCTTTAGTCTGGTGTTCTTCCTGGGGTGGATATTTGATAATATAGTCTGTTTTATTGACTGTCTCATCTAAACATTGTGTAAGATGGTGCCACTTTCTGATTTGGATAATTTTATAAATAGGAGGGTAAAAAAAAAGACATTGAGAAAGTAGCCCACAGAGAAAAGACACTCAGAGTAAAGATAGCTAAAGTGTCCTGTTTCTTAGCATCCTTTCAAAAATGAAGGACAAAGAACAGTATTCAATTTGTATACAACCGCTATGAGAAATCTGAGGTTGATCACTGGGGATCCTTGATATCTAGCATTACTTGGTGACTATGAAATACACACACATACACATATATATGTAAGTACATATATATGTATATGTATCTTTATATATACATTTACATACATACAGAGAGAGAGAGAGAGAGGGAGGGAGGAAGGGAGGGAGGGAAGGAGGGAGGGAGGGAAGGAGGGAGGGAGGGAGGGAAAGAGAGAGAGAGAGAGAGAGAGTTGTGGCTCGGATAACAGAAATGTAGACTTGAGTTTTTACCTTGAGTATGAAGCTGATTGTTTCACACAAGAGACCCTGCCATGGAGCAGCAGGATTGGACAAGAGCAGATCTCTTAGTGGGTCAGAATAGACCTAAATGATCTCTGAGCAGAGATCAGGAGAGACTGGCAAGGTTGAGGTCTGGCAAGAGAACTCAGAACTTTCAGTACCACCTGATGCCTAAGTGGTAGAAACCTGTCAGTCCTCAGCCAAGTGAGCAGATCTAGAAAAGCTCTGCAGATCCTAGGTTTAGGATTACAGCTTTTGCAGAGAGAGCATTGCACTGTTCTGGTAGCCCAGGAGAAGAAAATCCACTAAAGAAGCAGTTCCACATAGGAAAAGAATAAAGAGACTCAGAAGAAGATTGAATTACTCACAAATGAAGTGCATAGATTATCCCTGAATTAGATAAGTCACCAAGGCTCACATTACAGAGTTGAGTTTCTCCAAGTATACGTGTTCCCTGTTCTTGCGGCTTCTTGATATGACTATATAATTCTGTGAGTACATTCCCACTCAGCCCCTGTACCTCGATGGGAGAGTATTTCCCAGGTTTATGGGTGGAATGTTGGTTTTACTAATTTTGCTTTGTGTCTTGTTTAATAAATGTTTATGTTGAAGGATTAATGGTTGTCATCTTGGTTGATTTTTTAAATGGGAAGTGCAAAAACTATAGCTCTTAGGAGTAGGAGTATATTCTTCCTACCAGAGTTACCCCTAGAACCATAAGAGTAAGCACCTTTGCTTCCTCAATCTTGAAATTCTGACTTGTCAGTGTGATCAAGCCAGGCCATTAAGAGAAAATAAGGAGAAATGAGGGAATGAGTGCCGGTTCCTGTAACTATACTTGTCTCTAAAGGTGCCCCCCCAAACAACTTAAAGATCATCTAATCCATATGATCCAATTTCCCCTTTTTCCACACAAAGGGAAAAACCCAGAGGTGTGGATTGAACAGTCCAAGGTCCCATAGTTAGTTACTAGCGAATCATAACTAGAAACCAGATCTTCTGGATTCCCATTTCCAGAGCACTTCTCATGATAATATGACTTAGACTACCTTCCTGCTTCAATGCAAACCCATACCCAAAGCCAATACAACCGTCTTCATTTTCTATGTAGATTCAAAGGTCACAACCAGCAAGGGTCAAAGATATCTGGGTACAGATTTCATCTCAGCATAAGAGAAAATCTTCTTTGCAAACAGAACTGTGACGCCTCATGGCTGTGGGCAGCTGTGGGCTGCCTAATGACCTGGTAGTTCCCCTTCACTGAAGGTTTTAGAGCAGAGATTACAGCACAATGTAATGGATTGAGCACTGAATTTGAAGTTCCAGGACTTAGGTTCAGACTCTAGCTCAGATTCCTACAATTTCTGTGACTGTGGGTAGGTCGCTTAAACTCTTCAATCTGTTTGCTTATCTTAAAGTATCTTAAAGGGTGGGGGTCTAAAATACCTTATATTGTTTAGTTTGAGACTGTTACCTTTGAGGTCCCTTAAAATTCTATGGAAAATAGAAAAAAGGCAAAAGAAACTTGTTATTTAACTGAGAAAAAGGAAAACCAAAAATGACTTGATAGCTGACTCCCATATATACTAATGTTTGCTTATTGGGAAGAGGATGGAAGGCAGGGAGGTTATGACTGCTCCCTGAATTCCAACTCATTTTCCCCCTCTGATTTTTCACTACTTTGCTTTTCCCTATAGAGAGACCAACCTCAACCCCAAGTCAGAAAAACCGAGTCACAAATCTTAGGTCTTAAAAACTGTGTGCCTTAACCTCTGTGAGCCTTCCTTTCCTCATCTGTAAAATGGGCACGATACTCCTTGCACTACCTACCCCACAGAGTTGCTAGGAGAAGTAAACGAGATAGCGTCAGCTATTATATTATCTCGCTGTCAAGACTGGGGAATGGGAATGTTCATTCACAGCTCTCATGACTGAATGCTGGGGAGCTTGGGGAGTCCTGGGGAAGGGGAGGCAGGAATAGACAATAAGGCGGTAGGAGATTAGCCTCATCCAAAGCTGGAAGCCGTCCATGAGGTGGGCTTCCTGTCTGGCTGCGGAGCAGCAGCCACAGTGAGGTCGTGAGTCTGGGTGGAAGCCCCCGCAGGATCCCTCTAAGCAGAGCGTGGGAGGGAGGCGGCAGAGCAGAGCGGATCTCCCAGAAGCTGGGCTCAGAAAACAGAGGTGGGGTGGAAGGATGGAGGGGGGCGGAATGAGGCAGAGACATACCCAGAGAGAGAGAGCAAGAGAGTGAGAGGGAGGGAGACAGACAGACACACAGACGGACAGACAGACCCCAAGAAAGAAAAAGGAGGAGGTGAATTGATGGAGACAGGCTAGGGAGAACCAGAACTGTGTGAGACACTGGCAGGAGGAGATTAGATGCTGGAAAGAGATGTGGGATGAATAACAGAATGGTTTTATTCATTTAGTGCTGGGATTGTGTAGAGCTTTGTATGTTTGTAAGCTCTAGTGTGCATGCCCGTGCATCTGTATGCACAGAACCATGGTGTGTGTGGGTGTACATGTATGTATGTATGTGTGTGCGTATGTATGTATATACGTATAAGAATGAGGCAGAAAGACTAAGAATTTTGTGCAGTGTTAAGTGTGACTCAGCACCTTGACAGTCCGAGTGTGTATGTGTGTCCGTGTGTGTGTGTGTGTGTGTGTGTGTGTGCGTGTGCGTGGTGGTGATGGTGGTACATGAGCAGTGAGGAGAGAGGATTGCAGTCTGCGTTCCCTCGGCATCCCTGCTCGGGTGTTTGCCTGCCCCTGCCCACGCACATCAGGGATCTTGGGGAGAGAGCCGAGAGGGGAGGGGAGCGAGTGGGCTGGGGAGAATCCATGCAGTCAGTCTATCAGCGGCTTTGCCCAGAACAGCTTTCCTTTCCCTCCTTCTTGTAAAGCCTTCAGGGCTAGGATGAAGTCCAGGGGAGAGAGGTTTTTCCTCCGACAGAAATGTATTTTTCTGAGTCATAAGCTAGGTCATCAAATGAGGAGAGGAGAAGTGAAGGGTGAGAAAAGAGACTGGACAGGTGGGGAGTCCTTTCATGGACAAGGGAATGGAATGAAATAGACATTCCCTCTTTCCATTCCAAAGCTTAATCTATTAATGACTAGATTGGTTAAGGGGAAGGTTGTTCCTCTGTAACTGATACACAATCCATAAAATCAGAAATATCTGTAATAGGAACGATACTTAAGTATTCATCTTATCTATTCCCCTCCCAACTCCTTTTCTAAGGCAGAGTTAGTTCATTCATCCTAGACAAATGATATCATTCTTCTCAATTCAATAAATTTGGTTCATTCAATAAACATGTATTTGACTAGCCTAAGATCTATGTGCAAAGAAGGCGTTATGCTAAAAAACTAAGTATTCAAAAATGAAATAAGATACAGGTTCTGTCTTCAAGGAACTCATAACTTAATGGGATAATTATGAAGAGGAGGAAGACCAGAGTTCAGGGGTCACTTAGACACGTATTGGCTATGAGACTCTGGGTTTCAGTGTCCCCTAAGCAAAACACTCTTGTGTTGAAGACTGTATGTTGCAGAACAATTGCCAGTCTGTGTCAGTAGAGAAGGTTTGCCTCATTGGCAGTTTCCTAAATCAATGAAATCTCAAGTCTGAATGAAACAAGTACGATAAAAGATATGCTATGATAAGTATGCAGAAATCCAGGCAATGTGCAATTTGAGGAGGAAAAAGTGACTTTCACCTGGAGGTGATCAGGCAAAGCTTCATATGATGACTAGCCACCTGACTTAGATCTTGAAGGAAATGGAAGATTTTAATAGAAATGGAGAACAGAGTCTATCCTTGAGAGTTAATTTTGGAAAAGGCACAGGAGATTGGAGAGGGCAGAAAAAAACATCAGAGAAGAAGAGTACTTGTTGGTGGGAATATTAGAAGGTATAGAAGGAAAAGGGAATGTGAGATATGGCTAGAAAGGTAGGTCAAAACCAGATTATGAAGGATTTGAATGTCAATATATGAAATGTAAAGGAGATAATTCAGGCAGCAAGAAAAGATGGATTAAAGGAGAGAATGAAGTTAGAGAGACCAGTTTAAAAGCTATCTAAATAACCCAGACTGATGATCTGAACTAAGGAGAAGAAAAGAAGGAAAGAGGGGAGAGATGCCAGAGATACCTGAGATATAGAATTAACAAGATTTGGCAACTGATTGGAAATGTGGAGGAAAAAAAATGAGTCAAAATTTACTCCAAGGTTTCTAGGCTGGATTGATGGGAAGGTAAATCAACAGAAATAGAAAAGCTAGAGGGAGGTACAAGTTTTAAGGGAAAAGGATGACTTCAATTTTAGATTTACCATAGAAGCACAGAATCTCAGAGCTGGAAAGGACATCAGAAGCCATCTTGTTTAACTCATCTACGAACAAAAATCCACTCCAGGTCCTACCCATCAACTTGTCATCCAGGCTTTGCATCAAAACCTCCTGAAGCAGTTCATGCCTCTTTTAAATAGCTCTAGGTGTTAGGAAATGTTGCCTCTTGACAACTTCTACCCTGTGCTCTGTATCCTGCCCCTTTGGGCCAAGCAAAGCAATTCTGATATCTTTTCAGCCTGCCAGCATTTTATTTCTCACCCCCTTCAAAGTTCGGTTTTCCCCAGGCTAAGCATCCACAGTTCCTCTTGATGAATCTTCATAATGGCATGAAGTTGTGGCCCTTTGCCGCAATGATTACCCCCACTCTGGGCATTTTCATCTTATGAATGTTCTTCCTAAGAGTACTCCAAGTGTGATCTTACCAGGGCAAATTAGGGCAGGACTATGCCCTTTTCAAAACATATTTACTTTGAAGTGTTAGTGGGACATCCAAGCAGAAGATCCCAGCAAGCAATTGGCAATTTAATTCAATTCAACAAACATTAAGAGCCTACTATTTACAAGGCACTTTTGTTAGGTGCTGGCGATACAAAGATTAAAAATAATAAGATCATTGCCCTCAAGGGGCTTATAATCAACTGGTAGAGATGAAGATATGATATGTACAAAGATATGTATTGATGCAAGGTAGATAATGGTGGAAGATGGCAAAGAGGGATCCAGACAAAGAGCTCAGGGAAAATTAGAGGACATAAAATACTCTCAGATAAGGGGAATCTAGGAAGGTTATATGTCTTAGCTGACCCTTAAAGGAAGATCAGGACTGTGAGAGGAGGAGATGAGTAAGTACCACATTCCAGAAATTCATGTAGGCTGAGGACAGCAGGGAAGAAGGAAAACCACACATCAAGATCAGGGGAACAACTAATAATCTAGTTTAGTTGGAATATGGAGTTCATGAATGGATATACCATGAAACAAAACTGAAAAGGCCATTTGGAAACAGATTGTGCAGGGCTTTGAATACTGGGTCAAGTGCCTCTGTATCCCTAGGGCACTTTTTTGGGGTCTCAAGGATTTTGGACAATTGAGTGAAGCCTACAAACCCTTTCTCAGAATAATATTTTTAATGTACAAAATAAAATACATAAAATTACAAAGAAAACAATGATAATGAAATGCAGTTTTCAATTTTTTTTTTAAGTTCACAGATCCCAGATTAAGAATTCCTGTCCTAAAGGGAATAGGGAAGCCCTGAGTGTTTTTCAGCAGGAAGGAAGGAAACAGCATTTATTAAGTGTCTACTAGATGCCAGGCACTATGCTAAGCACTTCACAAATATTATCTCATTTCATCCTCACAACCTGGGAGATAGATACTTTTACAGTTAAGGAAACTAAAGCAGACAGAGGTTAAGAGATTTGCACAGCATCACACAGCTGTAAATGTGTGAGGCACATTTGAACTTGGGTCTTCCTGACTCCAGACCCAACACTCTATTGAATGCATCACCTAGCTGCCTTGGGAGTAATATGGTCACACCTGCCCTCTTAGGAAGATTATTTTGACAGAGATGTGAAGGATGGGTTGGAACAGAGAGAATAAAGAGCTATTACAATAGTCTAAGTCAGAGGGAAAGGGAAAGGGAAGAGAATAAGGATTTATATAGAGCCCACTATGTTCTAGGCACTGTGCTAAGCACCTTGGCAAATATGATCTCCTCTGATCCTCACGACAACCCTGTGAGGTAGGTGCTTTCCTTATCCCATTGTATAGTTGGAGAAACTGAGGCAAACAGAGATTAAGTGACATATCCAGTGTCTCATAGCTAGTAAATACCAATACATTTGATCATAGGTCTTTCAGACTTCAGGTACCACTAGAAGAGATAAAGGCCTTAACAAGAATAGTGGTAGTGTAGGTGGAGAGAAGGTAATGGGTACAAAAGATGTGATGAAAGTATACTTAACAGGTCTTGCCAAATGATAGGATGTAGTGGGCAAAGTACAGGAGAGGAATGAGTCAAAGATGACTGTGAGTTTTTAAATCTAGATAACTAGAAAAACAGGTGTCCTCAATAGAAATAGGGCAGTTTGAAAGAGAGGTGGGCTAAAGGGAAAGATGATGAGTGTAGTTTGGAAAATCTTTAGTATGAGGGGCTGAAGGGATTTCTCAGTGTTTGAGATATCCACCCATGAGCCTGGAACTGAGAAAAAGGATGGGAATCAGGTATTACCACCATAGGGCCATAGGGACTGGACCTGTGATTTCACCAGTGTAAGGAGCTCTTAGGTGAGAAAACTCCTCTAAATGAAGGTCCAAACTTCCTCCTTCTCAGCATGTCAAGTTTTAGAGAGTTGCCAAGAGTCCAAACTCATACCACTAATATACGTCAGAAGCAAGACGAGCCCATGTTTTCCTGGTTTTGAGGGCTTTTCTCTATGTCATACTGCCTCTGATGACCATAGAGCTGATGATTAAACCTGAAGAAACACATGAGATCATCACGCAAGAGAGTATAGGGAGAGGAGAGGACAGGACAGGACAGGACAGGACAGAAGAGGAGTCCAGAGCAGAGCCCTGGACAATATCTGTGCTTAGCAGGTAAGAGGAAGAGGAGATGACAACAAGGAGGACCTTAAGAAGCAGTGAAACAGGAAGAAGATTCAGAGAGGAGCAGTGTCATGGAAGCCAGGGAAGGAGATAACATCCAGGTTGATAGTGGTTGCCAGTAGCATCTGAAACTAGAGAAAGGTGAAGAAGGATGAGACCTGAAAAAAGGCTATGAAATTTAGTAATTAAATCTTTGGCAACCTTTGAAAGAGGCATTTAAGTAGAGTTGTGAGGTCAGGAGGCAGAACTGCAGACAGTAAATATAAAGTACTTTTTCTATAAGCTCAGCATTTTAAAAGAGGCATATAAGATAATGGCTTGAGAGGATGATAAAGTTATAGGAAAAAATTTTTAAGGAAGAGAAAGACATGAGTAAATTTGTAGGCAAAAGGGAAAAGGTCAATGGAGAGCTTATTGAAATAAGTGAGGCCTGGGACTCCGGAAGAGGTTGAGGCTCATCTGAGAAAGCCAATCGTTAAAGCCATTAGACTGGATGAGCTTTTCAGTGGAAAAAGTGCAGTGAGACAAGATGATATAATCAGGAACAGAAACTTGTGGCATAGATATTTTAGAAATGAAGTAATAGAAGAAAAGACAGGAAAGACAGAAAAGAAGTCAAAGAGGGAGAACCATGTAAGAGTAGCATCATGGAAAACAAGGGAAGGGAGAGAATTAAAAAGGTCCATAGTGCTGAGTGTTATGGGAAGGTGAAAGAAGATAAATACTAAAAGGAGGATATTGTATTTGATGATGTTTATTAACTTGGTTTGTTATTTGGTGATAAGGTCATTAATGACTTTAGAAGAAGAGAACAGTGAGAGTAGGAAACAGATTACAAAGGGGATGAGGTGAGTGGTAAGGAAGTAGATGGATCAAGTGTAGACTCTTCTGGGATCAAGTGTAGACTTCTTTTTATTATTTTGGCAGTGAAGGAATGGAGGTGGGATGACAGCTACAGTAAGTAGCAGGGCTAAGGGAAGGTATTTTTTAGAAAAGAGGAGACCCAAATATGCTTGTGGGCCAAGATTAGAGAAGGAAACCTGACGATGCAAGGGAGAGAAGAGCAAGGGTATAGAGAAGGCAGGAAGGGATGTAATAAAAGGTACAAGTGGATAGATTAACCAGGGCAAGAAAGTGGTCACTTCTGAGAATGGAGGAAATGAGATGTGGTTTTGCAGGAGTGAAGAAAGTAAGCTGAAGTTCAGTCTAGGTGGTTTCAAACTTCTTAAGAGAGAAGAGAGTTCAGAGCCTCTCTTAGTCATCAATTCTGGGTCTCTCATAGTTCTGGCTGTTTTGGACTCCTAGATTTTTTTCCTATTGCAATCTAAGCCTATTTTCTTTCTGAGGGTATCTTTATATTACCTCTTCTTATTTTTCTTTATTTTGTTTTTTAATTAAAAAGTGCTTATTTTCTCTCTCTCTACACAATAATTTAAAAGAAAAATAAAGCTTGTAACAAATATATATAGTCAATCAAAACAAATTTTCACACTGTCCATGTCCAAAAATCTATACCTTATTCTGCACCTTGAATTATCACCTCTGTCGGGATATGGATAGCATAGATAATCATCAATCATTGCATTGATCAAAGATCCCAAGTTTTTCAAAGTTGTCTTTCCAATGTTAATACTTCTTTTCTTTGTCCACTCCAGATTCTGATTTTTGAACATTTTAGTTTTAGAATGTACTTGTCTAGAATTACTTAGTGAGTTAAGGACAGAGAGCAGAGGAGAACCCAAGAATCTTGAATCCCAGACCAGGAGTGGAAAATCAGTACAAAATAAAAAGGGACATTACTATTGGTCTACATATTCTTTCTTATGTTATCATCTTATATTCTATTTAAACAGTTAATAGGAAATAGCAGAACTACAGTGCTGCTTCCTGCCTGACTTTGGAAAGTCACAATCTTATGTCAGGGCAGGACAGGAGCCCATCATCCCCATCACCAGCAACTTCATACCAACTGTTACCAATGGGGCAGGCAAGTCAGAATAGTTGAAAAAACTTTGGCATCTGAGGGAGTGATAGAAGGCTGCATGTGCCAGGTATATCAAACAACCACCACTTCAACTATAACATCCCATTGAACCCTGGTGAGATAACTCAGGACTCAAGAGTTCCCTACTTCATCATTGTTTTCCAAGGTCTTCACCATGACTTTCCTCAACTCTGAAATGACAGCCTCTCTAAATCTTTCCCCAACAATTAATGTGCTCAGGACCCCAGATCCAGTGCCTCTACTTCTTTTTAGCTCCAACAAGCTTCCCTTTTAGCTGGGTACTTGGAGACAGTCATAGTGGAGGCATTAGAATGACATGAAGCAAAGGGATCCACCAACATCTCTTCTTTGTCATCCAAGGACTCTTTTACTGCCCTTCCTCCCTAATCTCATTGTGTCAGAGATCACCAGCCTCTCCCACTAGGAAGCACATATTCTACCTCAAGGCTCAGCAAAGTCTCATGACATGTCCCCAAGTCGGGGAGAAGTATTATAAAAAAAACTGCTATAAAAATTCTAAAAAGGAGACAGTGTTTATCTCATTCCTGTGGTCCTTTGCTCAATTTCTTTTACTTCCTGGAATTATGGAAGAACATGCCTTGCTGCACAGATACCCTGAAGAATGCCTCTACAAGTCTACACCCATTTCCCCATATCCCAACCTCATACATCTGTCTCTGAAAGAAACTTTAATGGTGAAATTTCGGGTGTCAGTGAGCCAGTGGAAAAGATTTTTTAAAAATATCAAAACAAATCCATACTGCGATAGTGACTACTAACCTATAAGGCTAACCCTGCTCACATATTGAAAACATCCTGAGCTACTTCACTTGATAGAAAATGGTAGAAAGAACTCTAGGCTAGGAATCATTAACTAAGTGTGTAAACTTAGGCAAGTTAATTCCTTCTTCTGGGCCTCAGTATTGCCAGTCTGTTCAATGTGACAGTTGGAAAGACAGCAAAGAAAGATGAAAAGTTCTGGTATGTACAAAAATATTTATGGAGGCTCTTTTTGTGATAGGAAAGAAATGGACACTAAGGAGGCAGCCATTAATTGGGCAATGGCTGAAGAAAGCATGGTATACAAATGTAACAGAATACTCTTAGGATGCAAGAAATGATCAAAGGGATGATTTCAGGGAAACTGGGGAGATTTGTGATGTAAACTGAACCCAAAGAACAATTTATACTGTAACAACAATGTGAAAATGAGCGGTTTTGAACAACCTGAGAATTCTAATCAATAAAATAATCAACCATAATTCCAAGACCTACTTCCTGACCAAGAGACAATAGGCTAACATGCAGATTGAGACACATTTTTGGATATGGCCGATATGATAGCAATGTGGTAGAGGCAGGACTAGACAGAACCAGTTCCACTCTGCACTGTCTTCTCTTCCCAAATCTATTATCTTCCTGTCCTATCTTTGCTCATATTTTACAAAATACTATTGCAGAATTTTTTCTACCATCTGCTTCCTCCTCACATATTGCTGAACGGAGCTAAGGAAGTCACCCAATGGAGCTGACTAGGTTTACTACAAATTTATATTCCTTAACCTCAACTGGTCACTCTGAAGCAAAGAAATCATTTTAGTGGTTCTTACATGATTCTCTATCACCCTCTTCACAGAGGCTATTCAAAACCTTTTCAAACCTCTCCCTCTCCTCTCCGCTAAGGATCTCACCTCATACTTTACTGAGAAAAATGCAGGCCATTCCCTATGGGCTCTCCTTTCTCTCCAATGTTCATCTCAAAACCCCTTGTCATCATTGCTTATTTTTCCCTCTTTGCTATAGTCTGTAAAAACTCTTTGTCTAGGGTAACCATTCAGAACCACTGATCTCATCACTCCTATCTTCTCCACAAGATTGGCCCTTCAATCATCCGTGTCTCATCTTCAATCTCTCCCTATCTACTGGTTCCTTTTCTGCTGCTACAAATATAAATAACTACATTTCCCCCATTGTTGAAAAAGAAATATTCACTCTATCCTACCATTCCTTCAAGTTAGTAAACCCTTTTTCTCTCATCCTTTTCATAGACTCCTAGGAAAAAGCTACTAAAGCACCCATAGCCTCCATTTACTTTCTTCTCACTTCTCAATCTTTTGTACCTTCTCACTTCATTACTCAAATGAAAACTACTCTCTCTGAAGTTACTAATGGTCACTTAAATGTCAAATTTTACATACTTCTTGACCTCTTTGCAGCATTTGACACTTGTGACCTCCATCTCTTGCATACTCTTTCTTCTCTGGGTTTTTGTAACACTAACTTCCTCTTGCGTGTCTAACTCACCTCCTTCTCAGCCTCCTTCCCACTCTCAAACTGGAGGTAGTCTCCAAGGTTCTCTAGGCCTTCTCTTTTCTTTTTCATTTCATTACCTCATCAGCTCCCAGAGATCTAAATGTCATCTTTACATATATGATTTCCAGACATACACATATATATATATATGTCGATATAGATATATAGCTATATATAGCTCCAGTCTCTCTCTTGACTTCTAGTCTCTCATTACCAACTGCCTATTAGACATTTCAAACTGGATATCTCAGATACATATACAAAACAGAAATGAAAAAATCCACCCTTCTTTTTTTTGGAGGCAATTGGGGTTCAGTGACTTGCCCAGGGTTACACAGCTATTACTTGAGGTTGGATTTGAACTTAGGTCCTCTGGGCTCCAGAGTCAGTGCTCTGTCCACCAAACCATCTAGTTGCTCCTTCACTGTTAAATTCTTTCTTTTTCTTCAGGAGTATCACAATCCCTTCAGTCTCCCAGGTTTACAAACTCAGCATTATTCTTGAGTCTCCACTCTCCTAAATGCAACATATCTAAGCAGCTGCCAAATCTTGCCATTTCCCTCTCTATACTATCTCTTGAATCCAAGCTAGGTGGCAGTAGATAGAGCACTAGGCCCAGACCCAGGAAGACCTGAGTTCAAATTCAATCTCCAATACTTAGTAGCTATGTGACCCTGAGTAGGTCACAACTTCAATTTGATTCAATTTACTCAAATGTAAAATGGGCATAATAACAGCACCTATATACTGGTTGTAAGGATCAAATGAGATATTTGTAAAGCTCTTAGGGCAGTGCCTGGCATATAGCATATGCTGTATAAATGCCTGTCTCCTTCCCCTCTCCCTCA
Source organism: Potorous gilbertii (assembly GCA_028658325.1). Taxonomy (NCBI): domain Eukaryota; kingdom Metazoa; phylum Chordata; class Mammalia; order Diprotodontia; family Potoroidae; genus Potorous; species Potorous gilbertii. The sequence continues at coordinate 161,661,876 of CM053770.1, forward strand.
ATCCTTTCTTTCTACTTATAAAGCGAAGACCTTATTTTAGGCCCCCATCATTACTTTCCTGGAGTATTGCAATAACCTCCAAATATCTTTCCCCATCTCAAGTCTCTCCCCACCCCAATCTACCAACAAAAACTGCCAAAGTGATTTTCTTAAGCTTAAGCCTCATATCATACTCCCCTATTCTGCAAATTCCAATGACTACTTATTTCCTCTAGAATAAAATAAAAACTCCATTTTACTTTTAAGGCCTGACTCCAAACTACCTTTATAGCCTTATTATATATCACTCTTCTTCCTTCTCTCATTATTTAGTCAAATTGGTCTCTTTTACTTTTCCTCATGCCCAACATTCCATCTTCTCCCTCTCTGGGCCTTTATCCAGTCATACCTCATGCCTCACATTTGCTTCAGGCCAATCCATCAACAAGCATTTATGGAACACTTACTTAAACGCTAGGCACTGGGGAATGCAAATATAAAAACGAAATAATCCTTACTCTCCAGGTGCTTATACTCTAACAGAGAAGACACCAATGCATACATACAAATGTGTATTATATATGTATGCACATCTATACCCATGTATTCATATACATATACAAATATGTGATTAAATATGACTATGGGAGGGTGCTGGCAGTTGCAAGAGATTAGGAAAGTCTTCTTATAGAAGGTAGTACTTCTGAAGGAAGAGAGAGATTTTGTGAGGCAAAGGTAAGGAGCTTGTACATTTCTAGCATGGAGGATGGACATTGAAAAGACAAAGAGAGTGGAGATAAAGTGTAGTGTATGAGGAACAGGATGAAGAGCACTGAGTGCTGAAAGGTGAATAATGTACAACGAGACTGGAAAGATATATTGGAGCCAGATTTTGAAGGATTATAAAATTCCTTGAATCCTCTAAGACACAACTCAAGCATCAACTTCTACACAAAGCCCTTCTTGATCCCCATAACTATTTGCACTCTCTAAACTATCCTGTATTTATTTTGTATTTATTATGTGTCTGTGTATTTATTGTCTCCTTTGATAGTGCATAAGCTTCATGAGGGTAAGAATGATTTAATTTTTGTCTTTGTATTCTTAGTGCATGGCACAGTATCTGGCACATAGGAGGCCTAGTAAATACTTGTTGATTGATCATTTGATTAATAGGATGTGACTGTAAGGGCCATATTTGTGAAGACATCCTACGTTGTTTGGTAGGACTCTCTCTTGAGCCAATGTATCTAGCGTAGGCTAATGGACCCTATCTTCTACTTCTGCTGGGCATGACTGCCACAGTCTACTTCAAAATCTTGGCAAGTGAGCATGCTGTAGAGAAATCTATGTCTGTGATGAAGTTCATACTAGTTTATATGTTTCTGGAGGGCATGGGCCATTTCTTCTATATCTTTATATATGTGCCTTTTCTGTTTTCTCCATTAAACATGAATTCTCTAGGACCAGGGACTCTGTTGTTTGCATACCCCGCAATATCAAGTTCAGATTTTTACACATAATGGACACTCAAAACATAGGACTGACTGACAGAATGACCTGCATATAGCTATAACTGCTGCTTTGATGCACTTTGCCCCCAAGATAAATCAGTCTGAGACTACCTGCAGTACTTTTTTTGAAGTACTTTGTGTTAATAATTAATATTAATTCAGCAGGGATAGAGACATTTATTGCCTCAAGAATCTTAAATTCCTTAGGCTCAAAAAGCTCAAAAAGAGTTCCAACTCTTCTCTAATTAATTTAATCAAATGAAACAATATTTGTAAAATGCAACTGGCACAATGATTGGCCCATAGTAGGCACTATATAAGTGCTTGTTCCCTTTCCCTTCTCCTTTTCACCCTGTCTTTATTTAGAATTAGACCAAGAAGTTCAATTAACTGTCTAAAGTTCATTCTTAAGGGGTTGGGAAATCAAGAGGAAAGTAATCTTACCCTTACAGAATGAATAGAAGGAGAAAGAGAGGGTAAGTGGTACAGGAAGAGAAGAGGAAAGGAAGAGAGAAAGAAGAAGAAAAAAGAATAGGTGAAGTAATAAGGAGAAGAAAAGGGAAGAAATAAAAACAGAGAAAGAGGGTGGGGAGAGTTAAGAGAAGAAGGAACAAGATAAAAAGAGAAAGGGAAATAAGAAAAGGAGATAGAGGAGAGAGGAAAGGGAGAAATGGAAAGAGGAGAAAGGGAAATGAAAGGAAATGGGAATAGTGAAAGAAGAAAAATAGAGGGAAAGGAAAAAGGGGAAAATGAAAAGGATGAGGGAATAGGAGCAAAAGAAAAGGAATGAAACATAAAAGTAAAGGGAAAGAGTGGGAAAAAGAGATTGAAATTGAAAGGGGTGCCCCTTTCGGAATTTTAATGTCTATAAATGTGAAACTTGTGTATTTGAGAAAAGAATCCACAGAGATCCAAGGTAAAGATGACCACAGTGTCCTATAATCTAGCATCTAATATGAATAGAACTGACTAACTGGAATTTGGGATTGATAGCTCGGAAATTATGATTCTCAGTACTGTTTTGTGATTATTGGACAAATGTGCATTGTCTAGTTATGGCTCAGTTGGCAGAAATGAGAATTTGATCGATGACTATGAGTTAAAAAGTAAGGTTTCTCACTGAAGAGAACCAGCTTTGGATCACTAAAGAAGGTCTGAGAAAGACTTCAGAGACTGGTTAAAGAGCCACCTGCTGCCTGAAAGTGTGAAACCACTGAGTGCAACTAAGGGAGCAGAACTGGGAAAGGTCAACAAATCACAGACTAAAGGTAGGTCTCCGTCCCTTCTGAAAGAGCACTCCAGCTGAAATAATTATAAATGCAAAATAATACTTCAACTAAAAGAAGCCCTACAACACTGCAACTGAAAATGGCATTGTAATACTCAGCCAAATCAGAGAATTCTATGCTCCTTTCACCCCACCTCAGCACTCAAGAGTTTTCCTACCCAGCAGAGAGGTAACCTGTTTAGTGGTAGAGTAGGCCAGCCAGATTAGCAGAGGAGCCATCTGGCTTTGGAGCATCCCAACTTAGAAGTAGAGTCACCTGTCTACCACCAAAGCCACACCCATCAGTAGACTTATGTGTGAATACTTTCTGAGGAAAAGAAAAAACATAATTGCCTACATTCCAGAGGTATGAATTGCTCTGGGCATATGTGTTCCCTACCTTTGTGTCTCATTTTCACGTTACTTTTAAATTTGTGACCACTCTCCCCAGTAGGCACTGTGTGTGTATTGGCAAGCGAATATGCCCCAGTTTTATGGGTAGTATGTTATATTGAGGGCAGCTAAGTGGCACAGTGGATAGAGTGCATACTTGAATGATTTTCCATTTCCTTCTCCAGCTCATTTTACAGATGAGGAACTGAAGCAAACAGGCTCAAGTGACTTGCCCAGGGTCACACAGCTAGTACATGTCTGAGGTCACATTTAAACTAAGGAAGATGAGTCTTTCTGACTTGAGACCTTGCACTCTATCCACTGTAGTTGCCCCAGGGAGAGGAAAATCAGCCAATATCCTGGGAGGCAAGTTCATTTTCTCGGCTTGCCTTTCCACAAGCAATTCAACTATCTTGTCCTCATACCCCTTTTAAGTATGGAGTGCTTCTGAAAGTAGCTTCCCTTTATATTTCATTACCTCTGTCTTTTGCCCCTTCTAATCTGCAGTTTTGCTGAAGTCCAAACAGTCTTGCGCTGGAATAAACTACTGCAGCAGTACCTGCAATCATCATACCAATGTGAATTAAGCACTGGGATGGGGATATCATGACAGGTCCAAATATCTGAAGATAATTCTCTTGTTAATTTTTAACTCAGTCTTTTCTTCTTTTGATTGTTTTGAGATTGCTTTGAGATTTTGAGTTGCTCTGGAGAGAAATTACTGGTTCATCATTCCATTCCATACTATTCTTTCCATTCAATTAGAAGCAGAGAGGCTCCTTATTACTTGGTTCAAGTCCAGTGTCATTCTAGCCCTATCTGGGTGCAGGGTGAGTTGGGCCAAATCCTGGATGGCTGCAGTTGCAAATATGGAAACCTGCAATGGATCTGGGACTAGGGCACTGTTGTTACAAAGGAGCAATGCAGAACCAACAGGATGTTACTAGGAGAAAAACAGAGCTAATGTGAGACTTCAGTGGTTTGTGAGATTGGTCTGGCAAATGAATCCCAACTAGTAGAAAATCCCCCCTGTTTTCTCCAACTGTTTGCAAGGCTAATCTGGATGAATTCCCACCACATAATGTCTCCTCTAGCCCTTCTCCATGTTCCCCAGGAGAAATAAAATTTGTAAGAAGATTATTGGGAAAGTGAAGTAATTTCTTTACAATTTTGTTATGTACAATTCTCTTACACATATTCATTTTACTACGTTTTCATAAATCATTTGTCAATCATGTCTTATAAATAAAGTTCTACTGGAAGCGAAATATTTCCCAAATGTAGAATGGGGGCTCAGAGCCAAATTAAAATTTTTTTAATTTTCACATTTCAGAGTGATTTTCCACTTTCTTATTTCCTTACACTTCCACCGATTTTGGATGTGGCCAATACTGCATCATAGGTCCAGTAAGCTTAGTGAGGTTGGAGATTGGGGAATTGTGTAAATTTGCAAACTGAGAACCCTCTGCTGAGTGGTGGGAATACTACGCCCTTTTTATGCTTGAGGTTTGCAAAAGCTTCACATTTATAAACTCATTTAATCCTCACGACAACCCTGTGTTATTGTGCTACTATTAGACCATTTTACAGATGAGGAAAACAAAGCATGGATAAGTTAAGTTGCTAGCCCAAGGTCACGTAGCTAGTAAGTGTCTGAGGCAGAATTAACACATAAATCTCCCTGACTCTAAATCCTGTCCATGCACTATCCATTGTGCCATTTATAAATCAGTGCACCAAAACCAAGTGACCTAAGACGAAGCCATTTGGGTAATGATTTGAGGGTAGTGCCACATTGTGGCCAAATTATATTCAATACCATCTCTCACCTCCCACTCTACTCCCTGCCTAATTAAGTAAGGTTGCAGAAAGCTGATAAATGAGCCAGGTGTGGGCAATGATTACTGTTACAATGCTGGAACATCCATCAAGTGTGTGCCTATCCCATACCACTATCTCATGATAAATTATCATTTGTAAACCATGCTCTAAGTCATTAATAATAAGAGAAATGCAAATTTAAACAACTCTGAAAAGGTGACCAAAAATATTATAATGGTATATTTTGGAGGGGACATGGAAAGAAATACAGACACACTTATACACTGTTGGTGGCACTGTAAATTGGTCTTATTATTCTGGATATCAATTTGAAATTATGTAAGAAAAATTAGTAAATTGTCCATTTCCTTTACTCATTGATCCTACCACTAGGCACATACCCCCAAAGAAGTCACAGGCAAGAAAAAATGTCCAATATATATCCAAAGAGTGAAAGCAGCCCTTTTCATTTTAGCAAAGAACGAGAAAGTGGGTACCTATCTATAGGTAAGTGGATAGAAAAGTTTGGGTTTATTAAGAGAATGGAATAGAAAGTGATGGAATGTTGTTATATAGTAAGAAATTATAAATATGAGAACTTCAGAGAAACATAGGATGAGTTGATATGCAGTGAAATATACAGAACCAAAAGAAGAGCACTGTACACACAGTGACTACAACAACATAAATCAAAAAAATTACTAAAAGGATTGTTGTTTGTCCTTTGTTCTCAAAGAGGACCATAACATCAGGAAGGTGATGCTATGACTTGCAAGTGAATTGGATTTAAGTGAAGGAGGGCTGTGCAAAGTCACCAGCCTTACTTTCTCCTCCAGAGTCATCTGGATCCAGTGTCAAGATATAGACCAGGACAACTGGAGATGGCCCAACTAAAAGGAAGCCAAACACTGAGTAACTGGGAAAAAAAGACTTCTGATGTGGTGGGCTATGAGTGGAATGTTATCTTGTCAGATATGATCACTGTATTGGGTGTGCAATCATACATCAGAATTGCCATGGAGATGAGAGTCACTTCTCCAGATTCTTCCAGCACTGATGTACTAGTAGGGAATTATGGGAATTTTCTTAGAAAATTCCAGGAGAAAGACACTGGAATGAGGAAAGTAAAGAAAAGCAAGCCTGGAGTTTTTGTGGCATCCTCCATCTTGACAACATGTGGGGAGATATGGGTACGCAGGAATTTGGATCCTTGACTCTACTCCCATCTCTTCAACCAGAGAGATTGTTATAAATTGTAGACAATGAAGGTGTTTACTGTGCTTATAAGGAGAAAGATTGGCGAGATGACCTAAGCACCTTTCAGAAACATTACCCTTAGCCTTTGAGTCAGAGAGAGTATCACCTTTACCTTTCATTAGCATGATGTACATCTAGTGAATACATTTTCCCCCATGTTTCTCCTTCTTCCAGATGTGAGCTCCTTAAAAGGAGGGACAATGATTTTGTCTTTCTTTGTATCCCCAGTGCTTAGCACAATCCTTGAAACACAGTAAGTGCTTGTTGACTGATGGACTCCTCTAACTGGACAATTATTCTGAGCTGCATTTCTGTCTCTTTCCTACAAATGGGAAGGAATAAATGAAGAAATGCCATTTTCTGTCCTGTGGTCAGAAATGCCTGGCACTAGCCACTTTATAACCAATAAATAGTATCCCTTCAGTCTTTTTCTCTCTCCTCCATTATTGTATAATATATTCATATATATGGATATACACATATGTATATATTATATGTATTATCATGTGTATATCATATATAGTACATGTGTGTACTATAAATATAAATAATAAATATGTTTATTTATGTATGTATTAGTGGTCACTAACCCTTGTTGCATAATCAACACTAGCATTTTAGATAGAAGTTAAGGAAAGTGATCAGTTCGGAAAAAGTTGGAGACACCTCCAGCCTCTAAGAGGCAAGAAAAATGAAGGGATGTTGACATAGCAATGATTTCTTCTCTGGAGATCACAAACTATTTTGTTCACTCTGTAACTCTTTTCATTGGCCAGCTTGAAATGGATTTAAAGAAAAGAACGTAAATGGAGAAAGATTAATAACTTGAAGTGAATCAAAAACTCCCTAGACCAGAGAAGAAAAATCCATTGAGGCAGAAGTCAGCCCATATTAAAGGAGTAAAAGCAGTTGCTTTCTGTTGGAATTACTTAAGTCTCATTTTGTATTCCTTTGTGGGTGTACTTATTGTCACTCCCATAAAACTACTTCCCCATCCAACAACTTGCTTATGAGTTAGGATATTTATAGAAAGAGAGATTCCTCTCTCCCCTCTCATTCATCATCATCCTTCCCACTTCTATCACTTATATTACTCATATACATCAGTGTATATTAAATGTAGAAACTACCTCCCATGGAGTTGTTTTATTGTCATAAGAAGAACATATATACTAGACTTATGGGTGACTTTGTTTAATTATTTTTCTTTGTTACTAAGGAGTATTTATTCTGGAGCTGGGGTTTAGAAGGATATAGTCTTTTTCCAGGAATGACTATGTCATAGAGATAAAAGGCATTAATAAAAATATTTTAAAAGAAAAAGTGCCATGAGAAAGGAGGAAAAAATTAAAAGAAAAAAAGAAGAAAGAAGAGAAAATAAAGAGAAAACAAGAAAAAAGAGCGAAAAGAGAAAGGTGGGGAGAGATAGAAGAAGAGCTAGAGGGAGAAAAAAGAGAGGAAAAGAGAAAATCAATGTAGAGAGGAGAGGAAAGAAGGAAAAGGAGAGACAAAATGAGAGAAAGAATAGAGGGGGAAAGGAAAATAGGATAAATATATCTTCCTCACTTCTCCTTCAAATTATACCACTATTTTATTATCCCCAGTCTACTATCCTGTCTGTAAGACTTTATAACGTAGGCCTGCCTTGGTTTCTCATGGACTATGTGCATACCTAGACATCATGGTGCCCAAGGCAGATAGGACAAGAGAATTTGCAACTTTCATAGGCCATCGTCTTTTAGCTCAGTGGGCAAAAAGAGAGTTTTGCCATGTCAGGCTTCGATTCTGATTCCAGCTAGAAAAGAAAGGATAATCAATTCTATGGATGTTAGGAATTTTGACCGAAAAAATAAAAATGATCAAACTTTAGTTAAGAGGCCTGTAATGGTGGGAGCCAGAGCCAGAAGGCATAAGGAAAGAAGAACTCTGTGCTCTCTAGATCTCACTCTTTCCTTCTTCTATCCTTTCATGACATCTCTATTCTGCTTTCTCCCATCATCCTATTCCCTTACTCCTTAAACTGTTGCATGCCTGATCCCTCAAGATTTATTCCTTTGAGTCTCCAACAGCCAAAGGAAGGAAGGAAAGAAAAAGCTCAAGCAGCATGGTATACAGATCAGGGGTGATTAGTCAGTTGGAGGAAGAGAAGAAGCCCTTTATCTTTTCCAATCACAGGCTTCTCTAAGCTCCTGCCTATATAGCAGGTAGGGGAAACCTGGGGAGTGGGGGAGATAACCTTCATTTTGAGTTCTGTTTCCCAGACTCTCTCAGCTTCCTAACTAACATTCTCCTCCACAAAGGCCAATAGAACTGCAACAGGGATAAGGGGAAGATAGCAAGGATGACAAGAAGAAAAGAATGCGACCAAACTTGCCTCTGCTTCCTTTCACTATGCCAGGAGCAGAGAGTATCACAGGGAAGAACCTTATAAAGAAGGGACACACACACACACACACACACACACACACACACACACACACACACACACACACGCTGTTCTTCCTGAATTAGATCCTGCATCATTGGACATGGGCATTTGGACAAAATAAGATGTAGAATGCTAAAACCTAGAAGAGGGATTATAGAGGGACTAGGATGGTCACCTTGAGAGATTTGGGGAATAGTTTTTTAAATGGTAATTGTTGAAGTTTTTTGTGAAGATGGGCTGAGGGGCAGAAATGAAGTACGTGACAAGCTGGGAAAGTGGCCTATCTCCTAGAGAAAACTATGGCAGCTTCCTAAGTGGAAGTGATTTACAACGAGTCTCCTTCCCAATCACCTCTTGCTTTAAAACTGGAAAGGAAATGGGATTCAATGAAACTGATATATTCTTTTACTTTTCTTGGTGGATGACATGAAGCTAGAACAGGAAGTTTCTTGACAGAAGCTGGGTTTCTAGCAGCAGTGTTTGGGTAGAAGAATTTGGGCTTCCTGTACCATCTAGGTTAACTAGCTACTAGGGATAAACAGTAGGGATCCTTAATCCAGGGAAGCCCCCGACCCTGGGTTCTTACTGACAATGCAACTCCCAGAAATAGTGTGGGAGAAGGAGGTGGAGATTGGGGCTGACAATAAGAGACAAAGGTAAGGAGAGAAGGCAGGGACAAGAAATCAATCAGTAAAGCATGTCAAGTCCCTATTAATTCCCTTCCCCCACCCTGCCTTCAGACCATAGAACCTTCTCTAAAAAGAAATTCTGACAAGCCATGAGGGTGGAGGAGAAAGCATGCTCTAAACTTTTCATTGCTTTTGGGAAAAGAAAGACATAAGAGAAACTGAAAGGTTCAAGGGGAAAAGGGGAAATAGGAGACAGGAAATTGAGTCTATCAGAGACTTGAGCAAAATTCTTCAGATTGCTCAGCCTTCCATGTTACTGAGATCTCCTAGGCTCATCTGCTTCCAACAGACAAGAATGGACTGGGTGTCTGTCTCAAAAGTGAATTGCTTTAAGCAAGGGGACTAGGAGAAATGGCAGAGGTTACAGGGAGTGGATTTTAATTCAATGTAAAGAAAAATTTCCTAAAAACTAGAGCTGTCCCAGAGTGGCGTGGTCTGCCTTAGAAAATGGTGTGCCTCATAACTGCAGTCTTCCCTTTCCCACACCATGTTCTTCTCCCTTTTTCACTCTCCTATTTCACCTTTCTTCTTTTCCCTTTATGTCTCATCATTAGGATAGCTTACATTGATCCTTCATCTGCCTTTACCCCACTTACTCCTTAATATTCACTACTTCAAAAATAAGTCTTCCTTTTATTATACTTAACCTTTAAATCTAAAGCAAATCCCTAGACTGAAAATAGAAAGATCTGGATTGGAATCCTGGTACCACTATTTACTACCTATGAAACCTTAAGCAACTTTTTTTAGTCTCTCAAGTCCTGAATTTTTCTCATCTATAAAATGGAGTAGGACTAGATGATTTCTGATTTCCTTTTCAACTCTGCCATTCTGTGACGCAATGATCCTGTGATCATTGAAACCCCAGTTGTCCTAACTTTAAAGCAAGAATGACAGGAAAACACACATCGGGTCCCCTGAATGCCCCTGGTCACCAAATGTCTGCATCTAACCAGAACACAAATGGAATTACTATATCCCTTCCCTGACCTCCCCATACATAACACATGTACACAAACTCCCTTAACACCACTACTGAGAAAAATCAAACACTAAACTCCCCTAATGTGCCTTCCATAAAGTCCTTCCATTGCCCAACTCAGTAGAGGGAACATGGTACCATGGCACCATCTTCATAACAGAGAAAAGAGAACAAATTGATTCCTTTTCTCATATCTTTTTTAAGTGGAATGTTAGAGAAATTCCCGGATACCTTGAATGGGACAGAGAAAGAGCTTGCAGCTTTCATTACTTTAATCTCTGAGACCATCTGTAGCCTGAAAACTCAAGTTGAGGAAACCAGAATTTGTAGCTGCCAACTACACAAATAAGCATCACCAGTAAAAGTCAACCTTATTTGTCAAGTATCTCCCGCAACATCTTTCCTTCATCAGCAAAGGGAGGCTCCCTGGGTCGGCAATAATCAGCTAAAACTAGAACAGCTTTACAAATGGCTTGGTGGGCTGATTTTCTTTAGCTTCTTTTGATGGCTATTGGGTTTTTTCTGGGGCAAAGTGCCAACACAGTCAGGGGAAAGGATTTGACTACTACTGGAGTAGTTCCCTGCTCTTGCTCTCCCTGCATCAATCTGAAAGCTGAATTGTGCATGTTTCCCCCTCCCTCCCTTCCCCCCCTTTGAGGAGAATTCCTGCTTGCTTCCTTCATTTTTCACTGTTCTCAAATTCTTTACCTTAGCACATATTTTTTGCTTGACAATATCTTTTTTATCTTCCCATATTCTTCCCTTTCTTTACTCCATTCCCCATTATGTCCCAATTCCACTTTTCCTTAGCCCCTTGCTAATGTCCTCCACTTTACTTCTTCACCAAAAACCCTTCTCATAATCAGACTCCTTTATGGCCCCAACCTTTCTAAATCGTTGTGCCTAAATTCTAAATTCCTTAACATTAATACTATTTCTCCAAGATTATGCCCCCCCAACTACACCCTATTCTTTACCAACTACAGAATCAACCTTGCCCATCAACCCAACTATCCTTCACTACCCTTAAACCACTGATGCTCTACCGATTTTTGCCTTTGATTCTCCTCACCTCAACTTAATCTAGCACTAATAGCCACATTTCTTTCAAATACTAACGTTTTCTCTTCACCCCAAATCCCCTTGAAACACTCCTACCTACTTCAACCACCAAACATCCATCTTTCCCCCTTCACTTCAAATTTCTCCTGTGTCTCTAGCTTTCCCTTACTAAGCTCCCCGTTTTCTTCACTGCCCCCCTAGTTTTTTTTCCCTCGACTCTCCTTCCCCACATTGTCCACCTCCCCAGTGGCCCTGGTCCCCTCTTGTCCACTCACTCAGGTCTCCTGCCTAGGACGCCCTTGCCGAGGGCGGCAGGGGGTTTGTGGGGGAGGAGGGTTCCAGCAGCAGCGCAACAAGGGGGGCGCTCCTTCTCCTTATCGGCAGCGGCTCCGGAGACGGCGGTATGCTGGTGGGGTGTTTGGGGTGTTAAAGCTCTGCTGGGGCCCGGCAGGGGCTGTGTGGCGAGCTGTCCGTGGTGCTGAGTTGACTGCTGCAGCGGCAGCGGCGGTGGTTGCTGCGGCGGCGCAGCCACTGCCAGCGGTGGCAGCGGGGCTATGGTAGAGAGCTGTCCCTGGTTCTGGGGAGGCTCTGGGGAACTGGCCGTAGCAGAAGCCTGGGAAGCCGGGATTGGGGCTTGCGACTGGGGGACCAGCCCAGGCGGAGGATGGTTTTGCAAAAGCTGCTGCTGTTCCCACAGGCTGCGGTTCTCAGCGCTCAACTCGTCCAGCCGCTTTTCCAGTTCGTCTATGCGCTGGCGCTGGGTGTGGATGAGGCTTTGCTGGTTCTGCACGATGGCCGTGAGCTCTTTCAGATAGAGGACAGCACGCACCGGGTTCTCCAACAGGCTCTCCATGCCGGCCCGCCACCGCCTGCGCCCAGCCTGCGCCTCAGTGGCGGTGGAGAGCGAAGGAGTGCGGGGAGCGGAGGAGCCCGGGTAGAATGCGCCCCTCCCCTCCCTGTTCTTCTTCCCTCCCCATCACTGCCGCGTCATGGACACACACACACACACACACACACACACTCACACACATATACATACACACACACACACACACACACACGCATCAAAAGAGGCGGGGCTCCCGCCCCAAACCCACCCATCTCTCTGAGGAGGAGAGGCTTTCTGGAGGGCAAAGCTAGAAAGGGAAAGGAAGGAAGAGGCAGGAGAGGAAACCCAGAGAATTTATAGAGGAACAAATGATCTAAAGATAAGAGACAGGCTCGTATAAACCTAAGAAGAGAAAAAGAGGGAAATGGAGTAAACAAAAGAAAGAAAAGGGGGTTTGGAGAAAGTCATATGAGACTGAAAGAGGCAAAGGAGAAGGTGAGGAGGAAAGAGGGGAAGAAGGGAAAGGACCGACGAGGATGGGCAATTAAAAGAGAATAGAATGGAAAAGAAAAGATAGAGTAAGTGAAAGAAGGAGAATGGTATAAAATGAGAGGGGGAAGGAGAGATGGACCATATTGTCACCGCATCCGTTCCCTGGTATTAAGGTTGGCTTTTTTGTGAACCATCATAGACATCTAAAGTACCTCCAGGCAAGGAGCTTCAATTCTTTGGCCTGGTTAGCTCTTCCAGGGCTTAACAACCCATACTTGTGGGGACTTCTTGCTGATATCTATCTTAATTTGCTCCTTTTCCCCTCCCCCCAACACTCCCCACTGTGATTTGAATGAATTTTCTCTTCTGCTGAGAATATATTTCTTTCATATCCTTCCTAAGAATGGAAGGTTATAGGATTTCCCCTCAGTCTTTTCTTCTTTAACTTTGATAATGTCTTTTCAAAACTCAACTTCAAATACCCCTCTTCCTTCCTCAAAATTCTGTGGACATTTTATAACTGGTGAGAAGGAACAAATAATAGGATGAAGGAAAACCTTGAGACCAATATCCATCCCACAGCTATATATGCCTGTCACATGAGGGGAAGTGTTACCTTTGTGCCATTTTGCATGACAAAAGATAAATTAGCATTCTTAGAATGTTAGAACTAGAGGGGATCTTAGAAGATCTCCTATATGTGTTGCCTGTCTCTATAAGAATGAATAAATGAATGAAAGAAAAAGCATTTTCTAAACACGCATTGGGGTAAGTGCTCAGAACACAAATACCAACAGAAGACAGTTTCTTCCATTAAGAAGGTCATCATCTCAATGGCAGGACCTGTCTCACTTTTGTATTTGTATGCCCAGTACTTAGCACAGTGCTTGAGGTGTAGCAAGCACCTAACAAATGATTTTTCATTCATTCATTCATTCATCATTAGCACTTTGGAGTATCATTAATCTGAAAAGCATCCATGAATGCACTTTTGTAGGGTATATACATTGAGAACAAGGCTAGCTAAGTTCAGAGAGGCATTTCACCTGTTTGGGTATACGATGATAAATTTTTTGGCCATAGCAAATCTTAAAGAGAATCTGTTAAGATACTATGACTACATTTGAAAAACTAGTTGCAAACCCCCTCCAAGTAGGGAGTCCAGGAAGGTTATGGGAAGGAACTGGTAGAGAGGGATTGGGATACAGGCTTGGTGTCAGTAAGGAGGTGCAAAGGGCCATACCTTTATTCCTCCAATTTTTGTTAAGTGCCTCCCTAAGATTTATAGACACTTCAACATACTTTATAAGGCTAGCTGAATTGAAAGGAATTTACTTATCATAATCTGAATATTAGGAAGACCAGGAAAAGGCCCCTTGAGGGGAGGAAGATTGCCAAAAATGAGGGGGAGAATTATTTCAGGGTCTTTTTATGCTTCATTTGAATATAACTAAGTCCCTCACTAATAAAATAACCCCAAAATATGTGTTGATTGGCCTCGAGCAAGTTAACTGGGTCGTCTCACATAAGAGCAATAGTACTCTCTTTGAAAAAGAAATCAGTCACCAGAGGGGACAACTCTAGCGTGTCAATGGAGAAGAAACAACATATAACAGAAACAGCTTAGCAGAGGAGTGGTAAATGACAGTTTCAGAGATAGAGGACCAGGGGCTTTGGAGGTAGAGTAAAGCAGCTATGAGCTTCTGGTTTCTGAGAAACAGATCTATGAGAGGTATTCTGGACAGTTTCTCCAGACACTATTTTCTCTCACACTGATGGAGTACAGACTCTGGGAACCTCCTTGAACTCTTCTTGAATTTTTGGGCAGTCTCTTGGTGTCATATGCCCAAATCCCTGTTGTACTCCCCATCCTTGATCCTATCAAAATCCCATTCTTTGGGCTGCTGGCCACTCCCATCAAGACCCTCCCTAGATTCAATCTGTATTGCTCTCAGGGTACTGGTCATTCCCATCAAGACCTCTGGACATTCCAGGTTGACCTCCCCTATCAAGATCATCCCTGGGGCCCCAAACTACTTGGTGACACCTGGATTCTTACCTCAATCTTTTTCTGTATTTAAGTTCCATCTCGCCTCTATGAAGGTACTCACATTCAATCCAGCTCAGCCTCTGTCTAGCTGAGATTCTATCTGGCCCACTTGTTAATACAAGTGTTACAAATACTTAGGCTCCTTAAGAGTCAACCCAATATGGCGAATCTTTAGTAAACTTTGTTTTTCTTTGGCATTAAGAAGGTTTATGTTGAATTTATTCGAGCAGGACCCAGTGTGTCAGTATTTTGGGGTTCAAACACCCCAAACCTTAACACCATCAGTCACTTCAAAGTCTGTGGAAAATTGTACTCCTTTGTGTTTGTGTAAAGTGATGAGAATGGGGGGAGGCAAGGAGGATTGTTTATTAACTTTGCTGTTTTGTCCTAATTATGCAATTTTAGATTTGATTTCTGATTCCTGATCTATTAGGAGAGAAAATAATGATGAAGGGGAGGAAATAAGCATTTACATAGCACCTACTACATGCCAGTCACTGTGCCAAGCATTTCACAAATATTCTCTCTTTTGATCCTCACAGTTACCCTTCAGATTGCTGTTATTATCCCCATTTGACAGTTGAGAAAACTTGAGGTAAACAGGTTAAGTGACTTGCCTAGGGTCACACAACTCAAGTGTCAGATCTTCATGACCCCAAGCCCAGTACTCTATAGATGTCTGATGAAAGCTAGATTCACCTTTGTGTGATTGTGATGTCCCCCCTCTCTCAATCTAAGATAATGAGAGTTGTGGAGTTTTGTGGAATTCATGCTATAGCAGGGATCCTTATTTTTGTTGTGAGTGCCTTTCCTTCATTTCTCTACCTTAGACCTCAAATTACCTTGTATTTACTTTGTATATATTTTGTATTTCTTTATCTATGTACAAGCTGTTTCACACCAATGCAATGTAAGCTTCTTGACAGCAGGGTCATCTTTGTATTCCTAGCCAATAGTACTGTGCCTTGTATATTACAGCTTAATAAATATTTGAGAAATAAATGAGAAGAGAAGCCTTAAGGGAGATATGACGTCTCTCTGTAAGTATTTTAAGGGCTGTCGATATGTCAGAGATTCCAGAGGGCAGAAGTCTCTGGGTGAAAGTTGCCCAGATACATATTTCAGCTCAACATAAGAAAAAAATAACTTTTTCCAGGAGTGAAATGTTTTTCTTCATAAGGTTGGGAGTTCTCCAAAGCTAGAGATCTTCAGGTAGAAGCTAGATAACCATTTTCAAAGGATGTCCAAGTTCTTGTTCTATCTACTTTGACTAGAGAACATCTGAAACTTCTTGTCATTCTAAGATTCCGTAATTTTGTGGCCCATGAAACGCTCATAGTTATACATAAGGATAACTCATATAGAAGCTTATGCTTTACAAAGCACTTTTCTCACATCAACAATGTGAATGAGATAGTTTATATACTATTTTATAGATGGGGAAATTGAGGCTTAGAGTAATAAAGTGTAACCCAGGTCCCATTTTACAGATGAGGAAACTGAGGTTCTGAGTAGTAAAGTATAACCCAGACTTCTCTGGGCATATCCAATTCTCTTAACATGGTGATACCCTTGAGGGGCCTCTTGAACAATCCAGTTTGCCTAACATGTCCAACCCCTGTGTCCCCATGGATGAAGGTAGTGTAGCCTCTTTTGATTTACTGCCTGCATCTTTAAAACTGGCAAGACTGAGAGCCCACTCTCTGCTGGGCTCTGTTTGGCAACTTTTATCTGCTGCATCTAGAAGATAACGATCTCCGTTTACCTGCAGTGAACATTCCATGAACTGGACCTATGAGAGGAGGCGTTTCCTTTCCTTGCTCCTTCTCTTTTACCCCCAAGTCTTAAAATTGGGTCTGAGTGTGTTTGTTTCTGTTCTATTTTGTTTATCCTCCTCAGTTTCAGGTGTGAAGGCAATCAATACAGGACTCAGAAGTATGAATCAAGGCAACCGTGGAGTCAGGACTGCAGGAGGGTGATTCAACTAACCAGCCTAGCATGGAAGTCCTGAGAAATAAGAGTGCCTGGGGGTGGGGGAAGAGGAGACTTGGAACTGGGACTGTGCTTTTTAGGAACTATATGAACCTAATACTCTTCCCCTCCCCAGAAACTGAGGTGGTAAAAAAAAAAAAATGCAGGAGGATTATGCCTCCTGTGGTGGGGGGAGTAAGTTTATAGAATTGTGATTAACTTTTGAAGCAAATATTTCTGTGTAAAAGCTAATCTGACTGTTAGTGGCTAATGGAACTGGGGTCAAGGCACCCTCCCCTATAATTGAGGAAATAATATAAGTAGGGGCTAGAACATTTGACAGTGAGAGTAGGTAGACACCCCCAATTCTCTTGTGTAGTAGACAACTTTGAGGGGAAAATGAAATAGAACAACCCCGCCCTTTAGGTAGAGGCAGCCAGGGTGGTCATGTGTTAGAAAAGTGATTTGCCCAAGGCTCAAAGTCATTAAGTTTTCCCTGACCTCTAATTCCACCCCCAAGGATTTTTCTGCAACAAACAGGTTTGGGGGGGAGAGAGAGAGAGACAAAGAGAGAGAGAGAGACAGAGACAGAGAGAGAGAAGAATCCAGATCTTCTGATTGCAATCTCTTCAGTCTTCCTACTAGCAGATGGCAGTCGAATATTACCACATTTATAAAACTAAGGATAGATTGGCGCCTGATATGTCAGCATCTAGTGAATTCTTTTTTGAATTGAATTGAAAGAAAGGGCAGTAAGATCTGCTTGAGCTTTATCTCCTCAGGACAACACACCACATGCACAACCACCAGTAAAAATAATGTACAGCTACTTGGTTCAGAACCCTGGACTAAACAGTGCAGTGAGAGATATCAAAATGAAGAAAATGATCCCTACTTGTATGGACCTTGCAGTCTAAGGAAGGGAGCAGGAAAAGGGTGAGACAAAACTGAAAGTTCTTAAAAATAACTTGGGGAAAGTTTTGGACCAAGTTATGAGCAGGAAAGGACGTAGCTTAGAAGCGGCAGGCACACAATGCAGTAAGAATAACATGAGAATGCTCAAAAATACATAACAATAAAATCTGTTGCTAGCCCACAAGGCTGGGGCACTGTATCGTCTCTCTATATTAAGGTCCCCTCTGTTTACAGATCAGGCCTGGGAGAGACTCACCTCTAATGAAAGGAATTAGGTTCCTTCCCCACTCCCCCACTTTTTGGCTCTTTATACTCAATTCTAGAATTTCAAGGAAAATTATTTAATGCTTTAGTTTTGACTCATGACTGGGATTTACCCAAAATAGTAAGTAGAAAGGTACTCAATATATAATATGAATCACATATTTCCTCCATTCAGAAAAAGTACTAAAAATGAAAGGCTTTTTGCACATACTCATTAACAAAGATTTACAACCAGATAGTAACTTATAATTACTTTTATACTCCCTAGGCAGCTGAAACTTAAGACTATTAAAAAATAAAACATTTTGAGGGACTACTAAATTGGCATTTCCTATTTCACTTCGACTCTGCACTGTCCAAACAACTCCCTCCAGGTCCCAGTCCTCTGGGGAACCAGGTCAAGTGCCAGTGCTCTCCAGTGCAGAAATCCCCTGACATCAGTCAACTCGTATTGTCAGAGCCAGTATCTTTGGAACTCTCAGACTCATAAAACTGACTACAAAGGGGGATTCATCTTTCTCAGGATTGCTCTTTGCAGGTTTATGATCAAGTAAAGAAACACCAAGTAGAAGAGGTATTCCAGGGCCAAAGGCTCAGGCTTAACTTGCCTTAGCTACAATGTGATTGAAGTTTTTTGGGGTTTTTCTCAACACTGGGAGAAAGAACAGCATCTCCACCCCCTCAGGGGAAGTCTAAATACAGGGAGCTATTTGCCACATGGGAGAATAGAAGGTAGAGAATGAATCAGAAGCTGGCTCTCTTTTAAACTAATGAATCCTCTACTTCAACAGCATCATAAGAGGATTGCTTCATTATTCCAAAGTGCATGACTCTTTCAGTGTGGAAGCAGCAACATAAAGTCAGTTGAAAACAGGCAGAGCACCTCTGCCCATGCTCTGAGGGGTACAATCCCCATTATGCAAGATCATTTGAAGGAAATGATACCCTGACAGGGGTATAGAATCACAGATTTAGAATTGAAAGGGACCTCTGAAGCATTGTTATTTGGAGAAGACATCTGACTAATTCTGCTCAGCTCCATGGGACAGAACTAGCAGTAATCAATGGAAATTACAGACAAGAGATCTTTCATCTCAAATTAAAAACAAAAACAAAACTTCCTAAAAATTAGAGCTGCCCCCAAACTGTAACAGGCTGCTTTTAAGAGGCAGTGGGTTCTCTAGTGTTTGACATCTTCTATTAGATATTGGATATTTGTAAGTTATGGTGTAAAGGTGATTCCTGTTCAGGTATGACTTTGGCAAGATAATTTTTAAGTTCCTTCCAACTGAGATTCAGTGAAATCATTCTAGGCTCTAGGCCTATTGGTGAAGGATTACCTGACAGTAGAATTCAAGCTCTTCTAGGACAAGGACTGTTTTCCCTTTCCTTTTCTTTTTTAATCTTTGTTTTTCCAGTGCCTAGAAGAATGCCTACACATAATGGGCACTTAACAAATATTTGTTGATTGAATGATTGATTGGCCCTGCCTCTCCTCCTCTCCCTGGGGAAATTAATTCACTCAGCTGTGGAATTTCAGTCCTGAAGCTGATTGGTGCAAATTGCTGAGCCAGTGACAATCCACCTTATCTGATATGTCTAGCTGTCACCAGACAATACTTCCTTCATATCCATCCATCCATCGATCCATCCATTCACCCTGGACATCTAAAACTCCCTTTTCTGCCACAACTCTTCTACATGTTTTGCATCCCCCTATTAGAATATAAGCTCCTTGAAGACAAGAACTTTATTTCTTTTGGATTTGTATCTCTAGAACCTATCACAGTGCCTATCACATAGTTGATTCATTTCCCATTGGCTATGCTGCTTGGTTTTAACTCCACCATCATCCAGTCTCCCCAACCATAAAAAAGTTCACCACTAGGAAACTCATCATCACAGAGAAAGCTTCAGCTTTGGCCCTTCATCAGTACCCTCTGTTGCCTCTGTCCCTCTCATTGAAGGACTGGAAGGTGGAGTATAAAACTTCTCCCAAAGCCTCCCTTTAAAGAGGGTCCAGAAGTCCTCTTTAAAGCCATCTCTTCATTTCCCACCAGATGTACTGCTTGGTTTTGACTTCTTTGCCCCTCCTACCCCACCCTCTGATGAGGCATATGGGTGATAGGTGAACCCCAAAATACTGACAGTCCGGGTGGTGCTCGAATGAATTCGACTCAAGCCTTCTTAAAGCCAAAGAAAACAAAGTTTATTAGAGATTTGCCTAATTGGGTTGCCTCTTAAGGAACCTAAGTATTTGTAACGCTTGTATTTACAAGCAGGTCAGAATCCCAGCTAGACAGAGTCTGAGCTGGATTGCATCTGAGCGCCTTCATGGAGGAAAGGTGGGACTTAAATACCGAAAAGAGTATAGGAGGGATGGGGGATGGGGGAGGGGGTGGTCTGGCAGCTACAGTGATGGGGGAAGAAATTCAGGAAGGGCCTCCAAGGAGGATTAAAGACTGGAAATAGCTGGAGGTAGTCAGCAAACATCAGACTAGGGGGCGCCTAGGTGGTAAACAGATAGGGCAATCAAGAGATAACAGACAATGGTCAGGTTCTGTGGAGAGATACAAGGGGAGCTCAATTTGAGTATGAAAAGTCAATTTAAGTAAGGAGATTCCAGGGGAGCTCAAGGAAGTTCCCAGAGTCTGAACCCCATCACCTCCACACACACTTTTCAGCTTTTCTTTTTAGCTTAATTTTGTGTTTTGTCTTCTTCTATTAGATGGTAAACTCCGTGAAGGCAAAGACTATCTCTTTTTTCTTATTTTCTTTTGCCCCACCACTTAGCACAGTGCAGCCAATATGTCTTGACACATAGGCTCTTCCTAAATGTTTAATGTGCTGTATAACTTAACTGGTATAAGGTAAGCTCTTCATAAATGTTCTTCCATTGATTCCTTTATTATAAAGATCATGGTATTTAGAGTATGAAGGAATCATCTAATTAAAGCCCAGCCTTCTTTAATGAGGAAACTGAGGCATAGAGAGGTGAAATCACTTGCCCATGATGACATACATAAATGGAAAAGGCAGGACTCAGAATTTAATCTTCTGATTCCAAAGCCAGGATTCTTTTTCACCACAACATTTTTCTCATCCGCAACGGACATTATATGCCTTGTCAGTTATATATTGCCTAACCCTGAAGTTTCTTTTGTTGCTTGTTTTTATTCCTACAGAGCACTGGAGTCCTTAATAAAAGGATTTGTTCTGTGAAGTTTGAATTCAGTAAAAGGGCCACTCTTGAGGACCTAGAGGACTACATGTGGCCTCAAGGTCACAGGTTCCCCACCCCTGCATGAGACCAAATCAGAGCATCAGTCTCTGCCCTAGCTTTGTGACACTGGACAAGAGAGCAGCATAGTACAATGGAGAAAATATAGGTTTTGGACTCAGAAGACCTGTACTTAACTTATCTCTGATATTTACTACCTGCGTAACTGTGACTAAATCACTAAGAGATTTTGACAAAGGCAGGTAGGTAACGTAATAGATTGACTGCCAGACCAGGAATCAGGAAACCCTGAGTTCAAATCCAGTCTCAGACATTTATCAGCTGTGTGACCCTGGGCAAGTAAGTTAATTTCTGTTTGCTTCCATTTCCCTGTGTGTGTTCATCCTTCGTTGCCAAAGAAGACCGTGCCATCAGAGAAATCATGACATGACTTGCACTTGACTTTGTTTTGAGTGAGGGAGGGCTGTGCAGGTCACCAGCCTCACTTCTCCTCCAGAACCATCTGAATCCAGTGACCAGATATTCATCAGGATGAGTGGAGATGACTCAGGATGAGGCAATTGGGGTTAAGTGAGTTGCCTAAGGTCACAACAGCTAGTGAGTGTCCAGTGTCTGAGGTGAGATTTGCGCTCAGGTCCTCCTGACTCCTGCCCTGGTGCTCTACCCACTGCACCACGGAGATGCCCCTCCCCTTCTGTAAAATGGGCATAATAATGACCTCCTTCCCAGAGTTGTTGTGAGGATCAAATGGGACAATAATTGTACAAAACTTAGCACAGGGACGGGCACGTAGTAGGTGCCATACGAATGCTAGCTCTTACAAGTATTGTCACAACCACCCTGAGTGTCATCTTCTTGATTTGTAAAATCAAAGGGGTTTGGCCAGATGACTTCTAAGGGCCCTTCTAAATCTATATCTAAGAACTTAGGAATCTCTGTGACCTTGGAAAAGTCACTTAACCTTTTGGGGTCTGTTTCCTCTTTTGTAAAATGAGGGCGTTAGACTATATGGCCTTTAAATCCCCTTCTAGCTCTAAATCTATGATTATTTAATCTCCTTGAGCCTCTGTCTCCTCCTCTGCAAAATGAAGGGACTGAGCTAGATGATCCTGAAGGTCCCTCAAAGCTTTGAGCTTCTATTATTATATTACATCATATTTTATTATATTATATTATTTATTGCCTGATCTGTAAACCTGGGATAAAATATTTTACTACCTATGTCATATAGTTGTTATAATCCAAAGAAATAATATATTAAATTGCTTGCATACCCTAAGATTTATATTTAAAGCTTATTTTAAAATTTTACTTTACTAATTTAACTAATTTCATTTTAATTAATAAGTACCCTGCATTATTTTCCCAATCTTGCTAAACAAAACAGGTCTTAAATTCATGCATTCTAACTTGTCCTTTGACCCCTCTAAGCATTTTCAGTTTTTTGAGAGTTTATTTTTTCCAATTACCTGTAAAGACAATTTTAAAAATTCATTTTCTTAAAATTTTGAAGTCCAAATTTTCTCCCTTCCTCCTTCCCTCTTTCTTCCCTCCTCTCTGAAGTGGTAAACAATTTGGTATAGGTTATATTTGTGCAATCATGTAAAACATATTTCCATATTAGTCATGTTGTGAAAAAAGAAACAGACCAAAAAAACCATGAAAAAAATAAAGTGAAAATAGTATGCTTCATTCTACATTCAGACTCTATCAGTTCTCTCACTGGATGTGGGTGGAATTTTCCATCATGAGTCCTTTGGAATTGTCTTGGATCATTGTATTGCTGAGAAGAGCTAAGTCATTCATAGTTGATTATCATACAATATTGCTGTTACTGTGTACAATGTTCTCTTGATTCTGCTCACTTCACTCAGTATTAATTCATGTATGCCTTTCCAGGTTTGTCTGCAATCTCCCTGCTCATCATTTTTCATGAACAATAAGATTCTATTACATTCATATACCACAACTTACTCAGTTATTTCCCAATAGATGAGCATCATTTAAATTTCAAATTCTTTGCCACCATTAAAAAAAAACATTTTTGTACATGGAGGTGCTTCTCCCTTTTTAATGATCTCTTTGGAATACAGACCTGGTAGTTATATGGCTAGATCAAAGGTTATGTATAGTATGATTCCCTTTTGGCCATAATTCCAAATTACTCTCCAGAATGGTTGGATTAGTTCACAACTCTACCAACAATGTATTAGTATACCCATTTTTCCATACTCTCTCCAAAATTTATCACTTTCCTTTTTTGTCATGTTCACCAATCTCATAGGTGTTAGGCAGTACTTAAGAGTTGTTTTCATTTGCAGTTCTCTAATCAATAGTGATTTTGAGCATTTTTTCATATGAACACAGATAGCTTTGATTTCTTCATCTGAAAACTTCATCATATCCTTTGATCATTTATCAATTGGGGAATGATTTATATTTTTATAAATTTAACTCATTTCTCTATATATTTGAGAAACGAGGCCTTTATCAGAGACACTTACTGTAAAGATTGTTTCTTAGCTTTCTGCTTTCCTTCTAATCTTGGTTGCATTGATTTTGTTTTTGCAAACCCTTTTAAATTTAATATAATTATATAAATATATAATTAAAATTATTCATCTTACATGTTGTAATGCTTTCTATCTCTTGTTTGGTCAAAAATTCTTCTATCCTCCATAAATATGACAGGTAAACTATTCCTTGCTCTCCTAATTTACTTATGCTATCACCCTTTATTTCTAAATCATGTAGCCATATTTATCTTATTTTGGTATATGGTGTAAGATATGGGTATGGAGGCAGCCTGGGTTCATTGTCCAGGCAACTCAGCTTAAAGCCTTTGGAGAATTGAGCAGCTGATCTGAATCTGAGCCTTGAGCATGGTACTAGGAGGAGGATGAGCACTAGGACCTGCCTCTTAACAAAGGATTCAGAAGTCAAGTAACTGGCTAAGAAAATGTCCCCAAAAAGGGAAAAAATAAGACCATAGAAGGTTACTTTCTTAGTGAACAGGTGTCTCCTTCCATTCTTTCAGTTGAGGAAGAACAAGGCATACTGTCAGAGGAAGTCAAGGTCTCTGCCTCCAGGACCTCCAAAATGAATATGAAATGGTCTCAGGCCATAAAAGAGCTGGAAAACTGTGTCAGCATCCTGTTAAAGGAGAACCAAAAAAATGCTGAGGAAAGTAACAGCTTTAGAAAGAGACTAACTCAAGTGGAAAAAGAGGTCCTAAAAGCCAATAAGGAGAAGGAAGCTTTAAAAAGCAGAATTAGCCAAATGGAGAAGAAAGTTCAAGAGCTCACTGAACAAAATATTTCTTTAAAAGAGACAGTGGAGTTCAGGGAAGCTAATGACTATGAGATAAACCAAGAAGTTACAAAACAAAACCAAAAGATTGAAAAAATAGAAGATAATGTGAAACATCTCATTGGAAAAACAACTGACCTGGAAAATAGATCCAGGAGAGACAATTTAAAAATTATGGGACTACCTGAAAGCCATGATAAAAAAAAAGAGACTCAACATTATCCTTCATGAAATTATCAAGGAAAACTGCCCTGATATTCTAGAACCAGAGGACAAAATAAATATTGAAAGAATCCACTGATCACTTCTTGAAAGAGACCCAAAAAGAGAAACTCCTAGGAATATTGTGGCCAAATTCCAGAGTTCCCAGGTCAAGGAGAAAATATTGCAAGCAGCTAGAAAGAAACAATTTGAGTATTGTGGAAATACAATCAGGATAACACAGGATCTAGCAGCTTCTACATTGAGGGATAGAAGGGCTTGGAATATGATATTCCAGAAGTCAAAGGAACTGGGATTAAAACCAAGAATCACCTACCCAGCAAAATTGAGTATAATACTTCAAGGGAATAAATGGTCATTCAATGATATATAGGACTTTCCAGCATTCAAAATGAGAAGACCAGAACTGAATAGAAAATTTGACTTTCAAACACAAGAATCAAGAGAAGCATGAAAAGGTAAATAGGAAAGAGAAATCGTAAAGGACTTTGTAAAGCTGAACTGTTTACATGGAAAGATAATATTTGTAACTCTTGAGATTTTTCTCAGTATTTGGGTAGGTGGAGGGATTATACACACACACACACACACACACACACACACACACACACACAGAGCACAGGTTGAGTTGAATCAGAAGAAGTGATAGCCATAAAAAAAATTAAATTAAATTAAGGGGCGAGAGAGAAAAATACTCGGAGGAGAAAGGGAGAAATGGAATGGGACAGGCTATCACTCATAAAAGAGATAAGAAAAATCTTGTTCAATACAGGAGAAAAGGGAGGAAGTGAGAGGGGATAAGTGAAGCCTACTCTCTTCACATATGGCTTAAGGAGGGAATAACATGCTCACTAAATTTGGCATGAAAATCTAGCTTACACTACAGGAAAGCAGGGGAGAAGGGGACAAGCGGGGTGAGGGGGATGATAGAAAGGAAGGCAAATGGGAGAAGGGAGTAACTAGAAGTAAACACTTTTGGGAAGGGACAAGGTCAAATGAGAGAATAGGAAAAAAGGGAGGGACAGGGTAGGATGGAGGGCAATACAATTGGTCTTACACAACATGAATATTATGGAAGTCTTTTGCAAAGCAACACATATATAGCCTGTATTGAATTACTTGCCTTCTCAGTGGGGATAGATAGAGAGGGAGGGAGGGAGAGAAGTTGGAATTCAAAGTATTAGAACTGAATGCTGAGAATTATTGTTGCATATAACTGGGAAATAAGAAATATAGGTAATGGGGTATAGAACTTTATCTTGCCCTACAAGAAAAGAAAGAAGATGGGGATAAGGGAAGGGTGGGATAGGATAGAAGAGAGGGTATACTAAGGGAAGGGGTAATCAGAATGCAAGGTATTATGGGGTGGGAGGAGGGGAGAGATGGGGAGAAAAATTGGAACTCAAAAATTTTCTGGAAATGAATGTTGAAATCTAAAAATAAATAAATAATAAATAAAAAAAATTGAACTTTGAGTTCCAACTCCTTTCCTCTCTCCCCACCCATTCCCACTGAGAAGGCAAGTAATTGGATATAGGTTATACATGTGTAGTCATGTAAAACACTTCCATAAGAGTCATGTTGGAAAAGACTAACTATATGTCCCTCCATCCTATCCTGGCCCCCATTTATTCTCTTTTCTCTTTTGCCCTGCACCTCCTCATAAGTTTTTACTTCTAATTACCCCCTCCTCCCATTTGCCCTCCCTCCCTTCTATCATCCCCCCTCCCACTTATCCACTTCCCCCTTACCTTCCTGTAGTGTAAGATAGATTTTCATACCAAATTGAGTATTCATGTTATTCCCTCCCTAAGCCAAATCTGAGGAGAGAAAGGTTCACTCTTTCCCTCTCACCTCCCCCCTCTTTCCCTCCATTGAAAAAGCATTTTCTTGAGTTTATCATGTGAGAGATAATTTACCCCATTCTTTTTCTCCCTTTCTCCTCCCAATATATTCCTTTCTCGCCCCTTAATTTTATTTTTTTAGATATCATCCCTTCACAGCCCATGTTGGACTACACTCTGCTCCCAGAAAAGTGTGATAGATCCTTCTTGACCTTCCAGCCTGTCTTTGGCTAGAGATTTGCTTCACTCCATCATTCTGTTGGTTCTGCAGCTCCGGAATTAGTTTAGGATTATTTTTACAGGTATTTCACTGGGCTTGGGGGGGAAAGCTCTAGAAGTCCCTGCTTCTACTTGGCCATCTTGGCTCTGCTTTCCCCCTGCCAGTACTAAGTAGTTTTGATGATTGCCACTTTATAATATAGTTTGAGATTTGGTACAGTTAGGTCACCTTCCGTTTGATTTTTGCCCCAGTAATTCCCTTGATATTCTTGACCTTTTGTTCTTCCAGATGAATTCTGTTATTATTTTTTCTAGCTCTATAAAGTAGTTTTTTGGTAGTTTGATCAGCATGGCATTGAATATGTAAACTAATTTAGGTAGAATTGTCTTTTTATTATATTGGCTTAGTCTACCCATGAGCAATTGATATTTTTCCAGTTCTTTAGATCTGATTTTATTTGTGTGAATAGTGGTTTGTAATTAGGTTTGTCTTGGCAGGTATACTACAGTTATTTTAAATAGAATTTCTCTGTCTACCTCTTGCTGCTGGGCTTTGTGGTAATACATAGAAATGCTGATGATTTGTGTGGGTTTATTTTGTATCCTGCAACTTTGCTAAAGTTGTTAATTATTTCAAGTAGTTTTTAATTGATTATCTAGGATTCTCTAAATACACTATCCTATAATCTGCATTTTCAGTTTTTATTACCCTTACAGAGACATACTCTTCACCAAATCTCATATCTCTTTTCTTTACACCTTGTTCATCCATGTCTTTAAGCCTTTATCCAATATTTAAGAAGCACCTACTATGTACAATCTGAGCTGCCTCACTGGGGACCCAACCGGTCAGTTCCAGTTGGGAAGTTAGCCACTCTTCTCTTATCCTCATGGAGAACATGGGTTATCATGTCCTTACCAAAGGGTGCTCTGCTCAAAGGAAGATAAATTTTGATAGCTGAAACCTACTTTGATATCTTAGGGTTTACTGGCTGGATTTCTTTCTTAAAGACCATGCCTTAAATCCAAGGCTCTCTGGCTTTCATTGATTGGCCAACAATAGGTCCCTGCCCAAGCACCACTTAATGGTTATTTTTTGGGCCCTGATGGCTCAGAGTGAATATAAGTAGTAATTGTTTCTCTTTTGGCCAGAAACAACCCTAAGGGCCCTCCTCCACCAGTTTGATTTTTTTTTTCTAATTAAAGGGGCTGTCCCTTGGCTCATTTCTTAAACAGCCCTAATTGCTGAATGGATGTTGCCTTAGTCAAA
This sequence comes from Potorous gilbertii, assembly GCA_028658325.1. NCBI lineage: Eukaryota > Metazoa > Chordata > Mammalia > Diprotodontia > Potoroidae > Potorous > Potorous gilbertii. Next base: position 161,689,894 of record CM053770.1, read on the forward strand.
GTGAGACCTGGAAAAGACCTTAGATTCAAAAGGTCAAAGTCTCCCACTACATCCTAGGCCATCTCCAGTTGTCCAGCTCTATATCTGATCATTGGACCCAGATGACTCTGGAGGAAAAATCTTGTGACTTTGCACAGCTTCTTACACTTAAATCCAATTCACTTGCTAGTCATGGTATCATTTTTCTAATGTCAGGGTCCTCTTTGAGAACAAAGGACAAACCACTCATCTGTGTGCAGTGGATGATCTAAAGTGCTGAGGGGCACAAAGATAAGTAAGTCATTGTTCTTATCTTCAAGATGTTAACAATACAATAGAAGTGATCAAATGGGACCATAAACACATATATGCAGACAAAATGTGTTCAAACTTCTATAATATCTTGCCTTCCAGTTAGGAGAATCAAAGGATTCACAAGAGAGGGGACTTTTGAGTTAGAGCTTGAAGGATGGATAGGATGTTGATAGGCAGAAACAGGGAAGAGGGAAAGCATTGCTGGCACTGAAAATGTCCTTGAACTCTTTCTCTATTAAGCCTCCCATGATTAATTACAATAGTCTCAGTGCTACCGTGTCCTACAGTATCTTTTCAGTATATATATGCTACATTGGTCTATATAATTAGAGTTAGATTGTACCGCTTATATTTTGGTAATATGTGATATTATGTCTATCTCATTTATATAGGAGCTGCATTCCACTATTAATTTAAGCTTTCTGAGATCAGTAACTGTCTTTATCTGCTCTTTCTTTCTCTCAGGAATACTTGATTTGTGGCTTTTGCTCCCACTGAGCATTCAATCCATTTATCTGAGCAATTGAAAATATCAAAGACATTTCTACCAGGTACCTCCTTGCTCTGGGGATTCCACTTGAACCATAAATGGCTGACCACTGCCCTAGACTACCCATCTCAGAGAAAGAGACTACTGTATCCTCTTTCTCTGAGAAATAATAAGCTCTGTCTTTCTTGACAATTATTTTGCACATACATCACGTAACACTTTCCAGCCCACACTCTTAAGACATGTCCTAAGTGTGAATTAAACTCCAAAATTCTCAGCCTTACTCTTTGTATCTCCCCAGCACCCCTACCATATCCCCAGATTCCTGTTCCAAGAGCATTACACTGTATTTATTATCGGAGTTATAAGCGAATGTGGATAAAAGAGTGTAGGCAGAGTAGTTCAGCCAAAGTCAGACTTGCAGGAAAACCAGGAATTTTGGTTCCATGGTGTTAACTACCAGTCAAAATTCCTATACCCTAACTAGGTTCTCCTTGAAAAAAGTATTCCAACTCTTCAGGAGTGCATTGGGTTCCAAGGTTGCTTAGCGATTGGGTGTGGTGATGCCTGGAGCTGCCCTTATGGACTATTCTTAGAGCACTAGCTGTTGGCTGAAAAGGAAATACTATTTTAATCCTTTGTCATAGAAGACTGACCATAACTTGTCTGTAGGGTAGATATTGCTCCAATCCCAGTTAGTTAAGTCCTGGATGCTAAATAATAGTTCACTTTTTAAAAATTAGTTGTTTACTAGATACTAAATGCATGCTAAGTGTCTCCCCTTGATCAATACTCTAACACAAAAATATAGTTCATTGCACTTCTTTTAGGCACACTGATTAAAAAAACAGATTGCAGAATTCTACATTCAAAATTATGAAGAAGTATGTGTGGGCTGAAATAAACTCCCTCCATCTGGAACAATTGGTGTCATCCTCATCAGAGACAGGGTGATGATCAGATGACCTCTAGAGATTTCTTCTAGATGTAATGCAGAGGCTTTTTACTACCAAAGGCCTTCTCCTTGCTCAGAAATTGATATAGTAAGGTGTGCCAGAAAGAGCATTGAACATGGAGTCAGAGAACCTGGATTTAAAGGCCCTGGTTCTGTCATTTACTGTTTGTGTAAGCTAAAGCAAGCTATTGAGCCTCTCTGGGACTCAGTTTCTTTATCTATAACACCCAAAAATGTTTTTATAAGGAAGTCACTTTGTAAATTTCTAAGTTTTGTATATATGTGTGTATACATATATATGTATACATGTGTGTATGTGTGTTACACTGGGTTACACTTTCATTTATACTCCGCTTCAAACCAATCTACTCTTGCAAGCCCCTCTATCCCCAAAGCACATGAGCCAAACGAGCAAATACACCTGAGCACAAGAAGCCAAAATGAGGTGATTTGGTCACATTGGGTTCCAATGCTAAAGTGAGACAATTTGCAAAAGAAGCTTTATCCAGGGTGACACAGCGCATGGGGATGTGAGGTGGCACCTAGGGCTCTCTTAGAGGGTGTGAGAGAGGTGGATCTATTTATAATGCCCTGAATCTGCAAGAAAAGTGCTCAGCCACCAAGTCTTTATTCCTGGATTCCCCAAGGATGCCAGGTCAGGACCCTCAATTCATAGTAAAAATAGCTAATAGTAGCTTCTCTTCACCCTAGTTCTTCATCATAGTTCTCAGGGTCCTTCAGCAATGCTTGTCTGCCCTTATCTGAATCCTCTTATCTACTATTACTCCTTGGCTCAAACCCTCTTCCAACCAAATAAATCTATTTGCTGTCTTCTATATACAATCTTCCAGGTTTATTCAATACAATTGATTTATTCCTTCACTGGTTCCTTCCTTTATCCAAATAGAAAATTAATCCTGTAATATATGCAGCCCTGTGTAAGGTGCTCTGAGAGGATATAAAGGCATATAAGACTCAAGAGAATACAGTACAGGTGACACAATACAGAAACAGGAAAACATAATACTAGAAGATACGATAACAATAGTGAATAATAATAGCTAACACTTAAGGTAGCTCAGGGCATGGCCAAGCAACAAATAAATCATATATGGTTTTGACTCTCACCTCTTCTACTTGCCTTTTGATAAGTTAGTCACTTAATGTCACTGAGCTTAGATAACTGGAGTCTAAATCCTGCCTCCGTCACTAACTATCTTTGTGTAACTGTGGGGAAATTGCAACCTCTCAGTTTCTTCATCTGTAAAATGGGGCTACTAATAACACCTATCTCACAGTGTTACCTTGCATTTATATGTAACTTGGATTTTGAGCATACTCAGCTTGCCTACCATGGACCTCACTTCATCCCCTACCAAGTCTTGACTGGCATCTATTGATTTCTTTAAAAGTAGTGCACTCAAGCTGTTCACTCCTTTTCCACCATCTTTTCAGCTGTGCTCCTATCGCTACATCCAGCATGAACACTATGAACTGAATACATGAGAGGGAAAAGGGACTTATCCTTCCACTATTTTTCTTCTTGTATTTGTTTCTGTTTGGTGTTTTCCTCTTTAGTGTCAGGGGCCAAAGGTGATCTTCATGGACCTCAAGACATGGTGATCTTGGAGCCAAAATTGCAGGCAGGTTGGTGCAGTCCGCCTGGAATGGACACCTTGAGAAGCCAGGGGCCTGGAACTTGGGACCCTAGGGGTTTAGATATAGAACTGAGATTTCTCTATGGGAACCAAGCTAAGCAATGAATCTAGTCTTTCCCTTTCATAGAAACTGAAGAGATGCCAAGGCGGCGGGGGGAGGGAGGGAAGATTGTGCCTCATATGTGTTGGTATGTAGAGAGAGTATGTTTATGTTTTTGTGATTACATCTTCTTAAGTAAATATATTCCTCTTTGTAATAGATCCATTGTGTTACATATATAAATGCTAGCCATTATTTCCTCATCTGTAAAATGACAGTGTTGAGCTAAGTGATTTCTAAACTTCCTTCTAGTTCTAAATCTCATATGTTTCTAAGTACTATAAATCCGAAGGAGAAAAAGATCTCTGAAGGGTAAAACAGTCACTTGGAGAAGAGGGGTCCGAAGTGGACCTTGAAAAAAATGGGATGGCAGATAGTGGAGAGAGGGCATTGTAGGAAGTAGAAAAGAGAGGGAAGGAAAAAAAGGAAAAAAGTTTACAGAATAACTTTATTATATGTTTATCAGGAATAGCAAGTTGTACATAATAGATTTGTGGTTTCATGTTCAATTATCTTTTTTTATTATACTAGGTTATGGAAATGCTTATTTTATCCTATAAATTAAAAATAAATTTTAAAAAATTTAATGGCGTAAGCAAAAGCATGAATATGGAAAAGTATATTCCAGATACTGTTTAGTAAATCAACGAGGGTCAGATAAGGGATCTTTTGTGAAAGAGAGTAGTGAGGTGACGAGATTAAAGATTGCTTATCAACATTTCCCAGTTGATAAACAGTCAAAGGATATTGAAGTTTTCAAAGGAAGAAAGTCACGTAACCAATAGTCATTTTAAAATTATCCAAATCACTAATAATCAGAAAAGTGCAAATGGGGGTGACTTGGAGTTTCTACTTCATATCTATCAGATTGACAAAGCTGACTAAAAAATAGGAAATGGCGAATATCAGAGGTTCTGGGGAAAACAGATATATAAGCACATATTACTCTGTGGTCAATAGAGTTGTGAATTAGTTCAACATTCTAGAAAAGCAATTTGGAACTGTGCTCCAAAAGTTACTAAACTATTCATAACCTTTGATCTGATAATATTTTTACTAAGTCTATACCCCAAAGACATCAAAGAAAGAGGCAGAGAAACCTTTATATGCAAAAATTTTTAGCAATTCTTTTTGTGGTGGCAAAGAACTGGAAACTAAGGGAGTACCCATCAATTAGAGAATGGCTGAGCAAATTATGGCATACTCATGTAATGGAATACCATTGTGCAAAAGAAATGATGAAAGGAACAATTTCACAGAAACCCAGGAAGACTTATATGAACTGATGCAAAGGGAAGTGGGTAGAAGCAAGAGAACAATTTCTATAATGACAACATTGTAATGCAAATAATTTTAAGAGATTTAAGGGCTTACAATTCCAGAGGACCCATTGATAAACTACACCTCCTGACAGAGAAGTGGTGGACTCAGTATATGTATAAACAATATGGGAATCAGTTTTGCTTAACTATACATATTTGTTATAAAGCGTTTGTTTTTATTTTTCAATGGAGGAAAGTGTAGAAGGGAAAGAAAATGCATTTTTATTAATGAAAAAAATGTAATTATTTTAAAAGGATAAGTAATTTCTGTCTATAATCAGAACCACAACCCCTGGAGCATGCACAGTTTCTCTGCCTGATTCTGGTTGACCTTCATTGGTTCAGTACTAACAGACTTTGATGCTTTGTAATAACAAATCAATCCCCTTACTGGTCCCTCAGCTCCATAATAGTGTCTGGGAGGAGTTATGTCTTTTTAAAGAAAAAAACCAGATTCCAGTTCAGTCTCTTGCTTCTACTTTCCCTTCCAGCAAATAACTCTCCCTTTTTAGACATCCAGTGAGGGAGTTAGGGATGGTGCCCTTTTTCCAAAACCTCCAAGAAATATTGAACTTTAAGATTTGCAAGTTAAAGCTTTTATGTGGACATAGGCAGGCTGAGCCTAGGCCTTGGGTCCTCACTGTCTCTTCTGAATTGTGTCTTTACCTGATTGTAGGTGAGCAAACACCTAGAGTGAGATGGATATGTCCACCCTTGTAGGAAACTTTGTGAATCTGAGAAGTCCTGTGTAAGTAATATCAAGGGGAGTTTCTGTGTTGGATTTAAAAAAATGACCAACAACAAGAAGCAGCTTAATTACTAGCCTGACTTACCATAAAAAATGAATGTGAAGGGAGTTGTTTGGATGGGGTAGATCCAAAGTGAAATGCAAAATGCTAATTTAGAAGACCCACTATTAATCATCCAGAGTAGTAGTAGTTGTAGTAGTAGTAGTAGTGGTGGTGGTAGTAGTAGTAGTAGTAGTAGTAGTAGTAGTAGTAGCAATAGTAATAAGCACTTATCAATCAAACTCCCCTTCAGAAAGAAAATTCTTAGAATTTTTAGGCCACTGGACAACCCTATTCTTGTGAACCCAAAAGGTGTCTGGGACCATGTCAGTCTAGATCTGCTCAAAAAATAAAATAGACATGCCTTGAAGTTGTAAGAAGTTACCCAAAAGAGAGCAAGAACTTGGAATTGATTGGAAATCAAGTGCGAACAGATCCTAAATAAGCCAAACAATCTGGATGAACCCCCAATATGTAAAAGTCTATGGCCCAGTCATCCCCAAGTAATGTGGTCTCACATGGACTAGGTCCAATCCTAGTGGTCTAAACCATGAGGGTCATGTCAGCTAAGGGATCAATCAGGGGCATCTCTGTTCAACTGATGTATTTTTCAATCTTGAGAAGACTTCAGGGAATAATCATTTATTTAGAGATCTCTAAAGGGCATTTCCTCATGGGGTATGAGGGTGCTCACTGGCACTATTCTGACTAGGCTTCAGAGACTAGATCCTAATGATTGACCCCACTGACAATTATCTTCCCTTCTCCCCTACGTGGTCTAAAAAATCAAGTCATGTGCTGTTTTTTCAACTTTCTTTCTACTTTCATTGTGTGTGTAGGAAAAAGAGGGATGGAGTGTGTGGAGGACCACTGCCCACATAAAGTTTCCTCCCCACATGGAAAAAGAGCAGGATCACTTGACATAATGAGTACCTTAAGATGGCAAGCTGCATGTGCTTGTTTGGGAAGAATGAGAAGGGAGAAGTATCTGATTTTCAGCAAGCTATTCATCAAAAGGCAGACCCCAGTCTCTGAAAAATAAATCAGTACATTGCATGGTCATATTGCATGGAGAGATGCCCTTTGGATGTCTATACAAATATTCATATCTTTTAACTTTATCAAATTGATTGGGAAACATAAAATTGGCCAGAACCTCCAAAATCAACCCCACCCTTTTCACTTTTAACTTCAGACAGAAATCATAAATTGGTTTTATTTCCAAATATTCCTCCCATTCTCTATTTTAAACCATTCTTCCATCATTTTAGCACAATGGAAAGAACCAGATCTGGAGTCAGACAACATGGGTTCAAATGCTAGTTTTCCACTTATTACCTGTGTAACTGAAAAAAAATCATCTCAATTCTAAGTTTCCTTCCCTATGAATTTATGAAATTGGACCACATGACCTTTAAGATCCCTTCTAGTTCTAGCCTTTTGGATACCTATACAACAGGCACTTAGTGACAGCACTTTGGCTATAAACATTTAACCAATTCCAAATCTACATAAACATACTATCATCTAAAATACCATATAGAGCTTTGAGTTACTATTATTGTTTAAGAAATACCTCTCATCTTTGTCCACAAGAATAGCATGAAAGATTGATAAATGCTTTGCTGAAATACAAACAGACAATGCTCAAATATAATACATACAAGCACTTCTCCAAACATGAAAGAAAAAAGTCCATTGGGTATATTTTAGTGACCACCATTTCCCTTTATAAACTACTACAGAGAGGCATAGCCAAGATGGCAGAGTAAAAGCAGGGAATTGCTTGAGCTCTCCCCCAAGCCCCTCTATATACTTGTAAAAATGACTCTAAACAAATTCTAGAGCAGCAGAACCCACTAAAGGACAGAGCAAAACAAATTTCCAGTCCAAGACAACCTGGAAGGTCAACAGGAAAGGTCTGTTGCACAGGGTTGGAGAAGAGCACAGTCCAGTGGCCTCACTGGCATAGACTGGGCCCCAGCAAACCTGGAGCACAGTTCAGGAACTGAATCACTGGAAGCTGCGGTGGTTTTCAGACTTCTCAACCCACAAACACCAAAGACAACTTAGAAGGTCAGAAGGAAAGTTCTGTTGGACCTAGGTTTATAGAAGAGTGTGGTACAAACCCAGGGTGGAAAGAGGAGTGTGGTTGGATGGTGATGGAGGCAGTAGCAGGAAAAGCAGTGGCTGCTTCCAGAGCTCTTGGTCCAGAGATGGTGAGGGGATTGAGCTGATGATCACAGTGGGATTGAAGGGATCTCTTTGCTGATGGTGAGGTAGGATTCTCTTGCTCTGCCCTTCTTAGATTTGGGTCATAGTCCTGGGTGGCAATCCTGGCAGGAGGAGCACTGGTATGGTGAAACTTGTGGCTGTGGTAGAGAGGGAATCTTTCTCACAGTTCCAAGTCAGAAAAGATTGTTTGTGGTCACTCACAGATCAGAGCACGGTCCAGGAAAGGAGTAAACACCTCTCCTTTGATCATACCACTTTGGAAAGACTGAAAATTTATAGGTCCCTAGAAGTATTTCTTTAAAAAGCCACATAAAACTCCTGAATCTTGAGACAGTACACCTTCCACACTGGGGAGCAGAGTTAAACACCTTAACAAAGAGTTAAAGAATCAAATAATTGGCTAGAAAAATGAGCAAACAGTAGAAAAATATAAAATATAAAACAGTATAAAAATAACAGACTATAGAATCTTATTTTGATGATGAAGATCAAAACATACACTCAGAAGAAGACAACAAAATCAAAGTTCCTACCTCCAATGGCTCCAAGAAAAATGTGAATTAGTCTCAGGCCATGGAAGAGCTCAAAAAGAATTTTGAAAATCAAATAAGAGAAGTAGAGGAAAAATTGGGAAGAGAAATGAGGGTGATGTAAGAAAATAATGAAAAACAACTCAACAGCTTGCTACAGGAGACCTAGAAAAATACTGAAGAAAATAACACCTTAAAAAAGACACTAGCCCAAATGGCAAAAGATGTTCAAACAGTCAATGAGGAGAAGAATTCCTTAAAAAGCAGAATTGGCCAAATGGAAAAGGAGGTCCAAAAACTCACTGAAGAAAATAATTCCTTACAAATTAAAATGGAGCAAATGGAAGTTAATGACTCTATGAGATGGCAAGAAAAAATAAAGCAGAAACAAAAGAATGAAAAAATAGAAGACAATGTGAAATATCTCATTGGAAAAACAACTGACCTTGAAAATAGATCCAGGAGAGATAATTTAAAAATTATTGGACTACCTGAAAGCCATGATCAAAAAAAGAGCCTAGATATCATCTTTCAAGACCTTATCAAGAAAAACTACCCTGAGGTAGAGCCAAAATGGTGGAGTAGAAAAACAAACCTGCTCTAGCTCTCTCTCCATAGCCTATAAACTACCTGTTAAAAATGACTCTAAACAAGTACTAGAGCAGCAGAAACCACAAAACAACAGAGTGAAAGAGATTTCCAGCCCAAGACAGCCTGGAAGGCTGATAGGAAAAGTCTATCACACCAAACTCAGTGCAGAGCACATCCCAGCCTTGGTCAGAACATGGAGAGGACTGGAGCAGGCTTCAGTGCATGGAATCATAGGTGGCAGCTGTGGTTCCAAAATTTCTCAACCCCAAAACACCAAAGACAGCTTCAAAGGTCAGTAACAAGGCTCTTTCACCTGGGTGAGAAGGGAGCACAGTCCAGCCCATTCCCTGCTTCAGGGCAGGTGGCAGTCACTGTGGCAGCAGTGTCTAAGACCCTGGGGGAAATCTAGCAACTGATTTCAATCTCAGCCCTGAGTGAAGGTCCTGGGGTGAGGAAGATCACTGGTACTGGCATGGTGGAGCTGGTAGTGGCTGTACAGAGGGAATTCTACTCACAGGTCCAGGGCAGAAAAGAGGGCTCCCAGGCCAGACTGCAGTCTAGGAGAGGAGTAAACTCCTCTCCCTTGATTGTGCCACCTTGGAGAAACTAAGAAGTTACAGGTCCCTAGAGTATACCCTCTACTTGACAAAGGATTAGAAGTCAAGTAACTGGTTGGGAAAATGTCTAAAAAGGGGGAAAAAATAAGACTACAGATGGTTATTTTCTTGGTGGAAAGGTATTTTCTTCCACTCTTTCAGATGAGGAAGAACAAAGCATACCATCAGAGGAAGACATCAAAGTCAAGGCTTCTACATTCAAAATCTCCAAAAAAAATATGCAATGATCTCAGGACATGGAAGAACTCAAAAAGAATTTTGAAAATCAAGTAAGAAAGGTGGAGGAAAAATTGGGAAGAGAAATAAGAGCGATACAAGAAAATCATGAAAATCAAGTCAATAGCTTACAAAAGGAGACGCCCAAAAATGCTGAAGAAAATAACACCTTTAAAAATGGACTAACCCAAATGGCAAAAGAGGTTCAAAAAGTCCATGAGGAGAAGAATGCTTTGAAGAGCAGGATTAGCCAAATGGAATTCACTGAAGAAAATAGTTCTTGAAAAATTAGCATGGAGCAGATGGAAGTTAATGACTTTATGAGAAACCAAGAAATTATAAAACAAAACCAAAAGAATGAAAAAATAGAAGACAATGTGAAATATCTCTTTGGAAAAACCACTGACCTGGAAAAGAGATCCAGGAGAGATCGTTTTAAAATTATTGATCTACCTGAAAACCATGATCAAAAAAAGGATGTAAACATCATCTTCCAAGAAATTATCAAGCAGGGAGGAACCAAGATGGTGGAGTAGAAGGACACACATATGCTAGCTCCGAAACCACAGCCTATAAAATATCTGTAAAGAAGAACTCCTAACAAATTCTGGAGCAGTGGAAGCCACAGAACAACGGAGTGGAGGAGATTTCTGTTCCAGAAAGACTTGAAAAACCCTCACCAAAGGTCCGTCACGCATGGGACCAGAGTGAAGCCCAGCCCTGCCTTGGCCATGCGGCATTGAGAGGAGCAGATCCAAGCAGACTTCAGGGACGGAATCTCCTGCGGTCACGAAGGTCCCTCAACCCACAGGCGCACAGGTCAGTGAGAGAGACTGTTTGGTGGGCTGAGAGGGGAGAAGGGTGTCTCCATAACTCAGGCCCCCTCAGGAGGCAGTGGCAGAGGCAGCGGCAGCCAGTGACTCCCAGAGCAGGCAGGAGCTGGGGTCCATTACTGAAGGTCTCCGCATAAACCCCCTGAGGGAACTGAGCCTGGGAGGCAGCCCTGCCTCCACCTGAGCACTAGAACTTAAGCTCACATTGAATAGCAGCCAGGCCCGCCCACTGAAAGCCCTGAGGCTGGGGAGCAGAATTTGAATCTCAGAGCCCAAGCACTAGCTGGGCAGATCTAGGTGGGGGTGGAGAGAAATCTCGGAAGTCAAGTAACTGGCTGGGAAAATACCCAGAAAAGGGGGAAAAAATAAGACCATAGAAGATTACTTTCTTGGTGACCAGATATCTCCTCCCATCCTTTCAGATGAGGAAGAACAATCCTTACCATCAGGGAAAGACATAGAAGTCAAGGCTTCTGTATCCCAAACATCCAAAATAAATATTCAATGGGCTCAGGCCATGGAAGAGCTCAAAAAGGATTTTGAAAATCAAGTGAGAGAGGTGGAGGAAAAACTGGGAAGAGAAATGAGAGAGAAAAAATAACACCTTGAAAAGTAGGCTAACTCAATTGGCAAAAGAGGTTCAAAAAGCCAATGAGGAGAAGAATGCTTTC
>CM053770.1:161701693-161792199 GCA_028658325.1 Potorous gilbertii
GTTAGTCTTACACAACACGACTATTATGGAAGTCATTTGCAAAACTTCACAGATATGGAATTATTGCCTTCCCAAAGAGAATGGGTGGGGAGGGAGGGATGAAGAGAAGTTGGAACTCAAAATTTTAGGAACAACTGTTGAGTATTGTTCTTTCAACTAGGAAATAACAAATACAGGTAATGGGGTATAAAAAGTTATCTTGCCCTAAAGGACAAAAGAGAAGATGGGGAGAAGGGAAGGGAGGGTGTTAGAAGGAAGAACAGATTGGTGATAGGGGTAATTAGAATGCTTGGTATTTTGGGGTGGGGGAAGGGGAGAAATAGGGAGAAAATTTGGAACCCAAAATTTTGTGGAAATGAATGTTGAAAACTTAAATAAATTTAAATTAAAAAAAAAAAACAAGTGATCATCCATCTTTGTCTATTATAAGAGGTCTAGTATAACCTTTGCTGATATTATGCTTTGCTTCTTGGACTTCGAAGTGTGATGGAAAGAGGAAGAGAAAGACTTGGAATCAGGAGACCTGAATTCGAACAGCTCTGCCACTTACTAACGGCAGAACATAAGGCAAATCACAGAATCACACAATTTTAACTTGCAAAAGACCTCACAGGATGCTCCCCAATCCAACATGGACTTGGACAGAGCTTCCCTCTCCAGTGTCCCCAACAAGTGACCATCTGGTCTTCAGGCAGACAAGTTGAAAAATAATTCTAGGGCTAAGTGGCACAGCGTATAGAGGACCAGCCCTGGACGACCTAAGTTTAAATTTAGCCTCAGAAACTTACTAGCTGTGTGACCCAGGGCAAGTGACTTAACCCTGATTGCTTTAAAAAAAATACTAGTAATAACTCTAATGGTAAGAAAGCTTTTCCTGTAATCCAATCAAAATGTGTCTCTTTGCAACTTTCAGCCACAATTCTCAGTTCTGCTCTCTGAGGTCAGATTGAATAAGTCGAAGCTCCTTTCTACATGGTAGCCCCTCAAATATTTGAACACAGCTAAACAATCCCAGCTCCTTTTGATTCTCATAGAGGATGGCAGTAAGACCCACCTCATAGAGTTGTGGTTAGCATCAAAGAGATAACGTATTTAAATATGTTGAGAATTTTAAAATGCAACATAAATGTCAGATACTATCATTGTAATTATTAGCATTAAACTGAATTTCATATGGCATGGTCTGCAATCCTTCATCATCCTCCTCTGGACACACTAGAACTGAACATAATATTTAAATGCTGTCTGAACAGTGTGATCAGAGGGCAGTGAGACCATTATCTCATATATTTTGAATTTTGCTCCTTCTTCCACATACCCTAAGGTCTCATACTTTTTTGGCTACCATATCATGTTCTTTATTCTGTTTGACCTCGGAGGGAAGAACTAGGGGCAATGGGCAGAAGTCACAGAGATTCCAATTTAGACTGATATAAGGAAAAGTTTCCTGACAGCTGGAACTGTCCAAAAATGTTTCAAGTTGCTTCAGCAGGCAGTTGTTTTCCTCTCTCTACAGGCCTTCAGGCAAAGGCCAAATGACCACTTCTCAGAATGTTTGAAGAGAAGAGCATTTCCCATGTTTTTGTTGATGTGGAGCCTGCTTAAGTGCTTGTGCTCATGAAGAAGGAATGTCTATCTAATATAACTAAAACTGGTTCAGTATCACCATGAAGACTACCAAGTTTGAGGAGCAGCTAGGTGGTGCAGTGGATAGAGCACCAGGGCAGGAGTCAGGAGGACCTGAGTTCAAATCTCACCTCAGACACTTGATACTCACTAGCTGTGTGACCTTGGGCAAGTCACTTAACCCCAACTGCCTCATCCTGGGTCATTTCCAGTCATCCTGATGAATATCTGGCCACTGGATTCAGATGCTCTGGAGGAGAAGAGAGGCTGGTGACCTGCATAGCCCTCCCTCACTCAGAACAAAGTCAAGTGCAAGTCATGTCATTATTTCTCTGATGGCGTGGTCTTCTTCAGCAACGAAGGATGAACACACACACACACCATGTTTGAAAATGGAGCAACCATGAGGCCTGAAGAAGTAACCTTGACTCTCTGATGACTTAGAGCACTTTGAGCATCAATATGAAATATTGTGCCCAGTAAGTGGGTATGGAATAAATTTAAAAAGGGATTTAGGAAACACAATCACCCAGTCCCACTGATATCTTTCATTTCTCACTTACAGGAAGAGATCATGAATTTAGAGATGTCATCCCTATGTGTCTATATTCATATTATTTTATTATAATCGTTTCCCTTCCAAGAGCCCATGGGTATTTTTTAAACTTGCTTTTTGATAAGTGAGAATAATTTGATATCTTGGAGGTAAAAGAGGAAATAAAAGACATAGAACTGAGAAGTCAAATATGAATATAATTTTGCATTCCAAACTTCATTCGTGAGCTCTGTACTTTATTATCTCTCAGTCATGGAAATGTGGGGCTAGTTTTGTGTATCAGGGCTGGATTTGGGACTGTGAAAGCTTCATGACTTATGTGGAGGCCTTCAAAAAGCTGCTATTGCCTGAGAGTGCCCTAGAAAGGCTTCTTAAGTTTTGTTTTTAAAAACAAATCCTTTATAAATAACAAGACCTTCTATGATTCAGACCAGGGACTTCATTTTCTTAAATTAAAGAAAAGAATGTTATAGAGGGGATTCCTGTTCAGGTATAAACTGAGTGAGATGGCTATTTAGGTTCCTTCCAGGTCTGAGATTCTGTGATACTCTAGAAATAGTATTGTTTTGATTTTGAAGAGTAATACCTTACTTATCCAGCAACTTTAACTCTAAAACAAGATTGCCAGTTGCACAGGGTCAAAGGAAAGGATGTCAACTAGATGAGAAATCAAAGTATTCCTCCCCTTAACTCAAAGTATTCCTCAGGTTTTCATTCACAGCCTATTTACTCCTGCTTAAGATACAACTCTAACAAATTTGACTATTTGATTTCCCAGACCACAGAAACTTAGAACAAGTAAATAATATGGAAAAGTACTATTGGAGGCAGGAACAACTAAAAGCACCCAGAAGGGATGATAACAAATGAAGAGACAGAAAAACTGTAAGAATCAGAAACAAGACCTTAAAATAGGCGGCAGTTTGGTCCAGTTCGTATGACGACAAACTCATCTCCATAAGCCTCCAAAGATATAGTATAGCACAATAATTGAAATTCATAGTGAAGAGTCTGAGTTATAAAGAAAATGTTATGATGTTAATTAGTAGTTAGGTGGCACAGTGAATAGAGTGCTGGACCTACAGTCAGGAAGATCTGAGTTAAAATTCTGTCTTAGATACTTACTAGTTATGTGTAAATCACTTCAGCTATTTGCCTCAATTTCTTCAACTTCAAAATGGGGGGTAATAGCACTTATTCTCCTCCCCCTGCCAGCCTTGTTGTGAGGACTTAAACTTAAAACACTTAAAAGCACTTAGCATAGTTCCTGACACATAGTATGTACTACATAATTAGTATTATTAACATCTAAATTCAAATCCAGCCTTAGACACTAGCTGTGTGACCCTCGGCTAAACCACTTTACCTTTAAAGCCTCAGGTTCTTTATCTTTAAAATGGGGATAATGACAGTACCCACCTCTCAGGGTTGTTATAAGGATCAAATGGTATCTTATTTGTAAAATACTTTGCAAACTAAAGCACCAGATAAATGCCAGCTATCATTAACACCAGAGGGAGATGGGGAAAGAAAGGCACAATAGATGAAGACCCAGGTTCGGTTCTCCCCTATATAACTTGTTGCATGTGTAACCTTTGGTGAGCTACTTCTTCTCTGGGGACTCAGTTAGGGAAACGACAACACAGACACTGGTTTCACAATTAGAAAGTGTTGGTTTCAAATTAATGAACGATCTTTAATGCGTTCTTGGCAGTTCTAGAGCCTGTGATCCTAAATGATCTCCAAGGTTCCTTCCCCATTCTATAAGTCTGTGAAATATGAGCACTGATACTTGAAGACAACCATATTTTGGTTGTGGTTCAGTAGTTTCACTCACGTCTGACTCTCTGTGATTCCATTTGGCAAGGATATTGGAGTGCTTTGCCATTTCCTCCTCCAGCCCATTTTACAGATGAAGAAACTGAGGCAAACAAAATTAAATTATTTGCCCCTCATCATACAGTCAGTAAAAATATCTGAAGTCACATTTGAACTCAGGTCTTCCTGACTCCAGGAAGACTCTATCCACTCGGTCACCTAGCTGTCCCTCCCATAATTTTAGGATGAAACAAAACAAAACAAAAAAAATCAAACAAATTGTATTTCACATACAAACAAACAAATAAATGGATGGATATTCCAAAATTTGTCTACTCACTTCTCAATGATTCACCATACAGATTTTCTGGAGTTACTGGGAGTTTTCTTCTCATAGCACAAAGTTAGACTATTACATTGGATAATAAATCCCCAGAGAGCACAAATAACGACAACCATTTATTTATATAGAGCACTTTACAGTTTACAAAGGACTCTTGCTTTGCTTAGCTCATTTAATTACCATGACAACCCTGGAAGGTAGACTAGATTTTTTTGTTTGTTTGGTTGGTTTTGGTTTTGTTTTTGTTTTTAGGAATGAAGAAACTGAGACCCAGGGAAATTAAAGTGCTTAAGGTTTTTGGAACTAGCTCAGAGCACAGAATTGGATGGCACTTTAGAAGCATCTAATCTAACCTCATTTGGGGGGAAAACAATGCCACCTGGGTTGTAAAGATCAGAGGTAGGATTTGAACCAGGTCCTCTGACTCCACAGCCAATGTTCTCTCCACTGTATCATACCGACTCCTTTAGGAGACAAAGGCTAAAATCCTGAATCTCAAACTCTTGGTTAAATGCTTTTTTCCTAGTATTCTCTCCTGTCTCCCTGAAATTATCTGCCCAGTACTAGGCACAGTGTCATATACAACTGGTAAAAAAAAAAATAATAATACTTCTCTCTAACATTAGTGGTTGTATCCCCTTTGGCAGCAGAATCTTAGGGCCGAACAGGACTTATTAGGTTATCTCATCCAATCCAGATCAAAAGCTACCCTACAAGGTACCCACCTAATGGGGAATGACAACAAATTGTAGTACATGAATGTAATGGAATATTACTATGCCCATAGGAAATGACAAGTGGACCATTTCAAAGGAAACCAGGGAGACTTCCCTGAACTGATACAAAATGAAATGAGCAGAAGGAGTAAAAACAATTTATACTATGACACCATTATATAGAAAAACAACTTTAAATGATTTTAGAACTCTGATCAATAAAAGGATAAACCATGAGACTAGAGGCCTGAAGATGAAACATATCATTCACCTCAGGTCAGAGAAGTGATTGACTTAAAAATGCACAATGAAGCATACATTTTTAGACATGGCCAATTTAAAAATTTGTTTCGCTGGACTGCATACTTATTTTGAGGGTATTTTTTAATTGTTTTGGGGGAAGGCAGTGAGTGGAAGAGATAATTAATGTTTATAAAGATTAAATAAATAAATTAAAAGCCCCTCCCCCAACAACAATGACAAGTGGTCCTCCTTCCTTTGCTTAAACAACTCTAATGATAAAAACTTATTACTTCCTGTGGCCCCCCATTCCATTTAGTTAAATCCCGCTAATCGCTGGAAATTTTTTTTCTTTATTTTAAGCCAAAATTCTCCTCTCTGTGATTCCCAGGGGTTAGATAAAATAAATCTAATCCCCTTTCCACACAACAGCCCTCCAAAAGCTTGTATATGGCTTGTATATGTTCTCTGCCCTTCCACCAACACTAATCCATCCCACCCCCTTATGTCTTTTATTCACCAAACACAGAGTCCCTAGTTCCATCAGTCAAGCATATGGGTCAGGCCAGTCCCTACCCAAGAGAATGTGAATGGAATGTGCTAGAGGCAGCCTTTAGGGAGAGAGAAGGGAGGATAAGAGGTAGCTTGTATATGAGAGATAGAATTACTTACCTGTGTTCCACTCGTGGTCACAGCTGCCCCAGGGAAGGTCGATGGTGAAGGAGCTGAAGAGGTAGAAGAAGGCCCAGGCCAGAACAATGATGTAGTAGAAGTTGAGGAGGATGACAATCACCTGGGAGGCATAACCAATGCCTGGGGAGCACAGAACAGAGGACAGAGGAAAGACCTGAAATCAAATGAGCATCCAATTCACTCACTCCCAAGTGACTCGTCTAGCGCAGTAAGTGGCCAAGGGAAAAGTCAAATCTAGCTTCTCCGCCTGCATAGTCAGAGGTCTTTTAGCTTCACCGCACAATGGGCATCTGGAGTATCTGAGGACTCGTCCTCTTCCCAAACCTACCTTGAAGAAAGTTTTGCTCCTAGTGTTAAGGTCTTATTACCACCTGAGCTACTGATACCTTCCATTCCTGTCCCAACCTCCAAAAAATCAGTCCCCTTGTTCCTTTGGTTCATAAGCATGACCTTTTGCTTCATAGTTTTTTTCCCTCAGCATATCTCTCCAGTTGCTCTTGCCCCTAAAATATTTCCTTAAATTCACCAATTCACAATTATTAGCATTTACAAGTTGCAGCACCCATGAAATAAGTCCAAACAGGTTTTATAGAACTTGAATGGTAAACAAAAAGTAAATGGCACAATCCTTGTATCCCTTACTCCCTTATCCCTTCTCCTTTGTTCCTAATGTCTACTTCCTTGCTCCCCTGTCAAGTAAAGTCAATCCCATTTACAAAATAAACTAGCTGAGTTCCAACTGGAAATATTCACCTCTTCTTGACCTTGACATTCTTTCTAATCATCCCAATTTTCCCAGACTAGCTTTACAACACCAGTGCTCATGCTCTGGATCGGGACTTCAGGTACTTACCCTCAAAGATGGGGCAGATCTTTCTCCAGGCTGTGACACCCCCCTGGCTAGTATACTGACCCAGTGCCGTCTCCAGGAGAAAAACAGGAATGCCACAGGTGAAGAGGAAGATGAGGTAGGGTATGAAAAAGGCACCTATGGGGGATGAGTTGGGGAAAACTGTATCTTATAATTTGCACTGTCTCTAATGTCTCATTATCCTTTCCCATCCCCCTACATCATGCCATTCTGAGCACCCATTTGTGGCCTGCAGACCTTGCAACCCATTTTTCCATGGCAACTTTTCCTCCCACAGCCCCCACCCCACCCCCAAGTAACCTACTTTCAACCCAAGACAGGCAGAACACAATCATTCCTCAGTGTGAACTAGCTCAGGGAGCTAGTTTGCACATAGCTCTAACAAAGGGAACTGGCATCATAGGAGAGAACAAGGCAGCTACCACCCTTTCAGTCCTGTGACTTTTTTCACTATGAAAAGTCAATCTACCCCTACCAAGGTTTTTCCCCCAACAAGTTCTAACCCTTCCCTAAAACAATGCATCAAATAATTGAAAGCCAGGGTAAATTTAGCACAACCTACAATTTGTAACCCCTTTCAAGGCTTGCTGCTGCCTTCAGTGGCTGGAATCCCAATCCCCTTTTCCCATTCTTTTCATGAGTATTGAATGTGACAAATATCCTGAGACCAGAAACATAGTTATTTTTCCACCTGCTGGCATGAGAATGGGGGATGGGGTGGTTTGGAAGCAGGAACAGAGAACTGGTACAATAAAAATAAGACTATGCTCCTAGTATCTTACCACCAGACAAAAGTTTTCCATCTCTTTCTGCTACTACTACCCCAGGGAATGGGACCACAGAAGAGAGGCACATCTCCATCTTTCATTAGAATCTAATCTGTACACTACTAAGAAGTTATTTGACATATTGACAGGAAAACTGGCCTCAAAATCAGAGAGAGTTGGTTTGAAGTTCCACCTCTGACATATACCACATGACTCTGAGCAAGTCATTTAGCCTAATGCCCCAGAACCCTCCATAACCTGATACCTTCCTATCTTTCTGGTCTTTTTACTCCTTAAACCCACCCCACTCTCACCACCACCTTGTACTCTTACATCCAGTAACATTGGTCTTCTGTCCATTGAACTAGCTGCTTTGTCTCCTGACTCCCAGAATTTTCATTTACTGTCATCCACCCTTGGGATGCCCTGCCTTTTCATCTTTGCCTCATGATTTTCCTGATTTCCTACAAGTCTCAGTTAAAATTTCAACATCTGAAAGAAACTTTTCTTGATCTCTTTTAATGTCAGTGCCTTCCCTATTGGGTGTCTCCAACTGATCTTCTATCTATCTTGTTTGTATATAGCTATTTGCATGTTGTCTCTCTCATTAGAGTGTAAGCTCCTTGAGAGCAGAAACAGCCTTTTTGCCTTTCTTTTCATTTCTAGCCCTGAGCATTTTGCCTGGCATAGAGTTCTATTGACTGTTACAAAATGTCAAGAAGGCTCAGACCTACATTGATCAAGGAATTTTCCTCACTTGGAACTTCCCTATACCTATGAAATCACAGGTTCAGCCTACTGATAGGGAAGAAAAAGAATCTGACCAAAGATCGTGTGTTCTATAAGAACAATAAGTGTGAAGGATCAAAGTCCCAAAAAAACAAGATTCTGTAATTTTTAGTCCTTACCCTAAATCTCTAACTTCTACTGTACATCCCTAATGCAGAATCTAGGAAGGAGAAACCCCAACACTGTTCTTCTGGAGACCAAGAAACGAAAAATACTTTCAATTAAGTGCAATATGTCCACAAATCAATCAAAACTGGGTTGAGGGGAAGGAGTAGAGAAGGGCAAAACAAACATCTGGTAATGCCAGTCAGCCTAGCAGGGGTAAGACTAAGCACATTCTCTAGGGTTCTCTAACAGTATGAAGTAGGGAGAGAAATACTGGCCTAATCCCAACCCCTCAGTCCCTCCCCATCTTTTCCACTCTGGGCTATTTCCCAAGAAGTCAAGACAATATTTAACCTTACAGCCCTGTTCCGTTCCCTTCCTCCTTAGCCTCTTGAAAGAAGTGCCCAACAGTGTGCTGGACAGACCAAAGTCTAAACCTGCTGGGTAGAGCAAGGCAAGGATAGAGGAAGGGATGACAAAGCTAGAATACAGTCTAATAGAATAGATAGATGAGGGAGCACTCATCCTCCTTTCTCTTGAAGTACCCTGCCTTTAAAACACTTCAGGAAAATGTCACCAAGATAATTTCTAACAGGAAATAGAGTTGATTCAGTGATAGAAATGGGATTCCCAGACACCTCTTCTCCAACATACACATTATACACTATGCCAACAACCCTCCCTTTACCCTAAAACTTTAGGCAATTTTTCCTGGGTGGTAGGAGATACACATACCACCACCAGTACTGCCATCACCACCACTGCCACCATCACCACCACCACCCAAGGAAAGAGACCCACTACTGATTCTCTTTACTAAGAGAAATATTCCTCTTGAGAGACAGGGCTGCCAGTGTCCTATTCAACTCTTAAATGCTATAATTCTCTTAGAGGTAATCCAAAGAGGATGAATGAGAGTAAAACAGCAAGGTTACACTTCCAGTTTGAACTCTATAACACAAGTTTCCATGACTTTCCCAGAACTCTCAAGTCCTCTGGAAATCCCAATCCTATTGGAGAAACATATTTACTATCTTTCTATCTATCTATCTTTCCATCTGTCTGTCTGTCTTTCTGTCTGTTTTTCTGTCTGTTGTCGGTGTCTATAAGAACATTAAAGATAGTCAGGGAGGATGGACTGAAGGGATGGCAAGTCAATTGCAAAACCACTTCACCTAGTTTTCTAGGTCAGGTACTCCATTCTCCCCTAGTCACATGTCCTTCCAACTATGAGCTGGCTAAGGGCCATGACTCCAGAGGCTTTACTCTGCTCTCTGGAAATGTGTAAAGTAAGATGGGTAAAAGCCTTCACCACCCCTGAAATTCCAACCCCCTGAATGAAATTAGATCTGAGAAAATGTAATATAAACCCAATTTCTGTCAAACAGAGCCATTTTTCAGGGAGTTTAAAAAAGCACTGGACTTGGAGTTTAGGGGACCAGCATCTGAACCCCCTGGTCTGAGTGACCCCAAGGTAGACATAATACCAATGTATTTCAATTTCCTAATCTGTCAAATGGATATAAAAATATTTGCCCTACCTATACCTCATAGGGTTGTTGTGGAGAAAGTAGAACTTCATAAACTTTCTAAGCATGAGCTACCATTATTTCCAACCTAATCAATCATTCCTTTCCAGGATTCTCCTTTCCCTTTGAAAATGATTTCAAGGACCTAGGTTCATTTGGCTCTCATTCTTTCACCTACCTGGGTATGGGAGTTCGGGAGGAAGAGGGAAGATGGTACTACCAAGGGAAGAAAAGAAGTACAAAGGTAAATTTTGTCTCCTGTGACTACCCTGTTTACCTTCAACTATGCACATAAAACCAAAACGCTCTGTATACAGAAAATTTCGTCCTATGTGATTAAGCAGGCAAAAAGCTTAGCAGTCAATACTAGTCATTGTAACCATTTCATCAGGGTGGGGATCTGATTAGGAACAGAGGACCACAGAGAGGGACAGTAACTTGAGTAAAATAAAAAAATAAACAGGAAAACTGAAATACCGATATATACAGCCAAATGGTAGTATATGCAGGGAGTCTTACGTTTGGGTTTGCGGCAGGGGGTTTAGTATAGTATTCAAATAGTGGTTCTTGGAGCTTTTCAGTCCCCTAAGAACTCCCCCACACAAATACTTACTACCTCACTGCCAACTCTATAGCTCATCTCTTTTCCTTAGTATTCATAGCAGCAGATCTTTAAGTCTGAGAAGGTAGGAAAAGGGTATAGAAGTAGACATAGCCCTTTCAGGTAAAATATAGTTTGTTAACAGATTTTCAAAACTCTACAATACCAATTTCCATGATTGTCAAGAATTATTCTGCAGTGATCCTGGAAGACCCAAAAAGACTAAGAGGAAACAAAATAGACAATCAAGAAAATTCACTCACTCCATTGCCTCGCAATTGTATAACAAAGTTTTCTTATATAGAGGCATCCCTCTTTCTAGGGAAAACAAGGTGAACATAGAATGAAGAATGACTGTATATTTCTGCAAGTGAGCCCCCACTCTATCAGGGGCAGGCTTCCTGGGGGAGTTTGATATATTTAGAGATGAGAAAGCAATCAGTTGGCTGGAGAATAAAAACAGACAAACATGGAGACTGGTCCAGGCTCTCTAAGATCAGCAATTCATGTCTCCAAATGAGGAAGGCACTCTCCTTGTTTACCTATGGTCCCATTAATCAAAGTTTTTAGAATAAATATTGACAAGGGGTTCTATTTCTGATCAACCTATCAGATCAGCCTTTTTAGTTTGGGACTGAGGGACTTCAGCAAGGATCTTCTAAATACAGAGTCAAAGACCATTTCCCCAAAGGCCCAGGATCTCAATAATATTCTCTGCTCTCGAATTCTACTTTTCCAAAGGTGGTCCTTATGTTTCTACGCCATGATCCACAGAGAATTCTAACTTGGCCCAAATACTCCAAGGCAAATGGGTTCATTCTGTCCTTTCCTTCCCTTTCTTCACCCCATTCCTGCCAATTCCTAGGCCAAAGATCACCCAATTCCAAAGAGGCTTGAAGAAATCAGCTTCCCCACCTAATCCTCTTTGTGCCAATGTGAGGGGCTAAGCGGGTTATTCAATCTCAAAGGTTCTTGAGCTCCAATTAAATCCTCCAGACCCCCAGTACAATTACAGCAGCTGAGGTGCTTAAATGAGGCTCCCCCTGACAAAGCCATAAACGGTCCTCTAGGTACAGCATAGAAGAAGATCTCAAGGAGAAAAAAAAACTAGAATAATGTCCACCCAGAAACAAAGGCTTCTGTCTGTCCCTTTGCAAAAGTGTCAGTCAGCTTACAGGTCTTGAAACAAATGCTTAAGTCCCCAAAGAGACTGACCTCTTCCTGTACCTGTATTCATAATCCCCCATCCATATTGAACCTACTCTACACACCTCCCACAACCTCAGGCATTAAGTGTTTGGAGGTACACACCAGATGAAATAGACTAATTTTAGCTATAACCTACTTCTCAATCACTGAGAAAGAGAAATACAATACTTTTCATTGGTCCAGACTGGCAGCAATACCTATGGCAGGTTACAAGTACCACCAAAGGATATTTGAGCCCTTGAATTCTGTGGAGGAACCCGCTGAATTCCATCTATTACATCTGTCTATCCTACATCCATGCCCTCTCCAAACATTTCTAATCCAGGGAGGTTACACAAGCCTGGCTTTGAACCCTTCCCCACTTGACCTTTACATGGTAATCTGTGAATTTGTGTGCCCTATTAAGCCCGATAGTTAACCCAGGTATCCATGCATTTCCTTTAAGGTTCTCTAAGCTAGGGTACCACATGAAAGAGAGTAGCAGGAATTAAAATAAGTTATCCTGAAACCACTTTTCATTATTCAGAATTTCTATAAGAGTTGCTATAAAATATAATATAATATATTCTATAAAATTTCTATAAGAGTCAGAAAGTAGAGTTTTAACCAGATCATGGATAAAGGAGATTATGAAAGACAAAATAGACAATTTTGATTGCATAAAATATAAGTTATTGTACAAACTAAACCAATGAAGAGTGAAGACAAGTTATCAAATGAAATAAATACTTACAGCAAATATCATCAAGAAAATCTGATCTCCAAAATATATACAGAAATTGATGCTAACATATAAAAGCGAAAAAATTTTCCCCAATAGATAAGTGATCTGAACAATTTTCTAAAGAATGATTACAAACTCTAAGAAACCATTTGAAGACATGCTTCAGATTACTAATAATAATAGAAACGCAAATTGAAACAACTCTGAGGTTTCACATCATAGTCTCTAAATTAAAAAGATAGACCAAAAATGGGAATAGTCATTGTTGTCAGGATGATGGGAAGACAGGTATACTAATATAGTTTTGGTAATGTTGTGAGTTAATCTAACTGCTCTGGTGAGCAATTAAGAACATGGTAAATGCAAGGACCTAAAAAATTCCCACTGAACTTTTGAGGCAAAATGTCTTCCACATCCAGAGAAAGAACTGTGGAACTGGATCGCAAAATGAAGCAAAACATTTTCTTTTGTATCATGTTTTGTTTTGTTTTATGGTTTCTTCCGATCATTTTAATTCTTCTATTTAACATGACTAAGGTGAAAACGTATTTAATAGAAATGTATGTGTGGAACCTATATAAGATTGCACACCATCTCAAGGAGGGAGGAGGGAGGAGGGAAGGAGGGAGGAAGGAAGGGGAAAAAATGTAAGATATATGGAAGTGATTCTAGAACACTAAAAACAAATAAAATAATTTTTTTTCAAAATGATGCAAGAAACATGACTAAACTGTCCATTATCCTTTGACCCAGAGATCCTACTGCTTGGCCTTTGTCCCCAAGGAGGTCAAGGATAGAAATGTACACACCAATATATTTATAGCATTACTTTTTGTAGTAGCAAAATTCTGGAAACAAAGTTGATGTTCATCAGTTAGGTAGGAGCTAAACAGATGTGTTACATGAATGCAATAAAATATTGCCATGCTATAAGAAACTAAATATGAAGAATACAGGGAATATGAGAAGTTACATGAACTGAAGTGAGTCAGAACAAAGAAAACAAGATACACAATGACTACAATATGGAAAGAAAAAATGAAACTAACTATAATGATCAAACTTGGTCTCAAACAGGACAGAAAACAATGTATCTCTCGCTTCTTTGAAAAAGTAGGACACAATGAGCGTAGAGTACGTTGTCAAACTCAGTAGATTAGTATTACTTAACTACTTCCCTCTCTCTCCGCTCAACTTTGCTTTTATTCTTTGTTAGAGATTATGACCTACTGAGGAGAGGAGAGGTGAAAGGGAACATCAGGCAATGAAGGTGATCTGAAAATAAAATACATAAATTATATATTTTAGAGTCAATGTATAGGATTATTCTTTAACCTGCTCTGAGGATCACGTCATACTTTGTACATTTGCAACGATAATTAAAAAAGCAGTTGATGGTGGAGCTGTGGAAACACAGAAACACTAATGCATTGTTTGTGGAACTGTGGATAGGTCAAACCATTCTGGATAACCATTTGGAATCATGTAAGAAACATAACTAAACTACACATACTTTTTGACCCCATGGGGGTAAGAGACAGAAATGAAGGTCGAATAAATGAAGGTCCAAAATGAATAAAATGAAATGCTGCTGTGTTATAAGAAATTAAGTATATGAAGACCACAGAGAAACATGAGAAGACATATGTGAAATGATGTATAGTGAAGTAAAAAGAACAAGGAAATCAACATGCCCAATGACTACAAAAGTGTAACTGATAGCAAGGCCAAACAAACAACAAAAAAAGTCCAAACCTAGAAAGAAAATGGGTGCTCATTGAGTCAGGAATGGGTTTTTAAAAAGTGGTATGTTTTTTCAAATTGTATTATACAATTAGAAATGATAAATATGAGAAATATAGAGAAACAGGAAGATTGTACGAATCAATGCAAAGTAAAACAAATTAACATAATGGGAAAAAAAATAATTTCATGCCCAACTACAACAATAAAAATGTAAAAAAAATTACCAAAAGGAAGCCAAACTGTAAGTAACTGAAAAACAAATGAAGATCCTAGAGAACAGACAACAACTCTTCTCACAGCAGAGAAGTGGGAGACTAGTGGGTCAGAATATTGTATACAGTGTCAAATGTATCCACTATATCAAATGTCTTTAACTGTTTTTCTTTGTTAAATGGGAGACTAGAAAGGTTTTGTTTTTTCTAGAAATCACTGCTATGTGATAACAAAATGCATTAATAAAACACAGCTAAAAGTTCTTTTTTTTAAAGGGGGAGAGCAGAGCCATAATTTTTGGGAAATATACATTCATTTTGGTGAAAAACACCACAGATGTCCTAAAATACTGCAATTACTTTTGCTAAGTGCAGAGAGGTAACATCACATGAAACCAGCCTCAGAATTATGAAGACCTGAGTTCAAGTCCACCTCTGATACATACTGACTGTATGAACCTAGCTAGGCAAGCCACTTAACCGCTAAGTGCCCAGGCAAATTCCTAAATTGCAGAGCCCTGGCTTATTCTCACTAAGAGTTCCCTATATCAATAAAATCACAGACAGAAAAAAAATGCTAAAAATCAATTACCTCTCTGCTTCTGAAGGGCTGAGCGCGCTGTTCTTCAGCCACTCTAAAGTTCATCAAAGGACAAAACCCCTGTCACCCTGATCTAGTTATAGTTACAGTTCTGAAGGGGAGAAACACCCAACCAGCATGGATACCCTAGAGAAGTAGAGTCAAGGATTACACTCCCCCTCCCTGATTTGTATTGGCTATCTCTAGGAAGCAAGAACCCCTAGTCCAAGAGGAGGTGGCTCAGCAGATCAAGGAAAGATACAAGAAAAAGTATGAGGAATCTCAAGACTTTAGGGCAGCTAAGCAATCACTGAGTACAGGAGATGGTAACAGTTTCCCTTCCTGGTGGGAGCTGGTGGATGCTCACCTCCCCCATTCTTGTAGCAGAGATAGGGGAACCTCCAGACATTTCCCAGCCCAATGATTTCCCCAGCTACAGACAGCACATATTCCAACTTGTTGTTCCAGTGACCCCGCTCTAGTGTGCCCTCCTCTTCTTCCTCCTCTTTCTCCTTTTCCACAACTGAATAAGTTGGTATCGTCTTTCCATTGCTGGTTGCACCAGGGATCCGGCTATCCATACCACCTGGAACAGAGATAGAAAATCTTATTATTGATTGGAAACCCTTAGAAATGAAAATCCCCAAGTTCCCCAAGTGCAGATGAAAGGAAGGAAGGAAGGAAGGAAGGAAGGAAGGAAAGAAAGAAAGAAAGAAAGAAAGAAAGAAAGAAAGAAAGAAAGAAAGAAAGAAAAATCCTACATCAGTGGTCACTTCTTCCATAGTATCTCCTACTGAGAAATATCTAAATGCTGCAGTTGCTGAAACCAACCCAGTCTACACCCCAAGATTCTCTATGCTGGTAAAACTTCCTTACTGCTAGAAGACATTCATTAAATCCAAAAGCCCAAACTGAGTTCCCCACAGATTCCCATGGATTATGTAGGGCATGTGAAGGCAGAAAGGGTCACATGACCACAGTAGTTATCAGGGTTCTGCTTTCAATGCAGTAACTAGCTTGCTACGTCTTGTAAAATGAGGAGAGCTGTGGTAGCATTGATAGTGTTTTCCATTGTGGAAGCCACATTCTAGGAAGGCCATGGATAAGATAAATAGCACCCAGAGCTGAGTAAACAGGACTATGAAGGACCTAAAGATTATACCATAAAAGAAGCACTTGAGAGAACTGGGGGTATTTAACTTAAAGAAGAGAAGGCTTGGGCAGGGGAGCATGATACTATCCTTCAAGTATGTGAAGGGTTGTCATGAGGGCGATGAGTGGGTAAGAATGCCAGGAAGAACTAAGTTCAGGCATTTATTTAGCTGCTCCACCTCAGCTTTCTCATCTATAAAATGGGGATAAATACCACCTTTTCCCACAGGGTTGTTACAAAGATCAAATGAGATGGAATTTGTATAGTAGTTTGCAAAATTTAAAGTACTATAAAATGCTTAGCATTGTTATTATTGATATTGCAGTGTGTGGTTTGGGCCCAGAAGGCAGAACTTCTCAACAACTGGGTTCAAATTATACAGAGATAGATTTAGAATTAATGTCAGAAAAAAATTCCTAAGCACCAGAGCAGTCCAAAAGTAGAACAGGTTGCCTCAGGAGTTTGTTGGTTCCCCTTCACTAAAGGTCTTCAAGCAGAGGTTGGATGACTAGCAGGTAGGTCTTTCTTTTTCCTCCATAGGATGGGGTGGGGGGAAGAGATGAATAGGAATAAAAAGCACTGTTGGGAAACTAAGGGGGTGAATGGAAAGAATTTGAGATCCTCCACTTTAGCTGTATTCAAGGGATAGGTGATTCCTACACCCAACTTCTAAAGGCCAAGAAGAGCGTATCAAAGTTTCTGGGTATACAAAAATGTGTATCATTCCCCTTCTTTACCACATCTTTGTCAAAGAGTACCCACTGGGTCCCCTGGAACAAGTTGAAAAAGAAGGTATGAGAGTTTCTAGATTATACCTAGAGCACCTGGAGATAACCAGTCTTAGAAACGTATTTTTCTCTATCCCTAGCACTATTATCGATATATACTTGGGGGCCCCTAACTACAAGTATCAACTGAGGATTCTGTTAATTCTACCCAGCAGTACCTCAAAAGGAAAGAGAACAGGAGAAAAGGGACAAGACATCATTTTTTACACCACAGAGGCCTTCAAGCATCTCTGCTTGTCCACTGTTAGGACCAAGGAAGCTAGCAGTGTTCATCTGGACAGAGACAAGAGCCATGCTTGGTAGTCAATATAACTTAGAAATGAAAAGAAGGGGTTCAGGTAATTATGGAGAGTTTAGGAAGGAAAGAATGAGCACTTTGGTCCTTTTCAAATACTGGTGTGTGAAAGCTCTCTTGGCTGGTCTTTTCCTTTCCCTCTCTTCCTGACGGATTTTTCTCAGGCAAAAACAGTTGTCAAGACTTGCTAGCTTCTCTCCAGTAAAACAATCTCTTCAGGGGTCTCTAAAGATGACTTGCTGCAGAGATTTTCCAGAGTTTCCTCCTGGAGCTAGTCATTGCTCCATTTCCTAGAAGAGATCAAGACCTTAGAGCCAGGAATCAGGCAACCCTTAATCACATAGCCAAAGAACTCAGGTGCCTTCACTTCACTTTGGGCTTCGTCTACCAAATCAGATTGTCCCCAAATCAAGCAGTCATAAACATATACATACACATATGTATAGATACATACATATATGTAGTACATCTGAAGGGAAAACACATCTAGAGGAAGGAGACATCATGTTTTATACACCTTCCCACAAATCATTTTTTCTACCTCTTTTTTTAAGAAAGAAAATCTTATTTTGGATGAACTCAATAACCTGAAGACCAGAATCAACTCTACAGAATGAGAGAGAGAGAGAATAGGGGAGACAGAGAGTGAGAGAGAGAGTGAGAGAGAGAGAGAGAGAGAGCAACAGAGAAACAAATAAGGAAATGTTACAGACCTTAAGAAAGGAGCTGCCAGGGGTCCAGCTAAGGGGGAGAAGAAGAATCCAAAGGGGAAGGTGCTGGCTATTTAAAGTATGGGTTGAGAACGCCTCTGCTGCACTGTAATTCTAAACTTTGCCCAACCCACATTCCGCCCTCCTACCCCCCCTCCCCACAGCCACCAACCAACTACCTCCACATGAGTGATTTTGCAGCTCAGAGTGTGAGTGTGTATATGGGTCTGTGTTTGTGTCTGTGTGTGTACACACTCTTCTAGATGATCCCAGTTGCCTGTGTACTTATCTAGAGGAAGTAGAGCTCTCCCTTGTGGGTCTACATGTATTTACAAAGCACATTTTATCTCTGTGTTTATCTTTCTCTATAGCCCATTCTCTTTACCTACCCCTACCTGAATTCACATCACCAGAATCATTTCTTACAGTATCGCTTGGGATATTTTTTTGTAAAGATGGAAGATGAGCCATGGTGGTCTCTATAATATAGAATGAACAGTTAGGTGGCATAGTGGATAGAGTGCCAGGCCTGAAGTCAGGAAAACTCATCTTCCTGAGTTCAAATCTAGCCCCAGGCACTTACCAGCTGTGTGACTGTGGGCAAGTCACTTAACCCTGTTTGCCTCAGTTCCTCATCTGTAAAATGAGCTGGAGACAGAAACAGCAAACCACTCTAGTATCTTTGCCAACAAAACCCCAACTGGGTTCACAAAGAGTTAGACGTAATTGAAGAAACTGAACAACAGCCCCAAAAACATATAAACAGTAGAACAAGTACTGAATATGTGCACAAGTTCTTTATTCAAAGAAAGTTTTCACACAAATATCAAGCATAAGTAAAAATGTAATTGCAGATTCTACAGTTGAAGATATTGAAATTTATATGCTTCTGCAAGGAAAGGCCAAGGAATCACTAAGCAGTGTATCAATTAGAAAAGGAACACTTCTTCAAGGTGGGAATTTGGGAATATTCTGTTGAGTTTGATATACCTACAGGACGTCCAAGGGCGATGTCAATGAAAAGGGGGAGTTTGGTGGGATGGGGAAGGAGAGATGGAATTCACTTACTGTGTGCCAGACACTTTTACAAATATTATCTTATTTGACTCTCTCCACAAGCCTGGGAAATAGAATGCTATGGTGATCCCCATTTCAAAACTGGAGAAAATGAGACAAGCAGAAGTTAAATGATTTGTCCAAGGTCACATAGGTAGCAAGTGTCTGAGGCTGGATTTGAACTCAGGTCTCCCTGATTCCAGGCCTAGCAGACTATCATCCACTGTGCCATCTAGGAAAGGATATAGGATGGAAGAAGACTTGGAAATGAGAGTAAAATGTTTGGATTAGTGAAGAATCGAGAATGAGCCTGAGAGAAGAAATGAAATCCAGCCTCATCACTCAATTGGAGCTGTCTTCTCTAAGTCGCCAGTGAATTCATACCTAATGGCCTTTTCTCAGTTCTCATTCTTGACCTCTATGAAACCCCTGACACTATCAATTACCCTCTTCTCCCAGGTACACTCTCTTCTCTAGGCTTTCTGACAACTGCTTTCTCTTGATTGTCCATCTTCTGGCTGCTCTGTCTTAGTTTCCTTTGTTCAAACTTCATCCAGTCAATCAATCAACAAGCATTTATTAAGTGCTTGCTGTTTACTAGGTGCTGTGCTAAATGCTATGGATACAAAGACAGTCACTACCCCCCAGGAACTCTAATGGGGGAAGATAACACATAAAGAGGAGCTAAGAAGCAGGGTGGGGAAAAAAGGTGAAGGTACAAACAGGAGGATGTTGATGAAGTCCACAGGTTAAGAAGCAAAGGTTGCAGAGGCTCTGGATGTCCCCCAAGCATCTGTCCTTGGCCCTCTTTTCTTCTGTCTCTATATTCTCTTGTCTGGTGGATCCAATTATGATTTTTATACAAATGATACTCAGATCTCAGTCACAACCTTCCCCCAGACTCACCTGCCCAAGTTCAAATCTGGCCTCAGACACTTATTGGCTATGTGATCTGGGCAAGTCACTTAGCCCTATTTACCTCAATTTCCTTATCTGTAAAATGATCTGGAGGAGGAAACGTCAAACTACTCCAGTATCTTTGCCAAGAAAACCCCAAGTAGGGTCACAAATTGACTCTAAAACAAAAACAACCTTCACCTATCCTGACCTCCACTTTCATATCACCTATTGCTGTTGGACATCTCAAATTAGATATCCTGTAGGCACATCCAACTCAACACATCCATAACAGAATATTCTCTTCCCCCCAAGAAACTGCCATTCTTTCAAAGTTCCCTTTTAGTGTTGAGAGAATCACTATCTCCCAGTCATCCAGGTTTACAACCTTATTGTCATTGCACTCTCTTACTCCATATATCCAATTTGTGGCCAAGTTTTATCATTTCTTCCTTCATATCTCTGATATACATTTCCTTCTCTCCACTCACGGAAACCTTCATCACCTTCCACCTTGAACACTCTTCTAATTGTTTTCCCTGCCTCAGGTCTTTAATACATCCTCCACTCAACTGCCAAAGTGATTTTACTAAAGTACAGATCTGACCATGTCACTCTCTGGCTCAATAAACTTCTTTCTCTCCTACCTGTGTGTATATACATAGATATATATAATATATAGGTATATACATATATATTTATGTATTTCTATGTATACATAAATATACATACACATATGTATGTATGTGTTTATATGCATGTATACCATCTATTTGGCCCTTCAAAACCAGCCCCCCTCCTACTTTTCCAGTTTTTTTATACTTTATACTCTGCCATCCAGTGACACTGGCCTCACTGTTTTTCACACATGACCCTCCATCTCTGTCCTCAGTACCTGGAATCCTTTCCCTCCCCACCTCTGGATCCTGCTTCCTGGGTTTCATAGTGTGTAGCACATAGTATGTGTCTCATAAATGTTGACTAACTAACCAGAAAGGATGACAGAAGGATGATTAGGGTGTTCTCCACTTCTTGGGCCCTTTCTAAAGTCATTAGAAAGCTTCAAGCCCATTCTTTGTCTCTCAACCTCCTGCCCTCATGCTATAAGACTTCACAGATTTGCAAAGGAGAGTGTTGATGGCAATTCACAACGCCTGTAGCCTTCCAAGTCTGGCAAGAATCAAACAAGACTAGACAAATACCAACCTAATTTCATCATCCATCAGTCCCCTAAAGATAAGCATCTATTAAGTGCCTTGTACGTTCTAGGCACTGATGAGACAATTATAAGTGAGGGAGATGCTTCTTTCCTCTCGTAGAATCCCAGAACATAGTCACAAATGATAAAGTTTTGATATGTCTGCACCCTGTGATCCCTTGGTGAGGTTCAATCTTCTTCGGGTCAAGTAGGAAACAACAGAGGTTGGCCGAACAAACAAACCATGTGTCTGGGGGCTTTAAATAGTTGAATGAATTTCATCAGTTCTAAGTTTAAGAGTTGGAAGAATCCAATCTCATGAGCAGTTCATGGGAGAGAATCCTATAGAAGGGACTTTCTCTTCCTTTCGGCCCCCAATGGACATGACATCAGAGCTATAATACCAGCTGGAGACAATGCACCCAACCAGGATCAGAGGCACACCAGAGAACAAACAAGGATATAGAGAGACAGTTGCCCAAGGAGGAAACATCAGAGAAGAGTGCCATCTATGGACTCAAGAAAGGGATCTAGGTGGTTCAATGGATTTGTGGTCTGGGTCTGGACTCAGGAAGACTTAAGTTCAAATTCAGTCTCAGACACTTACTAGCTATGTGCCCTTGGGCAAGTCACTTAGCCTCTGCCTCACTTTTCTCAACTATAAAATGGGAAAAATAATAGCACCTCCCTCCCAAGCTTGTTGTGAGAATCAAACGAGATAATATTTATAAAAAGTGTTTCGCATAGTCCTGGCATAGGAGGAAATGAGTGCCTCCTTCAAGAGAGGAGCAGACCCTGAAAGCCCAGCTAAGTGACTCTCCCAGGAAAGAAAGAGGCAACATTTGAGGGGAGGTTGTGTGAGGGCTCTACATAAAATAAAGGATTTTTACACCAAATAATGCCACATCATACAAGTGCTTCACTATCGTTGGACGAGCCTATTCTTTCCATGGACCCTACACACTTATATAAGAGGACATGGTAGGCTGGGGTGCGGGCAGCTGGCTAGAACAACTCTTCTTACTATATCATCTTAGTAAATGTCTTTCCTAAAGGCTAATACTGCTGTGGTTGTTCATGTGAAACACACCAGGTGGGGCTCATAAGCTATAGTAACAGGAGTAGCCACCCACAGTGTTGAAAGGCAATAGGTACCAAAGGGAAAGGCAGATCTGGGAAGTAAAAAACTAGTTAATAGTTTGCCTAAGAGAAAAGCAAATATGGGAAGTGAATAACTGATTTTAAAAAGGGGTGTCTGAAGACAAGCTTTGGATTTCTAGATCATAGTTAGAATAAAGGCATGACCGGCCTTGGGGATAGAATACATTTAATAAGGGCTAATAAAAATGTATTTGCTTGGAGTCTTTCATATCTAATCAAAAGATCTTTCAACTGAAAAGGAAAGGGAAAAGAGAAAATGACCCATGCCTATCCTATGAGCTTTAAACCTTTAAGCACCTACTGTGTGCCAGGTACTGTGTGAGATGCTGGATTATCTTATAAACATTTCATGTGTTACATGTTATATGTTATATGATGTTATTATAATATGATAATTTGTTGTCATTTTTCTCAAACCACCCCTAGGCATGTATTATTAACCCTATCTAGTGGGCACATGGGTAATTCTCTGCTTTGGCTCACAGAACTCCCAGGAATGAGCGTACAACAAGTGATCTGTTTTAATTTATCTCTATTAAATATTAATTAGATACCTGTTCTGTGAAAGGCACTGTGCTAGTTTGGGATATCTACTCAATTTCTCTCTGATTTTGGAGTTCTTTCCAACAATGCAGATGATAGACCATCGATACCCATGGGAAAGTCAACAAGGAATAATACTTCATATACATATATATATATATGTGTGTGTGTGTGTGTGTGTGTGTGTGTGTGCATGTGTATATATATATGTGTGTGTGTGTGCATGTGTATATATGTGTGTGTGTGCGTGTGTATATATGTGTGTGTGTGTATGTACATATATACATACATATACACACACATAAATATATATATGAAATATACTATGTGCCAAGTACTGTGCTAAGTGCTGAGAATACAGACACAAGCAGGAAGACAGGCCCTACCCTCAAGAAACTTACATTCTAATGGGGGAAGGTAACACATAAAAGAAAGCTGGAAAGGTTCCTTTCTAAGGAGGGGGCAGAGGTGAGAATGAAGGTCCACCATGAAGGTAGGAGGCACTGCAGAGACAATCTTGAAGGAGAGTCAAGAGCACAGCCTAGAAAGGAACAAAGGCATGGGAGGTCTGGGCATCTTACTTATACTGGAAGTTCTGGAAGGAACCAAGCAATAAGAGGGAGAAGTCACAGGTGTGAAGGATGCTTTCAATGTGTGAAATTCATAGCTGCAGTGAGGTCACAGAAGGAAGAGGTTTCTGGAGCAAAGAAAGTCCAGGAGCAGTCAGGAGCACAGCTTGAAGAATAAATGTCCAGCCTGTGTGACTCCTGTCCTTGACCTCCCAAAAGTTCCCCACAGGGATTCATCCAGGTACTGGAGACCTTCTTTACTTTCTCCTGCTACCTCAAGGTAACCTGAGGAGCACTCTGTCTCTCCATTCCTCTCTCATCATATCACCAGCCCCTCTTTTTTTCTGTCATATAACCCTCTGATGACACCTTTTACTCTTAGCGCTAGGAAAGGGATATATAAGCAACAAATGAAATAATCCCTGCTCTCAGATATTTTACATAATAATAATACTACTTCTGTATCTAAGACATAGGAATATCTGAACCCTTAAGGGGCCTCCACTGAGTCTTGGGGAAGGTTGGCCTTTAAAGAGAGGGGCCAGGTTCTTTCTTGTAGTCTCTGGCTCTTTATGCCAAATATTAAGTTTACCTCAAGTCTGAGGTCTTACCAAAAGGGATCAAGAGTTGTTTTAGAATCAATGTAGGAAGAAAATCTTGTATAAGACAGCTATTTATTTCTTACACAAAAGAAATTCTTAAAACACAAAAGACTCACAAGTTTATGTTAACAAAATCTTTTATCATTACAAATTAATCTATAAATCCTATTACACTCTTTCCAGAGGTTGATATTTAAAACATCAGGGGCCATCTCCTGTCATCCTGATCCATATTTTGCCACTGGACCCAGATGGTGCCAAAGGAGAAAGTGAGGCTAGTGACTTTACACAGAGCTCCATCTTTTAAATCCAATTCACTTGCAAGTCATGACATCACCTTCCAGATATCATAGTCCTCTTTGAGAATGAAGTACAAACAACAACATTTAAAACATCAAAGCATGAAACATTTTGGGGACTGTTGGGCAGTATTTCACCTACAGCTTAGCTCCATATTCACTACTTGAGCAGCCTCCTCAACATTCATATTTTTCTGGCAAGCCATATCATGAATTGGGCTCATCCTCCTGGTGGAGGTCATCTTCTCTGAGTACCAAGATTCTGCAGGGCAGATGACACTGACTGTAGAATCTAGGAACTGCTGAAATAACCACAGGACTCAAGAAGCCCATCTCTCGGGATTTCTGTTCAGTCATTTGTGTTCAAGAAAAGAAACACAATGCAGAAGAGACTGTCAGAGCCTTGAGATACAGTCTCAAACTCACCTGGATGAGCCTATGTATACTCCTGCTCCATGTGAGAGTAGCTGCCATAGCTGCTGGAGAGGAGGAGAGAGAGCCCTATTTTTGCAGGAAGTCCAATAAAAAGGCTTAAAGAGTCATCAAGACACACATTCAGAAGAAAAGAGAAGGAAAGGGAGAGTAGAAGTTCTCTGTTCTGTCCTCTTCAGTCTCCAACCCCCTTTGTCATTATCTAAGCCTCCAACCACCCAGTGCATTTGTTCTTATACACTTGCTGCTGAATGAAGGTGAAATCACATAACTGTTCTGATTAGTCTCCTGTAAGTTTATGTTGCACAACTGGGACCCTTACTGCTGCTATACCTCCCTTATCAACTCACTA
Source organism: Potorous gilbertii (assembly GCA_028658325.1). Classification (NCBI taxonomy): domain Eukaryota; kingdom Metazoa; phylum Chordata; class Mammalia; order Diprotodontia; family Potoroidae; genus Potorous; species Potorous gilbertii. Next base: position 161,726,874 of record CM053770.1, read on the forward strand.
TCTCATTCCCAACAGTGGTCCTTCCAAACCTTTTCATCCCTTCTCAACCCTTCCATGGCTCCCCTCTCCCCAGCACCCATTTCCTTATATTTTACAGAAAAAAAGAGATCACTCCCCCCCTCTTCTTTCCTCTTCTTCATCACCTATCACTAGGGTACGTTCTGCCATTTTCTCCTCCTCCAGCCCTGTCTCACATGCTGAAGCGGTCTTACTCGTTACAAAGACTTTACTTGTTCTAGAAATTCAATTACATCCTATCTCCTTCAACAGATCGTCCCCTCTTTCATTTATTTTCAATCTCTACTGGCTTCTTTCCTGCTCTTCATTTCCTACTGTCTACAAACATATCCATGTCTCCATTCTTTTTTTAAAGTTTTTTAATTTTATTTTTCATTTTTAACACAGTTTATAATAGATAAAACAATTCAAACTTTTGGTCAGGTGATACTTCTTTTTAAAGCATTTACAGTATGGACCACAAAAGAATTTTTTTAAAACATTAACCAAATAAGACACAAATAATATTTATATTGCTAACTTTACAAGCTCTTGACCTAATTGTCTCCACAGTATTACTAAGAATTAAACAACCCTAACTTATTGTTGTTGGTCTAAAGTGCCATGACTAATAGCTTAATTTTAGACTTAACCTCAGAAGTTCCCCTACCAATAATTTATAATTTAATAGATCTGGCATTAAGCTTACAAACCTTTTGACTATAGGAGTAGGGACCAAGAGTAGGGACATTGCAGGGATACAATATCTCTCCAACTTCATGTCAATTCCAAGCAGGATTAGATTGTCCACTTGCATTCAGTCAGGCTTAAAGTCTGCCAGGTGTCAGTGGGGAAATTGAGTCAGGAGAATCCCACCTCAGCCCTGACTGAACAGCCTCTCTGCCACCTTTCCCATGAGATCACCTTTTGTAGCTCATACCAGCATCTCACCAGCTTACTGGCATCATGGATTGGAAGCTCAGACCACCTTTCTTGCTATTCATACCTGGAGTTAGACTCAGAAGAACAGTCACTTAATAGTCCCATAGCATCAAAAAATGGCAAGTTCCAACAACCAGGTTATGATTATAATTTCACTTTGGCTAAGAAACATCTTTTGAGGCAAGTCTTAAGTGGCTTACATGTCTTTCTATACATGTTCTAGTTCCTGATTGATTAAATAGCAATCATAAAATCAAATTTACCATTAAAACTTTAACTTTTCCATCAATGCCAAATTTTACCTGAGGTTATTTCTCTAGGAAATTTAGACTAAAATTCTTTTCCCCAAACTAAAGATGTCATTGACTTATTCTCTGTAATTATTTCAGTCAATTGTTTTAATACTAATCGCTTTTACCTCACTTTGTAACATGTCTAGTTTTTCTCCCCATCACTCCCCTCCCCCTGCTTTGCATTCTGATTACTCCTTCCCTCAATGTACCCTCCCTTCTATCACACCCCACCCTTCCCTTATCCCCATCTTCTCTCTTTTCTTGTAGGGCAAGATAAATTTCTATATCCCATTTCCTGTATTTCTTATTTCCCAATTATATGCAATAAAAATTCTCAACATTCATTGCTAATACTTTGAATTCCAACTTCTCTCCTTCCCCAGCCCCACTGAGAAGGTAAGCAATTCAATATAGACTAAATATGTGTTGTTTTGCAAAAGACTTCCATAATAATCATGTTGTATAATACTAATTATATTGCCCTCTGTCCTACTCTATCCCCCCTTATTTTTTCCCCCACAACTGACCTTGTCCCTTCTCAAAAGTGTTTATTTCTAGTGACTCCCTTCTCCCATTTGCCCTCCCTTCTATCATTCCCCTCACCCCACTTGTTGCTTCCTCTTCTACTTTCCTATGGTGTGATATAAATTTTCATATCAAATTTAGTGAGCATGTTATTCCTTCCTTCAGCCACATGTGGAGAGAGTAGCTTCATTTTTCCCCTCTCCCCTTCTCTGTTTTTTTCTCCATTGAACAAGATTTTTCTTATCTCTTTTATGAGTTATAACCTGCCCTGTTCCATTTCTCCCTTTCCTTCCTGGAATTTTCCTCCTTCACCCCTTAATTTTTATTTCATTTTATTTGTGTATGTGTGGATATCATCTCTTCTGATTCAACACACCCTGTACTCTCTATCTTTATATGTGTATGTGTGTATGTATGTACAATCTCTCCATCTACCCAAATATTGAGAAAAGATTCAAGAGTTATAAATATTTTCTTTCCATGTAGTAATGTAAACAGTTCAGCTTTAGAGAGTCTTTTATGATTTTTCTTTCCTGTTTACCTTTTCATGCTTCTCTTGATTCTTGTCTTGGGAAGTCAAATTTTCTATACAGATCTGGTCTTTTCCTCAGTATGAATGATTGAAAGTCCTCTATATCATTGAATGACCATTTATTCCCTTGAAGTATTATACTCAGATTTGTTGGGTAGGTGATTCTTGGTTTCAATCCCAGTTCCTTTGACCTCTGAAATATCCCATTCCAAGCCCTTCAATCCCTTAATGTTGAAGCTGCCAGATCCTGTGTTATCCTGATTGTATTTTCACAATACTCAAATTGTTTTTTTCTAGCTGCTTGCAGTATTTTCTCCTTGATCTGGGAACTCTGAAACTTGGTCACAATAACCCTAACAGTTTCTCTGTTGGAGATGGATTCTTTCAGTATTTATTTTGCCCTCTGATTCTAGAACATCAGGGCAGTTTTCCTCGATAATTTCATGGAAGATAATGTGTATGGGGTTTTTTTTTATCATGGCTTTCAGGTAGTCCCATAATTTTCAAATTGTTTCTCCTGGATCTGTTTTCCAGGTCAGTTGTTTTTCCAAGAGATGTTTCACATTATCTTCTATTTTTTCAAATTTTTGGTTTTATTTACTAACTGCTTGGTTTAACTCATAGTCATTCATTTCCCTGAACTCAATTTTCTCTTTCAATGAATTATTTTGTTCAGTGAGCTTTTGAACCTTCTCCTTCATTTAGCTAATCCTGCTTTTTAAAAACTCCTTTTCCTCATTGGCTTTTTGGAACTCTTTTTCCAATTGAGTTAGCCTCTTTTTAAAGCTGTTATTTCCCCCATCATTTTTTTGTTTCTCCTTTAGTAAGCTGCTAACTTGTTTTTTAAGGTCTTCTATTGCCTAAGCCCAATTTAAGTTCCCTTTGGAGACCCTGGAGGTGGAGGCCTTGACTTCCTCTGACAGTATGCCTTGTTCTTCCTCATCAGAAAGGATCAGGGGAGACACTTGTTCCCCAAGAAAGTAACCTTCTATGGTCTTATTTTTTTTTTTTTTTTGCCTTTTTGGGGCATTTTCCCAGCCAGTTACTTGACTTCTGAGATTCCTCTCCACAACCACCTTGCCTCCAGTTCTGCCAAGCCAGCACTGGGGATTGAGATTCAGATGAGCTGCTCCAAAGCCTCAGGGGCTTTAGGTGGGGGCAGAGTTGTTGTTCAGTGTGAGATTAAGATCAGATGCTCAGGAAGGGGCAGGGCTACCACACAGGGTTCAGTTCCCTGAGGGGGTTTACAATGAGACCTTCAACAATGGATGTGGGCTACTGCCTGCTTTGGGAGCCCTGACCACTGCTGCCTCTACTGCTGCCACCTGAAAAGACCTGAGTTATGGGGACACCCTGCTCCCTTCTTGGCCAGTCGAAAAGACCCTCTCATTGACTTTTGGCGCCTGTGGGTTGAGAGATCTGTGCTGTCACTGGAGATTCTGTCCCTGAAGCCTGCTCCGATCTGCTCCTTTCAGTGCCACGTGGCCAATGCAGGGCTGGGCTCTGCTCTGCATCTGGTGCATGATAGACTTTTCCCATTGGTCTTTCAGGTCACTCTGGGATAGAAATCTCTTCCACTCTGTTCTTCTGTGACTTCTGCTGCTCTAGAATTTGTTGAGAGTTCTTCTTTACAGGTATTTGATGAGCTGTGGGGTAAGAGCTAGTTTATGTGCATCCTTCTACTCTGCCCTCTTAGCTCCGTACCTCCTTCATTCTTAAAAAAAAAAATCCTCATTTGATCCTTCCATACCTGCTAATTATCATCTTTTATCTCTTTTGCCCTTCATGGCTAAACTACAAAAGGCCAACTTCAATAGCTCCACTTTCTCTCTTTTCCCTCTCTTCTTAACCTCTTATAATGTGGCTTTCTATCTCATCATTCCACCCTCTCTCCAAAGTTACCAATTATCTCTTAAATGCTAAATCCAGTGCCTTTTTCTCAGTCCTCATTCTCCTTGACTTCTCTGTAGCCATTGAATACTGATCACCCTCAACATCTTGATACACTCTTGTCTGGATTTTCAGGTGACCATTCTCTCTTGGGAAGCAACTAAATGAATCAGCGGATATAGTGCTGGACCTGGAGTCAAGAAGACCCAACTTAAAATCTAGTCATAGACACTTAGTAGCTATGTGACCTTTGGCAAGTCACTTAACCCCTTTTGCCTCAGTTTCCTCATCTGTAAAATGAGTTGTAGAAGGAAATGGCAAACTATTCAAATATCTTTGCCAAGAAAACCCCAAATAGGGTCATGAAGAGTTGGGCATGACTGAAATGAAACAAAAATTCTCTCCTGTTTCTTCTCCCACCTATCTGACCATTCTTTCTCAGTTTCCTTTGCTGAATTCTCATCCAGATTATGACCTCTAACCTTAGGTGTCCCATAGGATTCTGTCCTGGGCCCTCTTCTCCTTCTATACTACTTCATTTGGTGATCTCATCAGCTCCCATGAATTTAATTACCATCTCTATGCTAATGATTTTCAAATCTATCCTGCCTCAGTTTCTCTGCTGACCTCCAATTTTGCATCTCCAATTGTCTTTTAGACATCTCAAACTGGATGTCTAGTAGATAGCTTAAACTCAATATATCCAAAATCAAACTCATTATCTATTGCCTTCAACCCTACCCTGCCACACACACCTTCTCCATTACTATAGAAGGCAACACCATCCTTCCAATCCTTCAGGCTCACAACCCAGAAGTCGTCCTGAATTTCTTACCCCACCTCCAAATTCAGTCAGTTGCTGAGGCCTGTTGATTTTACCTTTGCAACATCTCTCATACATACCCCCTTTCCTCCTTTGACACTGACACCCCTCTAGTACAGGCCTTCATCATCTTACCCCCTGGACTAGTGTGATAGCCTTCTGGTGGGTCTGTCTGCCTCAAGTCTCTCCCCACTGTAAACAAGCCTCCATTCATCCACCAAAGTGTTTTCTTAAAGCACAAGTCAAATCATGTCACCTTCTTACTCAATAAACTCCAGTGGCTCCCTACTGCCTCTAGGATGAAATACAAGACCTCTGGTGTTCAAAGCCCTTCAAAACTAAACCCATTCCTACCTTTTCAGTCTTCTTACACCTTGCTCCCTACCAATATGTCAATCCAGTGACACTGGCCTCCCTCTGTTCTATGAACAAGATACTCCCTCTCCCAGCTCTGGGTACTTTCTATGACTGCCTCCCATGCATAGAATGCTCTCCCTCCTCATCTCTGCCTCCTGAAGCTTCCCTGGATTCCTTTAAGTCCCCTGAAATCCCATCTTTCACAGAAAGTCTTTCCCAACCCCTCTTAATGCTAGTACCTTCCTTCTCTTAATTATTTTCTACTTATGTGGTATATAGCTTATTTGAATATATGTGTTTGTTGTTGTTTCCTCCATTAAATTGTGGCTTCCTTTCAATAAAGGGACTGTCTCTTGCTTCTTCTGTGACCTCAGTATTTAGCATACTCTGGTACATGAGAGACATTTAATTGATTGATTCGTTGATTGACTAACAAGTTGTTTCTACCTTTAAAGTCTACTGAATAGACCGTGCTTCCTGGTCCAGTGGTCAAAACTTCTTGATACATCTCTCTTCCGAACTGATACCATCACAGGGACCAAGATGCATCATTCCTAAATCTTTCAGCACAGATATGTGTCCCCAAAAGTAACCAGAAGATTCCGTCTCAGTTCCACCCACGCTTTAATGGCATCACTTCTATTACATAGAGTGTACCTTAGAAGTAACACTAGATTGTGCAAGAAGAGCCAGAGATAATGTTCATCCAATGGCCCCATGCACTGAAGAACCAACTCCCAGACAGAGACACTTAAACAGCCAACAGAGGAAGGAACAATACTAAGAATTTGACTCTTGTTACTTCAAGAGTGATTAGCACTGCAGGGAAACATGAACATGCACCTGAGGAGGGCCTATTTCTTCAAAAGAGATACATGTATTAGGGAACCACAGGCACCAGGGAACAACTCAGATAGGGACTGAGGCATGTGGATTGTAGAGGCCCAAAGGGAAGGTGGGAGCTATCTAAGGTGGGGGAGGAGGACTGGAGATGATATCCAGGAAGGAACACAGTAAGGATGCGTGAGCTGCCTGAAACTCTGAAGCCTTCTCAGGTCCCTAAAGTGCCTGAAGAAGAGGGTCCTTGGAGGCTAGCTGCTAAATCTTTTACTTTTGGCACAAACTGAATAGGTAGCATGAAGTTTCTCATAGATGAGAAAGATTGACTGTGTAATACTGGAAGGACCCTGCTATGGACCAAAACACCTTCCTCTTTGATTTGAAATTTGATGACAATGAGGCCCTGGCCTAGGCTGTCATATGGATGCTATAGCCTGGGAGGACCACCCCCTCCCATATACAATCACAGTTATTCTTAGGAGCGATATGCTCTTGCCTAGAGATTCAGCTTTCAGATCATGATTGGAAGATGCCACCATGCAGCTGTACAAAGGGCAGGGGCCCCATGGACCTTTACTTGTTAGAGAACCTTAGTGAACCTCCCTGTGATATTCTATGCACCTTGAAAACAGAATTCTTGTTATAGTGCTCAAATGCCTGTAACCTCAGGACACATACTTGGGGGACACTGAGAACTGAGAGGATATTTATGTTAAGTTCAGAGATGAAACAGTCTTTCAGCTTTGTGTAAAGGCTCAAGTGACGACTGCAGAAGCCTGTGATTAAAGATGCAGTGACTATGTATATGAAATACACTAGGCTCACTCAAGTGCTGGGGGTTGAGTGGGCAGGGGGGAGGGAGGAGACTTTGTGACAAACCAATGTTATTGAAACTATACCTGACAAAGCAGCTAGGACAGACCCTCAGCTACTAAATACTGATCCCATTTAACAGGAACTTAGATAAAGAAAACAGCTCCAAGTTACAAAAATTGGTCTCATGGATGTTCAAGCAATCCACTCAGGTATGAACCACAGAGATCCAAATAAGAACTGAACCAAATCGGACAAGCTATCTAAAACGTTCAAAACATGGTTTCTTTCTATATGATTGTCACATGCAGAGAACCAAGGAGGTTCAGGTTCAAAAGTCAAGACTAGAGGCCAACTCTTTCCTGCCCACTATTTCAGCTATGACAGTCCTAAGGGAACAGTAGCCCTCTACGGTGTCTTATCTTCTAGAAACTAGAGATATACCCCATTTCCCCTAAATTGCAGATTGAACAAGATTTCAAGCTGAAAAACAGTAACCAAATAGGAGGAGGGAGATGGTGTATTCACAAGTAGCTGTAAGTCATCCCAGAGGGTGCTTGGTTTATCAGTGATGAGGCATGATGGGTTAAGGGTGATGAAAAGGAACGTTACCCGTATACCCCCACCAACATTTGCTGGCATAGGGCAGTCCACTACATTTTAAGGAAAACAGTATATTACAGGCATGTCCTTGACCCCAACCCTCTCTGGACATTCTGGTAGGTTGGGGTGCTTCCCTAGAGGGTGTGGCCATGCAGCTACAACTCTCTCAGAGTCCTAGAGGTAATCCTGATGTCGAAGGACTGTAGGTTAACTGCTTACTACTTTAGTTCTACTCAAAAAAACAGATCAAACAATAAGACACCAATCATTCTTAACCATGAAACATTTATTAAATTCAAAGGCAAAACCAAAAATAACCATTATGTAATGCTCTACCCATAAGTCCTTGCCTCCCATCAAGGTACAAAGTATCCATGGGGGAAAGTGGGCACAAATTGGCAGAAATCTAGTAGAGATGCACAGGGAGAGAAATTCACGTCTGGACCAACTCACAGCCCTGGACTACCAGTCTGAATGTCAGTCTCCATAAGAGACAGTCTGCAAAACACATCTGCTCCTGGGAAAGGCTGTTTCTCTTCTGGGTGGTCACTTCCGGTTTCTTTATAGCTCCTTACGAGCTACTACTCTTGGGCTGCTGAAAAAGGTGTCACTGCTCTTTTAGTGAAGCCAGAAACTCTGAGGCTGCAGAGCAATTTATGTTATTCACTTCTTGTTTGTCCTTAATTTTTCAAAAACAGCCAATGATATGACTTAGCTAGACTCTCAGAAAAACTGTTTGCTCACCCAATTTTCCTGGACTTTCCCATCTACAGATAGTGAAAACCTTTCAAGATGGTGGTAGTAAAGGAAGTAAAGCCTGGCTAACCTTTCCTTTCCCAAGTCACCTCTTCAAATGGCTGAAGATTCTTCTTTCCTCCAACCAGCTCAACTCCCAGCACTAGCTGCAAAGCCTATTATCCTGCATTAATTTGGTCTTGGCTAGGTTCACATTACAGAAGCTGTTCTTTTCTCCTGCTCTTCTAATTCTTTTCCATTCAGTTTCAAGTCATTCTGCTTCTCTCTCTGGAAACCAACTCCTTTTCTGTCTGACCCTTGCCTCAAAGCAGGGTCTCCTTGTCAAACTCACCTCTACCTTAGGGTGAGAAACCAAAATTCATCCATGGATCACAAGACCAATTCCAGACAAACAATGTACAACTATACCATAGTTACCAAAAAAAAAGTTCTAGTTAGGCTTTAATAACTATCACCCTTGAAATTCACATAACACTCATATAAATGAGTTGTTGGAGGAAATGATACTTCAGTTATCTTTGATTTCTTTAAGTACATTTTCTCTGAGAGGTTGCTTTCTCTCATGTCCACATAGAAGTTTCCTCTGAGAAGCTGTTTTTCTCAATATTTCTCACACAAATATACTATTTTCCTATACCTTTCAATAAATAAAAATGTCCAAATATGAAAGAGACAACTTACAATGGCATCCAATGTATTTTTCAGAAGCTGTATATTTTTAACTGAGAAGAAAGTATAGCAGGAAGGCACATTCTCACTCTCAAGGTTGAGTAAAATACTTCCATCTCATTCATGGGAGACTGTTGTAATCCTTCTTGTGCATGCAGAATCCATATATAACCAGGAACACATGTAATGATGAAAGAGAGACAGAAACCCCAAGTTATACAAAGACCTGGAGTAAAGTCTGCACATGTAAATCCATATGACCATAGTATAGAACCACATGCTCTGGGGAGTGGCACCCAATGGGCTCAATAAAACTCAGGGGAATTGTTGCAAAGATGGAGAGGATATAGGAGTAGAATAGCCCCATCTTTTCACAACTAATGCACTGAGGATGAAAAATGAAAATAGGACTGAGTAAAGATCAAGAAATCTAGGGAGAAACTATAGTAAGTGCATCTTCCCAACCCAGGTCTACATGAAGAAACATCCAGAAACTTGTGGATACTAGGGGAGGAATCCAGCCCATAAAAACTGGCCAAGGAACCCAACTACATGGAAGTCTTCCTCATGGAGTCTGAATGCAGATCAAAGCATACTATTTGTTCTTTTTTGTTTTGTTTTTTTCTTTCTTATCAGTCTTCTCATTTGCTCTTTCACAATATGACTAATGGGAAAATATTAATGTGATTGTACATGTGTAGCCCACATCAGATTGTTTGCCTTCTTGGGGAGAGGGGTAGAGAGGGAAGGTAGGAAGGCAGAAAAAATGGAACTTAAAATCTTATTGAAAAGTATCTTTCCATGTGATTGGTAAAAATTAAATGCTATTAAGTGGGGAGGGGATCTATTATATTTCAGGTGAATTTAAAAAAGCAAGAGTAGCAATCATGGTCTTAGACAAAGTACAGTAAAAGACACAATTACAAAAGATAAACAGGGAAACTATGTTATATCTACAGGTACCATAGATAATAAGTCAATATCAGCATTTAGTATATATACATTGAATTATATATCATCTAAAAACTAATACATTAATTGAATTTCAGGAAGAAATAAGACAACCAAAATTTATTTTTGCTTAATTTTATGCCAACAAAATTAATAACTTAGATTAAATGGCTGAATATTTACAAAAAGTATAAAATTCTGAAGAATTTAAATAATTCTGTTTCAGAAAATAAACAGGACCAGTCACATACAAAAACCCAAAGAAAAAACCTCCAAGACTAGATGGATTTACAAATGAATTCTATCAAACATTTGAAGAATTGATTTTCATATTACATATACTATTTCCAAAAAAAAATAAAAAAGGAATCCTACCACACAAATATATTGTAGATAAATAAACCAGGAAGAGATAGGTGCTAACAATCATTTATTAAGTGCTTACTATATGCCAGGCACTGTGTTGTGCTAGGGATACAAATACAAGCAAAAAGATATTAACTACCCTCAAGGAGCTTACCTTTCTCATGACTGGGGTGGGGGAAGAGATATATATCAAAGAGGAGGAGGAGGAGGAGGAAAGGAATGCCTGTGGGGTCATGGTAATGAAGTACAGAACGTAAGATGCACAGCTCAGGAAGGAATGAAATATGGTTGGCCTAAGCCTATCCCCAAGATGGAGGCCCCAGAAGGAACTCCACAAAAGGAGAAAAGGACAAGAATAGGGGAGAGATATTCCAAGGTAAGAAGGCCCCAGGTACTGGATAGTTGGGAACTTTAGGTTAAGAAGGCAGTTTAATCATAATCACTAAATCCAGGAGAATGAAAAGCACAGACCACAGGGCAATGAAGACAAAACAGAGAAAGAAAACTGTAAACCAATACATTTAATTAATATGGTAAAAATATTAACAAAATATTAGCAAAGAAGCTATAACAACATATTAAAAAGATTATACACTATGGCCAGTTTGGATTTATATCAAGAATGCAGGATGGATTGAATATTAGGAAAACTATAAACAAAATGCATTATTAAAATATTAAACAGCCATTATTAACAAAATTGACAAAAATTAAAATCACATTATTATAACAACAGACATTGAATTTTGATAAAATATAGCACTGTAAAACACTCTTTATAGCAATAAAAATAGACCTAAATTATTAGAGACATATTCATTGTTCATGGCTAGGCAATGAAAATACAATAACAATGACACTACGATCTAAATAAAGCTATTTATTTAGTGTCATGCCAATCAAACTACCAGAGTATTACTTTATAGAACTGGGGTGGAGGAACATTATCTAGAAGAACCAATAGTCAAGAATCTCATGAATTCTGGGAAGATGGTGGAATAGGTCAGAAAATTCCAAGATCTCCAGATTTCCCCCACAAATAAGACAAAATAGCGCCTCAGGGAGAATGTAGAGTAGTAAAAATAAATAAGACTTGCAGTAGAACAGTGGTCTTCCTGGGACAACCAGAGAAGATCTGAAGGACTGACATTTGGTGTCTGTGAAGGGTAAACATCTCCAGGCTAGTTCCACTGAAGCTGCAAGTGGTAAGCCCTGGGGCTAGGTTGGTTGGGAGGTTGTGTCAGCCCCAACCACAGCGATTTTCACCTCCCAGACAGTGTGGGGTGTCAGGCATCTGAGTGGGGAAGATTGAGGGAACCTCTGTTGATAAGGGATACCAAGCCCATCTGTGCTGCCTAGACACAGCTCTGGGTGAAAAAGAACCAGTACACACCCAGTGGGTACAGAAGCAGTGGGGTGGGGATAATGCTGGCTGTGAGTACATACAGGAAGGCAGAGTTCTTGGTTTCGGTTCCAGGTCCAAGAGGGAGAACTGAAGGAGGATCTGAGGTCAGAAGCACCATCCCACATACCTCAGGACTAAAAGTGATTACAATATAAACTGCTACAAATTTTTAAAAAATGAGCAGGCAAAGGAGAAAGAATTCAATCATAAAGAGTTACTACGGGAATATAGAGGACCAGGGTTCCTCTTCAGCGGATGAGAGTGAAACAAAAAAAACCTCTCTTACACCAAAGAGTAACATCAAATGATCACTGCCCAAAAGGAATTCATAGAAGAACTTAAAAAAGACTTTAAAAATCAAATGAGAGAGATTAAGGAAATTTTAAAGAAAAAAATAAGAACAATCCAAGAAAAATAAAATTATGAATAGAAAATCAACAAACTGGAAAAGGAGATCCAGTATCTTAAGGCAGAAAACAACTTCTTGAAAATTAAGAGTTTGGCAAGGGAAAGCCTGTGAAAGTACAAGACATCAAGAAATAATAAAACAAAATACAAAGAATGAAAAAAAGTAAGAAAATTTTTCATAAGAAAAACAACTGATCTGGAGAACAGATCAACAAGAGAAATCATAAGAATAATCAGACTACCTGAAAGTTAGGATTAAAAAAAAAAGAATCTTGATACATTAATACAAGAAATAATTAAAGAAAAGTGTTCTGAAGCATTAGAACAAGAAAGGAAAGTAGAAATAGAAAAAATCTACTCATCCCCACTTGAAAGAGATCCTACTGGGAAAAACTACAGGGATATCATAGCTAGATTCCAAAACTCCCAGCTCAAGGAGAAAATATTGTGAGAAACGAGAAAAAAAATAACTCATATATGACAATCACACTTAGAATCACACAAGATCTAGCGGCAGCTACACTTAAAAAAAAACCACAGGTCTCGGAACACCATGTGTTGAAGAACAAAAGAACTGGGGTTATGATTGAAAATATCATACATAGCAAAGTTAAGTATAATCCTGAATGGAAAAAAAGGGGGGTATTCAATGAATTGACAGACTTTCAGGATTTTGTTGCAAAAAGATCAGGATTTTGTTGCAAAAATCAGAATTTAATAGAAAATCTGACATATAAGATTCAAGAGAAATATAAGCTATATTTCAAAGACTATAAGGGACTCAGTAAGGACAGACTGTTTCTTTTTCATATGAGGAAATGTAAAACATATGTCTAATATTGCTATTAGTAATTGAGTAGTTCAAAAGAAAGAGTGAAGCAGACCTGAGTATGACGTGATTCTAAATAGTAAAACTTTTTAGAAAAAGGTAAAATGAGTAATTACCTTATATAAATGTGGTATGAAAGGAAGAACCAACACAGAGGAATTAGATGGAGGAGGAGGTCTAGTGGTTCTGAAACACTACTTTTATTAGGAATGCATTAAAGGGGGAAATATAGGTATAAAAACTTTTCAGTTCAGAAAGAAATAAAAAGCTAAGGGAATAGGGAAGGGGGAGAGGATAATGGAGAGATTTTTAGAGAGAACTTTATTCACATCATATTTGGGTAAAAAAACAATACATATATTCAGAAGGGAATAAATTTATAAAGAATACATTTATAAATATGTAAATAAATTTATTATATTATATATAATATATTTATATTATATAAATTTACATGTATTTATATAATTATATAAATAAATAAATGTATAAAGAAATAAGAGGGTGAGAGAATAGGATAAGGTGGGGTATAGAAGGGTGTTTAGATTAACCGGAATGGGATAAAGAGGAAATAACATATATATATATATATATATATATATATATATATATATATATATATATATATATATATATATATATTTGGAAGGCTATAAAAGTCTAAATTCAGATAGAAACAAGAGGGCAAGGGGAAAGGTGGAGGGAGAGAATAAGGGAGGTATCTTTATGAGAGGGTAGGTTAAGTAACAGGAGAGTGAGGTAGCAGGTAGAAGTTAAGTAGAGGAGATAGGAAATAAGAGGTACACATAAAATAAAGATCAGGAGTAGAATTCATTAGGAAAAAAAGGCAAGAGTAGTTATCATGATCTCATGCAAAGTTAAAGCTAAAATAGACTTAATCAAAAAATAATGTAAGGATACTACACTGTATGTCAACCATATTAATCACTATGCTGGGTGAAATAACTAGACAGTACAAGGTTGGAATATTGTTGTGGTGTGAGAAATGATGAATTGGTGAACTTAGGAAAATATGGAAAGACTTGGACTGATGAAGAAAGAGGTTATCCACTTTCAGAGAAACAGGACAAACCAGTATAGTACAGTCTTACAGAGATGCACGTGAAGGTATATGGCTATATATGAGTATGACTATAGATATCTAAGTATATGTATGTCTATGCACGTGTGTATATACTATACATCAGGCCTGCACAACATATGGCCTACAGGCTTCTTGGAGCCCACCAAAGGATCTCAGGCCACCTGTGAAAAATGTAGGGTTGCCACTGTACTCTTCTGTTTGTCACATGACCCTCGGCAACCAATCATTGCCAATCTGTCTGTAGCCTAAACTTTCTGTGGCCAGAAGTTTACAAGTTGTGCAGGTCTGCTATACATACATACATACACACATACATGCACGTACATATGTGTGTACATATAATATATATACACACATATGTACAGACACACATGTACATACATATATACACACACAAATATACATATTTATATACATAGCTACCTATCTCTATATCTATCCATCTATCTATCTCCATGCTTAATTGTAGTCCTTTAATGCGGGGAAAGGAAGAGGGGGAAAGAACAAAGTAAAAAGCGCACAGCTGAGAACAAAAGAAAACTTACAAGGAAGCAAAGAAAAGATGGACAGCTCTGAACACAATGGGCAGTATTTATTATACAGGTTTTTTAAACAGAAATTTATTGCTGTATATTATAAATTCTCTCTTCTGTGAACATGGCAATGCTTTTTTTCTTATTTTCTTATTTCATATTTAACTTTGTTTCTTTTTCTTTTATTATTGTGCATTTGTCCTATGAAGTTTGGATTCAATCAAAGGGCCTCATTTGAGGACCTAGATTTGTTCTATGAATTCCAGTTCAAAATAATCAATAAAAAAACCCTATAATTGTTCTTAAAAAGAATCTCAAGGGAAATGATGAAACAAGAGAAAGGAGGGAGACTTCAAATGACAACAAATCAGTATTCATAAAAACTATTTGGTCCTATTTTCAAAAGTGGAAAGGTTGATGAGTGGTAAATTAGGTACACAAGATAATAGAAGCAGATATGCAACAGAATAGTACACAATAAACCAATAGATGCCAGCTATTAGGGTGAGAACTTGATTTTCTGCAAAATATTTTCAGGAAAACTGGAAAGTAGTCTTGTAGTAATTAAGTTTAGACCATAATCTTGTACCATATATCACAATAGACTCCAAATTGATATATGTCTTAGACATAAAAGGTATATATAAACAAAATGGAGGAGCAGGAAAGAATATGGCTTTTGCAGCTATGGATGGGGAAAAATGATCAAAGAAAGGCTAGAAAAGATCTTGGAGGATAAATGAACAATTTTAATTACATAAAATTGGAAATCCCCTATATAAAGAAAATCAATACAGTTAAAATTAAAACGTGTGGATAGAATATAAAAGGGGGGATCTTTGTATTAAACTTTTTGATACTATTCTAATGTTCAAGATATATAATTTATCCAAATATAGAATAAAAGCCATTTCCCAAAAAAGACAAATGGTCAGAGAATATGAATAGGCAGATCTCAATGGAAGAATTCCAAGTTATCTACAACCATATTAAAAAGTGTCCTAAATCACTACTAAAGAAATGCAGATTCAAACTCTTCTGTATACTCATTAGATTGGCAAGAAAAAAAAATGCCTTAAAGGGAAAATTACAAAATTATGTGAAAGGGACGTAGGAAAATAGACACATTAGTATCCTGCTGGTGGCAATTGGTCTGGCCATTGTGAAAAATAATTTGGAACATACCCAAAAAATTGGGCAAAACCTATCAGTAATATTACTACTAGGCTTATGTCCCCAAAAGACAAGAGAAAGTAGAAAGGGATCTACATGTACAAAAATACAATAGTAGCTCTTTTTGGCATAGCAATAAACTGGAAACAAGTCTTTCATTGGAGAATGGATGAATAAATTATATGTTACAACTGTATGGAATATTATTGTACCACAAGAAATGATTAAAGGACAGTTTTATATGAATCCGAGAAGAACCAATGTGAAATGAGTAAAACTAAAAGAACAGATTATACAATTATACAATGACTAAAATAATGTAAAGAAAACAATTCTGTAAGACCTAAAAAGTCTAATCCAAAGGTGGAGAATCTGCAGCCTTGAAGCCACATGGAGTCTTCTAGATCTTTAAGTGTGGCCTTTTGACTGAATCCAAATAATCTGTTTTATGAAGTTTGGATTCAGTCAAAAGGCTGCACTTGAGAACCTAGATTTTGTTCTATGAAGTTTGGACTCAATCAAAGGGCCACAATTGAGGACCTAGAGGACCACACATGACCTTGAGGCCACAGGTTCCCCACCCTGAACTAGACCTATCCCTTCACTGCTAACTGAATCATGTAGACTGTATAGGTCCCAAGAGAAGGAAAGACCAATCAGTTGGAAAAGTTTAAAAAGGGCAGAGTTTCTTGATGTATTCCACAAAATAGAACTTTGCTGAGGTCAGTGAACTCAAATATGAGCCCATTCTGCAGTTCTATTAAGTTAAATGAAATCTATTCTACATTTGTTTCATTAGCCAGAGTGCTGATGGAGTAGGTTAAGGGACATTTGGTGTAAATCAGAATTAACCAATTCCCTAGGTTGTCTTGGATGGACACAAATGAAATAGGTTTTGTGAAAGACAAAAAAAAATCCCCCAAATTATCTCCGAATCCTTTATGCCAAGTTCACACAACTAAGTGAAAAAGCCAGGAATCAAACCTAGGTCTTAAAGAAGTGAGATTTTGAGAGCTGGAACCATACTTCATACTTCATCTCTTTCCCTCACAGCATTCCATACTGTGCTGAACACATAGTAAGAGTTCAATATTTATGAATTCATTTATTCAACAAATATTTATTAAGGATGAACTGTGTGCTGAGTACCATGTTGGGCAATGGAAAAGATACAAAGTCTAGATTAAACTTAGTTCATCTTCTTGCAGAGCTCCTCATCACAGGCAGAAGATGACATAACCACAGATAACTAAGATGTGCAATGGGCCATGATGAGGGGTGCCTTAGAGAAGGGCAAACAAAGTACTTTATAAGATTTGAGGGAAAATGTCATCACCAACTAAAGGATCAAGAAGCTCTTCTCAGAGGAGAGGGTATCTGAGTTATATTTTAAGCAATGGGTGAAAATTTAACAGCAAAGGGTGAATGGGGCAGAAAGATTAGCTCGAGCAAAGGTGATGGAAAGCATGTGGAATGTCCAGGAGGGTAAGTCATCTGATTTGGTTGGAGGCCTGTTTTAGAAGTGAGGATAAAGAGATAAAGATTGATAGTGGCAAGAGATCATGAAAGGTTAGACAAAAGAGCCTGAATGACATACTTCATAAGCAATTAAGGAACCATTGAAGATTTTTGTGCAGAAGCATGACCAGATCTATGCACAAGAAAAATCATTCAGTATAGTATAAAGAAGAAATTGCAAGAAAGAATGCAAGCAAAAGACCCATTGGGAGGCAATGGCAGCAGTCCAGAAAGTTGCTTATGAGGGTGATGGCCATGGGAATAGAATGGAACAGATAGATAGAAGAGATGTTGCAGAGTTGGAATGAATTTGAGAGGCATTGCAGCAGCATGAAATGAGTGCTGGGTTTGGAGCTGGATCTGGGGTCAAATGACAAATTATTTGTTACAATATTTTTGTGGCTGCTCAATCACTTTTCAGTCACGTCCACCTCTTCATGAGCCCATTTGGGGTTTTCTTGGCACAGATACTGGAGTGGTTTGCCATTTCCTTCTCCAGCTCATTTTACAGATGAGGAAACTGAGGTAAACGGGCTTACATGATTTACTAAGGGTCACACAGCTAGTAAGACCAGATCTGAACTCATGAAGATGAATCTTTCTGACTCAGGCCTAGTGCTTTATCCACTGAACCACCTAGCTGCATATACTATACTACATTATTTATACTACATATTATAACTATACTATACCATGCTATACTGTACAATGGTACCATACCATACCATACCATGATATATGATATATGACATGATATGATACAATGTAACGTAACATAGTTTCTACTTGTGTGACCTTGAGTTTCATCTTTCTGGGTCTCTTCTGCAAAATAAAGGGATTGAACTACATAACTTCTAAGGTCCCTTCCACCTACAGACCTATAAACTTGGAGAAGAATCAGATAGAGGTACAGTGGGAGAAGAACAGTTAAATGGACATTTCGTTTTTGATAAAGCCATCCTATATGGACCACTAGTTGAGAATATTTGTTATCTCTTTCAAGGTTCACACTGTCAAAGTTCAAGACTCCTTCAGAAAACAAATATCAAGAAGAGAAAAAGCTATGAAATGGATAGACTCCTTGTGCCAGAAGTCTACTTCTACCAAATTCTAAGCCTAAGCCACATTTCTAGTGTTCTAGGAAAAATGAGTGTTCCTCCTCTTCTAAGAGCTCTTGGGAAGGAGATTCCCCAGCTTGCCTCCACCCCACAGCTTTGATGTACTTATTTATATACAGGAAGTCTTTCGTTTCACTCAAGACCTCCTACTGCTATTGACTTGTTTCTTGTTCTACAAGTACAGCTGATCATGCATTTGAAGGTTTTTTGTTGGTGGTGGTTTTTTTTAAGGACAGCCTTAACCTTCACTTCTCCAAGATAAATAACCACAATTCTTTTCATCTTTCCTCATAGGTCCTATTTTTCAAACCTTTTGTCATTTTCATTACTTTTTTCTGGATACCTTCCAGTTTTCTCAGAACCTTGCTGAATTGCAGAGTCTAAAACTGGACAGAGCATTTTATTAGGACCATGCTGACTACAATGGAATGACTGCTTCATTGTTCCTACATGTGCATATTCCTGTTTACATGGTCTATTTATTTTAATTTTATTTTAATGGCTAGCTCCTCGGTTTCAACTGATCCGGAAAAAGAGAGCAAAATGACAGCTGGGTACAAGCCCAGGCAGCCAAATGTCAAAAGCAAGAAAATATTGAAGTTGAGTCGCTCTCAGAATGAGATGGAAGTCTTTCATAGGAGATATCCTGGAGGTTTGTAAGAGAAGGTCCAGAAGACACTGCTAACAGAATGGAGCAAGAGTCAATAGTTGTATGGTAGAAAGAGCACTGGGTTAGGAGTGACAAAAATCTAATTCTGGCTCTGTCACACACTGGTTGTTTGAGCTTGGGTACCTACTACGTGCTAGGCACTTTAGGCATCATATTTCATTTGATATTTACCAACAACGCTCGGAGGCAGATGTTATTGCTATCCTCAGATGGAGAAATTGAGGTAAACAGAGGTTAAATGACTTGCCTAGGGTTAGGGTCACACAGCTAATAAGTATCTGAGGCCAGATTCAAACTCAGATCTTCCTTACTCCAAGCCCAGTGTTCTATCCACTGTGCCACCTAGCTGCCTTTGTACAATGGCAAGGTCCAGAAATGGAAGTAATGTAAGCACAAAAGGCACGAATAAAACTTTATTAAAGAAATTTCTTTAAATGGGACAGCTTCCAACTTTATAAGTGTTACTGGAGCTGACTCAAGACTATTTTGAAAAAGGAAGATATTACTGCCCCTAGAAGTTCTTTTATCCCTCCAATAATGTTGGTCTTCCTGAATTTTTATTACTACAGTACAGTCTCTTAAACTGTAAATTTCTTCACATCAAGATACAAACTTTTCTCTTGATATGGTAGGTAAAGATGTAGGTAGCACAATGGATGGAGCTCTGGATCTGGCATTAGGAAGTCTTGAGTTCAGATCCAGTCTCAGACACTTACTGAGTGAACCTGGGTAAATTTCTTAAGTGCTCCCTTCCTCAGTTTCCCCATCTGCAAAATTTGTTGAGTCTTTCTAGTTGTGTCCAACTCTTCATGACCTCATTTGGAGTTTCTTGGCAAAGACACAGGAGTGGTTTGCCATTTATTTCTCCAGTTCATTTTACAGATGAGGAAACTGAGGCAAAGAGGGTTAAGTGATTTACGCAGGATCACACAGCTAGTGTCTGAGGCCAGATTTGAACTCAGGTCTTCCTGACTCCTGGACCTGCACTCTATCCATTGGGCCAATTAGCTGCAAGATAGACTCCTACAGCGCCCCAGACTTATGTAGCCTTTGTGCACTTGACAGTAGGGCTGAGTGATTGATACCTTCTAGATGATGAGCTTGTTAGAAGGTACATGGCCTTCCCATCATACAGAGAAGAAACTCTTGTCATGAGCAGCTGTATGAGAAGAGACCTCATGTTGGTGGCTTATTCTCAGAGGGAGAATAAGAAAAGAAGTTCAAATTTAATCATTTATTCCACTGCACTACCTAGCATATGTAATGATAAATCAGTTATAAGCATACACCATGTATTAGCCAACAAGCACTTACTGATCACTTGTTATGTGCCAGGTACTGTGTTAAAAGAAAGACAAAACCAGTTCCTGTCCTCAAAAAGCTCACATTCTTATACATTCTGATGCAAATAATTACATACAAGATACATACAGTATAAATGGAAGGCAAAATTAGAAGGGAGGGATGTTAGCAGTGACATGGCCAAGAGGGGATTTCAGCTGAGTCTTAAAGGAAGTTAGGGAAATGAAGGCAGAAGAGCATTCCAGGCACAGGAGATGGTCAGGACAAAGGCACAGAGATAAGGGATGGAGTGTCAAGAATGGGAAGGGGTTGGGAGGAGGAGGAGGCATGTTGCCCAGTGTCACTGGATTATAGAGAAGTAAAGTATAAGACTAGAAAAACAGGAAGACTTTATTTATATTTGATCCCAGCGGTAATAATAGGGAGCCATTGACCCAGTGGAGTTTACTGAGTAGAGGAGGAGGGAGTGACATGGGTAGTTTGGACATAACAAGCTTGGCATACCTATCAGCCATCCCATTCAAGATGTACAAAAGAAAGTTGGTTGTGTGGAACTGGAGCTCTGGAGAGAGACTAGGGCTATTTATATAGATCTGAGAACCATCTGCATTGAAATAATCAGTGAACCCCATGGAAGCTGATGAGATCATTAAGTGAGATAACAAACAGGGGAAAAAAGAAGGCCCAGGGGGACAGCCACAGTTGGTAGAAATAATGTGGATGAACATCAAGCAAAGAAGATTGAAAAGGAACCGTTGGACATGGAGGAGGAGAACCAGGAGAGAGAGCTTTGTCATAAAAATCCAACAAGGTTAGAGTATACAGGAGAAGAAAGTGATCCACGGTGTCAAAGGCCATAAAGAGGTCAAGAAGAATAAGGATTGAGGAAAGGCTATTAGATTTGCAATTAGATCCTTTATAATTTTGAGGTGGCAGTTTCAGTGTTGTTTTTAAAGAGGCCCAATGATGCCATAGGGTGATGTCCTGACTCATACGTAAAATGGATTTAAGTGGTCAAGAGCTGCAGGAAGTCACCAGCCTTCACTCCCTCTTCCAGGCACTGACATCAGGGCAAGACAAAAATCAAGATGACTAGTGATAGCTCTAGGTTTTTGACATGTGCCTAAGCACCCTACAGTTGCCTTCATGGACCACTGAAGCAAAATGTCCACTTCTGTCTATTCTGCAGGGGAAGCCTTCACATGCTTGGGGTAGACAGCCCCCTAAGTCACTGACAAGTTTTAGGACTGTTTGTTACCCTAGCCAGGTTTATGCTGAGATGGTTTAAGCCACTGGGCATGCTACGACTTCTTGGAGCCACAGGTGAGAGCTAGTTGCCACATAGATGCCAGAGATGAATGAGCAGTCCTGAAAAGGGTTCACCAAGACCTCCCGCTAAAGGTGCTAGTCCTCCTAGCACATCCATTCAGAGTATGACAAAATTAGGAGTCATATTGCAAAGGGTTTACAAAAGAGTAAGAGAATTGGAGGCAGTGAGTATAAACTGCTTTCTCATGGAGCTCAGTCAAGAAGGGAAGAAGACATATGGGGTAATAATTAGTGAGGAGAGCTAGATCAAATGAAGGAATATTTAGGATCGGCAACATGAGTCCTCTTCTAACCTTTGCTTCAAGACCTTTGGCAAGAGGCAATTCTATTCTTCCAAAAGCATCCCATTGCATTTTTAAGAGACCTAATTATTAAGACGGGCAACTAAGCAGGACATTGAATAAACTTGGGCCTGGAGTCAGGAAGACTCATTTTCCTGAGTTCAAATCTAACCTCAGATACTTACTAGCTGCATAACCTTGGGCCAGACTTTTAATCCTGTTTGCCTATTTCTTCATTTGTAAAATGAGCTGGAAAAGGACGTGGAAAACAACTCCTGTATCTCTGTCAAGAAAACCAAGGAGATTCTGAGAAGATGTCAGTGTAGGTCAGAAAATTCCAAGCTCTCCAGATTTTCCCAAAAGAAATAAAATAGTGCCTCAGAGTGAACATAGAGTGTTAAAAATAAATAAGAGCAGGGGCAGAACAGTTGTCCTTCTGGGACAAATGGAGAAGAAAAATCCCAGGATGAGGTTTGATTCCTGTGAAGAGTAAACCTCTCCAGGCTAAGGACCACTTAAACAAGTGGCAAGCCCTGGGGTTAACTGTGTTGGGAGGCTGCCTGGGACTCAGCCACAGGAACTTTTCACCCCCAGGAAAGTGAGGGGAATTGGTGTCTGAGCCCAAGGAAGATCTAGGAAACGTCTGCTGACAAGGAACACCAGACCCAATTGTGCTATTGAGATGCGGTAGAGCAAGAAGGAAGCAGCACTCACTCAGTGAGCACAGAAGCAGTGGGATAGGGATGCTGCTAGCTTTGGGAACTTGTAGGAGACTGGAGGTCTTGGTTATAGTTCCAGGCTAGAGGCACCATCCCCTATTCCCCAGGACTAGAGGTGATTAAAAAACCTAAGCTACTACCAAAAGAAAATTTTTTAAAAATAAAACAATCCAAGAAAAACAAAAAGATTATGAAAAGAAGGTCAACCAATTAAAAAAGGAGATCCAGAATCTTAAGCAAGAAAATGACTCCTTGGAAATCAGAATTGAGGAAGGGGAAGCCAGTGAAGTCATGAGAGATCAAGAAATAATCAAACAAAATAAAAAGAATGAAAAAATAGAAGAGAATGAGAAATATCTGATAAGAAAATCAAATGATCTGGAGAACAGATCAAGAGGAGAAAACATAGGAATAATTCAACTACCTGAAAGCTATGAGCAGAAAAATAATCTTGATACAAGAAAAAATTGAAGGAAATTGTCCTGAAGCATTAGAACAAGCAGGGAAAGTAGAAATAGAAAAAAATCTACCAATCACCACCTGAAAGAGATCCTACAAGGAAAACCTATAGGAATATTACAGTCAAATTCCAAAATCCCCAGCTTGAGAAACTATTAAAAGCAACAAGAAGAAAAGACAATTTACATATGGTGGTGCCACAATTAAATTCACAAAAGACCTAGCAGTGGTGAACTAAACGACTGTAGGTCTTGGAACCTTACATGTTGAAGAGCAAAAAAACTGGGGTTCCTGCCAAAAATATCATACCTAGCAAAGCTAAGCATAATTCTGAATGAAAAAAAGGCTGTTTAGTAAATTGTCAGACTTTCATGACTTTGTTAAAAACAAACAAACCTGAACTTAATACACTATTTAACATGCAAAAGCAAAGAGAAACATAAGGTATATACCAAAGACCATTCATTACAAGGGACTCAATAAGAATAGACTATTTACCTTTTATGTATGTAAAATGTAAAATGCATATCTAAGACTGTTATTAGTAGTTGACTGGTTCATAAGAAAGACTGGAGTAGACCTGAGTATGATATGACTTTAAAAAGTGAAACTGTTCAGGAACAGCTAAAAACAAAGAAATTATCTTGTACAAATGAGGTGCAAGGGGAAGAACTGATACAGAGGAATTAGATGGGGAGGACAGCTGGTAGTTCAGGAAACATTCATCAGGAATGGGTTCAAGAGGGAACAATGTATATATAACTATAAGAGTATAGAAATCTTCTAAATTTAGAAAGAAAACACCAAAGAGATTTTAGAAATAAAACACCAAGGAGTGGGGAGAGGATAAGGGGGAGGATTTTAAAGAGGAGGGTGAGAGAATAGGTTAAAGGGGGATATAAAAGGGCATTTAGATAAATGGGAATGGGAGGACAGGGAAGGATCTTTGGGGTGAGGTTAGATAATAGGAGGACAAGGTAGAGGATAGAAGTAGAGGAGTCAGGAGGGATAGGAAATAAGAAATACATACAAATATAAAAACAAAGATTAGGAGTTGAATCTGTTAAGGAAAGTATATGTTTATGTATGTATGTGTGCATATGTATATTATCTATATTTAAATATATCCATGCATGGGGCAGCGAGGTGGTGAGGTGGCTAGAGCACCAGTGCAGGAGTCAGGAGGACCTGAGTTCAAGTCTCACCTCAGATACTTGACACTCAATAGCTGTGTGACCTTGGGCAAGTCACTTAACCCCAGTTGCCTCATTCTGGATCATCTCCAGTCATCCTGATGAATATCTGGTCATTGGATTCAGATGGCTCTGGAAGAGAAGTGAGGCTGGACACCTGCTCAGTCCTCCCTCACTCAAAACAAAGTCAAGTGCAAGTCATGTCATCACTTCTCTGATGGCATGGTCTTTGGCAACGAAGGATGAACACGCATATATCCATGCTTAATTTTAGCCTTTGGAGCGGGGAGGGGAAGAAAGAACAAAGTAAAAAGTGAATAGCAGAGAACAAAAGAAAACTTATAAGGAAGCAAAGAAAAAAAGGACAGCTCTCCACTCAATGCATAGCATTTCTTATATTGGCTTTCTTGAAATGCAAATTTATTGCTATATATTTTGAAACTTCTCTTATGTTCCACTGCACATGACATGTTTTCTTTTTCTTTTCTTATTTTATATTTAAGTTTTAATATTTATGTTTATGTTCCTTTTTCTCTTATTACTTAGTATTTAAGTCTAAAATTAAATATTAAAGAAAGAAAACTCCCAAATGGAGCCATGAAGAGTCAGACACAACTGGACAACAAATTGTTAGGAAAAGGAATTTAAGATTTAAGTCCCAATAAGACATATACTAGCTATGTGACCTAGGACAAGTACCCTGAGACATCTCTTCTAAGACTATAAGGTATGGAGAAGGTATTACTCTGCACTGTTAGAGAAAGATTCTTCATGGGAAGGTCCTTTTCCCAATGAAATCACAGGTTCAGTTAAAAAAAAAAGTAGTTTCACAGAGGCTTTTTTCAAGGTCTGAGCTGTAATTCAGCAGTAGGTCTTTCCAGCAGACTCTGCTAGAAGCCAGGCAAGTAGATTCAAAGAATCATTGTACCATTGTGTTTTGAAGTAATGAATTGTGTAATTGTGTTGAAGTTGCTTTTATGGACTGGGGTCAATAACCACCATGACTGTAGAGTTGTTTTGGTGCTGAGTTATGTGACTCACTATTAGTTGCCTGGGTTTTTTTCCCTGCTGATAGGGGGAACAGCTATTAAACACAAGGAAAATATTAAAGGGCCTCTTATACTATAGTATATACTCTTTAGAGGAATTTTAAATATCAAGTAAGACATACAGCCAGGACAATGACAGTCATAAGTGATCATCCTAAAACTGAGGGAGTATCCCTAGGTCCCCAAAGAAATAACTGGAAAGGGGAGTACTTAGAAATTAGTTATTAGACTAATGGAAAGAGGGTGAGGGGGAACAAGAGGGAAAGCAAGAGGTGAGAAGTGTCCCTCATTATTCAGTTGTGTCTGACTGTTCATGACCCCATTTGGGGTTTTCTTGGCAGAGATACTGAAGTGGTTTGCCATTTCCTTCTCCAGCTCATTTTACAGATGAGGAAACTGAGGCAAATGGGGTTAAGTGAGTTGCCCAGGTCACATAGCTAGTAGGTGTCTCTGAGGCTGGATTTGAACACAAGTCTTCCTGACTCCAGTCAGGAACAGCTCGAAACAAAGTAATTATCTTGTACCAATGAGGTACAAGAGGAAGATCTGATACAGAGAAATTAGATGGAGAGGAGAGCTGGTAGTTCAGGAAACTTTCATCAGGAATGGGTTCAAGAGGGAACAATGCATACATAGCTAGAAGAGTATAAAAATCTTCTAAATTTAGAAAGAAAACAGTAAAGAGATTTTAGAAAGAAACAAAACACCAAAGAAGGGGAAGAGGATAATCCACTGCACCACATAGCTGCCCTTAATGTCAGAACTTTCCCCTATTCAGCCATCCTCAATGGAGTCAGTCTTCACTCCATTTGATGTTCAGGCAAGAGTCACAGATGCTTAGTAAGCTTTGCTTTGGAGTTTTACAAGCCAGAGGTGATAAAGAGGTCCCTATCCTCTAACATTGAACTGAGAGATCAGTTACAAAGATCTGCTCCTTGGCTATGATGCTCAAGTTAAATGTCTTGTTTAAAAAAAAAAATCTTGTCCAAAACCACCCACCATATAGGTAACCAGTGATGAACTGAATTATACTGAGTAGTTTAGTAATTGAGGAATCTGCCAAGCTGCAAACTAAAACTAGAGGATTTGGGGCTTTAAATCGTAACCGCCTATTGCTAGATTCCTTGATGATGAGGGATTGAAGTGGAGTAAAAAAAGCACACTCCAATAAGGGAACTATCAATGGTACAGATGGACAATTAGCCTTAGGTGATGGCACAGATCTGGAATAAAATCTGGATGAAGAGGAAACTGCATGCTGATACCCTTCGGGGAATGTGGGGAATGAAGAAGTTTGCTACGACTGCATTGGTCTAAGGGGCACCTTTACCTAGACAAGTGGGAAAGAGCTGAATCAAGGGGCTGCCCCTTTCCTGCCTAATATTCCAGCCAGGAGGCCTCAAATGAATGGAAGCCATCTGACCCCTTAATGGTTGGAGACAGCAGCATTTGGCCTAGGCTTTCATTGGGTCCAGCATTGGTCTTGGCAGAATAGTAAGCCTGAGCCTAAAGATAATGACCCATTCACAGGGGGTGCATAAACTAGACTTGCAGAGGTTATAGTGGATCACCATCATTTTCTGTATCTGTAAAAATGAACGGTTTGACTTGATGACCTAGATGACCTTTCTATCTCTGCGTCCATAATCCTATGATCGTCCTCAGTTACCCCATTTCAATAGCTCAATCCTTAACTCCCACTAGGGACTCTTTCACCCCAGGCTTGGACTACAGTTCCTTCACTCTAGTGGACACCAATACTCAGACCTGCTGCTCCAAACCCATTGGTGCCAGGTTCATGAACAGCACAGTCATCAGGTCCTGAATCACCTTAGGGATGACTATCAGTGAGTCAAGTAAGGCTTCCAGGTGGGAGGAATACTTCCAAAGACAGAAGTTATTAACCTGGGCTTCATAAACTTGTTTTTTAAAAAATATTCTGATAAGCATTTTAAAGCTACACTTTATGTATTTACAAATACTGTTCTGAGAGGAGGTCTATAGGCTTCACTAAACTGCTAAAGTAATCCATGACACAAAAGGTTAAGGGTTTCTCTTTAAGAGGTCCTGGACTACTCAGGCCATACTGGGGAGTTTGTTAAGAGTCAGCTGTATCTGGAGATTCTCAGAAGGCAAACCCAGCAATGCTTATTCCTACAGATTTAGTTCCCACTTTGGGGATTATTAGATCTCAAAGGAAAAGGGTCAAGTCCCCCTGCTGGGATCCCATTAGTAAGTTGCATCTGTGATCACAAAAGATCAGTTTTTGTATATGTAGAGCCCAAATCAGATGGCACATGTCTTCAGAATAGGGGAGGGGAGGAAGGGGTAGAAGATTTAGAACTCAAAATCTTTTGGAAGCGAATGTCGAAAACTAAAATACTTAAGTCAGTTTTCTATCTTCTGGCCAATGTATAAGTGTCTCTTCTAACTGCATTTTTGTCTATAATTGACCCAACTATTTGATGGTGCATTGTGCCTTCTCTGACATTTGGATTAGTACCTGCCCTAATTTATGAGTAGGTGTGGTGGTGAGAAGTGGGCCAACTTAGAGTCTCCACCTGGGATGGCTGAGTAGGGGGAAAATCTGCTTCTGAGAGACACCCTTCTCTCCTCTTATTCCCCCTTACCCTCTCCTCCTTGGTCTAATAACTAACTTCCAAATATTCCCTCTTCTAGTCACCCCTTTGAGGATCTAGGAATACCCCGTCAGTTTCTGGCAGGTCTCTCAATAGAACAACTATATCTTTGTCCTGTCTTTCCTACTCAGCACCTAAAATTCCCGGAGGGCACAACACGGTACATGAAGCCTTTTAATGTTTTTGTTATCTCTAAAATAAGTGTCTTAAAGCCCTATAAAGGCCCCTTCAACTCTTGAATCTATCATTGGTCAGGAATTCCCTACACGTTCCCACCCGGTAACAGGGATTTCTCTCTTCTCAAATATCCAGGGGTAATTTTCTTCACTTATTTACCCTTGCATTATAGTTATTTGTGTACAAGGCCGTATGCTCTTGAGAACTGATGTTATAGCTTTTTTTTAAATCTCGAGGACCTAACACATAACTGATAAATGGTATATTTATTAGGAGTTATAAAACATATATATGTATATGTGTGTATATGTATATATATACAAATATATATTTGTTATACATTAGGAGTTATACATGGAAGGCAGAATGGCATAGGTCTCAAGAGCATTGATCCCAAGATCAGAAAGGGCTATGTTTGAAATTGCCTCAGACACTGATTATATGAGGACAAGTCACTTAACTTTTATTTGCCCGTTTTCTCATCTGAAACAGGAGGTTGTGAATATCAAATAAATTAACATGTATTTTGCAAACCTTGAAGTGCTATAAAAATGTTAGCTATTTTTAATTGAGGAAAGAAGGGCAGCTTCACCAATCAACATCTGGACATCCATTCAGGACCTTGTATTATACAAAAAGTACCACATAAAACAAATTAGTACATATACTTTACAAGCTCACAGTGACAGAGCTTGAAACCCCAAATATAATACATAATTCAATGGTTACTTCCCCACAGCAAGTCCTGCTTGCTATTCTAAACTGAGTAGCTTCTTACTGACATCATTGTTTATTCTTTTAAAAATTGTTAGCATCATCTACTAGACTGTAAACTCTTTGAGGGTAGGTGTAGCTCTCTCAGTCTTTAGCACAGTGCATGGGGTGTATAGGGTACTCAAGAAGGATTAGTACCTTTAGTATGAGGGTATATAGGGCTCCTCATCCACCTTCATAGTCCCCCCACTCTCACCCTATGACTCCAAGAAGTCGTAACATGCACAGGGGCCACACCCTGATAAATCATCTCAGCAGATGGGCTATAAATCAAGTTGAAGATAACTGATGGAGTTGTGGGGTGTCCACCCCAAACGTGAAGATATCCCTCCAGCAGAATGGGGGGAAGTGAACATTTTGTTTCCATGGGCCTTGAAGGCAGCTGAAGCAGACACTGGAGGGAACTTAGAGCTTGGTCAGATATCAGAGACACTGAGGTCCTTCACTGCCTCCAGAGTCATCACCAGTCATCTTGACTTTTGTCTTGCCACTGGTCTTCAATGACCAGAAGAGTCCAAGTAACACCTGAGTCAAGACATCACCCTGTGATGTCATTGGTTAAACAACAACATAGTGCAATGCACATCAGGTGAGTGAAATGGAGCCGTGGGGGGATGGGAAGAATACAACCAAGGACAGATATAAAGCAGCAAAGCCATGTGGTGTGAAGAAGGCTCAGGACAAAGAGGCTTTTAAGAATTATCAAGGACAAGAAGAGTACTAAAAGGTGGGTTTGGAGGAAGGGGGAAACAGGAGGGAATAAGTCTGGCACAGATGATCAAGGATCTTTTTCCCTCCTGTTCTGCTTCAGCATTGTCTCTCAATAACCAAAATAAAAACTGCTAAGAAGGAATTGTGGTCCAAGCAAGGTGAACAAAGATAAAAACATGAGACATCACATTAGAAAATGGGAGAGTTCTGATGTCAGAGAACCTGGACTCCAGTCTCATCTCTGGCAATTACTACTTATGTGACTTCACCTTTCCTGGGCCTCAGCTTTCTTGTCTTTCAAATAAGGAAATGAACTCTGAAGTCTCTTTCAGGTCTTATATATTCCCCTAAATTTGTCCCATTTACTTCACATCATCCTTCTTCAGGTGCTCCATATTCCAGTCAAGCTGGGCTACTTATGGTCCCTCAAATTCTACATCCCATCTCCTGACTCCAAATGTTTGTACACAAGCCATGCCTGGGATTTCTAGCTCCCAAGAATCCTTCCTTTAAGTCTCAGTTCAGGAGCCATACATGCCATGATCTTCCCAGTTGCTACATGATCTGTCTTCAAACCAGTTGCTTATTTCTCTGTACATATTGTCACTCCAGGTGGAATATATGCTCTAGAACAAGGATTGGCTTGTTTTTGTATCCCTAGCATCTAATATACAGTAGTAAGCACGAAATGTCAAACTGAATGTTTACTGACCAACTCTAAACATACTTTGTTCCAGTTTCTCCCTTCCCTCTGAGTTGATTTCTTTTTTCTCTTTCCTAGAAGACCAACTGCATGATTGCTGGAGACTCATTTCATCCTATTACGTACACCTCTAATTCAGATTTCCGCAGATTCTTTGTCTATATTAAGTCTATAGAGTCAAACTCACTTTATGCCCCTTGCTATAACTGCTTTTCTTAGCTGGAGAAGTTGTGGAAACGTCAATGGGAAGGAAAGAAGGAAAAAAGGTTACAGTAAGAATATATTGTATATTGCAATTTCTATTCCATTAGGCTCCACTATTTCCTAGCTCCATCATCACCCACAGATTAACTTCATTATCCATTCTATACTGCTTCTATGTCAAACTTAAATCATATTCTCAGAACCCTCCCTTCTCTTCTGATCCTTCACCTTTCTAAAACTCCTCACCACCAGCATGACCAAAAAGAACTATTCATAGAAAATTCCAAGGGTCCCCAGACAACTCTGGGAAACATTGGTGTAGTAGAAAATTGATCTTTAGGATCCAATTCTAAATAGGTCTGCCCCCTGCTGCAATGTCTGATCTCTGATTTGGGAACGTGCACTCCTGG
The DNA here is from genome assembly GCA_028658325.1 of Potorous gilbertii. Taxonomy (NCBI): domain Eukaryota; kingdom Metazoa; phylum Chordata; class Mammalia; order Diprotodontia; family Potoroidae; genus Potorous; species Potorous gilbertii. Next base: position 161,757,940 of record CM053770.1, read on the forward strand.
TCAACCAGCTTACAGGAATGTCAGTGTTACAAATGAGAAAAAGTTTATTCAGTTAGCCAACAAATATTTATTGTACAACAAATTATTTGGCGATAGAAACTAGAGAAAAGTGGGACAGTACCAGGTTATTTACATGCAGCGTATTCCAGACTTTCCAGCAAACAGGCAGTATCTTTCAGGAATGCTTTTAGGTTAGTCCTGCCTGGCAGCAGAGGTAGACAAGAAGACCTCCTAAAATCCCAAGGACTCCCAACATTAACCCCTAGAACCTATAGCAGTAAAGCCACTGGCACTAGACTAGCAGATATAGGAATCCACTTGCTAGTGGGTTGGCTATTATGTTTCCAGGCTTAAAACAGTTGCACACACCAATTGGAGCCAATGATACCAACTTGATTCACTGGAAACCATCCCAGTTCTTAAGATGGAAACCAACGTTATGTCTGTCAGTCTTATCATTTGAGACAGTAATATATCATTCTACAAGTTTCCAGGATGAGGAACTTTCGGCCCTTTCATCTACTGCAGGGAAACCAAAGTGCTTAATTGCCCATCTTAATCATTTTCTGGAACAAATATCAAATCTCATACTGCAACCCAATTATTCTCAAAGAATAATTTCTATAAAGAGGAGACTAGTCAAACCTTCACAGTTGAACGAGGTGGGAACAGAAATTACATGTTGACCACTTCCAAAGGAAATGCAAAAGAAAAAAATTCCACAGGAGCTTGCACAAAAAAGTATGCAGGGGTGTTTGCGACCCTGAGGAGTTGGAATGATTTGGCTTACCAAGCTCAATAAACTGCTGTGATCAGAGTAACTGCATCTGACACTATACAGCAGCAAAATTTTATAGGATTTCCATTCAAATCAAGAAAAAAGGACTATCGTGGCGCCGCAGCCCCACGTGATGTACTAGAGGTGGGGAATGAAGCGCACATTGTCACACATGACCAATATCTTGATTTATTTTGCTCAATTGTAGCGTTTTTATTTAAAGGGAGGGTTCTATTAGGAAAGGAGAGGGTAAGTCACTGGGAAATGACAATTTAAAAAAAGAACAGCAACAAAACTTTTATTAAAACTACTAAAAGATTTCATTTTCAAGGAGCAATACCAATTTTTTTTATACCCAAGTTGGGGGGAAAGCATGGATAAGGACAAAGAGAAATATTTTACTGTAAACTTTATTAAACTCAAAAGGAGCAGGCTCTTTTCCCTAGGTATCTCATTCATAGCTTTCTTTATAATTTTTCATATGTAGTAAGTATATGTATACACACATACTTAGCATATGAATGTCCTCTGTATACACACTTGTATTTTGTCACTGGGATCATGAGGAACAACACATTTTGTCAAATTTAAAGTGCTACATAAAGATGAGCTACTTTATATATTGTATCTCTATATAAATATAGCTACCTTGATACAGGTATATTCATTTATGGAGGCAAGGGACACTATGGTCCCTTCCAGGCCAAGCAACTGCTTTGAAAAATCACAGATAGTAGAGCAGACAAAGGAGAGTAAAACAAAAACAGCAACTAAAAAGGGGGTAGGAATGCTGTAAGGAACAAAAGAAATTTAGGCAGAAGAGAAAATCAGGAGAAATTTGGAAAATATAGTAACAGTACATTAGGAATTGATGTCTGAGGAAAATAATCAGATGGCAAGAAATGTAATGAGCACTCACATACCAAAAAGAAACACAGTAACACAGAACCAACACAGTTCCCTGGGGATTTTTAAAGAGAGGGGGGCAATACTAATATTTCTGCTGGGTTGGTCTTAGTTATATTCATTTCTGGAGGCAGGGAAGATTTGAGGTTCCTTTCAACCCCACTATTTTATGAAGCAAGTAGAGAATAAATGTTAAAGTAACTCTGGGGGTGGCAATTTTGAATAAAGTGAATGGAAGGAAAGTAACAGAATGACTCATAAGCCCTATAATCACACTAGCAATGTCACATTGACAATGATGGTTATACAGGAAGCAGGTACTAAAGTAGAATACTAAATTAACCTTCAGGCAACTGCCAGATCAGACAGAACACCTTCTCGAGGCAGTTACCAAGCAATCCAAGGCCAGGTTGCTTTTTTTAAATGTTTAAGCTGTGGCTAGCCTAAGTCAACACACTACAGTGGGAAGGGCCCTGGTTTTAGCGTCAGAGGGTCGGTGATCAAGTCTGGGCTCTCCATGTGTGACCTGGGGCAAGTTATTGAATCTCTGGGCCTATTTCCATATCTGTAAACTGAGACATTAGCATGGATGTCCTCCTAAGGTGAAAATCTCACACGGAGGGAAGAGGACTAGATTATTATAAAATGATAACTGGTACTGGAAGCTGTACCCAACATCTCTTTACTCTAGTGCCACCCTTCTGGTTATTATTTCCTATTTATCCTGTTCATAGCTTGCTTTGTATAAGTTTGCATGTTGTCTCCCTTGTAAGAGAGTCAATCTTGAGGGCAGGGACTACCTTTTGCCTCTTTCTGTATCTCTGGCACTTAGTGCATTGCCTGAAACATAGGAGGAACTTGTTTATTGATCAACTGATTAGGTAGGAGAGTAAAGGATGTACTGTTCAGAATCACAGAACTTTTATAACTTTTAGCTCCTTAGAGACCACTGCATATATGTCACACATATATCACACAAATACATACATTTCTAGATGCATCAACTGTTTTGTACTCTCAGCATCTAAGCAGACCATAGTGGGTATTCACTATTTCCTGATAATCATCACCTGGACCCTTACCTCACTTTAGAGATAACAAAACTTAAGAGGTTAAATATCTTACCCAAGTTTGCACAATGAACTAGAATCCATGTGTCTTATATCAATATTTTTTCTGCAATACAATTCTACATAGGGAGAGGGGATCTGCCATTTCTGAAATTAAATTTTCCTAAGAAATAGAAATTCTTAATTTTCCTAAGAAAATTCCTGAGCAATCCAATTGGGTTTCATAAAACAAGATTCACCAGTTTGAAGCTACACAAATTAATTTGGGGGACTCCTGTGATCCCCTCCTTAATAACACAGAATAGCCATCTCTCACAATGGTTGGGGGTCCCCGGTGGGAGATTATACTAATAAGCTGGCACTTACATAGCGCTTTAAAGTGGCAAAGTACTTTACACTTTATCTCAATTGATCTCCAAAACAATCCTGAGATAGGTGTTATTATTAACTCCATTTTCAGGAGATAAAAGCCAATGCTAAAGGTGCCATGACCACTAACAGTTAATGGGAATTCATCAGGGTAGGGATTCCCTCCACTGAAGGTGATTTCAATCCCTATACAATTTACTAGTCTTTCTAAATTGATGTGGCTGGAAAACCTTACCACCCTATAGCCACCACAGTGATGAAGCTTTCCTAGCCTGGTCCTTAAACACAAAGGGTACAATTTAGTTCAGACCAGCGATGGACATTTTTTGTTTAAACTAGATCTGATTTCCTTAGTGTAGGGAGCTCCAATGTTACCAGTGTAGACTGAGAACTATTCTGCAGCTTCATCTGAGACCAGGGGTGGGGAACCTGCAGCCTCAAGGCCACATATGGCCCTCCAGGTCCTGGTGCAGCTCTTTGACTGACCCCAAACTTCACAGAACAAATTTTGGATTGAATCAAAAGGCTGCAGCTGAGGACCTAAAAGGTCACATGTGGCTTCGAGGCTGCAGGTTCCTTACCCATCTTAGACAGTCTCCGATGCCGCTGAAAAATGAAGTGACAAGCCTGCCTGAGGTCAGAAGACGGACTTGAACCCAGGTCTTCTGGACTTACAAAGGCCAGCTCTATAACCACTATACCATGTTGCCTCTCAACAAACTGTATTAAGCAAGTTGTATTATACAGATAAAATCTTTCCTACCAAGAGTTGGATAAAAATAAATTCAAATGAGCAAAATGCCTCACTGCAGGAGAAATGTCAAAGGAATTCCAATGGCAATTTTAGTCTACATTATGCATTTTATTACTTATCAACCCCCTACTATTGTTTGCCATTTGTTTCATACCTATGTACCTTATCTCTCAATCAAAATGTAAAGTTCTTCAAGGAGGAGATTGTGCTTCCTACTTACTATGTATTCTACACAGTACCACAGTGAGTGGAAGGCACATAGAAACTCAATACATAGTCAACCAGGATGTGCCCTAAAGAGTTTCAGGAGAAAAAACATTTACCATCTTAAGAAAACACAGGCACCTAAATATGACAAGTAGAAAAGATTTCCCTCACTCTCAATTTATAATAAAAATAGAGTACCCTTCACTCTTACAATCAGAAAGTTCGTAGCAGTTCCATTATTTGTCCTTCAGACTTGTATAAGAATCCACCTCATTTCATTATCTGAAGAAACTTTGGGTTTGAACCAGTCTTAAGTATTTACGAGATAAAAATTTTAGGGGTTTTTTCTCCTCCATTTTCATGATTGGTACTGGTTCATTGCAAAAGGACAAAGTTTCAAAGAAACAGAGGTAGAGTCAGGTAGATATCTGTCATCGTCTGAACAGCTGTACTCCTCAAGTACCAAAACCATCTGTATTTTTGAAGACTATCGTCAGTATGGTATAAGCTGTTGATACTATCAATTATCTAACATCTCTCCTGGCCAACAGAGAAAATGAAATGTGTTTGGGAACTCCTATATATCTGCACCGCTGCAGTTTCTAACCCAGTTTTCCTCACTTTGAGTTAGAATACCTTACATGTTAACCATAACAAGCTGTATGTAACCAGTCTGGATGAAAATAGAAGCCACTGAATTTATTTTCTTTTGACTTTTATATGTAATAATGTTCTCTAACACCAAATTTTCCCTCAGAAAACAAAATTAAGTCTGTTCAATGACCAAAAATAATGAAATAAGTCATACTTATAAGGCACCAACAGCCCTGTTAAATGAGAGCCTATATTATATGTAACTATTCTGCACATAATAAATTTCTAAGAAAATGTCCTACAACAGATTTTCCTAATCCAAAGTATACTTCAGCTATGTAAAGCATTTTAAATTCTCTATTTCAGAGCTAGGGGGTAGGGAGTGAATGGAGGAGTAAGACCTAAAGGAAGAGTTGAGAAAGAAGGTTGAGGAGGAAGAAGATGGGAGAATGCAAGAAGAGGGAGTCAGAAGCCAAGTTGTTTAAAAATACCCACTATTCTTCCTCTTCCTAAGGCATTAAGGAAATGTGATTTGCATTGGTACCAGGAACACTCACAATGATAAAATTTTAAATATTGTGAAGCAGGGCAAAGTACATGGTAAGGACTTCTGGCAATAAATTTTGTGGACCCCTAAAAACATGCTATTGGCAGACAGAGGGACAAACACTACTCTCTCAGGAGAATCTCTTGAAGGATTATTTATAGGAAACATTCCATTATGGGAATGTTTAGACAGTAAAAAATGTTTTGGTCTGAACCTATGATTTCAAATAGGTATAAGAAATTCCCTGGTATTGAAACTTTCATCCACTGGTGCAAATCAGAAACTAACATAGTTTTAGAAAGTTGCCTGAGGCACGTTAAGTTGTAATTTGCTCCCAGTAAAACAGCTAGCATGTGTCAGAGGCAGGACATGAATCCAGGACTGACTCTAAGCCTGGCCCTATGTCCGTTATACTACACTGCCTCCAAACAAAAGAGATATTATAATCCTTGGCTATCATTTTTCATTTCTATTTTTGTATCAACATTTTTTCCTAGATTTGTAATTTCATCAGTGTGAGGAACCCAAAATATGAAATTCTTCCTGCTCATCTGTGACATAATTGCCTCGCAAATGAAAATTATGCGACTAGCCCAGTCATACAACTAGTAATGTGTTAGAGGCAGAACTTGAACGCAGATCTTCCTGACTCTAAAATCAGTCCTGTAATCCCTATTCTGCAGTGTCTCTCATCAGCAATAAATAACAAAGGCATAATTCAGGACAAGAGGAAATATAGCAATATCCATCCTTCCTTCCTAATCCTAAACTGTCAGCTCCCACCTAGAAGGGAATTTTATTTTTTGTATCCCATTGCCTACTACATTGTCTTGCACAGAGCAAGTGACTAAAAATGTCTGTTGAATCGAAATAAAAATAAATGGTAGAAAATAAAACAAACTAATCATTTTCCTTGTCAATATGGCAGTCAATGAAACTTTGGCATATTTAGTTTCTAAATATGCCAAAAGTGAGCCTAAGTTTTAAGCAGTTTCACCTTAATATAACTTTCAGCTCTCACACTCTGATTTTCACCAACATCTAAAATAAAGCAGCTAATCAATCATCTTTCCTGGGAATGGGATTCCTAGTTTCTTTTCCTTATTTCCCAAAATAAAGGTTCCAGATCTGAGGTTAGATCTCCTTCTTCTGAACATTACCTATCCCTTTATACCTCTAACTGTACATCCACCTTCCATCCTGCTTTAACAGTGATTTGCAGGTATGTCTCATTTCAACAACTGAATGATAAGGTCTGTGAACCCTCAGCCTTGCACATGATAGATGTTCAATAATGTTTGTTGAATGAATGAAATCTTGTCCTATTTCCTGTACAAGGTGATTCACTCAGACTTACTTCTCATTTAGGATACTACCTTAAAGAAGCATCCTTTCAAGAGACTACTTTGCATCTAAATTCTACAGAGTGTAATAAATGCACACAACACTTTCCGGGGCACAAAAGCAAGTCAGAACAGAATCAACACAATCACTAAAATCTTCCTGTCAATCTGGCAGGTCCATCGACCTCCAGTGTGTTTTTTTAACTATTATTTTCATTTTTAACTTTCCTTTGTCAAAATGGTTTGCAAGGACATCTGCCTTTGAAAAGAAACAAACATGCAAAAGCTCAATTAGGATGAACTGCCATATTCTGTTGGCAACCATTTAAAAACCAAGCTTTGACACCAAAGTATCTATCATGCTAAGGAATTAAGTAAACTGTAGTATCGGTACTGAGTAGTTTTTTTTAAATTATGTTTTAGGAGAATACAAACATTTCTTAGCTTTTACTTCCTTTGCGCTTCCCAAAAACTACAGCTCAGCATGTTAACATTCATTTTTATTCTTACTTTTTGCTTCCCAAACCTGGAGGCCCAATCTGTAATGTAATTTAGTCAAGCTCTCAGATTTTACTTGATTGATAATCTCAAAGTTCTAAATGAAAGAATATAAAAATTTTTTAAACTGTCAAAATGTCTATGTCAGCCTTTTAGCAGCAAACTATACGTTGCTTGTTTCTTGTGAGTTTTCTGGGGGATATCCCCCAACACAAATATACCTAGGGACAGAAACCACACTCCAGATAGCCATGCTTGCTGGCCCACCACTCTAAAGGGCACAAAACTGCCTGCTCCAGAGACCTGAATTCTAGAGAGCAGCACTAGAGAAATCAGAGCAAACTTGCATCCCTAAGCAGCCATCATCCAACCTGGAGATAACAGGAATCATGGGAGTTTTTTGATTTTCACATAGACTGATAAGATTTCTCTCATATTCTTAATTCTCAGAATTACTTTCTATTCCTGTCTTTATTATCTTCAATTAATCATAAGATATTTTACTTATTCCTCCTATAGCCTATATTGACAGTAGAGGGGAACAAAACTTACACAGTTCATGTATGAACTGTAAAATATCCATATGTTGATAATTATTAAATTCGTAATAAAGAAATATTTTTAAAAATAAAATGTTCATCTATCAAATCTTATTTGGGAATTGATAAAACCTCAAAATATGAACTGCTTTAATTCACAATAACAACAATGGCAGTATTAAGGGGGAAATGACTAGGAAAGATGACCTGCAATGGAAAATGTCCTTGTGGAAATCAGATTCTGTAAAGTATGTTTTATGTCCCCTTATATTGACTCAAATGGTAACTGGACAGTAGTAGCCACTAGCTTCCAATTAAACAGAATGAGGCAAAATAGAGAGGAGTTTGTAAGCTCTTTTCAAGATACCTTTTAGTTCAACTGATGAAATGTCACAAATCAATACTTTTAGGACACAGAGAAGAGACGCAGAACAGCCAAAGACAAAACACTATTTTTAGTAAGGATTTTTTTTTGTTTTGTTTGTTAAATCTCAGCTCATATTCTATGTAGACTCTGCTCTACAACTCACCTATCATCTGTACAAGAAGTGAAAACAGTGGGAAGGGAGAGAACACAGCACCCTGGTGAGCTTCAGACGTTCACATACAAAAACAGCGTAGACTAAAGTGAGACCAGCACTTCCCCAAAGACAGGGACAAATCCCAACATATGAAGAAAATGTCATTACCTATTTGAACACAGGCAAGATGATGGAAGGTCTAGTTAGCCTAGTTTGGGAAAAGGTGACTGCTTACTCCTTGCACTACAAGGAAGGAATGAAGGTCCTTTATAAAAAGCAAAAAACAAAAACAAAAAACAAGCCCCCAAATGGGTTTTTGATGGTGGAAAACTGTATGTATGCTGCTGGTAATAGTGGTAAATATATATTTATATATGTATATTAAAAAAAGGAAAAATAATCTATTTATAGAACAGTCAGTAGTCAGAGACATTTAGAAAAAAGTAAAAACAAGTTCTTTTCTTTAAAAATGGATTGACTAAAATGACCTCATCACCTAGAGGTACCATAATCCTACATCTTCTGACGAAGCCAGGACGTGACTCAGCATCATCTGTTGCTGCTTCTGGGCCAGAATCTGAAATAGCCAGTATTTAGAAAGGTAGATTACGGGTCAGGACTACAAGGTGAGCAGATACATGGTGGCCGTGCTCAAGAGCATGCCTAAAGCCTGGTGATGACAGGAATACTTGTGAAAGGATGTTATCCCCAAAGCATGCACCACTGTGGCTCTGCAAGACAACCCATCTGGCCTTTTTTTCTTTTCTTTGTGTAGAATCCTGGGTCCACGTAGTTGTTCCTCTCCAACACATATGCCCAAGATACTGGGAATCCTCAAAGCCAGTCTCTATAAGAGAAGCTGTTGCTCTTGGAGGAAAACAAATGCTCTTCTTTCCAAGATCCAGCCTAACCAAACATCTGAATTGAGATGGTATTCTCCACATTCGGTGGTCTGCCTCAGCTGAAGGGAAGCTCCAGGTTTTCTTTTTTGGTACAAACAAGCACTAGGAATTGATGTTTGCAATATGCTGCTTTTCCATCTGATTTCTAACAGAACCTGCAGATCTGCTCTCCCTTCAATAGCTGTAGAACATAACAAGGCTTAGAAATAGTGGAAGGGGACTAAGGTATTCTGACTATCTTGCTGTCCCATCCAGGCAGGCCCAAGGCACTCTGGTTCCATACATGCCTACAAATAGTGCTGCCATTAAGTTGTGAATCTCTAGCTAACACCTATAGGCCCCAAGCCAGCTCCATACCCCAGCTGTATAAGCCACCCTACTGCTCAATCACGTCTCTGAACACAATGCAGGACACCACACTCACGAGAAACACTTCAGTTAAGATAATGGCTGGAATACCAAAGAAGACATCTCTGCATAGATGGGCTGGTACAGTATGTGGCTCACACAGTCCCACTGCATAGAAAAAGCGAAGAGGGCTTTCTCTGCTGTAGGCCATTCGTCTTTGGAAGCAACAACTCTGAGTAGATCCAAACCACCCTCCCTTGATGAAAAGGGTCTCTGTGGTCCATTTCCCTCATGTTCTAAACTAACCAAGCTTCTGCTAGCTGGCCTCCTTCAGTTCCTCCACTGGTAGCTTGTAGCTCATTATGAAAGAAGGAGTTTGTGCCTGTCCTGGGCTACTTGGCCCCTGCTTCTTTGCACAGTTTATACAGATGTAATCTTCATTTTCTGCCATTTCTGGAGAAACACCCACACAGACTTGATGAAACCACTCATCGCAGCCACCATCACACTGTACCCAGTCTACCTGTAGGAGATAAGATTGAGAGGGCTTTAGGACAGTTAGCTATCCCTTGGGTGAAAATAAAGTCAAGGCATAATAAATAACATAACTATTTACATAACTATTGTTTTGTAAGTATTTCTGTATTATTTACATCCATTACCTCATTTTATCCTCACAGCGATTCTGAGACAAGTACTATCCCCACTTTTCAGACAAAGAAGCTGAGGTTTAAAAGAGTTAACTAGCTTGCCCAATATCATGTGATTAGTAAACGGAGGCAGAATCAGAACTTGAACACAGGTCTTCTGACTCTCAAGTTCATTACTATGAACTATTCACTATATCAATGGTTCCCAACCTGTAGGGCAAGAACGTTTGAGGAACTTTCAACATTACAAAGAATTCAACAACGTCAATGTGACTTCTATCTTCATTTAGCTCCATAAAGATATGTAGCAGAACTCTCTCTCTCTCTCTCACTCACACACATACACACACACACACGTATATATCTATATATACATATAAATGTTATGTATGTATATATATATATATATGTGTATATGTATATATGTTCCAAACGTATTGCAATTTTTCCAATGTATATTCTGCACACCTATAATAAAATACAAATTTATTTAAAAAGTATTGCTGAATTAACAGTAGATTTCTATAGATTTCTATTTTTCTCATTCAATAATAATAGTGAAACTACTATCATATGGGGCATCTGTGATATTTTTGACATTTAAAAGTGTCCTTTATTCTCAAAAGTGGGGAACCATTCCATAATACCAAGATATCTCTCAAAAGAAAAACTGATTAGGTTATGCTGGCAGATAACCACTGCCAAAACAATTTCTATTTCTTCTTTACAAAAGGGAGTGGGGAAAAGCTAGGCAGCTATCTGAAAGTTAGCTGTACCAACAAAATTGGAATAATTCTCAAGTAGTTCTGTTTCTCCATGAATATCTGTCATCAGCACCCAGCTAATACATTCCAGTAGATCTTCACCTGCAATCTCTTATAGTACTCATTGAGCACTAAAGTACATCGTGGTTCTGTCTTGTAGATCTCATCCCAAAACTACAAAATTTGTGTATTTCCTGGACCCAGTCTCTCATCAGTTAACAAGACTATGAACAACACTTCATTCTGGTTCTCAACCTCTGGTGGCTTACTCCTAGATCACACTGCTTCTCAAGTTTACTACTCTAATCAGGACTATTACCCCAGCCTATCTTTTAGAAGACAGACTACAGTAGTCATTGTTGCCATAAATATTAGTTACTTTTCTAGTTCCTTCCCAAACTAATTTCTTTCCTTATTCTCTGTAAGAAGTCTGGCATTTGAACTCAAACTGTGCAGAACAAAGAGTAAGGAATCAGAATGTACCTATCCCAGCAGTAACCTGCTAAAGCCAGAGAAGGGAGTTAATTACTTCTGTGCATCAAAGGAAACATAAAGACCCTGTAGATGGATGCGATTCAGGAAGGTGCTAATTGGAGAGCAGGTAGATACAAACAGGACACTCAGGAGGAACATGTTGGCTATTTTGGAACCTAAGAATAACTCTAATTAGAGGGATGAATCTTTATTTCTCCGGACATTATTACTCTTTTTATGAACTAACCCACAGACCTCTGCTCTCTCTTAACTAGGATAGTCACCATTCACTGCTTGCCCAAATGTCAAACCGTTATTACATACATTTCCATGTCCTCAACTTTCCTAGACATCTTATCCTGGACTATTATATAATCACTGGACCTCAGTTTCCTAAGGATCATACATACACAAGTATGGATTTATCTTTCTCTTTCAGACAGCAGCAAGAAAGAAGAGAAGCTCACTTCTCCTTTTTGACCCTGGTAGCTAGCTAGATATCCCTTCCCCAAGTTAAGCTCTCTTATGACCTTTTTAAAGAACAAAGTTTCCCTTCAAGTACAGCTATATTGGTTGGAATGAAAAACTACATGTCATATGCCAACTTCTATTGATAAATTCTTAATCTTGTTTCTCTGAAATTTGCCATATTTTACTCTTTCAGCAACTTGGACTAATTTTTTTTAAAAATTCAAAAAGGAACCCCATGACTACTCAGAAGTTAATTAATATTGTAGAAGACTAGTAAAATTCAGTGGGAAAAGCAGATACCTAAAAACCTCAAAGGTAACGGTTCAAATTTCTCTTTGGTCATTCATGTTACATTGCTGTTCACTACTTCTGGTGGAATAAGAATATCTACTATTTTACAGAGGCACTTAAGAGTAATAAAAATAAAGAACTTTAAAAAATGTAAGTTGCTCAAACAATAGTCAACAATGATGAAAAAGAAATGTTCAAGTTATAGCACAATGCTATTTCAAATGGGAGAAGGGGAACAATTTACAAGAGAAAGCAACATGGTAAATAATATGCCACCCTTCCATATTTTTAATCCAATGAACAATAAGAAATTTAAACCTTCTAGAAAATAATGAACAAATATGCCTAGAAATGAATAAAAATTTCAATAGTAAGTACCAAAAGTTTCTTCCAATGCTAACGAAGCGTCATATAAATTGATCTAGTTTTAATCTCTCTTCATCATATATTTCAAATTCTCATCATTACCTAATGAAAATGTCATTATACAATTGCTCAACCTAAACCCTGTAAGTGAGATATTGGAATGATCTCATCACAAGTACCTGACATCTTTATTAGCACTGAATTTGAAATGTCCTAAAATTAATAGAGTCACTTAATGCCGTAAGTAATAAATGATCCCAAACCAGTTATTAAAATTTTCCATCAAAAAGTCTCATTTTCTCTATGTATTTTTGAAATCTTTATTATCATCACTTGTTTTTTTAATTTAGAGCTTCCAATAAAAGGAAACAGGAGATCTCACTACTAGGATAATATATTCTAAGCTTATTGACAGCAAGAAAAGACAACTATGTACAAAACTATTCACAGTGGTATCATTTGTAATATAACAAATTCTGGAAACAAAATATGTGCCCAGCAATAGGAACAGTTGAGCAAATTCTAACATATGAATATAATGTAACACTATGGTGCCATATGGAATGATGAATGTGAAGAAACTGCTTAAAATAAAAAAAACAAAAACAAAAACATGGATATATACCCTTTGACCCAGCAATATCACTGTTAGGTCTGTTTCCCAAGGTGATCGGGGGAAGAAAAGAACTTATATGTTCTAAAATATTTATAGCAGTTCTGTTTGTAGGTGGCAAAGAACTGGAAATCGAGGGATGCCTATCAATTGGGGAATGGATGAACAAGTTGTGGCATATGACTGTGATGAAATCCTACTGCACTGTAAAAAATGATAAACTGGTTGATTATAGAAAAACATGGGAACGTTTGTACAAAATAATGGAAAGTTAGCTGAAATAAGAGAATACTCCATAGAGTAACGGCAATGTTGTTCAAAGAACAATTGTGAACCACCAAGAAATTCTGAGAACTACAAATACTTAAATAAACTCTAAAGATTTATGAAGGAAGATGTTATCTACTTCCAGAAAAAAAGAACAGATAAAGAGAAGCAAGCATAGTTATGGTTTTACATATATTTATAAATCTATGTCCAACATGGCCTTCTCCAGGGAGGGAGGAAGGGAGACAGTTTGGAACTTAAAATATGACGAAAAGATAAATTAAGTTAAATTAAACAAAAACAAAACAAAATCAAAAAAAGCATGGAAAGACATGTATAAAGCTATGTAAAGTAAAGAAAACAACTAAAAACAACATACAAAGCAATTACAACAGTGTAAATAATGCCAACATGCAGATGTAACAAAACTGATCAACTACAATAGCTAATTTTAGCACTTATACTGGCCAAAATAAAGGACAAATTCTTTTTTTCTATTAATCAATAATTAACTTTTTTTCAGAGAATGTACTTTGTAAATAGGTTTACTTGAGCTATTGGGGGCCAAAATGTCAAGAAATTTATAAATATAAATAAAGTAAGAGTTGGGATCATGCCAGAGACTGAAAAAGTATGATGAAGGTGGAATCAAAATTTCCTGTCATAAGTCTGACTCTAAGACCAATGCAGGTTAATGATGACATACATCTCTGACTTGGACAAAGTCTGTAAACCTCCCCTAGGCTCCAGGGTTTACAGGATTTAAGCAATGGGGTTGAAAAAGATAACATTTCATTTAGACTCACTAGGTTAACCATACACATTAAGCTTGGAATTTGGCAGAAGGCACAACCAAGTGAACAATTTCAGTCTCACTCCCATCCCACTTCAGTGTCAGCCCACGAGAAAGCACAATGTTCTAAAGCAGTTAGCTCAATGTTATTATGGTTCTAATATTCACGTAACACATCACAGCAAGACAGGACAAGCACAGAATCACACAATAAGAGTTGGGTGTGATCTCATAACTAGCTCAACTCATACATCAAAAGAAAGCCCCTCTATAGCATCCGTAACAAATGATCATCATCATGCCTTCACTTAACAAAAATCAGAGGAACCCATTTTTGCGTGTGTGTGTGTGTGTGTGTGTGTGTGTGTATGTGTGTGTGTATGATGCAGATTGCTAGAATCTTTTTGGAAAGCTATCCAACAGAGCACTAAAACTGTTTTATTTTCTTAAATGTATAAATTAATCATAACTTTTGATTCAATAATCCCATTGTTATACATATGCCCTAAGAGTATTATTAAAAAGGAAAATAGCTAAGCCAGTTATTCAAAGATATTTACAGTAGTATCATTTATACCTTTAAAATACCAGAAAACAACCTACAGTATGATAACTGGAATAAGCATTGAATTTGAGCTCCAAGAACCTGAGGCTGAATCTTGGTCCTGCTACTTTCTACCTAAGTAACCTTGGGAAAGTTAGCTTACTTTTCTGGATTTCAGTTTCCTCATTTGTAAATTAAGTGGTTGCATTCAATGATCTCTAAGGTTCCTTTGAGCTCTAAATTCTATGATCCTATAGTCCTAAATGTATAACTTGGGAGTGACTAAACAAATTACGCTAAATTAATGTAATGAAATAACACACTTCAATTTGAAAACAACAGCCAAGGGGTCAACATGGTGTAGTGGAAAGAATGTTGGCTCTAGACTCATAAGACCGTGGTTCAAATTCCACCTCTGATATTTTGTAACTGGGGGCAAGTCACATCAACCTCTCTGTGTTTCCTCATCTGTAAAATGAAGGAGTTGGATTAGATGGCTCCAGCTCTAGATTTATAATCCTGTGACCAATTATGAGAAATATAAAGACATATGACATGAAAAACATAGGAACAAAATTTCAGCACATGCATTTATGACAACTCTAAAGAAGGAAAACTAGACATAAATATGGTGTGAACAGACAGACAATACAGAAGGGAACAAAGGGAGGAACTACTAGGTTTGTTATAGATACCTTTATGCTAAAGATTTTTTTAAAATTCTGAATGTTAAGAGTAAATTTAATTGGCTTTGTAATTAAAGCTACATTCAAGATGAATTATAAAACTTGTTGAATGCTAACGGTTGTTGTATGGCTTCTCCTTGCAACTGCCCTTACTATGTTCATCCAATGTATTTGCTTTATTTGAATGAGTGAAAGATTGTTTTACTAGATGTTATCCCAATGGCCTAGGTGCCTCACAATTTACCAGGGTTTATAAAAAAGTGCAGAAAGCAAATTATTTCAAAGGTCAATTTGGGCTGCACCAAGAACAGACTATCACGTTACATCTACGCTCTTAAAAGCTCTTAGCTTTTGGAAGTCAAAATCCTTCTTCCTCTTTTACATCTGGTTGAGGTAGGGATGAGCTAGGATTTACCTTGTCCTTACAAGGCCTCTGGCAATTCTGTGCTGCACAAACTGCATTCTCATCATCTGACTCCTCTGCTCCTGACCAATCATATTTTGAGGGGATATCTAGCACCTTCTTCTCCCTCTTCTTCTCAGTATTTTCTTTTACAAGTTCAACCTTGGCTGCAGCAGCCTTCTCTCTCTTTTTCTTCCTTTCCTCTTCCTTTGCCAATTTCTTGGCCAATTTGTTCAGCTCCTTTGACTTGTCTACGCTCATCTTCAACTTTTTCTTTTTTGGTTTGTCCAGTTTCTTCAGTTCCTTGGACCTCTGCTTCCCTTCTCCAAAGAGTTGTTCAACTTTTTCCAGCTTCCGCTTTCGCTTCTTCTCAGAAGAGTCCTTTCCTTTTATTCTCAATGGTTTCTCTTCCATACTGTCATCCTTTAGGGAGATAAAATTAGAAATTTTGTTAAAATCAGCATATTTAAAATATTTCCACAATGTGAAACAATAAAAAAAAAAACGCAATTAGGAATTGTGAATAAAAATTAACAAGAATTAAACAACAAAGCATTCCTCTTTCCAAATTTTTAGTTTTTCAAAAGACATTAAAAATTAAAAAAAAAAAAGATGACCCCAAATGGATTAACAAGCAAATTTAAAAAAACTTAAAGAAATAACTCCAAATTACACAGATGTTTTCTCAAAACACAGCAACATGAGTAGGCTACCTAATTCCCTCTATGAGACAAACATGATATTGATTCCTAAACTGTCCAAAGATATACCTGAAAAAGAAAACTATAGACCAATATAATTAATGAAAATAAAAAATACGCATGGAAGGAATAGAGGAAAAAATAAGGTAAGATTAATAATCATTTCAGAAGGTACATGAAGGAAGTTTGGGATGTTAAAGCAATACTTAGAGCAAAGCTTTGAAAAACTAATGAAAGGAACTTGAAAACTGGATTGTACCTAATATAAGGGCTATGCAGACCCAGTATCTAAACTACAATATACAAAAGTTACAGTATAGTTTCCAAAGAACAGCAGCAATGACAATAATACAAGTTCCTCCCTTCTTTCTCCCTCTTCCCATTCCCTTCAGTCTTGCCTCCCCTTCCTACGCGTGCTACTCCTGTATTTCACTACTCCCTCCGCTTATGTTTCATGCCTTCTAACAGCTATCTTAACAAGGCTTGGTAATGGAGTATAGTAAGTGTCAGACTCGAGTCAGGAAGACAGATTCATATTCCTCTTCTGACACTTGATAGCCACAGGCAAGTCACTTAAGCCTTAGTTTCATCATCTGCAAAATGAAGATTGTAATACCTGCAGCACCTACACGGCACAAGGAAGCTGCGAGATTTAAAGGGGATAATTTAAATGTGTGTAAAGTACTCTGTAAACTTTCAAGTGCCATCTGAATGTTAGTTATTATGCCTCTAGCTCCAGGGGCAATACTTCATATTAATGGGAGGGTTAATATCTTGTTCTGAAAGTAAGTTTTAAATCTGTACCTCCATGACATGCAGGAATCTGTCCTCAGAGGGGGGATGTGTGGCCTGCAAGATCCGCCAGATGTGCTGAGTCTCATCCAGAGATACCTCTAGAAGATCACCAACCATCATAAGTTCCTCTAACTGGGCTTTGGCGCCAGCTGATAACTCCAACACTGGAGACTCCAAACTTCGGGGCACCAAAGGACTCTTTCTGGGTTGTTTCCTTGGAGTACTAGAACCTTTGCAAGCAGAGACAATAAGTTAAAAAGAAAGAAAACCATGAGAAACTATAATATTTACAGCAAAGAAATTTTTTGCAGTAGAAGTCTTAATCCTGGTAACTGCATTAGATACTACAAATATACCATTATGGATTAATGTAAAAATAAAATATGACATACATAAAATGACCCTTGCCCCAATACCCTGTATCCAAAGTTCCTTCTATACAAATATGATTATAAAAAGATTCTCAGGATTCTGACACTATTTATTTTTCCGTAAAAAAATACAGAAATCTTGTAATACATTTTTGCTCTAGGAATATAGTTATGTTTCAAAACAAAGTACTCATCCTTTGAATGAAAGGATAAAAATGTGTATAACAGATTTCACTACAGGGATATAAAGCTCACTTATATCTTACTGGGATGTGTCCTAAAGTTCAGAATGCTACAATTCCAAGTCAAGAAAAACACAGTAAACCACTTTCATAAAAGACATTAAAGACTAGGAAGGAAATTATTATTGGGTACTACTTTCTATAATCTGAAATTTACACTGTTAATATTCTTGTAACAACAGATAAATGGATCCTGAACTTTCAAAAGAACTTAAGAAATTCTTTCAAATAGTTATCACTGTGTTCCTACAATTTTCTTTACACAAACTGGGGAAAAGAGAGGAGCCACAGTACATATACAAAACAACTACCAGTCCCATACTTAATTTATAAACTACCTTATAATCAACAATTATTTAGCCTACAAGATGCAAGACCTGGTGTCTGTGTCGTTTCCTTCAACTATATTATCACACAGTCCCATGTGATGAAATTTAACAAGCTGAAATGTAAAGCTCTAAACTTAGGTTTAAAAAATTCCTTAAGAACGGCAGCTTATGAGGCAGCTAGGTGGTACAGTGAATTGAGCAGCAGCCCTGGAGTCAGGAGGAACTGAGTTCAAATCTGGACTCAGACACATGGCACTAGCTGTGTGACCTTGGGCAAGTCACTTAAGTCCAACAGCCTTGCTTTCTCCCCTTCAAAAAAAAAAATAGTAGCTTATAGACATGAAGGTTTTAATTGACGCAAAGCTCAATAGGTCAACATTACCAGCTCACTGATGTGGCTGCTTATAAAAACAAAAACAAACTATATTTGCAAGGTAGAGTTACTCACATCAAGGCAGATCATAGTCTCACTGAATTCTACACTGGTCAGAAAATGTCCAGAATACTATGCTGAGTTCTGGATGGCATATTTTAAAGAAGAGAATTAACAAACTGGAGCATGTTCAAAGCAAGTAGGAGAGCTAAGAGGTCTAGAAACTGTCTTATAAGGAAATGAAGAAACTAGGAATGTTTAGACTGAAAAAAGAAGGCAGGAGGTAGAGAGGTGAACTCCACTTTTTCCAAGAAGGCAGTTAAGACTTATTCTAAAAAATTCTGTAACACTACAATTACAATTGAAACTTTCAGATTAACTTTTACTAGGTTCAGGAGATACATACTACCATTTCCCAATGATTCAAAGTAGCAGTTTTAACCAGAAATTACATTTAGTACATTGATCAAAAATCACATAACAATTTATACAGAAAAATTATGATCAATTTTTATCTACACAATGTCTTTCTCTTTTTGGCTTTAGGCTCATCTTCCCCCGCCCACACATATATATAAACAGAGGAGTAATACCTTGAGAACAACTCTTTGAAGCAGACGAATATGCATGTTCAGCACAGAATGATGGTGCGGTCCACATATGTGTCACCACTTCCTCAGATTTGATGGGGATCTCTTCATCGCAAAAGAGATTGGGCTCCAAGCTACTAGATGACTTTACACTGGCAGTGTCCTGAAGAAGAAACCAAGAGAATGTTATCATTATACAATAAGTGAACCTGACTTATGACTAAATTGTTAAAGGAAGATTTCAGGGCTGTAGCTTCCTGTAGAAAATATCAATAATCTGTCACTGCAAATCAAATTTACAGCTTTGTGTAATACACTAAAAATTAACATTTTTGGAGAATGAATGATAAGCTGTATAGTATTAAGTAAAAAGGAAAACACCAAAGCTTCTTCATAAATCTATAGAAAAGATCCAATAATAAATTACAAATTGGGTATGCTTATTTCTACATCTTAGAGTACAACATTGTTGATACTCCTATAATAGGCAAAGAAATTGCAGAACTTAAAAAGAAATGGCTTCATTTGAAATAGGAAGTAAAATTCTAAATATAGATTCTCAGGGGGAATGGGAAATTTGCAGAAAAAAGGACTATTCTGCTATTTTCAGAGGCTTTCCAGTTGCTCTTAGTACAGATGCTACCTGTTAATACCAAAACCATAAAAAATTTAGCTCTAATTTAAAAAACCTTGAAGCGACCATAGGCTGTGCACTACTCAAGTCATAGTCTGCTATGCCATGGGAAAGAGAGAGTTCAGTTTATTTTGAATAATCTCAAACTGAACAATCCTGGAAACTCTCCAGAAGTCATAAGTAGTTATGGAAAAGAATACTTGTGAGAAAGGTTTTAAAGGTGATTTAAAAAAAAATGTCCCCAGGTAATGTCACTAATTAAAAACTCAGAAACAAAAGATAAAGGATTCCCCCCATATGAGAACCACAAACAAGGGAGAATACACAACTCCTATCTCATACTCCAGGGGCTTCATATCAGCAAGTGGAATTTATTCTCTCTTATCTGACTTGGGCTTTACTCATTTCATTCCCATTCATGTGGTGAGAGTTTCTGCTAAACTTTCAAAAAGAAAGGACAAGGACCAAAAAACAGTAATGAAAATGAAGGTGATAAGAGTTCAACAGAAACATCTAAGTTAAAAAAAAAAATACTTGTCTGAGGAAAGACAATTTCAGTCAATTCTACATAAAGACCTTAAGATAGACAAAGGTGATTAAAAGACCAAACTGTACCAATAGGAAAGGCATGTTACAAATGCTGAGGAACTACTGGTGGGCTCTGTTAAGTGGTCCACTTATACTCCCTCAACTGGCAAATGCCTAATGGGGTCTGAATAATAAAAAGCTCAGGGCTGCCAGAATCAAAATAAGATTAATCCTGAAGCCCTAGGATTCTTGTCACTACTCTACTAATGCACTTAGTGCTGCTTCAAAAGTAGGGCTAACTCAATCAAACACAATCTGAGACTTTGTGAAACTCTTTCCAATAACCAGGAAGGAAACTCAGCAAAGTGACAGTAACCTCGACAAGAGACCCTATCCAAAAATCACAAAATCTCCAGGTTAGCAGGACTTCAGATTAACCAATCCAACACATCCCTAAATTAAAACTGAGCCAATGTCAAGTGCTCCATAACTCATTGGAGTCAACTGAGCCAAAACTGATCCATAACATTAAACACACAAAGACCAAGTGAGATTTGCCTTTTCAGCTAACCAAACTGCTTTCAAGCAAACTTCACCACTATATAGTGTCTACATACTCTACATCGAAGCTAGTGATAACTGCTACAGAACAATACACAATACTAAGTATGATCCCTCTGACTCCAGTACTAAAAGGTCTTTATCAGGTTTGGTCTAGACATCAGCTTTTTTTCCTGAATGCTGTTGAATTTGCGTATCAGTGAAAGAATGAAAAAGCTCTTAGTAAGGCCTTCATATGTGCCAAGCACTGTATTAATCCCCTTCCAGATGTTGCTGGTTTTCCCAAAATGTAGCAGAAACGGTCTTTGATTTCTAGCAAGTGACATTCTATTGCCAAAATACATACTATAGTTTGTGAAGTGCTATAGCATTAGGAGTTGCATTAACCTTTACAGAATCTGTTCATTATGTGTGTCCTTGTCAGCTAAAAGTAAGGTGGATAGATACCCTTGGCAATCCAAGAAAGCAGGAGATAGACACCAAATCAGAAGTGGAGAGTGTACTAAAAAGTCACTCTTCTCAGACATCTATATTATGAGTCAGAGTAATTACTTCAATGGCATGCTCTTATTAATACAAGTCTGAGCAATTAAATCAACGTGGTATAAACATAAAAAATGGGTATGTTGATATCAGTATAGTCATTAAAATAACATTTATCTTCCGTATATCCTCACTATGAGAATACATACTACCTATCTTAAAATAACAAATAACATGCATCACAAAAACAGGATCTGAATAAGAGGGTCAAACCACCTAGACAAGGTCTCATAATCCTAGATAAAATAGTGATAACACTGACATCACAAAAGTGTGAAGAAACTAAATTACTTGCTTTCCCCAGTCTCTTAAACACCAAGTATAAGTAACTTTAAAAACTGGGATTTAAAAATAGACAGCATGACTTTAAACAAAACAGAGAAAACAAAACATCTTTTTCATTATAAGTGTGGGGAGTAGACTCAGCTGAGAAAATAATTTTTCACTCTTAACTACCAGTGTCTTCAGACTATTTAACATGTTCAATTGGTATCCCTGTTCAAAATGATCTTTCTATTTAATTACCTTCATATCATAGCCATATGTCTCCCGAATATCTTCATCAGAATCTGTCTCTTCATCATCATAGTCCATGGTTTGCCGAGGGGAGGATGATACACTGCTTACTACCCGATTAAAAGCAGACTGCTGGAAGCCAGGGAGATGTCCCTAAGTATAAACAATACCAGGATGAAGAAAGAAAACTGCTGAACAGATCCATGGAAATGAACTATATTTAGGGCCAGGGGAATAACCTAGGGATAGCTTCAATAGCTGGAGATTACATTCTATCTTTGTGTCATATATGAAAGAAATCTGTATGATAAAATCTCACTTGAATGAATACTATTAAAAAGAACTCTGCACAAAGCTACTTTCAACTCTCAAAATTACATTTAAAATCCTTTAATTCTATAATATGAAAATAGTTTTAGTTTTACAGTCCAAAGTATAAATATTGTATTTATATGGTTACAATTTTCTCCAGGAAATAATTCTATAACAAAATCTTTCTTTGATTACTATTCATGTAGCAGTTACCACTGAAAATTACCTCCTCGTAGACACGGGAAGAGAAGGTAGGTGAACTGAATGTAAACTAAACTTCTACATTTTTGTCCTGACCTGAAATAACAATCTTGTTCTGTATTCTCTATGATCCCTCCCTTTCTCTCAAACTCCTATCTACCTAAGTATGTCAGCACCAACTCTGCAATTTGTAGTCTAATAAAGTTGCCTGTGAGCAATGAAAGGGTGACTGCCTTGCCCAGCATGTATTAGAGGTAGGTTTTGAGCCAGTCTTCTTCATGGGCCAGAACTCTATCTATATCTACTATCTCACACACCTCTCTGAGAATTTGTTTCTACACTAAGGAGGTATAGATCAATTAAAGTATTTCTATCTCATTAACTCTACAGGAATATTTGTTAAAGATTCATGTATATATTCTGTGCCATGAGACTAATTCAGTATTTATTAATTTATCAGTTAAAGCTAACAATAGGTCTTAAATCATAGGTACAGTTGTGGTGAACACTAAAAGTGACATGGGTAACTGACTTATTGACTCACTGCCCAGTCATTTGCTTTTTGCAAAGTCTGGCTTGGGTGGATTCAAACCATTGATCTAGGCAAGCAGAAAGACAACTCCGTAATTACTTCACAGTAATTAGCAAATCACTGCTGCCTCTCTAGGCTAGATGGTAGAATAAAAATATTGCATTCCAGACTTGATTTACCACTGACACAGAGATGAATGCCATCATTTCAGTTGGGAAAAAGAATGAACATAGTATATTTACCTGTAAGTCAGGGTTGGCTGCCGCTTTCTGGAGTTCTGCACTGATGATCTTTTCAGTTTTCTCTCGGGCCGCCTGCTCCACCATACGCTGGCTTAACACAGAAAGTTTGGCCAGAGCAGACGATAGTTCATCTGTGGCCAGTGCCTGCCTTGCCCTGTCTTGCCAACTCATGGCACGTTCTGTCAGGCACTGGAGGGCCTCTCCTTCAGGCAGTCGCACAGGCAACTTCTGCAGGGACACTAAGAGAGATAGGATGGTCTCTAGTCGGGGCCTTCGAGAGCGCATACAGAGAGGGCACAAAAATTTTACTTCTTTGGCCTGCCAGCTGGAACCCTTTTTCTGGGAGCTTGTTTTGGGAAGGGGTACGCAGCTGCTATGGAACCAGTCTTTGCAGAGCTCACACTGAAGCATAAACCCACTTGCTGTCTTGCGGCAGATACAGAATTTCACATCTTCAATCCGATCCACCATGGTGATCTTAGCTAGGTTAGCTGCCCTGAGAGAATGCATGGCTTCAATTTCTTTCTGCTCCCGATCTTTGAATACTGCCACCTGTGCAACACAAACACCTTACTGAAAAAGGGAGTCATCATAATACACAGAAGACACAGCAGGGTTGAGCTCCAAGTCCCATTTTTAGCCTCAGGGAAGCCTGACCAGTTCAAAATCCTTAAATTAGGGAGAGTTTCACCCATTCCTGATGACTGACAGAGTATCACTGAAAAATGATTTGAGATCCTCTTGATGAGGCTCTAAAAAAGCAAATCCAGGAACATCCTTCAATTTCTACAGAAAACATGACCAAACCTGATCAATTACAACTACTTTTCCAAAACTGGAATCTGTGTTTCATAAAACAATTATGGATACAGCACTAAGCCTACAGTCATGAAGATCTGAGTTCAAATCCAGCCTCAAACACTTACTAGCTTTCCTCAACTGTAAAATGATATTAAATAACAGCACCTTTCTCACAGGGTTATTGTAAAGATCAAGTAAGACAATTTTTATAAAGTGCTTAGCAGACTGCCTAGCACATATTATTCCCTTCCCTTGAACATAATCTCAAATATATTTTCCTTCTGAATGCACTTCTAGTTTATTATTTTATTAGGAAGATTTTAGAAAAAAAAAAGGTGGCTTCAGTGTGTGAGAATACACAAACATGGAGGAAGAAGTGGGGAAAACAGCCACAAGATGAATCTTATTCTTATCTGAAACAAACAAGAGGGATAAACACACATACACATGTGCACACACTCAAAGACAGAGCACATGGAGGTTTGGGAGCAGAAAGTAGTTAAAAGAGAAGATTAACACTGAAGAAGGAATAATACCTAAGCAAAACAAACTTCCTAATCCTGAAGGGGGAAAGAAAAAAGCAAAACAAAGAATTAGAAACTGAGGAGGTGACCACTAGAAGGAAAAGTAACTGGAAAAAAAAACCAAAACATCCTTCCTCGACTTCCCCTACTTTCTCTGCTGAGAACCTCATATACCCCTGAAAAAACTGAGGCCACTTACCAAGATCTTCCTCTTCTCCCATCCTCTTCATCTCATGTCACCTAGACGCCTTTTGTCACTCTCACCTCCTTCACTGCAATCTCACATGAAGTGGCAGAACAAAACCCTCTACATGCACAAGTGACTCCACTCTATCCTGCTTCCCCAGCAGATTGTCCCCTTTATCATCTCCTCTCCTTAATCTTCCGTCTCTGTGTACTGGCTGCTTTCCTGCTGTATCCTCAAAAAACCTTCACTACCCATCCATCCCCATGAATTATCATTTCATATCTTCTCCTTTGTGGAAAAACTCCTTGAGAAAGCCATTGCAAGCAATACCTTCACTTTCTTTTCTCTCAGTCTCTTAACAATCTACAGCATTGGTCCCAATCTTAACATTCATCAGAGGCTGATCTCGCCAAACGATTTCTTAATTGCCAAACCTATTGGTCTTTTTTAGTCCTCAGTCTTCTTGACTTCCCTGCACCTTGGATACTTTGGATCAGCCTATTCTCCTTGGTGCTCTCTTCTGTCTAGGTTTTTGTGGTACTACTCTATCTTAGTTCCTTTGTTACCAAGTTAACTACTTTCTCAGTTTACTTTGTTGCATTTTTATCCAGGTTACACCCACTAATGCTGGACATGCTCCGGGGCTCTGGCCCTCTGTTCCTCTCTATCTATACTATCTCACTTGGTTATCCCTAAAGTTCTCAAGGATTCAATTATCATTTCTACGTTATGATTCTCAAACTTACTTATTCAGCCCTAACCTCCCTGCTGGCTTCCAGTCCTGCATCTCCATTTGCTTGTTAGACACTGAAACTGGATGTCCCACAAACATCTTAAATTCAACATATCCAAAACTGAAGTAATTTTTCTTTTCCACTAAAGCCTCCTCTCTTTCAAAGATACCCAGGTATAGAGGATGGTCTCAGTTCCAGCTCCTAGACCAGTCTGCAGTTTTTACAGTTTCAGAGCAGGGCAGGGCAGGAATTCCAGACCAAATGAAAACCTACAATATGAACCATCAGAGCTTCCTAGCTAGCTGACAGTGGCTGGTTCCAGAAGCAGTCTTCTGAAACACCAAAAGAAGCAAGTCCACAAGCACGTGGGTCAGGTCCAAATCTGGGTTAGGAACTTGCAGAACTCAGACTGGGCAGCAAGTGATCAGACTTTGCCCTGAAAGTACCTCTCCCCTCCCCCACAACATAAAAAGAGCCTGAACATCAGGTTTCAGAAAACTGCCCAGAATCAGAGGGCACAAAGTGAAGATTAAAAGAACCCACCAGTCACCCCCTGCAGGAAAGACCAAAATGAAAACTGTCAGAAACATTACAGCTCAAATCCAAAGCTTCCAAGTCAAAGAAAAAAAACTGCAAACAGCCATAAAAAGAGAATTCAAGTGCAGAGGACTCAAAATCTGAATACACACAATTTACCACCCACCTCATAAGGGACAAGAAAGCTTGGAATATGACACCTGATAAGGCAAAAGTTATAGGCTTATAGCCAAGAAAACTTAGCTAGCAAAGCTGAGTATAATCATACAGGTGGAAGAAATGGACCTTCAATCAAATAGGACTTCCAAGCATTCCTTATTAAAAGACCAGAAATTTACACAAACTCTGAAATACAAACATAAGAGTCAAGAGAAACATGAAAAGCTAAACCTAAAGAAATAATCATAAAGGACTAAACAAGAATAAACTGTTTACACCATAATATGGAGATGACATATATCCATTAGGAACCCTATCATCAACAGAGATCATATGAGAAGTCCAGAAGGCCTGGGAGTAGTTCTTTTATGTCTTGATGATCTTTAAAAAAAAGAATAGGAAGAGTAGGAAAGAGGAACACACTTTATGGTAGAGGGGGATTGGAAATTTATCTCATACTATCAGGATATGCAGTTCAAAGTGCATATAAAGATGGAAGAAGTGGGAGAACTGGGTAATAACTGGACCTCATACTCAACTGATTAAAGGAGGAAAGAAGACACACAAACACAGTTGGGTACATTAATACATTTCACTTAAACTGGGAAATGGGAAGGAAAGGAAAAAATGGAATAAGAGAAAGAGTAGATTATGAGGAAGACTAGTCCTAATAAAACAAACTCTATGGATGTACAAAACTATCTACAGCATCTCTTTTCAATGTGACAAAGAACTGGAAACTGAGGGGGTGCTCATCAATTGTTAAGTGGCTAAATATATTATGGTATATAAATGTGATGGAATAGTAATTTGCTATAAAATGATAAATGGGATGGTTTCAGAGAAACCCGGGAAGATTTACATATGAACTGATGCAGAACAGGAAAATTATTATTACAACACAGCAATACTGTAAGATAACCAATGCTAAAAGACTTAAGAATTCTGATAAATGTAATGACCAACCATGACTCCAAAGACTTACGATGAAGTATGCTGATAGAGAAGTGAAGGACTCAGAGGGCAGAATGAAACAAAACTTTTTAGACATGACTAATGCAAAAATTTGTTTTGCTCTACTACTTAACATAAATTAAGAGAAATTCTGTTTTTCTTTCTTTCTCAACTCTTGGGAATAGGGTTGTGTAGGAGTCAGGAAAAGGAAAATATTTGCTGATTGAAAAAACTGAATCTAACAAATAAAAAATAAAATAAAATAACTGCAATCAATGTAATGACCAATCATATTGTCAGAGTATGTTCTCCTCACAGAGACGTGATGATCTTGAAGTAGTAAAAAAGATCCACATTTTTTGACATGGCCATTGTGTAGATCTGTTTTGTTTGACTATATTTACTTGTTATGAGGTTTTGCTTTTTTTTTTTTAAATTCTCAAGCTTTTTAATTAGGAAGAAAACAGGGAAGAGTTAAACAAAGTAGTAGCAAAAAAGTCACTGAAATATTTTTAAATGCAAAAAAGAGAACAGAAAGAAGAACAGACAGGGAGGAGAATTCTGCAGCTAACAAACAGAATTTATTGTAACAACATGTGGAACTTATTTTAAAAAATAAGCAGTATGAAATGGAGATTTATGGTTACATATTTTTGCATTGTGCTACGTACATATTTTTGCATTGTGCTATGTTCCCCTTTAGTGTTTAACTTCAAAATAAAAAATTAAATTAAAAGATAAAGAACAAAAAAATGAAAAAGAACAGTTTCCCTTTTCTGTAACCTATATAATTAGGTATACTGAGTGCCTACTATGTTGTGTTAAGCACTATGGGAGATAAATAAGTATAAGATATAATCCCCAACCTCAAGTATATTCTTAATTGGATGACAAAGGGGATGGTTTCAGAGAAACTACCATATATGAAACAATGAGAAAATTAAATATAGAACTACATAGTACTTAGAGTAGAAATCCAAAGAGTAAGATCAATAGAAAATACTGAAAGGATGGAAAAGTCAGTAGTCAAATTTTGTTTTCTTTCTTAAAACAGGAAAGGCGAGTTTGGGAAGAAAAGTGCCCAATTATGTCTGAAGGTAGTCTATGCAAAGAGGTATTTGAGATACTGAAGAGGTAGGAGATGATTGTAGCTGATCAAAGACCCAGAAGAGATGGCAAAGACAGAGTCCAGAGTCCATATAGAAGAGTTAACCTTAAAAGAGGGAGGGGAAAACAACTTCTTCCTCAAAAATTCACTGGAAAGGTTGAAATAATAATATCTATAGACACTGATAGAGCTAACTCTCTCATGTCTGTGTACACATATACACAATTATATTTTAAAGATGGACTTCTTCAAATGAATCCCTTACCACCATTGCTGAATCTCTAGTTTCCTCCAACCCTTCATCTAGATCACTCAGAGGATCAAGGTCAAGATCTTTTTCTTTTTCCTTCTCCATTAGTTCTTTCACTTTTTTCCTTCGGTTCTTGCTGCTTCCATAAACACCAATATCAGTCCGAGGACTTAGTACCTTAAAAAAAAACATAAAAAATGGAACATAAGGAATAAAAAATTGAAAGAGAAGGTATTTCTATACAAGACCTTTTCATATTAGAGGCCAATCAAAGCAGAGAATTATCAGTCAGGCTAGTCATCACCAAAGTCTCTTCTTTATACCAAAAAGGATATGAACATACTCATAATAGCAGAGGGCAGCTAGATGGCACAGTGAACAAAGTGCCAGGCATAAAATCAGAAAGACTCCTCTTCCTGAGTTCAAATCTGGCCTCAAATACTTAGCTGTGTGACCCTGGCAATTCACTTAACCCTGTATGCCTAAGTTCCTCATCTGTAAAATGAGCTAGAGAAGGAAATGACAAACCACTCCAGTATCTTTGCCAAGAAAATCCCAGGTCACAAAGAGTCAGACATGACTCAAAAGACTGGACAGTAACAACAAATTAGAAAAGTAAAACTGCTTGAGGATCCAAATTTCCTGTAAATGTCTGATACAGTACATGGGGTTCTTGAATAAACAGATAAGCAAAGATTGTCCTTGAAAACGTTTCACACCAAAATAATAAACTTACAAAATCCAAAAGCTTTAGATTCTGAACCACCAAAGAAAATAGGTGGAAGTATTGTCTCCATCCAGCAATACTGCTGCTCACCTGTAACAGTGTATGGCTAGAATTCTTCTTAAGAAAGGTTCTCCCTGTACGTTCCCTCCATGCCCGTGCTGCTGCTACCTGTGATTCCACTTGGGGCAGTGCATCAAGTCGTACTGGGATAGGTCGTCCCTTGGCAGACAAGCTTTCTAGCTGCTCAAGGTAAGCATAATTGCTGCCATTCTGAAAAAAAAAAAAAAAGACCTTTTCATTTAGTACAATAGTCTATTGTTGAAAAATACTTTAAAAGAGTTTGGAGTAAATTTTTTACATTATTCCTTATAACACTGATGAATAAATTAGAAAATGTCTGTACTTTACATAATACAAAATTGTCATCGGTAAATCAGAATAAATTGAGTTGGCACCAAGGGGGCACTAACAATGCTAGGGAAATGAAAGTATCACCAGAACATGGGTAAGAAAGGAGATGAAAGGTGAAGAGAATTCTCACTACAATGCTTTATGTAGAAACTTAAAATATTTCTTGATTAATTGATTGTTAAGGGGAAAGGAATGAGTTGAATTAAAATACAACAAATTAAAGAGTTAAAGCTAGACTCCTATGAAAGAGACTGCTATTTCTGGGTATAGAAAAAAGAAATGATAGTGGAAAAAAAATTGGGGAAAAACTGTCCAGAAAAGGAATTTTAACATAAATTTAGGAGTTGTGCCTGGAAAAGTAGATTAAAAGGATCTCAATTCATAGAAGATACCATAATCAATCAACAGACATTTCTTAACTACTTATTATGTGCCAGGCACCAAACTAAGCAATGAGGATACAAAGAAAAGGGGAAAAAAACCCCAGTTCTTACCCTCAAGAAGCATTCTAATGGGAAAAACAACATCTACACATCAGAATATACAAGATAAATACAGAAGTGACGGGAAGTATCATTAGAGGGGGAGGTACCAGCAGCTGAGAAAACCAAAGAAGGCCTTCTGGAGGAGGTGATGCTTAAACCAAATCTTCAAGAAAGCCAGAGATTCTAAGAGTCAGTGGTAAGGAGGAAAAGGTTTGTAGGCATAGCAAGCTGGACTGCAGAGTGCATGGTGGGAAGTCAAATGCAAGAGATGTGTAATTAGAAAAGGAGGTAGGAGAATCCTGCAGTAAACGGAAGAGAGAATTCATAGACAGTTCTAATAATACCCCTATGATGTCAAGAGGCAGGTCCATAGCAGATTAAATAAACACTAAATGGAAGGTTCCCAGGCTGGCATAGGAGAGAGTTATACAAGATCCTCATCTTGTATAAATGGACTATGATTTGCACCACTGAAGGGATATAAAGACATGGATGAGAGTACAGATCAAATGCTGAAGTATGCTAATTATGGGACACTGGCCACATTACTTACTTTTTCCTACAACTCCGTTTCCTAACACATTGAAAAAGGCATATGAACCAGATGAGCTCAAATCAGCATAATAGTATTGTATTCCAAGATTACCCATACTACAACAATATCTTGCACCATATAGGGCTGGGTGAGTGTGATTTCTAAAGTGCCATGAAAGGAACTAAAAGAATGAAGGTATGAGGGGCTCTCAAAACCATAGTCTAAAGAAGAGAGAGAACACCTTTTAATCAAGAGCAAACACTGAGAGCCTTCTATCTGAGGCACCCTAAGAAATTTATCACAAAACAAATGGAATTAATTTTGCTTAAGGAAATATGGCACAACTCATAATTCCTGAAATTCTAAGTTAGCTCTCAATCTACTCTATCTTTTTGCAATAGAGATGAAGCCAACTTCAAGGTCAAAGGAAAACTCAAGGTCATAGTTAGCTTTGGTCAAACATCTTCAGATGAGGAGAGAGGAATTTTCCTAATTAAAGGCTCAAGACTTAGCCCTGAGATAATTATTCATTTACAAAATTACTGTACTATTTTAGGCCCACTTTAAATTCCATTCCAATTTAATAATTTGCTCTAGGAAACACTGTCTGCTTCAAAATTGGAATCTTTGATTCCTTAGCACTCAAGCCATGTCACTAATAGGGACTCTGCAGATCATTAAACATGAAGAGCATGTTAAAAACGTCAAATCCAAAGGGCTGAGTTACCAATATTTGAAAATTTAACAATATAAGTGCATTAAAATTTATAAAACACTTTAAATAGATTATCTTATTTAACTCTCATAGTAGTCCAAGTACTGTATATATTATCCTCATTTTACAGATTAGGAAGCTGAGGCCAAAGGAGGAAATGATATGTCCATGCTCACATACCTGAGGTTACTGTAAATTCAGTACTTCAAGTAAAGGCTAGGTAAGCCTTAAAGGGAACTCTTATTTAGTTGGGGATAGAGCACCAGGCCTGGTACCAGGAAGACCTAACTTCAAATCTGGCTTCAGATACTTACCACCTGGCACCCTGAACAAGCTCCTTAAGCCTGTTTGCCTCAGTTTTCTCATCTGCAATATCAGCTGAAAAAGGAAATGGTAAACCACTGCGTTATCTTTATCAAGAAAATCCCAAATACGGTCACAAAGAACTGGATGCAAACTGAAACAACCGAATAACATTTCATTGTGGGTTAGACTAGATGGCCTCTGAATTCCCTTTTAACTTTGAGATTCTGTGAATACATATTTTCTGTTTATGTGTATATACAGGTCAGAAATGGTCATTATCAGTCGAAAGAAAGGAGGATTCTTGCAGATGGCAAAAAATTCAACAAGGGTCAAAGTAGGGAGAACATTCCAGAAAATACTCTTGAGCAGTGGCAGGTAAATACAGGGTGTATCTGAGGAAGAACATACAGTGGTCCAGTCCAGAGGATAACATGTTTAGTAGCAATGTAGTAAGATGTAAATTCTAAAAAGCAGATGGCTCCAAGCTGTGGAGGGCCTTAAATGCCAAGCTAAGGAGTCTAAATTGTATTCAACAGGCAATAAGAAACTAAAGAAGATTTTTGAGTAGAAAAGTAACAATGACTAGATCTACACATAAGAAAGAAAAACCAAACAATTATAAAGAATGAAGGGAGGGCAGAGCCAAGATGGTGGAGGGCAGAGTCAAGATGGTAGAGTAGAAAGACACACATACACAGGCTCTCCTCACACAGCCCATAAAATACCTGTAGAGAGGGACTCTCAACAGATTCTGGAGCAGCAGAAGTGGAGAACAACAGAGTGGAGGAGATTTCCAGCCCAGAGTGACCTGAAAGGCCCATGGGAAATGTCTGTTGCACCTGACATGGAGTGAAGCCCAGCACAGTGGCTCAAAAATAGCCCTCAGGGGTGGAATCTCCAGTCACGGAATCCCCAGTCCCAGTAGCAGCAGATTCGCAGATCCCTCAACCCACAGGTGCCAAAGGTCAGTGACTGGGTTTTTTCAGTTGGCCAGGAAGGGAGAAGGGCCTTCCAATAACTCTGGCCTTAAGCAGCCACTGTAGAGGTCACATCAGCAGGTGGCAGCATTTCCTACTGCAGCCCCTACAGCAGCCACATCCATTGTTGGAACATTAAAAACCCTAGGGGCACTGAGGAGCTGACTCTTGCCTCAGCCCTGTGTAGAGACCCTGGGGAAGCTGGTCTTTGTCTCACACTGAATGGCAGCCCTGCCCATCCAGCTTATCTGAAAATCAGCCTCCAGTGCTGACCTGGCGGAAGTGGAGGCCAGGTGGCTGTGGAAAGGAAACTGCTAAGATTCTAGGTACAAAAATTCCTCCTGCACCCAGACCAGTACACGCTTGATCATGGCACCTTAGAGGAACTGATATCTTACAGGTCCCCAGAGTATACCCTACTCTTGACAAAGGACCCAAAAGTCAAGTAACTGGCTGGGAAAATGCCCAAAAAAGGGAAAAAAAATAAGACTACAGAAGGTTACTTTCTTGGTGAACAGATATCTCCTCCCATCCTTTCAGATAAGGAAGAACAATGCTTACCATCAGGAAAAGACATAAAAGTCAAGGCTTCTGTATCCCAAACATCCAAAATAAATATTCAATGGGCTCAGGCCACGGAAGAGCTCAAAAAGGATTTTGAAAATCAAGTTAGAGAGGGAAGAAAAACCAGGAAGGGAAATGAGAGAGATGCAAGAAAAGCATGAAAAGCAGGTCAACATTTTGCTAAAGGAGACCCAAAAAGATGCTGAAGAAAATAACACATTTAAAAATAGGCTAACTCAATTAGCAAAAGAGGTCCAAAAAGCCAATGAGGGGAACAATGCTTTAAAAAGCAGAATTGGCCAAATGGAAAAGGAGGTTCAAAAACTCACTGAAGAAAATAGTTCTTTAAAAATTAGAATGGAACAAATGGAGGCTAATGACTTTATGAGAACACAAGAAACCACAAAACAAAACCAAAAGAATGAAAAAATGGAAGATTATGTGAAATATCTCATTGGAAAAACAACTGACCTGGAAAATAGATCCAGGAGAGACAATTTTAAAATTATGGGACTACCTGAAAGCCATGATCAAAAAAAGAGCCTAGACATCATCCTTCATAAAATTATCAAGGAAAACTGCCCTGATATTCTAGGACCAGGGGGCAAAATAAATATTGAAAGAATCCACCAATCACCACCTTGAAGAGATCCAAAAAGAGAAATTCCTAGGAACATTGTGGCCAAATTCCACAGTTCTTAGGTCAAGGAGAAAATATTGCAAGCAGCTAGAAAGAAAGAAATCAAATATTGTGAAAATACAATCAGGATAACACAAGATCTAGCAGCTTCTACATTAAGGGATCAAAGGGCATGGAATATGATATTCCAGAAGTCAAAGGAACTAGGACTAAAACCAAGAATCACCTACCCAGCAAACCTGAGTATAATACTTCAGGGGAAAAAATGGGTGAGGACTTTCAAGCATTCTTGATGAAAAGACCAGAGCTGAAAAGAAAATTTGACCTTCAAACACAAGAATGAAGGGAAGCATGAAAAGGTAAACAGCAAAGAGAAATCATAAGGGACTTACTCAAGTTGAACTATTTACATTCCTACATGGAAAGACAATATTTCTAACTCTTGAAACTTTTTTCAGTATCTGGGTAGTTGGTGGGA
>CM053770.1:161800464-161908189 GCA_028658325.1 Potorous gilbertii
AGATGGAGGCCAGTGACTTTCTGAGAAACCAAGAAATCACAAAACAAAACCAAAAGAATGACAAAATGGAAGAGAATGTGAAATATCTCATTGGAAAAACAACTGACCTGGAAAATAGATCCAGGAGAGACAATTTAAAAAATTTAAAAATTATGGGACAAATATTTATAGAAAGAATGACTTTATAAGTAATTGGAATTGGTAAGCTGGCTCTCAACAGAGTCAGGGCTGAAGATTTTGGAACTGTCTACATAAAGAGAATAGCTGAAACTATCAGAGTGAATAAGAAAGCCAAGAAAAAGTACATAGAGATGTCTAAGGACAGAACACTGGAGAATATAGAACCTTTCAGGTATTAGAGAAGATAAAGAACTTGAAGAGGCATTTAGAGAGGTAGAAGAGTCAGAGGAATACGGCATCTCTGAATCCAAGGGAGGAGAGGCTATAGCAGGAGGGAGTTTCAATAACAATCAAAAACTACAAAGAGGTCAGGAAGAATTTTATTTTTTAATTTGCCTGGGCTACTCAGGATAAGAAGAAAGCAGGTGAAATGGAAACATTAAGTATAGACAACCTTTTCAGTAAGTTTCGTAGTGAAGGGGAAGAAAATTAAGGGAAACTAGCTTTTGGGATTGGACCTAAGTATGTTTGTAAACAAATGAGAAGTAACTGGAAAGGAAAGAATGAAGATGCATGAGATGACTGCTGGAGAAAGTCACTAGAGGAGGTAAAAGGAAATGGGAATAAGAATGAAGGTAGAGAGAGATTAGTCTTAATAAGGAGAAATGATGACTTTATATCTATTGCCTTGCCTGGTTCCAACTTCACTGAACAAGCTGCCCCTCTCAGGTGAAGTTCATCACATCTCATCTCATCAAGGTCTGGTTGACTCTTCCTCCCTCAGTCTTCTCTCTCCTTTGACTGAAGGACTACAAATGCTTTCCTTTAAAGAGGGAAGAAACTGGCCTCTGAAGCTCACTCCATTTTCCATCTGCCGTTGTGCCTGGTTTAAACTCCACCCACTGAGATAACCCTGAACTGAACCTTCTGTTCTCCCCCACCTGTCTTGCCTTCTTTTGTGTGTTCTCTCCCTCCATTAAAATGTAACCTCCTTGAAGGCAGGAGGCTGTCTCTCCCCTCCTTTCCAATTGTGTCCCCAGCTTCACACAGTACCTGGTACAAAGAAGGCACTTAATGTTTACTGAATTGGGTTAGGAGAAGAGAAAGGGTAATGACAATGACAAATCCTTTCAGGTATGAAGGAGGGATGCATTGGGATATCAGGTTATCCCAATTAGTGAAATAGGAGGCTAAGGAGGCTACCCCTAAAGTATGGGGTAAAATGCAACTAGGCTTGAGCAGAGATTAAAAAAAAAAAGTTTGAAATAACTGTTGTGAGGAACAGGATGAGGAGCTGACAAGGGCAGAATATTCATTTATTTTTAGGATAGAAAAAAAAACTCATGCCATTTGGTCCAAATTACTCACTTGAATAGCTTCTACTTTAGCTGTCCATTCTCTGGCTCTTTGCAAGGCTTCTCTCAGGGCTAAAACATTGGGTAGGAAAGCTGGGATATTCTTGGCTTCGTTCACAATGCTCTCTAAGCTTGACATGCTGTGGCGAGGTCTAAAAGAAGAAAAAATTAGGGAAACAAAGTCTGAAGGTCTACTTTTTGTGAGGCATCCATGATAATTTCAAATGTGAGTCATAGATAATTAGAAAAGGTAACTTATCAGAAATACATTGGAGCTTATTTATCATACAAGTCTAAAATCTTATTAACCACAAAATGTCACTTAGTGCAAAGAAGGCACATAATAAAGTTCCAAATAATTTTAAATTAGTATAATCATTTACTGGCAAAATCTTAAGTATGACCCTATCTAGAGGAAAGGGAAAAAACTAAATGACCTCTAAAATCACATCCATCCCTAGAATACTATAATTAACAAAAGGACAAGCCAAGGTAACACAGATGAAACTCCTTCACTGGGTGGCAATGCAGGAGCCTTACATTTTGTCCTTGAATTAGCCTATTTTTGTTTTTGAGGAAAAATTAGAAGGGATAGGAAATTTAATTTAGGGAAATACATTTTCTGTCATCGTGTATTACTGCCCATATACAGAATAAAAATTTTTATTTAGCCACTTTGAATTAATGCTGATGGCAGTGATAAATAGGCCTAAATCATCTGTTTTCCACCGGAGCAATAACTCTAATGCAAATGTTTATTTCTCTCATGGTTAGCCCTTCCCAACATAAAACCTCCACTCCAGACACTCTGATCCTTCACTGTCACTCAAATACCTTGCATATTCTCATCTTTGAACTAGATATGTACATATCATCTTCCCGATACAATATAAACTGGAGGGCAAGAACTGCTTCATTTGTTTTGCTTTGTTTCTGCAGATAAGTGCCTACCACATAAAAGATGAATTGCTCTTTGTATCCCTCCCACTCCACTTATCTGTACTCTACCCATTCAAGGCCCAGGTCAAGCTCCATCTCTTGAAGCTTCTTCCCTGATATCCTAAGTCTACAATGAAACAGGAAATAAGTCTGGGCCAAACAGTCTGAAACGAGGGTCTAAATCTGAACTGAGCCAGGAAACAGGGCAAAAGGAACAAGTAGAACAGAATAAGAAAAGGGGAGGACGGAGTCACAAGGGATCACTGGCACAGTTAAGGAGCTATCTGCCTTTTGTTTCTGTTTTTATATTCTTCACCACACCCAAAGGAAGGGAAGGTCAATATTCAAGATAAAAAATAGGTAAGGAGATCACTAAGAGGAGCTTATTTTCCTTCAACTCCAAGTAGAAAATACTACCCCCTCTCTGGGTGTTCAGTGAGTGATCTTTATTCTAAACTCTTCATATTTAGTGATAGGTCTTTATCTACAAGGCAGTATATGTTCGTTATACGTGTATTTTATCTCAATTAAACTGCAAGCTACTGGAGGATAGCTATTTATTTGCTATCTTGTATCCCCCAAAGCACCTGGCATAGTGTCCTGCACATAGGAAAGTCAATGAATTGTGACTGACAAACCATCAAGATCAGCCCCAATTTATAGTTTAATGCATACTCAATGACACGTTATATAATTATTCATTTGGAGTCTCCCTTCCAAATTCTACCTTTGGGTAAGTCCTATGACTATTACAGGGGCAACAGTCACCAAAAGCAGGACTTACCTAGCCTGCAAGCAAACCTTGGCCTTCTCTTCCCATCTCTCAGAGACTGTAAGGAGCTCCTGAAGCTCAGCCATAGCTTTCTCCACAGCATGGTGAGGTGCCAAGCCCACCCCAGAGTCTATTAGCTTCTTCATGACATCTAGGGTGACACGCTGTGGATCTGAAAGTGTCAGTCTCACTTCATCCAGCCATCGAGCCTGTTGCAGCTCTTGCTTCAGCCGGGGCAGCTCAGGTAATTCCACGTAGAGACTAGAACCCATGTCTATCAACATCTGAAGTTTGGAAGAGTCTGGGGTCTCATCCATCATAGCCTCCTGAGCACGTTCATGGAATTCTTCCACATCATCCAGCAGATTCTGAAACATAAAAAGAATACTCAAAATTAGGTTGCAACAAAAATGATTAAACAACAACTGTGGGACCTGACTGTCCAAACTGTCAGCTCTAGACTTTTAAGAAATATCATCTCTACTACAGCACAAAAAGATACAGTGCAATAGTTAACAGGCATATACCTGTGTGCAATGATCATCACGCTTTATTACTTCTAAATGACTTGATGAATTACTACTTCTTACAATAAACCAACAGGCTGATTCCCATCTACTTGTTTAAAATGTATTCAAACACTTAAGTATTATTTATTATAGACAGTATATGTAGTAGGTGTGGTAGATATTAGATATTAATTAAAACTGGCCTTCTATAAGTAAATATTAAACTTGGCATTCATAGCTGAGGGGAGGGGGAAAATGGGGAGAGAAAGAGCAGACAGGAAATTGAAGTATAGAAGATGGGAATTTTTTTTACAAAGTGTGATATGCCTTCCACAGTTATGGGGGAAATAGTATAATTCAAACTAATTCTTGGTTCTCTGACATTAAAGCGGAAGAACAGCAATTAATAAAACAGACAACAAGATCTTCTTAACAGTTCTCATTTCCGGCTCTCAAATAGCAGCAATTTTATGAAGAAAGGAACAAGCAGGGCAATAACCTTAATTTTTTTCCCCATTTTTAAAATAAGACAGATAAACAAGATGATCTCCTGAGATCCTCTCCATCTCTAACATTATAAACTCAATGAAACAGAAAGGAAATATCTGAGAAGCAGCAAACCACTGGGGCTAAACTACCCTGGGTTCGTCCAGGGTGGTTCTGGTACTTTCCCCAAACATAATAAGGCAATCCCATGAGAAATAAAATACTCCAACCTTTACTTGTCGAGCCTGGCTGATGACACATGGAAGACTAAAAAGTTGCTGGACAAAGGCCTTTAGCTCTTCCATGGTTAATTTGGTCCGAGTCTTCCCAGTCTCTGGGCTCTGTCTGCTATATAGTTGACAAACAAAAGTAAACAAATAGTATGATATGAGATAGCTTTCAGAGAGGTCAGCACTGGTTATACAGGAAAAAACCACAGTTTTGACATCAAAGGTGATAGGTTAGCACACATAACTTTGGCCTTCTCAGTCCAGCTGACTCAAATGACTCCATTACATTATTGGTGATCATTTCAGCACTATAGCTCTTTAAACAGGAATTGAGTTTTTCTACTAGAATATAGTCTTAGCTTTGGTTGCAGGCCTTTATTCCTCTAGCAACATACAAAAATATACAACTTTTCAAGTTCAAAGCCCTCAAAACTAAGTATGTATGCACAGCCTGTGATGGAACCTCACAGAGAACAGGTGACAATGACTGCAGATTACAAAGATAATGCACAGTGTTGCACTGAGCACGTACGGATACACAGTAACTACCGCCTACATGAGTCCTGCTCTGAAGCTTTCCAGCTTGACAATTATTGTTCCATGAATACTTCACTGCCCCCCTGAGCGATCGTCAACTTCAATTCTTTTGAGACTGTGGTTTTAATGTAATTCGTGGTCATACGGCATTACAAGATTAAAGTAACTGTTAAAAAGACAGGCCACTCTTTCAAGGAGAATGGGATCTTTTTTTTAAAAGATGAACAATTTACCCAAAAGCAACCTTATCTAATATTTTCTTCTCCAAGCTTGGGCTCAGATAATTATCTGTTTGCAATGTTTGCCCAAGGCATGGATACATACCCACACATGTACTGATGGATCAGCTAACAGATTAATCTGTCCAACTACATGTCATCACATGAACAACTTGTCTACACAACCACTCATTTTTAAAGGTACAAAAGGTTATTCAAATCTTCAGTGATTATGGATCTTGTTTTCAGGACTCTGCAATGCTCTAGGCCTTGATCCAATCAGAGTATCATACATACAGAAACACCTGGAACACCTTACCACCTAAAAAGAATCTCTCCTCCACTTGGCTGCTACACTAGATCCCATCCATGGCAGTGGGGTTCATTTTACATCTCCCAGATTATGCCCTCCTATATAGGAATAACAAGAGCATCAAAATTGTCATTCTATCTTCCAAGGTATCTTACAGCATTTTGACAAACATCACTTTAAAATCAGACATTTTGTCACACACATCAAAATTCTACTTTATAACAGAGAAACAATCAGCACAGTGCATCCTTACATTCTCAACACCCTCCAGGCAACTGTGACATTAAATTCAGTCTGCTGTGCTGTGAACTGCCTGTTCATTTCTATACCCTCATAAAAGATGCCTTTAAATTAATGCATGTACAGATAAATGTACATGAGAACTTACATGCAAAAGTAGACATATGGGTTATTATTCATCCTCTCAACCTTTTAAAGAAGTAATAGTCTTTTCTTCTATGCTTCTGGTTATCTTCCTCTCCCCTTTAGATAAGGAGAGAAATCATTCCTAAATGCACGCACACAGACAGACACAGACACACACACAAACTTCCTCAAGAAGACACCCGAGACTGTGAGATACTATGAGGCCGAGTCCAACTGTGATGGCTCCACTCTATCACTAAAAAAAAGTTAGTTTAAAAAAAATTGGGGGGACCTTTTCTAGTTTTCATTTATCTGTGGTCTTCCTTCCCTTTTAGGTTCTAAACTACTCACCCTGACTGACATATTTTCCCTCTTAGAAAAGAGATCAAGTGGTCACTAACAAGGTTTCTTTAGGCTCAGTCGATTTCTTCATTATAGCGTATGATTGGTTCAATGTACAAAATATGTCCACTGTGTACAAAAATGTCCATTCCTCTAC
Source organism: Potorous gilbertii (assembly GCA_028658325.1). Classification (NCBI taxonomy): domain Eukaryota; kingdom Metazoa; phylum Chordata; class Mammalia; order Diprotodontia; family Potoroidae; genus Potorous; species Potorous gilbertii. Next base: position 161,806,809 of record CM053770.1, read on the forward strand.
CTACTTTTCATTTTTGAGCATCAGTGATTTGTTTAAATAAGCTGCAATAAATTCAATCACATGCCGTATCTTTCTCTCATTTTTCATTCTTTTAGTTTTATATTATGATACTCATTCCAACAAGTTCATATTCACAGATGCCAATTCAGTAATGACTTTCGTATCACTAACTAGTCATTTCCCATTTGTTAAATAAAACCAGTTTCTTTTTTATGATATTAATCTGGTGCTTGCCATGTGCAGCCCCACCCAATTCTTTTCCTTAAGAAGGTATTCATGAAATCTAGACTTTGGCCTCTCTCATCTCTCATTCTTGAATCATACTTCCCATACAGACATACACTTCTTTTTTAAAAAAAATCTTCCTTTATGTCTACATTTGCACTGAATTTATTGATTACCAAAGTATATGCAATTTAATTTCTGGGGTTTTATCAACTTCTTTGTAAAATTTCTTTCTGTTTACCTTCTGAAACAGATTTGTAACACATAAACTACAATTATTTTCCTAGTGTCTGGAGTTTGTTGTTTTTTACAATTTCTGATAAGCACTGCAGTATGTCTCAATGTCCCAAGAGTTGCCTTGAGATACTCAATAATCAACTCCAACTGCTTTATATGTCCTCTCAAGAATAACCCTATGAGCCACCCTTCCATGGATGCAGGAGCTTCCTTTTGTTTTCTCTTTTGATTTTTAACAAGAGTGTCAAGATCTAGAAGATTCAGTTCTAGAATTACATTTGATTTAGGACAAAAACTCTAATCACCAATAGCTAGGTTAATGTGTGAAGACTCACCAAAAACTGTGACTTTTAGCACTGTTTGCCTTCTTTTACAATACCTGGCCACTTCAAAAGCAGAAGGGGCAGGAGGGGCAACTATAGTTATGATCAGATAGAGCACCAGTCCTGGAGTCGGGACGACCTGAGTTCAAATCCAACCTCAGACACCTGACAGTTACTAGCAGTGTGACCCTGGGAAAGTCACAACTCCAACTGATTCCACCACTACCACCATCCCCCACAAAAAAAAGGCAGAAGAGAGCTAAAGGAACTGAGGTCCATTTTTTATTATTTTTTCTTTTCATGGGTTGCCATGACCTAATAGCTCATAGCCAATCAATCAACACACATTTATTATAAGCCAAGCATATAAAAGTTGAGGATACAAAAAATAAATAAAACTATTCCTGATACCTCATTAAACTTATATTTAATGAAGACATGTTATACATGAGCATAATTTCTATAAACACAGAGGGAATGCAACACATATACAAATACTTATAAAAGAAAAGCATTAGCTTCTGTGAGAACCAAAAAAGGTCTAGGCAGGCGGGCTTTAAGCTGAGTCTTAAAAGAAGGAGGTGGAGGCAAAAGTGAGGAAAAAACACTGGGCATAAAGAACAGTCAGTAAAATGGCAAATAGTACAGAGATGGAGTATCATATGCAAGGAGCAGGGAGAAGGCTGCTGGTGCTAAATCAGAGAATGTATGGTGGGGAGGAAAGGCAGGAAGGGCCAGGTTGTGAAGATCTTGAAATGCCAAAAAGAGGATGATTCTTAATCCTAGAATAATGGGGAGCACTAACGCATATTGAATGGAGGAGGTTGGGGAGAGGATGGGAAGGATCGTGTATGTGTGACTTGGATGTCTATTCGCCAACTTCAAACAGGCCCTCACTACAGCAAGGCAATCATTTTATTCCTCCCAAACTATCATTCCCTGCAGAAGTTCTTCCTAACGTTTTTTTCCCATCATTAAGACTGCCATAACTTTCCTTACCTCATTTCTCTTTTTACTTCAGTGAAAAAAATGAAGGAAAGGCTCCCCCTTTCCAAGTCTCTACACCTGAAAACACCTTGACATTATTTCTCACTATCTCCTCCTTTCCCCAAGTCAAAGGTACCCTTCTCCTTGCCAAGACCAACCCTCTCCACATACATTTGATCCCATCCTCTCCTATCTTTTCCAGAAGATTGTATCCTCAATCACACCTACTCTCTTGAAACTTCAACCTCTCTGTATCAACTGGGTCCTTCCCTAATGCCCTCAAGCATGCCCAAGTTTCCACAACACTTAAAAAATCTTCACTTGACTCTTCGATCACAAGTCTAAATCTTTTTTTCAAACTCCTTGAAAAAATTGTCTGCACTTCCTGCATCCACTTGCTCTCCTCTCATTCATTCTTTAATACTTCACAATCCATCTTCTGATCTCATCTCTCAACTGAAAGCTGACTCACCAGAAACTCTCTCCAAAATTACTAGGCAAAAGAATTCATATTGTCAAGAATTCATAGAAGTATAACAAATGGCAAGAAGCTTTCTCAAACAATTAAAATCTTATTCAATATCCAATGATTCACAGTGCAAAGAAAACCTAACCATGTCTAATTTAATCAAGATTAGAAGACCAGATTCAGAGCTGGAAAGAACCTTAATTATGTACAACTTCACATTACAGAGGAAAATACTGAGGCTGAGAAATACCAATTGACTTTTCCAAGGTCACAGCTAGTGATTGTGTGGAGCAGGAATTGAAATCAGGTCTCCCTGAATGAAAGCCTAGAGTTCTAGCCAACGCACCAACTGGATGCCCAGGCATTTTTGTTTGCATTAAATGGGCTTCCTGTAAATGGTGTAATGATATTGGCTTACCTTTTTTGAGCCAGTCTGTAACTTACTCATGCTAGAATTCAAATTCAAATTCATTAATGCTAGAATTCAAAACCATTTATATGCATAGACCGATTACCAGGCAGGTAAGTGGTACAAGGAATGGAGTGCCCAAGTTGGAATCAGGAAAACCTGAGTGCAAATTCTGTTCCATGTACTAACTAGCTGTGTGTCCCTAGGCAAGTGTCTTAATTTCTAGCCTCAGTTTCCGCATCTACAAAGTGAGAATGATAATAAGAACACCTACCTCTCAGGGTTGTTACAATAAAATGAGGTCATATTTGTAGAGTACTCTGTAATCCTTGAAATGATGATGATGACTCCTCTCAACTGCCAAATCTGAATGACCTTTCCATCATTCTAATTCTTCTCAACTTAGGGGCCGTATTTGATAGTTCTGATTACATCATTCAGGTAACACCCACTGAGCCTAAATTTTCACCAGGTGCTGACCTAGGTCTTCTCTTTTCTCTCTATAGCACAGGTTCTTAATCTCTTTGTGCAGGGACCCCACTGGCAGTCTAGTGAAGTGTAAGGACCTCTTCTGAGAATAACATTTTTAAATGCATAAAGTAAAATACAAATATTTACCAAAAAACCAATTATACTGAAATAGTGTCAACATTTTTTTTTAAAGTCCTTGGACCTCAGGCTGAAAACCTCTACTCTGAATTATCTCAGATAATTGGAGATCTCATCAGCTCCCGTGGGTTCAATTATCATCTTCATGCAGATGATTCCCAGATTTATATATGAAGCCTTGATCTCTCTCCTGAGTTCATCTCTCATCACCAATTACCTTTTGCAAATCCTGAACTAGATTTCCTAAAGGTATCTCAAATACAACCTATCTAAAACAGAATTCATTATCTTATCCCATCCCCCAAAAGGTCCCTCACTTCCAAAATTCCCTATTGCTGCTGAGGTACCACCATCCTTCCTGTTCTTAAAACCCACAACCTTAGTGTTACCCTCAGCTCTTCTCTTTCTCTTACTATCCAGACCCAATTTGATGCCAAGTCTTGTTTCAACCTTCATAGCTCCTTTCTCTGCTTCCTTCTCTCCCTTCACACAGGTATCACATCTCTGTAGAGCCTCATCACCTCACCACTGGACTAGCACAACAGCATGCTAACTACTACTCTTACCACTCAGCTGCCAAGACTGACCATGTCACTGCCCCTCTTTCTCAATCAACTCCAGTAGCTCCCTATTACTTCAAGAATCAAATATGAAATCCTGCTCAGCATTGAGAAGTCCTTCACACCTGGGCTCCTTGGTACGTCTCCAGTTTTCTTATACTTTAGTCCCCAGAACACACGTAACAAAATTGGCCTTGTTGCTTTTTCTAGAGCACAACACTACCTCTGCTGACTCTGTGTGTCCCCCGTGCCCAGAATGCTCTCACCTCTACCTATGAGCTTCAAAACTCCGTTCAAAACCCACCTTGTACAGGAGATTTTTTCCCAATTCCCCATCCTTCCCCTCCTTCACTGCTAGTGAAGCCTACCTGCCATTTGAATTCTCTACGTCGTCTATGATCCCCATTGCAGTGTGAGCTCCTTGAGAGCAGTCACTATGTTTTACCTTTCTTTATATCCTCTACACTTAGGCGAAGTACCTGGTACACATAAGTGCTTTCTGACTAACCACTCTTTCTTCTCCTTGGTGGCTGTTTGTGAATATCAATAAATGGTGTGTGATCCCCAAGATTCTGTGCTGGGTCTTCTCTTTGCTCCTATATTCTCTCTCGGTAACCTCATCGGGTTTTCTGACTTTATCCACCATCTCCTAAAATCTCCAGTTGTCTACATAAAATGAGTTATCAGTTTTTGCACAAAAAAGGGCAATGCAACCAAGATTAGGAGGGAAGCAGAAAACTGGGAAAGAATTTTTATAACCAGTGTCTCTGATAAAGCCTTCATATCTAAAATACATAGAGAACTGAGTCAAATTTATAAGAATAAAACTCATTCCTCAATTGATAAATGATCCAAGGATATAAACACATAGTTTTCAGAAGAAATTAAAGCAATCTATAGTCATGTGAAAAAATGCTCTAAATCACTATTGATTAGAGAAATGTAAATCAAAAAAACTCAGGTATAACATCAATTGGCTAACATGACAAAACAAGACAATTATAAATATTGGAGAAGATGTGGGAAAATTAGAACACTAGTTCTTTTTTTCTAATTTTTAAAAAACACATAATTGATTTATTTTTCAGTTCTCAACATTCACTTCCACAAGAATTGAATTCAAAATTTTCTTCCCATCTCTTCCCACCCCCTACCCCAGGACAGCATGCACCCCATCCACCCCTTCCTCCAGTCTGTCCTCCCATTACCCACCCTTCTTCCATTACCCTTCCCCTCAATTTTCCTATATGGCAAAATAGATTTCTATACTCATTGCCTGTATATCTTGATTTCCAGTTGCATGCTAAAACAATTTTTAACATTCATTCTTAAACCTTTGAGTTCCATATTCTCCCCCTTCCTCTCCACTCACCCTCATTGAGAAAGCAATTCCATGTCATACATATGTAACAATGCAAAGCACTTCCATAATATTGATGTTGTAAAAGGCTAACCACATTTTCCTCTGTCCTATCCTGCCCTCAATTTATTCCACTCTTGCTCTTGATCTGTCCTCCTACAAGAAGGTTTGTTTCTGATTATCCCTTTTCTCAATTTGCTTTCCCTTCTATTATCTCACCTCTCCTATACTCTTCCCCCTTGCCTTCCTGCAGGATGAAATAGATTTCCATATCCAGTGGAGTGGTGTGTTATTGCCTCCTTAAGCCCTATCCCATGAGAGTAAGGCTCAATTATTTCCTTTCATTTCCCCCCTCTTACCCTCCATTACAGCTCTTTCTTGCCTCTTTTATGTGAGATGATTTGCTAGTCTACCTCTCCCTGTCTCTTACTCTTAGTACATTCCATTCAACAGCAGATTTTATTTTTTTAGGTATTCTCCCTTCATATTCAGCTCATCCTGTGCTCTGTTTAGGTATCTATACATATGTATGCATATGTATACATATATACACATATATAATATACACATACATACCCATACACACCTACATATATATATATAGATACAGATATAGATAGATAGATAGATATAGATAAGCACACACGTACATATATGTTCCCTCTATGCTAATACTGAAAAAGATCTCATAAGTTACAAATAACTTCTTTCCATATAAACAGTTCAACTTTAATGAGTTCCTTAAGGCTTCTCTTTCCTGTTTACTTTTTCATAGTTCTCTTGATTCTTGTATGTGAAAGTCAAATTTTCTATTCAGGTCTGGTCTTTTCAACAAGAATACTTGGAAGTCAAAGGGGGCAGAGCCAAGATGGTGGAGTAGAAAGACACACATACAGAGGCTGCCCCCACACAGCCCAGAAAACACCTGTAGAGAGGGACTCTCAATAAATTTTGGAGCAGCGGAAGTGGAGAACAACAGAGTGGAGGAGATTTCCAGCCCAGGGTGACCTGAAAGATCCACAGGAAATGTCAGCTGCATCGGCCGCAGAGTGGAAAGTGAAGCATAAAACCCAGCCCAGGCTTGGCCGTGAGTACATAGCTGGTGAACAGCCCTCTGGGGCAGAATCTCCAGTTGTAGAATCCCCAGGCCCAGCAGCAGAGGGTCCACAGATCCCTAAACCCACAGGCACCAAAGGTCAGTGATGGGGTTTATTCAGCTGGCCAGGAAGGTGGAAGGGCCTTCACTTCAGGCAGGTAGCAGGAGTTTTCAGGGAAGCCCCTACAGCAGCATGAGACCATAGCCAGATTGTAAAAACCACTGGGGCACTGAAGAGTTGAGTCTTACCTCAGCCCTGTGTAGACACCCTGAGGCAGCTGGTCTTTGTCTCACACTGAATGGCAGCCCTGCCCATCCAGCTTGACTGAATCCCACACCCCCCAGTGCTAGCTTGGAAGAACTGGAGGTCAGGTGCCTGTGGAGAGGAAACACCGCTAGGATTCTGGGCACAAAAATCATTCTCTGCATCAGACCAGTACACGCTTGATCGTGCCACCTTAGAGGAACTGATATCTTACAGGTCCCTAGAGTATACCCTACTCTTGACAAAGGACCCAAAAGTCAAGTAACTGGTTGGGAAAACGCCCAAAAAAGGGAAAAAAAATAAGACTACAGAAGGTTATTTTCTTGGTGAACAGATATCTCCTCCCATCCTTTCAGATAAGGAAGAACAATGCTTACCATCAGGAAAAGACATAAAAGTCAAGGCTTCTGTATCCCAAACATCCAAAAAAATATTCAATGGGCTCAGGCCATGGAAGAGCTCAAAAAGGATTTTGAAAATCAAGTTATAGACGTGGAGGAAAAACTGGGAAGAGAAATGAGAGAGATGCAAGGAAAGCATGAAAAGCAGGTCAACATTTTGCTAAAGGAGACCCAAAAAGATGCTGAAGAAAATAACACCTTTAAAAATAGTCTAACCCAAATGACAAAAGAGGTTCAAAAGGTCAATGAGGAGAAGAATGTTTTAAAAAGCAGAATTAGCCAGATGGAAAAGGAGGTTCAAAAGCTTACTGAAGAAAATAGTTCTTTAAAAATTAAAATGGAACAGATGGAGGCTAATGACTTTATGAGAAACCAAGAAATCACAAACCAAAACCAAAAGAATGAAAAAATGGAAGATTATGTGAAATATCTCATTGGAAAAACAACTGACCTGGAAAATAGATCCAGGAGAGATAATTTAAAAATTATGGGACTACCTGAAAGCCATGATCAAAAAAGGAGCCTAGAGGGGAGTAGCCAAGATGGCAGAGTAGAAAGACACACATACACTAGTTCCCAAACCCACAGCCTATAAAATACCTATAGAACTTCCTACAAGTTCTGGAACAGAGGCAGCCTCAGAACGACAAAGTGGAGGAGATTTCTGTTCCAGAGCGACCAGAAAAACCAACACCAGGGGTCCGTTGCACACCGGACCTGGAGTAGAGCCCAGCCCTGCCCTGGGCGTGTGGCTCCAGAAGGAGCAGATCCGGGTGGGCTTCGGGAAGGAACCTCCAGTGGCCATATGGTTCCCTCCGCCCACAGGTGCAAAGGTCAGTGAGAGGGCCATTTTGGCTGGCTGAGAGGGGAGCAGGGTGTCTCCACAACTCAGGCCCCCTCGGGAGGCAGCAGCTAACAGGGGCTCCCAGAGCAGGCAGGACCACAGGTCCATTGTTGAAGGTCTCCGAGTAAATCCCTGAGGGAACTGAGCCCTGTGCTGTGGCCCTGCCCCCACCTGAGCACATGAATTTAATCTTGAATTTAATCATACATTGATTAGCAGCCACACCCCCGCTGAATGCCCTAAGGCTGGGAAGCAGCATTTGAATCTCAGCCCCCAGGTACTAGCTGGGTGGATCTGGAGGATGTGGTGAGGAATCTCAGAAGTCAAGTTAACTGGCTGAGAAAATGTCCAGAAAGGGGAAAAAAAGTAAGACCATAGAAGGTTACTTTCTTGGTGAGGAGATGTTTCCTCCTTTCCTTTCTGATGAAGAAGAACAATGCCTACCATCAGGTAAAGACATAGAAGTCAAGGCATCTGTATCCTAAACATCCAAAGGAGATATTCAATGGGCTCAGGTCATGGAAGAGCTCAAAAAGGATTTTGAAAATCAAGTAAGAGAGGTGGAGGAAAAACTGCGAAGAGAAATGAGAGAGATGCAAGAAAAGCATGAAAAATGGGGCAATACCTTGCTAAAGGAGACCCAAAAAAATACTGAAGATAATAAGACCTTGAAAAATAGGCTAACTCAACTGGCAAAAAAGGTTCAAAAAGCCAGTGAGGAAAAGAATGCTTTCAAAAGCAGAATTAGCCAAATGGAAAAGGAGGTTCAAAAGCTCACTCAAGAAAATAGTTCTTCCAAAATTAGAATGGAACAGATGGAGGCTAATGACTTTCTGAGAAACAAGAAATCACAAAACAAAACCAAAAGAATGAAAAAATGGAAGATTATGTGAAATATCTCATTGGAAAAACAACTGACCTGGAAAATAGATGCAGGAGAGACAACTTTAAAATTATGGGACTACCTGAAAGCCATGATCAAAAAAAAGAGCTTAGACATCATCTTTCATGAAATTATCAAGGAAAACTGCCCTGATATTCTAGAACCAGAGGACAAAGTAAGTATTCAAGGAATCCACCGATCACCGCCTGAAATAGACCCAAAAAAAGAAACTCCAAGGAACATTGTGGCCAAATTCCAGAATTCCCAGGTCAAGCAGCAAATATTGCAAAAAGCTAAAAAGAAACAATTCCAGTATTGTGGAAATACAATCAGGATTAACACAAGATCTAGCAGTTTCTACATTAAGGGATTGAAGGGCGTGGAATAGGATATTCCAGAAGTCAAAGGAACTAGAAACCAAGAATCACCTACCCAGCAAAACTAAGTATTTGGGGGAAAAAAGGTCTTTTAATGAAATAGAGGACTTTCAAGTATTCCTGACGAAAAGACTAGAGCCGAAAAGAAAATCAGACCTTCAAACACAAGACTCAAGAGAAGTAAGAAAGGGTAAACATCAAAGAGAAATCATAAGGGACTTACTAAAGTTGAACTGTTTACATTCCTACATGGAAAGACAATATTTGTAACTCTTGAAACTTTTTTCAGTATCTGGGTAGTTGGTGGGATCACTCACTCACATACATACACACACACACACACACACACACACACACACACACACAGCACAGGGTGAACTGAATAGGATGGGATCATATCTTTAAAAAAATGAAATGAAGCAGTAAGAGAGAAATAAATTAGGAGAAAGGGAGAAGTGGAATGGGGCTGGTTATCTCTCATAAAAGAGGCAAATAAAAGACTTTTCAGTGGAGGGAAAAATAGGAGAGGTGAGAGAAAAAACATGAAGCTTACTCTCATCACATTCGACTAAAGGAAGGAATAAAATGCACACTTATTTTGGTATGAAAACCACCATACAGGAAGGTGGGAGAGAAAGGGATCAGCAGGGTGGGGGGGATGATAGAAAGGAGGGCAGTGGGAGGAAAGAGCAATCTGAAGTCAACACTCTTGGGGAGGGACAGGGTCAAAAGAGAGAATAGAAGCAATGGGGGGCAGGATAGGATGGAGGGAATTATAGTTAGTCATATATAACACGACTATTTTGGAAGTCATTTGCAAAACTACACAGATATGGCCTATATTGAATTGCCTACCTTCCCAAAGGGAATGGGTGGGAAGGGAAGGGAAGGATGGGGAGAAGTTGGAACTCAAAGTTTAAGGATCAACTGTTGATCCTATACTGTTCTTGCAACTAGGAAATAGAAACACAGGTAATGGGGTATAGAAAGTTATCTTGCCCTACAGGACAAAAGAGAAGATGGGGATAAGGGAAGGGAGGGATGTTAGAAGAGAGGGCAGATTGGTGATAGGGGCAATTAGAATGCTTGGAGTTTTGGGGTGGGAGGAGGGGAGAAATGGGGAGAAAACTTGGAACCCAAAATTTTGTGGAAATGAATGTTGAAAAGTTAAATAAATAAACAGATAAATGAATAGATAGATAGATGAATAGAATGAGAAAGAAAGAATACTTGGAAGTCCTCTATTGCATTGAAATTCCATTTTTTTCCCTTGAAGCATTAAGCTCAGTTTTGCTGGGTAGGTGATTCTTGGTTTTAATTCTAGCTCCTTTGCCTTCTGTAATATCATATTCTAAGCCCTTCGATCCTTTAATGTAGAAACTGCTATATCTTTTGTTATCCTGATTGTATTTTCACAATACTTGAATTCTTTCTTTCTGGCTGCTTGTAATATTTTCTCCTTGACTTAGGAACTCTGGAATTTGGCTACAACATTCCTAGGAATTTTCCTTTGGGAATCTCAGGAGGTGATGGGTAAATTCTCTCCATTTCTATTTTACCCTCTGGTTCTAGAATATCAGGGCAGTTTTCCTTGATAATTTCATGAAAGATGATGTCTACGCTCTTTTTTGGATCATGGCTTTCAGGTAGTCCCATAATTTTAAAATTACCTCTCCTGGATCTATTCTCCAGGTCAGTTATTTTCCCAGTGAGATATTTCACACTGTCTTCTATTTCTTCATTCTTTTGGTTTTGTTTTATAATTTCTTGGTTTCTCATAATGCCATTAGCTTCCATCTCCTCCATTCTAATTTTTAAAGAACTATTTTCTTCAGTAAGCTTTTGAACCTCCTTTTCCATCTGGCTAATTCTGCTTTTTAAAACATTCTTCTCCTCATTTTTGGACCTCTTTTGTCATTTGGGTTAGACTATTTTTAAAGGTGTTATTTTCTTCGGCAATTTTTTGGGTCTCCTTTTAGCAAGTTGTTGACTCAGTTTTCATATATTTTTTTTGCATCACTCTCATTTCTCTTCACAATTTTTCCTCCACCTCTCTTCCTTGATTTTGAAAATATTTTTTGACTTCTTCCAAGGCCTGAGACCACTGCAATATTTTTGGGGGGAGGTTTTGGATGCAAAAGCCTTGACTTTTATGTCTTCCTGATGATATGTTTTGTTCTTCCTCATCCAAAAGGATAGTAGAAAACACCTTTTCACCAAGAAAGTAATCTTCTATAGTCTTATTTTTCCCCATTTTTGGGTATTTTCCCAGCCAGTTACTTGACTTCTGAGTCCTTTTGTCAAGCAGAGGGTATACTCTAGGGACCTGTAAGTTTTTATTTCCTCCAAGGTGGCACAATCAAGGGAGAGGAGTTTTCTCCTCCGTTGGCTTGCACTCTGGTCTGTGAGCAACCACAAGTACTCTTTTCTTCCCTGAAACTGCGAATAGAGTTCCCTCTCCACAGCCAGCTTCACCATGCCAGCACTCCTCCTCACCCCAGAACCGCCACTCAAGACTGAGACCCAGATCAGCTGCTTGATTCCTCCAGGAATTCTCCTTTAGGCCAAGGGTTCCAAAAGTGGAATCCAAAAGTGTCCCCTCATGCCCCTCTCACCCAGGTGAAAGAACATTCTTACTGACCTCTGAAGCTGTCTTTGGTGTTTGTGGGTTGAGAAATCAGGGAACCATACTTGCTACCTGTGATTCCATGCCCTGAAGCTTGTTCCAATCCTCTCCATGCTGTGTGGCCAAGACTGGGTTGCACTCCGCTCCAAGCCTGGTGCGACAGACCTTTCCTGTCAGCCTTCCAGGATGTCTTGGGCTGGAAATCTCTTTTCATTGTCGTTTTGTGGCTTCTGCTGCTCTAGAATTTGGTTAGAGTCTTTTTCTATAGGTATTTTATGGATTATTGGGGGAAAATTAGAGCAGGTCAGTCCTTCTATTCTGCCCTCCAGAACACTAACTAGTTCACTGTTGGTGGAACTGTGAACTGATCCAACTATTCTGGAAATTTGGAACTATACCCAAAAGACCACAAAAATGTGCATACATTTTGACCCAGCAATACCACTTCTAAGGTTGTATCCCAAAGAGATCATAAGAAATGGGAAAAGGACCCACATGTGCAAAAATATTTATAGCAGTTCTTTTTATGGTGGCCAAGAATTGGAAATTGAGGGGATGCCTATGAATTGGAGAATGGCTGAACAAGCTGTAGTATATGAATATAATGGAATACTATTGTGCTATAAGAAGTAACGAGCAGGTAGACTTCAGAAAAACCTGGAAAGACTTAAATGAACTGATGTTGAGTGAAGTGAGCAGAACTAGAAGAATATTATACACAGTAACAGCTACACTGTAGGATGATTCAGCAATGCAAAGACCTAAAACAACTCCAAAAGTTGTTAGGTTTAGGTCCAAAAGACCTAAAACAACTCCAAAACAACTCATGATACAAAATCTCACTGGCATCCAGAGAAGGAAATATGGAGTCTGAATGCAGACTGAAGCATAGTACTTTTCTATTTTATTTTTTCCTTCTCCTAGCTCCTCCCCTTCATTCTAATTCTTATATACAACATGACTAATGTGAAAATATGTTTAATAGGATGTATATATAGACTCTATATCAGACTGCATGTTGTCTTGTGGAGGGGGTAGAGAATGAGGTGGAGAAAATTTAAAACTTTCCCTTCAGCTTTCACTCCTTTATAACCTGACCCCCTCCTATCTTTCCAGTCTTCTTACACCTTACTCCTTGCCCCACATACTCTGAAATTCAGTGACAATGACCTGACCTAGAGAGTACATCTCCTGACTCTGTGCATTTTACTGGCCATATTTCATGCCTGGAATGCTCTCCCTCCTCACTTCCATCTCATGGCTTTCCTGGCTCCTTTTATCCCAGTGGAAATCCTACTTTCTACAAGAAGTCTTTCTGATCTCCCTCAAATCTAATGCCTTCCCTAAGTTTATTATCTCCATCTTATCCTGTATTTACCTTGTTTGTACATAGTTATTTGAATGCTACCTCTCTCATTAGACTGTGAACTCCTTTCAAGGTAGGCCTTTCTTTTTTGAATTAAAGACTATCAAGCACAGAATAGTACGCACTTAAATGCCTACTACTGACTGTCCTTAACTAACGTGTTAAGGCAATACCTCTAACTTTCCCTCAGCTAAATCCTTCAAAGATTTTAAGCCTTTGTTTCTCATGTTATAATCATGGGCCTATCTTTCCTTCCTGGCATCCAGAATGCCAGCATCATAAAATGTGTAAATCTTGACATTCTCCTGACCAGTTTCAACTCCATCAAAAAAATGTTTTAATGAATTGGGAAATACAAACAAATATATTCACAGGAAAGGGGAAAACCCAAACTCTTATTAAGAAATAAGAAAAAAAGATGTTGTTTGGTGCTAAAAAGGAACTTTCACACTTAACAATATGCATTATATATGTCTCTATCTGACTATACTTTTCAATTTTTCAAGATGCTGTTCTTAGGATATACACATATTTTTATTAATTTTGTAATTTTATTTTAGTTCAATGTTGATAAATACAAGTATTCAAATATATAAACAAAATAGAAAAATAAAAAACTCAATAAAATTAAATTACCATAAATAATTATCCTTGTGACAAACTTCTTTTATTTATTGAATAACCCCAAAACAAAGAATGTGTGTCATAACTTGGAGTAGAGTAGATAGGAAGACCAGTGATTTCATCAGTGTAGCAAACGCCTGATCTAGAAACATCCTCCTTTTTTCCTTTATCCTCCCCTCCTATATATCTTTGTAAATTTGAATCAATCATCAAGAATTTACTAAGGACCTACTATGAGTTAGCTGATGGATATGAGATGGAATCTAAGAGTTATTTTATTTTGAATTTCTCTGAAAATTTAGAACATTTATTAAAGTGTATGCCACTAGTTGAGTTTTTTTTTTTAAATCAATCATCAAGCATTTATTAGGCACCTGTATGCAAGGCACTATACTGGGCACTGGAAATACAAATACGATGAATGAAATTCCTGTTCTTGTCTATCAATAACAATGTCTCTTATTCACTACATGCATATCAAATCCTGACAAATTTGCGATATGAATTTTTATCAAAAAGTCTAAAGTACAAATATTTTTCTGAACAATTTTTCCTTTCTGAATAAAGTACTTTGCTGTAATGAAGATTTTCATTTTAATGTAACTGAATTCATCTACTTTGTCTCATTCCTTTGACTCACAACTTAAGAGATCCCCTCTACAGCTATGAAAAATATCTCATTCTATCAGACCATCAAGCTTATAATCTTTAAAAATATTTTGCTCAACTGGAAAATAAGATGTACAGGCAATAGGGCACAGAAATCTATTTTGCCTACAGGAAAATAGAGGGGAGGGGAATGGAAGAAGGGGGGATAACAGAATGGAGGACAAACTGGAGGAAGAGGTGCATGGGGTACATGCTGTCGGAATGGAGGTGGGGAGAGATGGGGAGAAAAATTTGAACTCAAATTCTTGCAGAAGTGAATGCTGAAAACTGAAAAATAAATATATTATATTTTTAAAAAGAAAGTAATTTTGAGTTCATTAAAATTTTTGGACCATCCAAAAAAAACATTTTGCTCAAGGAAGTATTTGGAATCTATTGTACCAAATGGCGTGACATGCTGGTCTGCTGCCAATTTACCAAAATGCTATCTAATTTTCCCAACAGTTTTGTAGACTAATGATTATTTTAACCAGTATTTGTTAACTGTGGATTCACTAAACACAAGCACATGTATCTAGTTCTAATATTAATATCTACATTATTCAACTAATCTATTTTTAAATTTTTTATTCTGGTGCTAGATTATTTTGAAAATTTCTACTTCATAGTATAATTTGAGATCTGACACTTTAATAATTTTTCATAATTTCCCTTGATAGTCTTGACCTTTTCTCTCATATGAATTTTGTAATTTGTACGTATTCCTAGTAATAAAACTACTAGAAGTAAAACAAATTACATTGTATGAAATTAAATCTATAGGTAAATTTTGTTAGTATCATCACTGAGTTACGTTAACTAAACATCTAACCAAATGTACTGAATCTTTCCCAATAAGGATATGGAAAATGCAAGGCTGCACACTCTAATTAATATCATCTGACACAGCTCTAAAAATGGTAGCCATAGCAATAGTTTAAGAAAAAGGAACAGAGGAAAACACTAAAGTACCTCTTGAGTGTTCTAACTTTATTTCTAAGGCATTTGTTTTATAGTCAGACATGCACAGACACACAGACACACACACTCTGGCTATGACCTATAATTTCATTCAAGAACGTTTTGAGACCAAATTTTACCTCGACAAATATAGACTGGCCATTTCTGCAATTTTCACTCTTAAAGAACTGTTTAGGAAGATTAAGAGTTTAGGTGACTGAACTAGAATCTAGTTAACTACAGGAAGGTGAAAACCTAGATCATGTCAACTTCAAAGCCAGCACTCTAGTATATATAGTGATATATACATATATATGGCTTTCAAATCAACAACAATATACCAAGTAAGTGTGTTGGTAGATTACCTTTCAAATATTTAATAAACCTTTATGCTGAATGGTATTTCTCTTAATTTGGGGGCAAGGTTGGTTCAATACTGGCAATTATTTTCTTTTTTATCTCCATACTATGCTGAAGTTAGATTTTCTAAATAAAGTATACTTTCCAGAGAGATAGTTTAGCATTATCTTAGTTTTTACTCCTTCAATTTCTTCCTCTTGCCTTGTTAAAACTAGCATTTCTAGAACATATTTCTCAATCAGCCAACATTTATTAAGTACCTAATACACTCCAGCCTCTGTCGCAGAGATACAAAGACAAAATTGGAACAGTCTTTGTCCTTAGGGCATTATAGTCAATCAAATAATATTAATGAGAATAGGGAGAATTTTTTGATCAAGAGCTTCCTCTTCGCTTAAGGAAAACTATTTCCATTCCTATGCTTACACTTCTGAATTTTTTGACATAAGTAGGTTTGTCTATTTTCGAACATCTACCGATAGACATATATATATACACACAGACACACACACACACACACACACACACACACACACATAGTCGTTAATTATAATAACAAAAATCATGATTACTGACAAGTAATTACCCTCATTTTTCCCTAATATTGAACCATCCGTGCAGCCTTTATGATTTTATAAATTGCTGTGATTTTCATTAACAACACAGGTTTTTTTTTCCTGCTTTTTGTTCCCTCATTTGGAGATCAAAATCCTATTTGTCCTACAGAACAGAATGGGCAGAGTGACATCTATGTCTCTTTTTTAGAAAAGTTTATTTAAATTAACAAGGAACTATGTTTTGCATAACTGCAAACATTTGTGTGTGTATGTGTACATGCACACACACACACACACACACACACACACACACACACAACCTATAGCAAATTGCTTGTCTTCTCAATGTGTGTGCATGGAGGGGAGGAGAATAGGGAGGGAAAGGATTTGAAACTCCAAAATGAATGTTAAAATTCTTTTTACATGTAATTTGAAAAAAATACAAAATTTAAAAAATTAAAAAATAAATTAAAAGTTTATTTAGCATAGAGACAATTTATTCTTTAAATGTCTGCTTGAATTCATCTATGAATCCATCCAGTCCAAGTGGAATTTTTTTTTTCTCAAACAAGGCCATTCATTAATGATCCATTCAACTTTTCTTCCTGAAAATGATTTATTTAGGTTATGTATTTCCTGTTTTGCCATCTAAGGAGCTTGGGAAGATATGCGTATTTTAATAAATGGACACCTGTCTTCTTTACCTTGTCAATTTTGCTAGGATCAAATTGGAATCTAATCATGCATGTGTGTGTGTGTGTGTGTGTGTGTGTGTGTGTGTGTATACACACATATATAAACATATACAAATATATACATATATGTAATAATTTCCTTTGGTTTTTTTCATTCATTGTGTGTGTATACACACACAATGAAGAAAAAAAATATATACATCTGTAATTTTTTTTTAACTTTTCCTCATTTTACCCTCTTTCTTGTCATTTTTATTATTGGTAATCTGGTCTTTCTCTTCTTCTTGGTTATATTACCTATCTTTCTAAAAATTTTATCTAGGCTGGTTCCAGTTGTGTGCATGTGAGTCAGAGTACTTACCTGATAGAACAAGGATCAAATTTAAAAGAAAAACATAGCAAAGAATTTCTGATATCTGGGTTATCTTTTTGAGAACTGAAATCTGACATTCACTCTTCCTAGCATCTGGTGGATTTTTTTGTCTATAAGGTCTGACCCTTAACTTCAATTATTCTGGAAAATTTTCTTGTGTGATTTCTAGAACTACGTCCAGATTCCCTCTATCCACTTTGTTCCAATAATTCAGGGACTCAAGTTCTCCCTCCTGTTCACTATCCTCTAGTTGCATGATTTTTGCTTACATATTATCAAGTCTTACAGATTAGTTGACCTTTGATTTGGTTTCTTTAAAGTATTATTGATGCCTTTTCTTTTTAGATTGCAGTCACTTCTGGAAAGACCATACACATTGCCAAAGAGACTCTCCTTATAACAAAGTTAAGCAAAAACATCCAACAGTGACTATGTTTGACAGTATATACAGAATTCTACACTCTAGTCCATCAACCACTATCAAATGGAGAGTGGATACATTTCCTCAACTGGAAGAAAAATTTTATTCCTCATCAATTCTGGTTTTTTTCTTTTTAGTGTCCAGAGTTCTCTCCTTATTTTGCAATTTTTTAAAACTTATAACATCTCTCTTTACTAATATCAAATCCTTTCAAACTTAGTTGTAATATAAGTATCAGTGTGGAATAAAGAGAAAGAAGATCTGTTTCTTCCATCCTAGAGAATTGTGTACATAATGAGTGTCCAAAAGAAGGAAACCCTAGATGTGAAAGAGCTAAGAAAAGTCAACGTCAATAGTAAAAGTTCATGTTCAATGAACATACACGAAAAATGTTCAAGGACTGATTGTGATGAACAGGGCACAAAGGTGACAAATTATTATTGAATTATTTGAAAATTACTTAATTATTGAAAAGATAATGCACAAATGAGCCAACCTTTCTGCACTCTTACCTGTGTTTTTGTTTTTTGCTCAAAAGTAACTGAGCCACTGAAGCACAAGTCTCTGCTTCCTTCACAGCATCCCTGAGTTTTCTAAAGAGATCATTCTCCGGATACTTCCTATCTTCAGCATCCTCCAACATCACCCTCAATTCAATCACATCTGCAACATAAACACAAAGTTATTTGAATAGAAAAGGAAAATGATAAATGTTGGAGGGGATGTGGGAAAAGTAGGACATTAATGCACTGTTGGTGGCATTGTGAACTTATCCAACCATGGAGTATAAAACTATGCATACCCTTTGATCAAGCAATACCACAATTAGGTCTGTATCTCAATGAGATTTACAAAAAGGACCTATTTGTATAAAAATACATAAATATATAAAAATATAATAGCTCTTTTTGTGGTGGCAAAGAACTAGAAATTGAGGGGATGCCCATTAACTGGGAAAAGACTGAACAAGCTGTGGTACAGAATTTTAATGGAATACTACTGTGCTACCAGAAATGATGAGCAGGATGAGTTCAGAAAACTTGAAAAGATTTAAAGGAACTGATGCAAAGGGAAGTGAAGAGAACCAGGAGAACACTGTACAAAATAACAGCAATATTGTAGGATGATCAACTGTGAACAATTTAGCTATTATCAGCAATACAATGATTCAAGACAATTCAAAAGGATTCATGATGAAAAATGCTATCCCTATCCAGAGAAAGAACTGATGGAGTCTGAATGTAGATGGAAGCAGACTATTTTTCACTTTATTTTTTGAGTGTCTTTTTCTTTTTTGGTCTATTATCTATTTTCATGGTCAATTTTTTGAAATGTTCCATGTACCACTGAGAAAAAGGTATATTGCTTTCTATTCCCATTCAAATTTCTCCAAAGATCTATCATATCTACTTTAGTTAGAGTTTTATTTACCTCCTTAACCTCTTTCTTGTTACTTTTGAGGTTAGGTTTATCAAGTTCAGAAAGAGGGAGGTTGAGGTATTATCTTCTTTCACAATATGACTAATATGGAAACATTTCACACATGTATAACCTATATCAAAGTGCTTACTGTCTGGGGGGGAGAAGTGAGGGAAAGAATTTGGAACTCAAAATCTTAAAAAAAAGAATGCAAAAAATTTCCTTTACATGTAATTGGAGAAAAAATAAAATACTGATTTTAAATAAATATAATATTAATAATAACAATATTTTAACAAACTATGAGAACACTATGAAATTAGCTTTAAAATCAATTTAAAAATTTTAAGTCCAATTGTATACAAGAAAATCATCTTTTAGTATCAGCAAGCTGTAGCTGTGAAAATCTTACCAGCCTAATAAAAATAATTACTAGATGTTTATTCTTCTGTGCTACAATTTCTCCCCTGTGAGAAACTTCTTTTTCATCCAATCTGCCTTCTGTATCAATATACTGAGAACAATTATCACCCAAAGAGAACCTTATATCTAATGCAAATCATTGATCCAAAGCCTCTTCATCCAGGGTCCATGAATTTGGGTTTTTTTTTTAAATATGTTTAAAATTTTAAAACATTAGTTTAAGAAGCAGGCTTCACTACTCTGCCAAAGAGATCCATGACATAAAAAGGTTAAAGATATCAACTTTTTTTTCTAGATATTCATTCCCACCATTTTATTCTTAGCCAATCCACTGGCCACAAATTTCAAAAAGGTTCAAAGTTCTCTTGGTGATCTGAGAAGGCTTTTAAAAGAGAAAAAAACAAGAGTCTCATCCCACCTATTGTGCCCTAGGAAAATTATTCTGCATAAGTTAATCAACATATAAGTCCTTTACTAGAAAAATAATTCTTATTGCATTGATTATAATAGAAGGAAACCTAACCTTTCTTGTGGCTGAGGCTTGCAGACAATGCCTCTGTAACTCGACTGACCCAAGTGTCATAAGACTGTGCTCTGACTTTAACACCGTACAAGAGAGAAGGAAGGTCTTCCAATGGATACCGGTACCTAGTGAAAAGACATAACAGAAAAATTCAAAAATTCTAACCAAGTCCTACAAGTATAACCAATCTAAGAAGAATACAAGAGGCAGAAGAATGACAGCCTGGTTTAGATAAATGCCACAAGGAGAACAAGAAACATAATACCTAATGAGGCTAAATTTTAGCTTCCAATATCGGAACAAAATTTACGGGAATGGTAGAACCGGAGAAATTGGTAAGAAAATACAATTCCATTTTCTAGAACTTTAATAAATAATCATTAACCACCTAGGATGAGAGTTCTTCAGCTATACAATTATGTTTGTAGGCTTCTGTAGTACATAGGTCTCCATTTTTCTCGTGTTTGCAGCAAGATACTAGAATTTCAGCTTTGTAGCTCTTTTTTGTAGGTTTGCAGCTAATTTGCCAATTTAATAATAATCTTAATAATAAATGTAATAAGTAGCATTCATAAAGTACTTTAAGATTGGTTAAGTGCATTACAAATTTTATCTCATTAGATTCTCCCCACAACCTTGAGGTAGGGCTCCATTTTACAGATGAAGAAACTAAGGCAGACAGAAGTTCAGTGAGTTGCCCAGGGTCACATACATATTAAGTGTCTGAGGACAAATTTAACGCAGGTATTCCTGACTCCAGATCTAGCATTTCATCCACTGTCATCAAGCTGCCTCTAGTTGGATTTGTAGGTTCCCCATTCAATTTGTAACCTTTTCATTAGATGTCTTATTTTTTTGGTGTGTTTGTAAGTTTCTAGCTATGTTTTTGGCTTTCTGCCTAGATTTTCAACTTTTCAGGCTATCTTACATCTTTAAAACTTCACTTCCATATTTCTAGCTGTGTTTGCAGATTCCTACAATTTTACCAAACAACATTTTATCAAACAAGAAGATGGCAGAGAGCTTAAAAAGAAGGGTTTTTTCATACCTAAGACACTTCTTCTGCATGGGACAAGGGCACAAGTCAGCAGGATGGTAAAGACACACAAGCCTATCAGGGTTACAGGAACAAGTAAGAGCAGAGAGAAAGCATGTAGTTCTGCAAGCTGAACACTGTCGCTCATCATCAGGAACAAGTTCAAACACCTCTTCTTCAGATAACAGTACACCCTGAAACAAAATTTTTTCACTTAAAATAAAAAAAATTTAAAAAGAAAAAAAGTTACCTACTGGTTATTTTCTAGTTATGAGTATAATCATGGAAGGTATAATTCTCTTTAATGGCAGACCAAAGAATCACACAAGCAACAAATATTATCTTATAATTACATAATACAAAAAAGCATTAGCTCCCATATGTGTATAACATCGTTCAATAGTCAAAAACTATTTCTAATCTCTAAGGGCTTAAAATCTGAGCAATAACCCTGAAATATACACAAAGACAGAAGTTTTGTGATCTTTTTCTTATTTGGGGTAGAAACTGTAACATGGAAGAAAGTATTATGCTCCAATTTATCAGAGATAGCAGTAGTGTTTATACCATGGGGACAGTGGTGAACCATGACATGAAGGAAGAGTATGAGAAGACAGCTTACCCAACAAGGGTAAGAGCTGAACTTCACCAGAGACAAACATAAAAAACTGATTAGTGAGTATATTATACAAGGATGAAGTAAGGAACTAGAATGGAAAAGGACAACAAGCCAATTTAACAGAAAGAAAACTAGACTAGGAGTTTCATTATCAAACCCAAAAGCTGTCCAACCATGACTACATCATTTGATCTCATTAGGTCGGTTTTCTCTCTTCTACTAGGGTCAATGTCTAAGGTCTCTTACAGTTTTCTAACACTATGGGTGCCACTCTACTTTCTATGGATCAAGACAAGATCTTTGTGCTCTCCACATTCAACTGTCTACATGTTCTAATTTTATTCTGTCTAAACTGCCTCATAAAGCCCAACCTTTACTTGACTGAAGAGTAAAGGCTTCTTCAACAGATAAGTGGTCAAAGGACATGAATAAATAGTTATAAAAAGGAGAACTGCAAAATATTTACAGCCACATGAAAGAATGCTCCAAATAACTAATTATATGAAAAATGTAAATCAAAACAAGTTTGGATTTACTCCCTGAAAATGGGCAAAGATGATAAAAAATGGCAATATTCATTGTTGCATTGAGTACTGACAATATTATCATTCATTCAACATAGGTAATACTCAATGCTAGAATGATAGGCCCACTAATCCACCGAGTGGAGCTGTGAAATAGTATACAAAGTGACTAAAATGTCCATATACTTTGAACCGAGACTCCACTACTGGGTCCATGTCTTAAAGAAGCCATCCACATGAAGAAGTCCCCATATGCACCAAAATATTTATAGCAGTCCTCTTAGTAATAGCAAAAAACTTACTTGGACCTATATTTTACCCATAATTTTTATTATATTGCAGATATTCCACAAAAAGATAATACCACTTCCCCAACTGATAAATGGTCAAAAGATATGAACAGGCAATTTTCAGAGGAAGAAATTAAAGGTATCTATAATCCTATGAAAATATGCTCTAAATCACTTTTGATTAGAGAAATGCAAATCAAAACAGTTCTGAGGTACCACATCACACCTATTAGATTGGCAAACATGACAGAACAGGAAAATGATGAATGTTGGAGAGGATTGTGGGAGAGCTGGAACACTAATTCACTGTTGGTGGAGCTGTGAGCTCATCCAGTCATTCTGGAGAGCGGTTTGGAACTATGCCCAAAGGGCTACAAAAAATGTGCATACTGTTTGACCTGGCAATATCGCTTCTAGGACTGTATGCCCAAGAGACCATAAAAATGGGTACAAAAATGTACACATGTACAAAAATATTTATAGCAGCACTATTTGTAGTTGCCAAAAACTAGAAATCAAGGGGATGTCCATCAATTGGGGAATGGCTGAATAAATGAATGTATATATAAATGTGATGGAATACTATTGCGCCATAAGAAATGATGAACAAGAAGACTTCAGAGAGGCCTAGAAAGACTTACATGATCTGATGCTGAGCGAAAGGAGCAGAACCAGGAGACCTTTGTGCACACCAACAACCACAGTGTGCAAGAGCTTTTTCTGGTAGACCTGGATCTTCACAGCAATGTAAGGATATTTAAAAAAAAAAATTCCCAATAGTCTTCTAAGGCAAAATGCCTTCCACATTCAGAGAAAGAACTATGGAATTCAATCACAGAATGTGGCAGAGGGTATGTGTGTGTGTATGTGCGTGTGTGCGTGCGTGCGTGTTATATGATTTCTCCCATTTATTTTAGTTCTTCTATACAGCATGGCTATAGTGAAAATGTATTCAATAGGAATGTATGTGTAGATCCTATATAGAATTGTATGTTGTCTTGGGGAGGGACAAGGGGTGGTGGGAGGTAGGTAGTGGGGAAAAAATTTGTTTTATGGTAGTGATTGTAGAACATTACAAATAAATAAAAAGACTATATTTAAAAAAAAAAGATAATACCACAAGCTGATATTCTAAGGTAATTACTATAATAACAAAGGTATTGATGAAACTGAAAAATTTACTTATCCGATATGTTCAGCCCTGTCTTAAGTGATGGAGGTGGAGGAGAGAAGGAAGAACACAAAATTATAATATACAATCTCTGCACTCCATAAATTTAGCATACAATTTACCTCAGAAAACAAAAGAAGCACATAAACAAAATACTGAACAAAATGACATAGTACAGTAGAATTTCATCTCACTTCTAGTAACCTAAGTTATATAATCATATTCCACAAGTAAAAAGAAAAAAACCTTTGAAATAGAAAAAAACTTATGTACTGAAACTTGTGTTTTAAAAGAAAGATGTCTTAGGGCTTCACTCAAAGCATACCGATCTATTTTACATAAAATTTTAAGTCTTAGTTATGTGCTCTCAAGCTACCACAGGCTGGAGCTAAGAAAAGGGAGAGCAATTAGAAGTGAGGAAGATGACCCAAAAAAACCCAAAAGACCCCAACTGCAATATCTCACCACAACACAGGACTAATTTTATGATGATCATCTCGAATTATCAGAGCTCCCAATAAAACAACTCCCTTCACCAATGCACACAGGCATCTGTTTTGTGACTTACTCTTTTCAGATCTGCCCAGGTCACTGAGAGGGTAAGTGATTTGCCAAGGGTCATCAAGGCAGTGTGTGGCAGGGGCAGTATTTGAATTCTGCCAGCTCCATCAGAGCCAGCACTACTACCTTCTACTTTCTTTGCACACCCAGTGCTTAGCACAGGGCCTGGCACTTAACAGATGCTACTGACTTACCACTATTGCTAATGCCCAAGGCCAGTTCTCAACCCAGTATACACTCTGCTTAACAAGCAGAGAAATACAGAGGAATTCTGGCCTTCCTTTTTCCTCAAATCTAGCTCATCTTATAAAAGCCTAAGTGAGGTATGAAATCATTGTTATTTTCAGAATATGCCCACATACTTATTTTCTTTTCAAAGATCTCTTTATAGGAATATGGCTTGTAATCTGACTCACACAGGAATAAAGTGTTTTAGAAATATTTCAAATAACATTAAAAAAAAGGCACCAAGGCCTTGAGAGTCAAGCAAAGGGCATAGGAATTTAGTCACCTGAGTTCACTTACATGAACATCTTAATCCCTAAGATGTGTGTTATCAAACAAGATCAATGCTAAACGTTATAGCTTAGATCATAAGGAGAATAGGAGTGAAAAGAAAAAACGATGAAGACTAAAATGAACAGCCTGTGAAGGCTTGACAGGTGGGGATTAGATGGACATATACTATGTAGGACAAGAAAGTGAAGGGAGAACTCCAGATGAAAAGAACAACATGGGGGAGGCATAGCACAAATGAAGGAACAAGCCTATCCACAGCAGAAGACGACTAGGGTTAGTATGAAATAATGCACAGGCTGGTGCACCAAGGCCTTGAGAGTCAAGCAAAGGGCTTAGACTTCACATGCTAGAAAAGAGGAAGCAAAGTATTTGAACAGAGCAATAACATGTGAAAGCTGTGTTTCCAAAAATGTCTACTAGTAGCAATGAAAACAGATCAGAGTAAGGAAAACTTAAAGTCAAGAATCCAACAATAAACTATTACAGTAACTTCAAGTACTGAAGGAATGAATTAGGTCAGTGACAGTGGAAATGGGGAAGAAGGGTGGACATGAAAAACATTTCAAAGGAAAAAATGACAGTTTAATTTAACCAGGTAGAGGGTGGGGTGTTGTGGGGAGAGAGTCTGGGTAGATAAGTGAACAAATGAAAGGCCAGATAACAAAGTAGGGAAACTTTCAAAGTTATATGTTGAATTTATTATGTATTTTAAAAGAAAAGCAAGCTCCATATAATAGAGATTCAGAATTTCACATACAATCTTCTCCCATTTATAAAATATATGAAAATGCCTGTTTTACTTGGTGTTTAAGTTCAGAATTTTAAGCAACAAAAGAAAATATATATGAGGTTTATGACATGGATGACTCAAGAATGACAACAGTAATTTCAACTAAAACAACCAGTACAAGATAGCAGAGTTGAAAGAGATAACCAAGTTGGGCAGTGGGATGGTTTGTGAGAAATTGTGGAAGATTAGGATACAACAGCATTGCTACTGAAAACCCCGAAAAGAAAGCTAGTGACACAAAGTACTTGGCACTGTCTTTACCATATGACATTAAAAAACAGGCACTAACATCTACTTTGTCATTTTGCCATAAAGACTACAGGGCGCTTTCCATACGATTTGCAAATGAAATCTTCCATACATGTGTTACCTCTCCCACTAGAACATGAGCCCCTTAAGAGCAGGAACTGTCTTGGTTTTCTATTTCTTAATGTATAAAAAGAAAGCACCCAGTAAAATGCTTGTTATTCATTCAAAAAAATAAAATAAAAGAATACTACTGTTCCATAAGAAAGGATGCATGGGGCAACGTCAGAGAAACAGGGGAAGCCTTGGATGAACTAATGCAGAGTGAAGTAAGCAGAACCAGCAGAATAATGTACACTACCACAAGGAAAAGACAAGCAGCTCTGAAAGACTCAAGAACTCCAAATGACACAAGATCCAGCCAGAGTTCTAGGGGACTAATGATGGAGAAGACTATCACCCAGTAAGAGTGGTGATGGACTCAAGAAACAGAAATAAGTCATGCATTTATGGACATGGTCAGTGTAGGAATTGGTTCTGCTTAATAATGCATGTCAGTTACAAGGGCTTTTTCCCAATGGAGGAGAGGGGAACATTTGAGAAAATAAACACAGATCGTTCAGAAAGGAGGAATGTTGAAAAAAGCCAATCAAATTTGCCAACAGAGCACCATCAACTTTGGGGAAAGTAATTCTGGTTGAGTGATGAGCCAGGTACAAAGGGTTGAGAAGTTTAAAAAAAAAAAAAAAGGCATCACTGAAACTCATAGAAAGTCACCATTAATCCAACGGCACACTTCCTTCTGACTCAGAAAGGTACTCATACTTCCTAAAAGGATAATATGATGTTAACAACTTTTTAACATATTTGTATCTCACCTTTTGTTATTACATCATATGTCTTCATCAAATGGAGGTGTAGGACATACCAAATCTCCCTCCTCTATGTAAACAGTGGTGCCACCTCTCATCCTTCTGCACAGAGTGGGAGAAACTATGGAATGCTGCTCAGACTCAAATTCAATAGACATGATGGGTGTTTTTGTTATTTTCCTCTCCTTTTTTTGTTTCAGGTATGTGTTCAAAAATGAGGGCAATATAAACAACAAGATAGCAACAAAAACACTTTTAAATCATAAAAAACAACGTTGAGAAGCAAGCAAAGAAGAAGGGAAAGCCACAAATATTTTCTAGGCGTCCGGCTGTTAAAAGTAGGAAAGATACAGAATGATAGCATCGACCGAGGATTTTGCAAGGATGAGGGAGATTTAGGCATGTTTATAGACAGTAGGAATGAAATCAGAAGACAGGGAGGGAGAAAGGGAGATGGATTGAGGATAATCTGCTGGAGAAGACACAAGGGGAGGGTATCACAGACAGAGGGATTGGTTTGGCAAGGAGAAGTGCTACGTAATACCTGAGAGTGGAGTAAAGGAAGAAAGAATGGGAGAAGATAGCAGGAATTTCTAGATTTAGAGAAGGGGGAAAAGGAAGAAGAGCATGATGTTTACAACAGTTGTTTCTAGTAGTTTAGTAAAGTAGAAGATGAGTTTATTAGCTATGAAACAGGCGGCATCAGGTGGCTGATGAAAGAAGGTTTGAAACATCTGCTGTAACTATCTCAACTAAGTAGATAATAACTCGATTAAGCTTCTGAAGCGAAGTATGGTAAAAACTTGGGCTGCATATACAGGTTCTTCTTGTGGGGTATTTCTGCACTGAGTTTACTCACCATTTGTACAACAGACTCCCTCAGTCGTGTCTCCTCTTCAGTCATAAGGGTCATTTCTTTGCAGACCATAGCAGCAAGGCCTACATCAAGGCATTCTGGATCTGCAGCCATCTTGAAGATAAGTTCCTCATGTGAGAACACACAGTGACGCCTTAATCGTCGATAGTGATTCACACACTGGCGTCCAATAGGCAGCTGAAGCCATGAAAGGATACCCAAATCGAATTACTTGTCTACGTTACATTCTATAATGCAGAATAATAACTGGCATTTATGCAGCATTTTAAAGCGTAAAGCACTTCATCTGAGCTTTACAGCAATATAGACACTATAAGCATTATTATGTATTTAGATATTTTATTGGGCTTAGACATGTTACTTCCTCTACCATCCGCAGGTCAGCACTTACTATGCCACTTTTAGTCTTCCCAAGTAGCCCGGGGCACTCAGAGATTTATGGCTTGCCCAGGCCCCAGAATCAGTGTATGTGGTAACTTACTGGCTCTTTATTCAGTACGCTGCAATTTAAACATGAGGACACTGAAGATCAGAGAATTTAAATAGTATGTGAATGATCATACAGTGCCACGTAGGACTTAAATCTAGTCCTCTCCTAACTCCAAGTCCAGCCTGATTTCTTCTAGAATGTTCTGCCACCCAACAAATCCCTCCCTTCTGTCCCAAAAGGATGCCTTCCAAGCATGTATTCCATATTCTAGAAAGATAAGTATATATCAAACTGCAGTACTCAGGACTCATGCCCCAAGATAAATGTTATTTTAAAAAGGCTATTCAAGAAAGCATCCATTTTTACATTTAACAATGCTTTTTTTGCAAAAGTAACTTTTTGTTTTTGCATAGGATTTTTTTTTTAAATAGAGAACATAACCTTAATTTCATTTCAAATCACTGCAACTATGAGATTGAAAATATTTTTTTCCTCACAATGAAATATACATCTGGCTAAACTACCACTTTTCTAAATAAGAAGATGCATTCTTGGAAATGAATTCTAAAAACATTTACCATATACCATCAGTTTGCTTCCCTTTTCAGTAAATTATGCTATCCATGGCATACACCTAAGAAAAATCAATCTAACACCTTGATTGTCAGGTCACATGACAAAATTTTTATTTGAATAAATTTTAGCAAATTTCATTTTCATCTTATTTAGAGGTTAGAATGCCAAAGAAAAAATATGTAAGTAGAACTTTAGGAAACTATAAGTTTAGAATGATCTTCCACTTTGAAGTAACCACAGGATAGATGGTCAGTCAATACATTAAACCCACTCCCCTTGACCTCTAGAGTTCAGAGACAATACAGCAAAGAATACTAAAGACAGACTCTTTAGAAGAGTCTAAGGATATACTCAGCATGTCTTAATAAGTAACTAAAATTAGCAGCTCAAGTTAAGTGAATGAGTATTATCGTTTGTTACTTTAAAAATTAGTTGTTAATTGGAAACTTGTTTCAATTTGATTTTTCTTAATGAAAATTAATAGTACGATCTCTATTCAGTTGTTCAAAAATAATTTATGCCGTTAAGAATTTTACTGAGCTATAACTGAGTTTAGTCAAAGAAGGAATGTTAATGAGATTTTTTTTAATGAATGTTTTTGTGAAAATTATGAAAACATGAAAATGATTGTTTGGATTTCTTCTGCTAATGAATGAGAAACAGTCAAGTTAAAGGACAGTCTTGCTTTAGTCACTAGTTTCAAAACTCTTCCTCACTGATTCTTTAAGGGAAGCAGCATTGTGAGTTAAACCTGAGGTAAGAGTAATCATTTTACCAGGGATTGTCCAACCTCGGACAAGCACCAAATTTTACCAGGCCTCAATTTTCCAATTAAAAAACTCAAACTAATATGTTTTTCTATTCAATTACAATAAAAGAGATTATCTGTGTGAAAATACTGTATAAAAGAAAATAATGATAAAAATTTCTCCATGGTAGTAATACACAACCTGGGCCATAATAACGAAGTAATTATAGATTTAATGTCTATAAATAATGCGAGAAAATCACTTTAATTTATGGCCATACTATTATTCTAATAAAAATGGGAATTAATAGCTGACAATTACATGTTTTACAAAGTACTCCATACATGTCACCTAATGTAACACCTGAACTGGGGGAAAAAACACACAACTTGGATTTTCTGCCACCTCCTTATAACTACTTTTTGGAAGGAATGAAATGAAAAAAAGGAAAGAAAATCAAACATTAAAGATCATCAACAAACTTGAATGCTCCTCCCTTTCAGAAAACTGTTTCATCTATTTGTCAGACTGCAGCTACACTTGCCTATACCTAACAGGTATTTCACCTGCTATGTTGTTATCTCTCTTCTACAAGTTTAAGGCTGCAAGTTAAGTTCTAATGAATGTTCTTTCTTTATTAGGCTCTGTTCATTCTGTCATTTATGTCATTTATGATATAAAGTGGCAGCAGAAGTAATAGAGAAGGGGGCAGGGATTACTCAATTTGCCATCAGT
Organism: Potorous gilbertii; assembly: GCA_028658325.1. Lineage (NCBI taxonomy): Eukaryota > Metazoa > Chordata > Mammalia > Diprotodontia > Potoroidae > Potorous > Potorous gilbertii. Next base: position 161,836,844 of record CM053770.1, read on the forward strand.
GAAAAGAAAATAAGGTCATGTCCTCTCTTTAATAAAAATCACATTGCTAGACAATTTGTTGTTGCTCTAAGACACTTAATATCATCACATTGTTTTGTATTTAAACGCCACTCCCAACCCCAGACCCATAAATGTCAAAGTTTAGCCTATAATCACATTTTTAGTAGGAATCACAAAGTGACAAAGGTAAAAAGAGTAATGGTCATTTTTAAAAATGTGGTCTGACAACCTTCATCATAAATTTCATCATAAAATGGCCTCTTTACTGGTGTGAGCCTGTAGGCAGGTGATCCTTGAACGGTGGTAAAGCCTTTCCCACTTGGTAAAACCTCTGAAAATTTAAATGCTAGTAGTGTAATTTTTCAGAACCTGAGTTGCCTTCACAACAAAACTGAAGCATCAGGGTAGAACTTTATTTGACTTTAAATGTATTTTAAAAGAGCTTTCACAGTATTATGGTCTAAGTATTTTTCAACGTATACCTGAAAATGTTTTTCTTTTGAGAGAGCTCATTTTAGGAATGTGGCCTACAATCAAAAGAAAGCCTATATTTGGGCCAATACAATATTGTTAAATTAATGCCCCAAATCACCCTCCTTATGCTTAAGTCATCTTTCTGATGCCAAGAATTTATAAAAGATTTAAGACAACAGTGCTCCAACACACAAAAAGTCTAAAGAAGTCACTTCTAAAAGCAAAGAACTATGGACATCAATTGCTCATTTTTAAATCAGACAGAACGAATAAGGAATAAAGGATGAATTAAAAGCAGTTAATTATAAACCATCCAAATGAAGAGCATAAGAGAAACTCAGTCTGACCTCTCCACTCCAATTTATGAACCCTACTCACTGCCTACCTAAGCAAACATAGAGACTAAGCTACACATCACAGCCTTGCTAGCAGATAAACAAAGAGCCACTAGCAATAGAACAGACCCAGTCTGCAGTGCAGAAGTTCACAGCTTCAGCGAAATTGTAGCCCTGGTTAAATCCAGAGTGATAGGCACGAGGAAATGTCACGACAAACTCTCCTGCACACTGATTGGTCCTGAATACCTGAATGCAAATTAGGGGAAGAAATACAAAAAAAAAAGGGAGGGGGGAGAGACATGGAGGAGAGAGAAAGATTTTTATCAGATAGCTATTTCAGGAATAGTTTTTCAAACTAGAAATAGCAAGCATTCTACCACATATGCATCAAGAAAAACAAATGAATCAAAGTTTTTAGAAATCTGGGGGGAAAACCCTTCCTGTTAAGAATTACCAAATATCATAATTAGTAGCCAAAAAAATTCCAAAATAACAAATTCTCAATGTACCAAATGTTTCCTATATCTTTAAAACTGTATACTGGCTAAGTTGACATTCAAGGGAATTTTTGCTCCCTTCATGCTATGATGTACAATGAGAAAGATAAAAATTTCCTTCTGAGGCTTAACCAGACTCCAATCTTTGGTATGTCATCATCCCAAGACCAGTTTTTTTTTCACTGAGCCACCTTTATTCAAAAATACTTAAGTCTGCCCTTCCAAAGGCCCTCAAATAGAATCCTTACTCAAGAGGTAAGCAGAATTATTAAAGTTACTTAATCTGAATGTTTTCTTTCTAATTCAAGTGAAGTTAGACATCTGTCTATAATCAATTTGTTAAAGAAGTGCTTTACAAGGTCCTTATAAGTTTAAGAATACATCTTAACATTAAAATATTGGATAAAAATGTTTGAATGTAATATATTTATTTCACTAGGTCACCATTAAATAACTACAAAAATCCTTGTATAAAATGCAATTCTCACAAGGATTGCCATTTAAAACATTTTTTTTATTTTATTTTAACAATGGCTTTGGAGTAAATAAGAGTAATGTAAGTTATGAAGTTGTATTAACATGGAATGAAATGCCTTAATGAAAACAAAAGGCCATTTATTCTTCAGGATATTCTATTTAAATAGGATTTGTTAAGTATAACCTGACTCATATTTCAAAATACCCCTTAACTAACCACAGAATAGCCTACTTTAACTCAAATCAAAATCTGAAATAACTTCAAGTTAAAAATACTGAAGACAGACACAAAGAGACTCACAGGGACACCATGTTCCATTAGTACATTGGGGTTCATGATGGTAACTAACTGATGCAGGAGATCAGGCTGGGACTCAAACAGTTCAGGGGCCAGCTCCCTCATCACTTCCTCCAGTTGTTCTGCAGCATGAGATGGGACACCATACCATGTCTTTGGCTCTCCCCTAGGGAAAAAATAGGTCTTAAGTGGGGTAGAACAGGTGTTGAATAAGGATAAAGTCATATGATCAATCCCAACCAACTAACTCCAGTCTGTCCTGTGATTTCAGATTATTCCAAAATCCTGACAGCTCACAAATAGGAGACCACACAGACATTTGTTAATTGAGCAATATATTTCAATACAATTCAAAACAACATTTATGAAGTACCTACTATGTTCCAGGCACTGTGATCTACAGATACAAAAAGAGACAAAAGACAGGCTCTGCCCTCAAGGAGTTTATACTATAGAGAGGAGGCAACATGCAAACAAATATATATGAAGCAAGTTATATGAAGTGACTGGAATTAAGAGGGGTTAGGGAAGGCTTCCTGTAGAAAGTGAGATTTTAAAAAGATTCCAGGGAGGTCTGCTGTCTGAGCAAAGGAGGTAGAACATCCCAGGCACAAGGCATAGCCAGCAAAAAAGTTCGGAGTGACATGAAAGGTAGGAGGGGGCTAGATTATGAAAGGATTTGAATGCCAAACAGAGTATTTTGTATCTCCTTCTGGAGGCAACAAGAAGCCACTGGAGTAGGAGGGTGACATGATCAGACCTGGAAAAATATCTCAAAAAACATACACTATGTCAAGCATGAATCTTGAACATCTTCATATAGGATGAATACTTGTGTTAACATTTTGAGAATCTATGGTTTCATCACAGTGAGGGGTAACCTCATTTAGAGCCTGAATAAACGTTTATTAGTTGTTGTTACCACTTGCAGAAGGACAAATGAATAACCTGGTGGCCAATCTTCTGATAACGATCTTCCTCAAACTTAACTTATGCTCACCCTCAAATAATGCAAGTACAGCAAGCTGTACCTGAAACTTGTCCACTTTATAAGGACTTGCTAGAGCTTTGGCTCTAGAGACAGAGCCTTCAAGCATCTACAGTCACCTCCACATCACAATGAGGCAATGAATGGGTAACAAAGAGGCACTCTCCTGAAGGATGCTGACACACCAACATGATAAACCATACTACCCATCATGCCAAGTCCAACAGTTTCAAAATTGTAGTCTGGTCTCTAGTATACTTTTAGATGACATCCTAATTATGTTCAACTAATAATCCAAAAGTCAAAACCGAGGAACCTGTTAGCCTCTTTCTGACATAGTATATCTATATAACCAAGTAATGCTACTAACACTTGAAATTACCAGTCATGCTATTTGCAAGTCAAATTTCTCAATCCAATTTCATGGGGACAAACAGTGGAAACAAAATGGGTTATGGTAAAAAAGTGATGAGACTTTCTACTGCCTTCTGTAGTATAAAAGTGGAACATAAATAGTAAAGAGAAAAATCAGTTACTGGAGGTATCAGAACACTAACCAAATGACTGGGAAAGTAAATAAAGATCACAAATATAATTCAGAAGAAGTAGATAAATGGAGATCACCATATACTCAAGTTTTCTTGGGGTAAACTGTCATTTAAAAAAATATACACAAAAAAGAGAAATTCAAGAAAATTAGGATTAACCCACTTATTTGGACTTAAATTACCTATACGGTAAAATAGCTAACCATTCAGGTAAGTTATTCAGTAATATAGAATAAGCTAGAATTGTATATAAGATTCAACCAGAATTACCTAACATAATGACCGTGTATCATTTGGTAGAAAACTTTAGCCTGTACTTCTTACATAGGTTGGAAGTGAAAGCGACATGGCATGCTGTAGCCTATAGTAAAAGGAAAGAAGCTTAGCATGAAGTAGCCTTCAATTTCTTTTAAAATCAAATTTTTAATTTGAGTAGAAAATACTTTTAGATAGGATAGTTTTCTCCAATAATTCTCTTAATAATATATAAATTCATCTGTCCCCTACTGCCATATGACTTCGAGTAATTATACATATCCAAAAGACACCTACACTGAAGCACAAGAACGAGGAGGGCCATTAAAGGATACTCGTACCAGTGCAGATAGTTGATAGAATAGCTCCAGTGATCCTCAATATGCCAGCAAAATGAAGAGAAGCACATGCCCACATAGAGCCAAGGCACCTTCATACCAGAGATATCCACATTGATATGTGCAAGGACAGACTGTTCCAGCACAGGCATGTTATTTAGGTTCCAGCCAGAAAGGGCATACTCCTGCCAAAGGATAAAAAGTGTGAGAGAAAGGTTAGAAATGCTAGGAATCAGCATGACTGTTTATGAAGCTCATTGACCCTTTTTCTACAACTATATTCCATTATATGGAATCCATGACACTGAATTTCACTATCATCAACTCAGCAATTCTCCAAACCATACTCTATTTGAGCCTCATCTCAATTCTCTCAATCATCTTTGGCTAAGCTTAAAGCACAAATGCAAAGCTTTTAAATTCTTTGCCTCCCTTAAATCAACTCAGTGGTTAATTTTTTTGGGTGATCCAATGTTATGTGTATAAATAACACTGTGATAGGTATTTTAGGGAGTCTGATGAATTTTAAACACAAGTCTCTCCTCTCAAGAAGCTTATAATCTAATTGAAGACAAAACCCACACATACGAAAATAATAAAACAAGAAAAGGTAAATAAGTGACAGTCATAATCCATGGCAGGGAGTGATCACTGAGGACTGTGGTGATCACAGAAGTTACGTAAGAGATTAAGGTGGGACCAAGGTTCGAAGGACAGCGAGAAGTAAAGGCATTTCAGCCAAGAGGAACAGTATGAGCAAGACCAAAGAGGGAGGAATATATTAGGGTGGATTCCAGCGACGCTGAGCAAAGAAGCCAGGCTGGAATAATAGACTGATTTGGAGGAATCACAAATAATTAGGCTGGAAAAATAGGTTTAGGCCAGACCATGGCAGGTTTTGAATGCCAAAACTAATTTAGACTTCATTGATCAATATAAGCTTATACCACTTCAGTTAATGCAATAGGAAGCTACTGAGATTTTGGAGGAGAGGAACAATCTGAAAGCAGTGTTTTAAGATTAATCTACAAGGAGAATGTAGCATAGATCAGAGAAAGCAAAGATTAGAATAGAAGCAAAAGGAGGCCACAGTAACATCCGAAGGCTTTAAAAACTAACGCCCATCAAACAGATATGTTTTACATCCTATCTAAAAAATAAAAATCAGAGCTAAATAATATGTGACAGATTATAAAATATCTAGCCAATAAGTAGCCGGGTCAAGAACTGCTCTGGTTTCCAGACTTTCAAAACGATAGAGAGTTAAGACTTAAAAATGCATGTTTGACTCTATCAGACAATCTGATACTAAAAATAGATCTCTAATGCCAAAGTCTCTACTATAATGTCTGGCTAGGAAATTAATCCACAAATAATTCCCTATATGGTAGGGAAAAGGCATGATGGTAATTACAGACAGAACAATGATCCTGAATCACAGAAGACATAAAGTAAGGCTGCTCCCATTCATCTTTTCCTTCTATTTCCTCAGTCAAAGAGAATGTTCTACGGACTAGAAACAACAGAAGAAAATATGGCTAACAGGTAACTTAAACCCAATAAGTAGGATGGTTTTTGTTATTGTTCATCCATTTCAGTCGTCTCCAACTCATCGTCACCCCATTTGGTGTTTTCTTGGCCAAGATACTAGAACGGTTTGCCATTTCCTTCTCCAGTTCATTTTACAGATGAGGAACTGAGACAAACAGGGTTAGGAGATTTGCCCAGGCTCACACAGCTAGTAAGTGTCTGAGGCTAGATCTGACTCCAAGCCTGGCAAACTATCTACCGCACCACTTAGCTGTCCAACAAGATTATGATTGCTAAAAAAGTTTCAACCCCCTATTGAAGAAACCAGAAAAACCAAATCTAAGAGTTCTGAGAATCTGCAGACATGGCAGTAATCTCTGAATTATCATGGAGAATAGTAAACTTACCACAGGGAAATGGGAAAATCCTGCTCCAAATTTCTAAACAAGAAAGAAAATGGAATCTACAAACTACAGACCAGAGAACTTGACTTCAAATCCTGACAAAATGTAGAAGAGGTTACTAAATGGCTCAATGATAAACATCTAGAAAAGGAAGTAGAGATCTCAAAAACTAATGGCGTTTCATCAGGACATCACATGGCAACATTTTTTAAAAAGTTTCAATAATACATTTACATTCAAAAAGAAACAAAAACTCACTGATGATGAAAACTTAAGGAATTCTCTTGGAGAACTGGCAGTGTGCAAATAAAAAGTATGAAAATAACCACACCATAAGAACAAATAATTTCACTGTTGGGGTTTTACCTTTAAAGTGTTGCTCAAAAGCAATACCAAAAAAAACGTATCTCAAGTCTGGAACTGCAACAATAATTTAACTGCAAAAAACTGAAAATAAATGAAATGTAAAAAGTAAAAAAAGTAGAGTATAATAAATCACTCTAAGTTAATGTGATGCAATACTACAATGCAATTGAGATCAACAATTATGAGGAATACAAAGAAACTACAAAAACCTTTATGGAATAACACTAAGCAAAAAGGGAGGATAGTACACACTATCAAAGACCATTCCAGCTTCTGTAGGAGGAACAGAAGAGAGGAGAGGAGCAGTTGCACTAAAGACAGAAAAGGAAACTGTGTAGGTAATTTGAAGGGGAATGGCCTCATGAAGGCAGAAATTAAATTTAGGTAGAAGGAACTGAAGAAAATTAAAGGGAGAATGATTTCCAAGATCAGAATATATTTCCACTTCAGTGAGAAAAAGTTAACGGAGAAAGAATAATAACAAGGAAGATTGAGATTGAAGACCTAAAAGGAAAGACTCAAGAAGGATCCAAGGAATAGAAAAGGGTGGTTGACACAAACAAGTAAAGAAAAGGCAGTGAAACAAAGCAGCAGGCAAAGCACATCGCAGAATGGACTACCCGATAGAGTGAGCTGGCGAGACAAACAGGGAGCACCAATGGCATGGCAATGGAGGCACTAAAATTTACCTAAGGAAGTTGGGTATAACTTAAGAGGTCACCACTAGCTTCCAAGGTCTTAAGGTGTAAACATCCCCAAATAGTCTAAGAAAATCTCAATCAGTACCAAGAACAAGAAAAATTACACAATGACTTGCAAAGCAAGAAATATTTGTATTTCTGCAATGACCAAATAACTGACTGTTCCAAAAGCAAGTGGTCTTCCTCCAGGAGGAAAAAACACAGGTAGTCAAGGACAGCCTTTCCTCCATTCAGGTTATTAGAACTCCAGAAAATGCCTCAGCAGGGATCCTAAAAAAATGTGTTCTCAGGGAGGAAGGGAACTATTAGTAGCTGTAGAATGCAAAATTATCTCACACAAGAGGAAAAGAAGGAAAAGAATGAGTGCCCTCCTGATGATCCATGATAGATCAAAGCAGCTTCCTGAAGAAGAGAAAGCTGAGGGAGCTGAACACATTGAATGGCAGCAACTGCTTGTCCTCCCAAGGATGACAAAATAGAGGGGGTAGAATTGTCAGACAGGGTCAGAGAAAGAAGCAAGAGCAACAGCAGGTCAGTGATCCCTACCTAGAGTTACTGAAGGTAGATCCTTATCAACATGGAGTAAGAGAAAGATGGTTTTCTTCCCAGGGCTTATAATCAAGACACAACAGAGAACCTCACAAGACTTAGCAAAATGGGAGACAGTGATCCACATCTAGTAACTCATGTGGACACAAACTATTCAGTCATAAGAAAACTAAATCAAACAACCAGTATTTATTAAGCACCTACTATGTACCAAGCACTGCCCTAGGCTAAAAAATACTGCCAAAAATTATTAAATCTTGGGCTCAAGCTGTATGGTCTTTTTCCTCACTGTCTAGTCATTGGAAATAAGAAATGAAGAGAAATTTTATTTGGGAAGAGAACCTTTGGCTAAAAAGATAGCATCTGGCAATAAGATTTGGATTTCTTGAACAACTTAAAATACAGACACTATTGACGAGAGACAGATTGTTCGTAATAAAGGCTGGAAAGAATAGCTCTATTGGATATCCTACAAATCTAATGTAAAAGACTTTAAGCTAAAAAGAAGCGGGAAGGGAGAAAAACCACCTATGCATATCCACTAGGTTAAATACCATACAGAGTAGTACAATGAATGAAGAATAGCTGCTGAGACATCCAGGAGTTACTAGGAAACTAAACCCAAGAAAGGTACTACTGAGACCCGTGGCCCCAAATGTTTATAAAGAGGTATCTGATATTTAAGCCCCATGCAAGAGGAACTAGATGTTGCATTAGCAAGGAATATATGACCGAATGATCTCATAGAGATTACTGAGTTTGGTTAAATTAAACTTAAGACTGGATAAATTATGGCTTTAAATAAATATAGCTTATTCAAAAGAAAGGGATGAGATAGTGGTACACATTAAGAAAGTATATTCCTGTGAAGAAATTAAGGAAACAGAGGAGAGAAATGACCACTTATAAATAGAATCTAGATATAGTCTGACTTGGGCCAAATCCAGCAGATCCATTGTATCCTTGGTTTGAATGTTGTCTCCCCATTAGACAGTAAGCTCTTTGGGGGTAGGTAGAGAGGTCTTTTGCTTCCTTCTGTACCACAGCATTTGGCACACAGTAGGTACTTAATGTTTATTGTTCAACTGATGGAAGACTTCAGCCATCTGACACCTGCCGGGGTATGCACTCACGCTCGCACACTCCCTCCTCTTTTCTCTCTCTCTCCAACCCCTCTCTCCTCCCCTTTAGTTTCTCTCCCTCCATTCCCCCAAATCAGAATAAGCTAATAACATCTTACATTGTCTTAATGCAAGGTAAAAGAACCAGAAAGTGGAAATTCTATACTGGATCTCGTTCTCATTTGTTGCAGTAGAAATGATGCAAACCTTGAGGAAAGTGACTCAAGGCTCCTAGAGTTTGTCGACATAAAAAAAAAAAAAATCTGAGAATAGCATGTACCCTTTACTTTCAGTAAGCAGATTTCAAAAGGCTCAGAAAAAAAGCTAGGCAGGATCCCACAGACTAAAATTCTACAGAAGTGAATCCAGGAGAAAAAGACTCTCAAAAATAAACTTGTAAATACACAAAGGGAAATTATTTTAGTGAGGTAAAAAAAGGATGAGCTGTTTGAAGAGACTGATGTGACTGCACAGAGAACATTCAAACCAACTTTGTAGATTTTTCAAAAGTAGATATGGAAGACAGATGCCAGGAAAGATAATAGGATAAATACAATAGCATGGTCAGTTTCTCTCAATTTCAGGAGGGCCACTCCAGAGTGAGCTGAAGCAGGAAGGAAACAGTCAGGACAAAAGAGGAGTTTTAGATACACCAGTGCAGAAGAAGGATAAAAAGATACTTGTTGTCCAGATGGGTGGAGCTACAGTGACCAACAACAGAGGTCTGAGCTGTCTCATTTCTATTTTGCTTGCTTTTTCCTTGCAAAGGAAACTAGCCTTTGCATGGGGAATAGAAAATTTAAAGGGCTACAAGGGAGCCTGATGTCCCAGAAGAGTACAAGAGAATCTTGCTACTCTTGATGGATTAAAGTTATCAACTTCAGATGACATACACCCTCAGAGAAAGATTCCAGCAGATCTGACCCCTAAGCAACCATTAGTAATACGCAAAAGATGACAGAGAATAAAAGATACACCCCAGGACTGGAAAAAGGCAAATGTCCTAATCTTTTCATTAAGGAAAGATAACAGTCTGCAAACTATAGGACAATGACCTTAACTTCAATTACTGAGAAAATTCTAAAAAATCTTACTAAAGGGATACTTTAGTGGACTTAGGTCCACTAAAGGGACCATCTAGGGAAAAAAGTGGTCAACACAAAAAGCTAGCATGACTTCATAAAGAAAAAGTCATGCCAGACTAACTTTATTTCCTTTTCTGAGTTAATCCTGGCCACTGAGAAAAGAACCAGGAAAAATGGGTAAAAAATGCAAAGGAGGCAAATTTAGGGTTGACATAAGAAAAAACTTCCTACAATTAGAACTAGCCAAAGACAAAATGGATTACTTTGGAATATATTGGGTCCAACCCATACTCCCCACAACAACCTAGAGGTCTTCATAGAAAAGCTGAACGGGTACTTTTTGGATTATGCTATAATAGAAGAGATCCTTTTCTCAGGTATGAGTCATACAAGACGGTCTCTGAAGTCCCTTCTAACTACAAGATTCAATTACTCTATGGTTAATACTAGATAATAACTATGAACAACTGCAGCCATGCCCTAGGAGAACTGTGCCTCCACTAATGCTTGAAAAGGGATTATGGAAGGCTGCAACAAAACAGACAGAAGTAATCATTTACCTAGTATTTGGCTATGGGTAAATGGTCATTATAGGTGTCTAAGAGAAGATATGGTCACCGTATCACTGAACTTCCTCACCTCGAGAAGAAAGGCAGTTAAAAAGTAAAAAGCCAGAATATAGCTGCAAAGAAATCTGAGATTATTTCTTATAAAAATTAAATATACAGTAGGGTTCAAAGTCAGGGGTTTCCTATATTAGTACAATGCATCCTCTATTTTCCACTTCATCAGGACTAAAGAACATTTTTATACTGTTCTTCCTATCATATATGGGGACTGGAGGAAGGAGGTTTGAACATATATATTTTTATTGGAACAGGGAATGTCTGTAGTGGTAACATCCTCCCTCTGTACATACTAGCAGTTTTTCTGTGACCTATGGTCTTAGAGTGTTGTCTGGGACACTAATAAGAAGTTAAATAACTTCTCTGAGACTATACAACTAAATAAATATGTGTGTGAGGTAGGACTTGATACCTGGAATCTGACTCTAAAACCAAAACTCAATCTACTTTGGTTTGTTCTTCTCCATACATAAAACTAAAAGGAAAAATATAAATGATATATGCCCAGGAGCAAAAAAATTAATAGCAGAGAAAAAATTCAGAGGAAGAAAAGAACGGTAGTCAACTGATGTCTCCTTTCCTTAAGCAAATAGAGCATTAATAATCTAACATTTCTTCATAAGTAGTCACATATGTAAGATTAAACAATATCCTCTTTTTAAAACCTTAAAAAGCACAACATGTGCTTTCCAGCTCTCCAATTATCCTAGTAAAACCATTCCTTAAATTTGATTCAAATGTGTAAGAATAAAAGCCATTCCCCAATTGAAAAATGGTCAAAGATACGAACAAGCAGTTTTCAAAGAAATCCAAGTTATTGGTAGCCATATAAATCATTAATAATTAAAGAGATACAGATTAAAGCAAATTCTGAGGTTTGAGAGTTGACCAATAAAGGAAAATGACAATGTTCAAGAGGCTGATGGAAGACAGGTACATCAATTAACATACCGTTGGTAGAGCTATGAAATAGTCCACCCAAAGTTTCTAAATGGTGCATATCCTCTGACCCAGCAATATCACTACCAGGCCTATATTCCAAAGAAATCAAAGGAAGAGGAAAAGGACCCATATGTACAAAAACATTTATAGTAACCCTTTTTGTGGTGGCAAAGATCTGGAAACTAAGAATAGAATGCCCATCAATTGGGGAATGGCTGAACAAATTATGGCATATGAATGTAATGGAATACTACTGTGCCATAAGAAATGATGAAAAAGATGGTTCAGTGAAACCTAGGAAGATTTGCATGAACTGATGCAGGGAGAACCAAGCAGAATTAGGAGAACAACTTATACAATAACAACACTGTGAAAACAAATAACTCTGAAAGACTTCAGAACTCTGATCAATGAAATGACCAACCATGATTCCAGAGAACCGATGATAAAGCATACTACCCACCTCCTGACAGGGATGTGATGGATTCAAGGTGCAGAAGGAGACATACAAATTTTTTGGACATGGCCAATGTGGGAATTTGCTTTGCTTGACTATGCATGTTTGTTACAAGGGTTTTCTTTTTCTGTTTTTAAATGGTGGGGGAAAGGCTGGAGGGAAAGAAAAATCAATTTTTGTTAATTGAAAAATTAAAATATAATTTCTTCAAAAGGCTCATCATGAGTCAGAGGCAACACACACACACACACACACACACACACACACACACACACACACACACACAATCTCCCTTCCTCTCTTTCAAAAACATTTCTTAGGAATCTGGTGCCCTTTCTTCCTTATTTTTGTAATCAATCTCTTATTCATTTGGTGAAAGCCCAAATATTCATCCTACATCTAAAAAGCAACCTCTTTCTCTTGATTTGGGACATTCCATTCACAAAAACATCATGGCTTTCTCCTGACCTCCATTACAGAGTTAGACCAGAACAAGTGAAACCCACCCAGAACCAATGAAAAGTATAAGAGAATACAAAAACAAAACACAAAAAAACTAACTAGCTAGAATAACAAAGAGTTGGTTAGTGCCAAAAAAGAATGTGGACAGAATTGGATAGGACCATAAAGAAAATGAATGGAATCAGACAGGTCTGAAAAGAGTAAGGAAAAGTGGTCTAATCTTTCAGGAAAGTAATTTGGAATTATGCTTTAAAAAAACAAAATCTTGTAAAATGTCCATACCCTCTGATCCTACTACTAAGAGGTCAAAGACAGAAATATCCCATATATAACAAAACATTCATAACAGCACTTTTTGTGATAATGTAATGGCTACATGTGGTACACAAATGTAACAGAATATTACTGTGCTATATAAACAATAATAGGAAGAAGTTAGAGAAGCATGGGAAGACATCTGAACTAATGCACACTGCGAAAGCAGATCCAAGACAACAACGTATATACAATGTAAATGGAAAGAACACCAACCAAATCAAACTTAATTACGGTATAATTATAATGACCAAGCTTGGCCTGAGAGAAGAGATAAGAAAATGCACGTTCCTGCCTTTTTGCAGAGGTGGAGTCACAGAGCGCTACATAGTTTATCTGTGTCAGTTAGATTTGCTGAACTCCTTTTTTCTCTTTTCTTTTTGGCCTTTGTTACAAGGGATGATGCAGTGGGTTGGGAAAGGTGATGTCAAAACAGAAGTTATCAGTTTTTAAGACACTTTGTTCTTTCTAAAACACAGCTCTACTAGATGTAGTTAAGCCACTTAGATTTAGTAGATAATTACACAAGTAAAGGAAAAGAGAGAGACTAAAATAAAGGGTAGAGAAATAAACAATTTCCTTTTTTTCCCCCCGGGAGCTCAGAAAGTAGACTTCATCATGATCATATGGAATCTGCGTGTGAGTGTATGATGGTCTCTATTATTAGTGTTAAACAAAGGTGGGCTGAGACTCAACTCCTAGGTTCACCAAGCATAAAGTTCAAAAACAATTAATTTGATTTTAAAAACCACTTAAAATTCAAAATGAGGTTACTCAAAAAAATTTAACTGAATCAAATATCTTATTCACTTGTTATTTAATTTACTGTTTTTCAAATCAGTTAAAGTGGTTTTTATCATCATTATAGAAGCCTCAAATCAAAGTGTTCTTTGCACTTAGTCAATTCTAGGAGCCAAGGAGAAAATGTGCTTTTTGTTTTTCATGTTGGCCCAGAGAGCTGCTCTACAAAGCTCAGTCTAGCTGTAGGTACACAGAAGTTTGCACCTCCTCTTCTGGCATCATCTTTCTCCGACCATCCTTTACAGGAAACCCACTTCCAAAATCCTTTGAAGAGATATCAGCTCCATACTCCACAATGACATCTTCTTCAATGGTGCTCACCAGTCTCCAGAATTCCTTCTCTACCAGTTCTGTGGGAACCATCTAGAGAAAAACAGAATGGCTAATAAGCAAAAATGACCATGACATGACATGCAGGCAACTGTTATAAGATGACAAACCTCTAAAGCTCCCAATTCCAGACAGACTAGATCCCAGATTTTTTCACTAGGTAACAGGATTTTAAAATAGACAAGCTGTGTTCCTCAGAAAACCATCTGTAAATATAATTAACCTTTTTCTACAGAAAACTGCTTCAAAACTAAAAAGGAAGAAGATGAAACAGAACATTAAAAGGAAAAGGAAAGAGGTAAAAATCTGAGTAGGATTTCAATAGAATTAGCAAAATGTCCTGATAGAGCACCGTGGAAGTCAATGAAAATACTCTCTGGAAAAAAGCAAACCCTATATTACAAACAGGTAAACAAAGAAGCAACTGCTATGTACTTCATGCTTCTCTGTTGTCAATTATTCCCAAAGACCTATGAGGAAATTAGGTCATCAACACTTAAAACTTCTTAATGGGGAAATAACTCACATTTTAATATATATAATTTTGATGTTTACAAAGTACTTTCCTCTCACAACAACTCTGTGCTACAGATAGTACGTGTATTATTAATCCCATTTTACAGAAAAGGAAGTTAAAGGTTCAAAAGATAAATTAGTTACCCACAATCACACATCAGATTAAGCATTAGAACTAGGCCTTAAACTTGGTCTCTCAACTCTCGAATCAGAGTCAATGAAAGCATTAGAATCCAGGCTGATTTCAAGTCCCATATTCTACTACATCTTTCACACAGGTGTCCTGCCTCCCTTTATTTTTTAAAGACAAAAAAAGGAGAAGCAAGAAGGAAGGTAGGGATAAGAAATAAAGAAAAAGAAACCAAAAAGTTCTGAAACTTGTAAATCCTTCCACCTCCCCTAAACCAGCCCTTAGACACAGACTCACATGGACTGGCATGTTGAAGTAATCTGATTTAAAGTTATCTGCCATCTCTCCAAAACTCTGGAGGGTGTACTCTCGAACTGCTTGCTCAAACCCAAAAGCCTCCCGAGGTTTATTACATTCCTGGAGTAAGAAAGAAAAATTACAAAGTTGTCACATTCCTTGGAAGTATATTTGACAGAATTGTGACAGATACTGCCACTTTCTGAAAGTGAAACAGTTCTGAACATTTGCTTATTTGAGAAATACATGTGCTAACTAATTTGGCATCAGGGAAAATGATCTAAGAACTTCACCTGCAATGTTATAGGCTTACACACTCTACCTGGTAAAGAAGGAAAGAGGTAATAAAACAGTTTTTCAGTCTCAGAACTGGAAAAAAGCTCTGGCAACAGGAAAAACAATGCAGTACTAATGGACTGGAACCAAGCCCATAGTAGTCTCTAAAGTCTTAACTTATCACTAGATTTTATCATGGAAAAGACAGAGAGATGTACATAAAAAAAGGATAAAAGGAATTAAATTAAGCAGTTAGAAATAAGTTTCTTCATACTATTTATCCATTATCACAATAATCATATAAGCATATATATATAGATTTAGAACAGAACACATTTTCTTTTTTTTTTTTTCCTTTTTGGGGATAGAGACAATCAGGGTTAAAGGACTTGCCCAGGGTCACAGAGCTAATACATGTCAAATGTGAAGGTGGATTTGAACTCAGGTCTTTCTGATTCTGCGGCAGGTGCTCTATCCACGGTGCCACCTTGCTGGCCCAGAACAGAATACATTTTCAATTATCTAATCCAGGCAATGTAAACTACAATAGCTAGACATGCACTTCCAAATACTTCTAGGAACTATATCCAGCTCTTGAAAGGGTTTATCAGACCCTTTTCTGCAGAAGAACATCCCAATATCCACACCTACCAGAAAATCCACAGTTAATTACTTCTACCTAATCAAGCCAATCAAAATAGCTCATCAAATTCAAAGATACAGTCAAAACAAAATTTATTACTCAGTGATGCTTTGGGTAGAAGTATATGTGATGAGCGTCCAGATTCTATGCTCTTCATGCCTCTGTCCCATCCTATTTGCTTTATTAAATTACTAAATTTTTTTATGTAAAAAGCAAAAGAAAACCTTCAGGTGTTCAAAAAAACTCAGTCATCTGAGTCTGCAGGCTCATCTATTCAGCACGCAAAGACACAGAAAACTTTTGCAAAGCAAATATATTCTACCAAAATATGAATTTTGATTCCCTCTAAAACAGGTCTTCAAAAGTCAAGAGGATTTCATGAGCTGATGGAAGAGTTTTGTGCAATGTTATGGTTGATTGGCACTTTTTAAAAGTGTTCACATAAGAAATGATGAGCAGGTAAACCTCAGAAAAACCTGGAAAGACTTCTATGAACTGATGCTGAGCAAAATGAGCAGAACCAGGAGAGCGCTGTACATACTAACAGCCACAGTGTGCGAGGACTGACTTGGATAGACTCCGCAAGGCAAAGATCGAAGACAACTCCAAAAGACGTATGGTGGAAAACACTATCCACATCCAGAGAAAGACTATGGAGTCTGAAAGCAGATGGAAGCACACTATCTGCTCTCCTTTTCTTTTGTTCTTTTGTTGTGTTTCTTCTTTCTCATGGTTCCTCTCATTAGTTCTAACTCTTCTTCACATCATGACTAAAGTGAAAACATGTTTAATATGAAATGTATAAGTAGAACCTATGTCACATTGTATGCCTTTTTAGAAAGGGGGAGGAGAGGGAGAGAGACAGAGAGGAAGAAAATTTAAAACTCAAAATCTTATGGAAATGAATGTTGAAAACTAAAAATCAATAAATTGATTATTAAGAAAAAAAAAGTCCCCAAAACTAGGCCTGTACCTCAGCAACACATTTAGGACACCTCCAGTCTCCTTTGGGCACATCAGGTAGAGGGGGAATCAAGCAAAATGTATGGTAGCTGTCATCACATCCATCACACAAGAGCAGCTTGTCTTCATTGTTTCCTCGACCACAAAACATACAAACATAGAGATCCACCTATGCGGCAAGGGGAAGGAAAGTCATCTGTAAGTCACTGTAAAAAAGTGACAAATGATGCTCAATCCCAAACTAGAAACCCACTAGTTAGAACAGAAAATCATTCATTCATTACTGAAAAACAAACACAAACAAACATTGCACAAACATACAACTAGGTACTTGGTACAATGCAACTGCCTAAAAAGTGTTTCTGGTGCTTATCAAATCAAGAGGATCTTTGCCCTTTTATGTAAAGCAAATCTTGAGCATCGAAAAACTGGTCAAAAGTCACACTGCATAACAATAATGAAAAGAAACACAACTTGTGACTTACTTCTATCTGAACTTCTAAATAACTATTCAAACTAAGGTAGTCATCTTGTTGCAAAGCAGCACAATACTGCATTTCTTGGATTCTTTATAAAGTAACTTCTATGTAAACAATATATTG
Organism: Potorous gilbertii; assembly: GCA_028658325.1. Lineage (NCBI taxonomy): Eukaryota > Metazoa > Chordata > Mammalia > Diprotodontia > Potoroidae > Potorous > Potorous gilbertii. The sequence continues at coordinate 161,854,173 of CM053770.1, forward strand.
CCCATATATACAAAGATATCATATGAGTAAGTTATTTCTCCAGCATTGGTAGCACTGATCTGTATCCATCTTTGAACCTAGAATCCAATAGTTTAGGAGTGCAGCCTCTTATCAAAGAACAAAATAAACTAATTGGCTCATTCCAGGATCTTTAAACTCATTCACAGAAGTTTCCACAAATCTCACAGGCTTCCAGGGGCCCTTGACAATCCAATCTATATGTGAAAGAAAAGAATCCCAGCTAAAACACACCCAACAAAGAGTCATTCAGCCTCTACTCAAAGACCTCTAGAGAAGGGGAACCTATGACACTTTTTAGCAACTCCTTTCACTTTTGGACAGCTCAGAACGTTAGAATGTTTTTTTTCCTGACAAACTAAATTTGTCCCTTTGCAAATTCAATTCCTGACTGCTAGTTCTGCCTTCAGGAAGCCAAACAGAACAAGATTCATCTTGCTTCAAAATGACAGCCCTTCAAAAATGTGAAGATCAATATCACATCCTCATCAGTTATCTCTTCTCCAGACTAAACATCTCTGATTTCTTCAACTAATCTTCATATGACATGGACTAGAGCAGCACCTCTTAAACTGTGGGTCTCAACACCATATGGGGCTGTGAAAAATTTGGCAACGGTAAAAGGTTTCTGAATGCACAATGACCAAAACTTAATGCAAAATCAAATGTAATGAATCCAAAATGCTTCTGGCAGCACTTGCCCGTGTTATAGCACACAACTTTGCTGCAGCCTTGGTTCAGAACACATAGCATGCACACTTTTCACTTCGCATGCTGCCAAGCCACACAATGCCAATGAATGCTGCCGAAAATCAGAAAGGGGTTTCAAATGGAAAAAGTTTAAAAAGCCCTGGACTAGAAGCTCTTCACTATTCTGGCTGCCCTCCTCTGGATACATTCTAGCTTACCAACATACTTATTAAACTGTGGTGCACAAGACTGAATTCAGTACTCTAGATGTGATCTGACCAGGACAGAGCAGGGAGGGACTACACCTCTCCTAATGCAGCCCAAGATCGTATCATCTTTTCTGGTTGTCAGACCAACTGTTCACTAATATTGAATTCAAAGTCAATTAAAATCCTGAGATCTTTTTCAGATAAACTAGTATCCAACCACAATTTCACCATCTTGTAACTTTTGAAGTTAATTTCCTGAAACCAAGTCTAATACTTTAAGTTTATTCCCACTAAATTTCATCTTATTAAACTGAACTCAATGCACCACCTGCCAAGATCTTTTGGGATCCTGACTCTCATTCAATACGTTAACCATCTTTAGTTACCTTTATTGGAGCCACTTAAATGTTAAAATGGAAAGGGTCAAACACGTATCCTTGGGGCATGCCACTACAAACATCTTTCAATATGATTCAAAGCCATTAATGACCTAAGTCCAGTCATTCAATTAGTTTTAGATCCACCCGTTTGTATCATCATTTAGTCTACATCTCTCCATCCTTTCCAAAAGACTACCATTAGCTATTTTATCTCTTCCTCCACTTTGAACATCTGGCCTTCAGCATTTTTAAGGTACTTTTATCATTCTCTGAATTTTCAAAAATCCCTGACAGAGCTATTCAGCAACTGTATCTGCTTTTTTTTTCTGTATCAAAGGAGTCAATTCACTTGGGCCAAGTCACATCAACAGCACCTAAGTACTTTTTCAAAAATTAATCACCTTACTTGTACCAATTCTACATTAGCCATTGTTGCTCCATTCTTTTCAGTGCAGAAGTCACTCCCCTTGGCAAACAGAAGCAAAAAAAAGAACTGAGGAGCTCTGCCCTCTGCTGTCCGATATCATGATCCCACCGATTTTGAAGAGCTGTGCTATCCCTTCTTTGATGCTCCTCTTCCCTGACACAGCTATTTTAAAAGCTCTTTTTTGTTCTTAACTTTCCCTTCCTTTACATCTATCTACTGTATAGATCTTTTTAAAATCTATGTTAGCATCTGTTCATCCCTAAGTCTCTTCAGAAAACTCTTTTTTCTAGCTAATCAGAACTGCTTCCTTTTGTGACATTACAATTTTATTTTTGAATTTACAATCAACCTGAACTGTGCCCAATCACAGTCAAGACACACCAACTTTTTAATTTAGTTTAACTATTTTAATATAGTTTTTAATATTTTTAATATACTTTTTTTAAATAGTAGGGTGAAAGAGATGATGATTTTGCTATACTCTGACCTGGTTAGAGCCAAACTGGAACACTGTGTTCAATTCTGGTCATCACATTGTAAAGGACACTGAGAAGCAGAGAGTACTCAGAGAAAGGCAACAGAATTGTGAATTGATTCAAAACCATGCCATACAAAAACTGATTACAAGAAATAAGCCTGTTTAATCTAGAAAAGACTTAAATAGTGAAAGGGTTATCCTGTGCATAAAGTATTAAGACTTGCTTCTGCCTAAATCTGAAAGGTAAGCCTTAGACCAATGAGTAAGAAGTTAGAGGGAAGTGGACTTTAGCTCAATATAAATAAAAAACTTCTTAACAATAAGAACTATCTCATAGTAGAATAGACTGTTTAAAAGGTAATGAGTTCCCAGTCACTGGAGGTTTTCAAGGACAGGCTAGATGACATGATTTATAGAATAATATAGATGCATGACATGGTTCAAGGTTGGTCTAGAAGAACTTTTGAGTGCCATTTTCAAATCCCAAAGTCTATGATTCCAAAATTCAGTTTTAACATATCTTTTACATATGAGATATATACATAGGCAACAAATACTTTCCACCCTGGAATGCCCCATAACACTTACAAAGTTAACAGAAAGAGTCCCTTTTCGTTGTCTCATTTGCATACTAAATGCTTCTGACCTCGTACCTTTGCGTCTTCGAGAGACCTCATCTTGAAAGTAAAAATACAAATAAGCTATTATGTGGCACTTGCACAAGAAGTAATAGAAGATTAACATTTCAAGACCATTGAACTTTTAGTGTAAGAGAACACCAGAAACATAAGCAAGACTGTGGGGAAAAGAACAGAATTTCTAACTAAGAGTATTTAATTTAGTGGATGAAAATAAATAGCGTAAATCAACCAAACCATGTCTGATATTTAGGAGATCAAATGGCATTCTTATTTGATCCACTACAGTCCATATATCTATATCCTGAATTATGAAACTGTACTGCCTATCTTTTAATTTACAAAGAAGCAATTATTACATGTTCTTCAGGTTGTATTAGGTTTCTTTAAATGCAGTCACAACACATTTCCTCTAGCCTTTGGTAAAACTGAAATCAAGACTGTCCGAACTGCTACACAGATACAACAAAAACTTAGGTAAATTTAGACAAAAGTCTCACAAATCCTTTTCTTATCACTATTTATAAATATAAAGGAAGTCTCACAGGTAAGTCTCTGGCCGTAAATATTGCTCTTCCCAAAGAAAGTGAAGACTACAACACATGTCAAGAGTAACTTTTAAACTATGAGACTTTCCCCTACTGAGCGCCTACTTTAAAACCACAATTGGGCATGGAAGTGACTGACCATAGACTCCTGACTACTACTAACAGAGTAGTTCTGTCAGCTCCTACTAAACTGAAAAAGCTGCAAATATAGACCTAATGATAAAGCAGTCTAAGTTGGGGAAGGATCACCATTAAACGGCTTTCTTTATGACACTGTTAAAGAAGGTTTGTTATCTATCCTACCCAAATCGATAAAACTGCAGATTTTTTTTTTTAAAAAACTTAACACTTTCTAACCATGAGATCTTTCTACTCATCCTAAAGCAATTTTGAAATTCCGTAAGTTAGAGTACTTTGAATCAATCTTCCTTTAAAATAAGAGGTAAAAGCTTTGGCAACCTATATGACAAAAAAACAATTTTACCTTTCTACAAATGTAAATTTGAAAACAGTACTAGGTTTATATGCCACAGATAAAAGGCAAATCCTTCTTTCTAACCATCATAAAAGCCCAATAAATATAATATGGTTTCTCACAATATGAAGATTTATATAGTGACTTGGCCAGAAGTCAAACTTGAAGTCTAGAACTCAAAGAAATTCTAGGTAAATTACAAATACACTTCTTTGGTTCTTCTAAGCAAACAAATCCTGACTATAACAATGAATGTAATTCATACCCCTTGATACCCATGTTATTTTTCCTTATTACTGATACTTCTTACTGTACTTTCACTTCCCTATTCAGAAAACAAAATTTACCTTCTTTATCCTTTGCTCCTATTGCCAGGCCCATCATCTTAGGCCCAGCTCCAAAGATCTGAAGTTTCTTCAATTCAGTGTTTCTACTTACTTCTCCAGTCTCTGCCTAAAAGCCAAAAAAAAAAAAAAAAGACAAAAAACCATGAGCACTGGGAAACTCCAGTCTCCCATATTTAGCCTCTTTTCTTATTCCATAAAAAAGTCATAAAATTGACTTTAACCTTAAAAGTTTTCTCTCTTGTTCCTAAATCCACTCTCACTAAAACAGGAAGGATTTCCTTCCATTTCCCCTTTCTAGGAAAAATTTTTTCTATCTTTCATAAAGAGTTAAATATCCACTCACAGAAACTATATCCTGAATACCTTATCACCTGTATATGTGGATATATGTATTAAATAATTTCTCTAAGAGCACCTAAGTATGGAAAAAGGATCCACATGAACAAAAATATTTATAACAGTACTTTTTGGGGTGGCCAAAAACTGGAAATCAAGGGGATGTCCATCAATTGGGGAATGGTTGAACAAGATGTGGGATATGAATGTAATGGAATACTATAGAAATGAAAAATAGTTAGTCTTCAGAAAAACCTGGAAAGACTTATATGAACTGATGCTGAGTGAAATGAGCAGAACCAGGAGAACGTTATACACAATAAGAGCCACAGTGTGTGAGGACTGTATCTGATAAACTTAGCCCTTCACAGCAGTGCAAGGACATAAAACATTTCCAAAAGACTCATGATGCAAAATGCCATCCACATCCAGAGAAAGAACCACAGAGTCAGAATGCAGAATAAAGCAGACTATTTTCTCTTTTGTTTTGTTTTTTTCTCATGACTTTTTCCATTTGTTTTCATTCTTCTATGCAACATGACTAACATGAAAATGTGTTTAATAAGAATGTATGTGTAGAACCCATATAAGACTGCATACCATCTTGGAGAGGGAGAAAGTTTAAAATTTTATGGAAGTGACTGTTGAAAACTGAAAATAATTATAAAAATTTTTTTTAAAGAATACCTAAGTAAAAAATACTAACCAACATAAGAATGAATCAGAATTAAATGTGGACTTCTTAAATCTGTAATTCAAATAGATTAATCTGCCATATTCAGTGAAGACATCAGGACAAGGAGGTAAAGGGAAAGAGAAAAATAATCTGGGGTAGACCAATAACAGCAACAATTAGTATTTTATATGGTGTCTGCCATGTGCTAAGCACTTCACAAACCTTTCATTTGATCCTGGCAGATAGATGCTATTATTATCTAAATTTTAAAGTTGAGGAAACTGAAGCAAATTAAGTAACTTGCCCAAGGTCACACAGCTAAAAAGTGCCTGAGGCTGAATTGTAACTCAGGTCTTCCTAACTCCAGGCCTAGGGCTCTATCTACTTCGCCACCAAGTGGCATAGAATTAATGCCAAAATTTTCATTTCTAATCCTAGATTTCAAACAAATCTAATTCTGCCAGAAAATACAAATTTTCTGTTTCAAGGTACAGAGAAAATGATCACTAATGGGGTATTGGCATTATAACACTAATGAAATAATTGTCTTCCACTTAGAATTTACTCTTCAAATCCCTAAACGACTACTCTCAAGAAGAGGTCACTTTTAGAATAATACAATGACAAACACTAATACAATCTTACTGTAAAGCAAAATAGCATCTTATTACAAACCACTTCAGCAAGTTAAATGTTTCAGATCACTGGACCATAATGTAAGTATTTATTCAACCCCTTGCAATTAGAATGATATAAAATAATTTTTAGGAATTTACTGTACAAAGGGACTCAACACTAAGAGAACTACCTCTGAAGTAGATGCCCCTTATTACAACTAGATGGTGCAGTACCAGAGTGTCACTGGACACATTTGACCTGTATAACTCCTGAACCTGATGGAAATGCAATTGAAAAATGCTCAACAAAATAAGTACAAATGTAATACAACGTAGCCAATGCTAATTTGTGGTTTTTGAAGTAATATGCAGCTAGCAAGGATCCTTTTTATTTGCGCTTGACACCACTGTTTTACATGTACTAGCTCATCTGATTTTCTTTCTCAAAATGCTCTCTCCAAAGTACCAGAGTCAATTTTGTTTTCATTTTAAAACTAATGGAAATTTCATCTTTGGCAATCTTTAAGTTATTATTAACATTCAGTCACCTTTCACTCATCTCAAACTCTTTGTGACCCCATATGGTGTGTTTCCTTGGCAAAGATACTGAAGCAGTTTGGTCGTTTCCTTTTCCAGCTCATTTGACAGATGAAGAAACTGAGGCAAACAGGGTTAAGTGACTTACCCAGGGTCACACAGCTAGTAAGTGTCTGAGGCCACATACAGTCTTCCTGACTCTATGCCCCACACTTAATTCACTGCACCACCAATTTTTCACATATAAAGTGATGAACTTTCCTCATGTTAACTTCTCCTATTCATCCCTTTCTTTGAAGGAAATCCAAGAAGAGAGAGTAACTTACTAAGTAAGTAAATACCTTAGTTTTAACACTATACACTGTAACATATTTTCTGACCACCACTGTCCTTCTCCATGCTGTAGGAACCCCCACTTAAAAATTAAATGGTAACATATTTCTCATCCTTAAAAAAGTAAGCTTTCTATTAAAACAAAGAACTTATGTTTTAAAAAGTCCTTTTAAATCCCATCAAACAAGAACAGAATGGAATAGGTAGGAGATAGAAGAAAGGAAAATCAGATATAAAGGAGAAAAGGCATTTCCAGGCTGCCAATACAGATGTCATTCTTGACTCCTCACCAATCAGCTGACAAGTCCTGTCAATTCTACCTTCTTAATATCTCTTGAATATGCTTCCTTCACTATTCTGACACTGCTGTAACTCTAGTACAGACCCTCATAACTTCATGCAGGACAACTGCAAAAGCTGCGGGTACATCTGCCTGCCTCCTGTCTCATCATTCCAGTTTATCCTCCAATCAGTTGTCAGCTTCCTAAAACCCAGGTCTTGACCACATCCACCTCCTCCCCAGTCAATAAACTCCACTAGCCCCCTATCAACTCCAGAATTAAATATAAAATCCTGTTGGGTTTTTAAAGCCCTTTATAACCTGGTTCCCTCTGATCTTCCAATCTTCTTACAGCTTAGTCCCATCTACATACTCTACAGTGCATCAACTGCTTAGATATTCCATCTCTCAACTATTTTCATCAGTGGTCCTCCATACTTAGAACTCTTTCCCTCAACTCCATATCCTGATTTTCCTGGCTTCCTTCAGGTATCAGCTAAAATCTCATCTTCTGCAAGAAGCCTTTCCCAGTTCTCCTTTTCCCTTGCAATTATTTAAAATTTATCTGTCCATATCTTGTTTGTACCTAGTTGTTTGCATATTATCTCCCCCACTGAATTCCTTGAGAGTAGGTACTATTTTGCCATTCTTTATATACCCAGCACTTAGCACAGTATCTGGCACATAATCAATGCTTAATAAATGCTTATTGACTTGTTGCCCCTGGTTCTTGAAATGATACTATTTTAAGATTCATGAACAATATAACAATCAACTATATGAGGATAGCCCAGGCTCACATAAATTTACTTTACAATGGCTTACAGAAATAACAAATGAAAAACAAAACCACCCTTTCCAACTCCAAATCACCTACAAGCCTTTTTAAAAATCTTTTTTAATTGAACAAAATGAGACAGGAAATAGGTCAAAGTTTCCCAGTCATCCACCTAATGGTTTCATTTCTCTGTTGAGAAATATTCACAATAAACAGATTCCTAGTCAATCTGAGAACTATTATAGTTCAAAATTTCTTCAATCTATCTCCCAAAGAGAGTGGGAAAGTTCTCTGAGGTGTAAAAATTAGTATATATAAATAAGATACAATGACCAGAAATACTTTCAAGTCAATTCTATTGCACTGATAATTAACTGTACTTCTCTTTCAGGTAGTCAATGGATCCTGGATACCTGAGATTTTATGCGCCTGGTTCTCTTCGGGAGAATATTCATTCTTGTGCCTTGCTCTGGGGAAGTCTGGGCATCAGTGCTGAGGACCTCAACTTCCACTTTTTCCTTAATATCTAAATTGGGCATTTGGACACCCTAAAAGGATCAGAGCACAGAAGGACATCAGGCATGAAAATCACTGAGAAATAAAAACAACCAATAAACTGATTACAAGATCACTGAAGGCAGAAAGAATTATATTTCTATTAAGTTTTAAACATGGGTCAGGTGTAAGACTGTATGTGATACCTAAATACCAGCCTAGCTAAGTTCAGACAGGTAAACAAAAGAACTGGCTGCTTGGTGATATCACATACAAATCACAGAGCGTTTGTAACCTACCTCAAAAGCACACCCATGTTGATGAAATCACAAAACTTTTAAGTTACTGAAGTACCAAAATGTAAAGAGTCATTGTAGTCACCAGGAAAAAGAGAAGCACATTTCCAATAATGTAGATGAAGTCTTCAAACCTTGCTCATGATGCAACAAATTTTCATGACTTCAAATTTTCAAATGCATTTGTTTTACTGTTGGCCATGGTAACTGAGGCAATCTAATTCCACGTGGATAACTGCTGGCTTATTCTAAACCACTTCTGTTTCATGGAATAGACATTTATTCATGATACCCAAATACCAAGGTGCATCTCAAGTTGATACTGCAAACAAGCCGTGCTGGGTCAATTTCTGAAAAGCATAATGACTCACCATAAGGCTGACTCCAGACTGAAAAAGCTCATAAGGGTAAAGGATCCTTTCGTAATGAGACTTCAACAGGGACCCAGTTCCTTTCCCTGGCAAATAGCCTAACCGACTACCCACTTTAGACCACTTCTTCTCTTTTGTGACCATTTCAAAGCCTCCTTTGCTGGCAACAATCTGAAAGAGAAGCAAATAAGCAGAAGTTTAGAGAAAGATGCTCTATTCAATAACCCGGTTCTGTATCTAGGATACCAAAAGTCATTCTCGACTCCAATCTCTAGAATTCTTTTCCTATGATGACCCAGCAAAGACCAAAATTATCAAACTTGCAGCAAGATCTTTAATGATTTTTAAAAATTTTAAACTGTTTGAAACAGTGTTTAGTTAACAATAAACAAGTCACAAAGTCAGAACATTTACTGAACTGACTTTATATAAAGGCTTCTATTATAATTAGATTTCAATGGAAAATTAAAACACAAAAATACAAAACCCATGCCTTTAAAGGAGATTAACATCTGAGATAGGATGAGATAAAGAGGTCTGTGATGCTTTCATAGGTCCATGAAAAAAAAAACACAAACAAGCATGCTCATATAGCATAAAATATGTGTGGTAAGTGCTTAGAGTGACTAGAGTTTAACAAAGCTTCAACAATTCACGCAGGTTATAGATTTGAAAGGAGAGAACTTAAAGATAGGAGAGGACCAATATTTCTGGAGGTTAGGAGCAGACTATTTGACATAGAATCACAGACCACAGAGACAAAACTAGAAAGCACCATCAGTATTTTACAGATGAGGAAACAGAAGCACGAAAAGGTAAAGTGATTTGCCGAGGGTCACGCAGCTAGTAAAAGTCTAGGATTTAAACTCACGTTTTCCTAATTTCAGCATTTTTGTGCCACCTAGCTACTTCAGGAGGTTGACATGTGAGAAAGATCAAGGCAGCAGGAGGTATGCTTGGCTGCCAAACAATTACATTGCTGAAATGATATATTGACTAGTCAACTAGGCAAAATCCCATTAAATCTAATAAAAGTTATTATGTTCTATATAGAGTATAAGTATATACACAGGTCTCATTTCATAGGAGTTGATATTCTTGGACTGTATAATATGACTATCTCAAACTGTTAAAACCGAAAAGAGCTTACTAGATCATTTAGTCCAGGGTTCTTAAACCCTTTTTGTCGTGGACTCTTTTGGCAATCTGATGAAACCTATGGATGCTTCTCAGAAAAATGTTTCAAAGAGCATAAAACAAAATACATAGCACCAAATATAAAATCTTCTACCATTTAAAGCCCTCAATGATTTGGCCTTCTCCCGCCTTTCCAGTCTTCTTACACCTTACACATTTCCACATATTCTGGGATCCAGTGTCGCTAGTCTTCTTAATGTTTCTTGCACAAGACACTCCACTCCATTTCCTGAGCCTAGGTTTTTTTCACTGACTGTCCTCCATACCTAGAAAGAGTTCTCCCTCCTCATCTCTGTCTCCTAGCTTTCTTCAAGTGTAGCTAAAATCTCATTCCCTGCAAGAAGGTATTCCCAACTTCTTTAACTAATTCTAGTGCCTAGCCTCTGTTGATTATTTCCAATTTAATCTGTATATATTTAGCACAGTGCCTGCATCCAACAAATGTTTATTGACTGACCAAGTGAAAAAAATTAAGCCCATTATACTGAAACAGTTATGAAAATTTTTTTTAAACTCATAGATCCTGGGTTAAGAACCTCTGATTCAGTCCAATCTATTCATTTTTCAGATTGGGAAACTGAGATCCAGAAACTTGCCTAAAATCACACACAAGCTGGGTATGGAGACTAGAATCCAGGCTTTCTGAGTCCCAGGGACTCAATGGTCTTAACACTAATTAGCAGACAAGACCAGAATGATCAAGAATAGAGTTATTACTTAACATGTGTTATTGTTCAAACAAGGGGAAGGATCAGGGCAATGTATGCTCAATTGTACAGGCTGAAGTCACAGTTACAAATCTGCAGCCAAAAGCATAGAGTCAAGGAATATAAAACTAGAATGATCTTAAAGACTAATTCAACTCCTTCCCTTGCCCCCTTCCTTTACTTTACAGATGAGGAACTTAATATCCAAATAGATGAAGTAAATTACCCAATTTCACTCAAGCTGCATTACCTGTGTCTCAATTTCCTCACCTTAATTTACACAAGGGAAAAGTTACTTTCTTCAGCAGGGCAAAATATATAAGGAAAATATGCAAAATAAATCAATTCCAATAAATTAACACCATAAAATAATATGGCAAAATAACTATTCTGCATCATAGCAATGAGCAGGTTAGCTTCACTGGAGGGGTGTACTTTGTAAAAGCGTTTGGCCTTTTGTTGTAAAGTGTTGTGTCAAAACAACCACAAAGCATAACATTTGTCCAGAAAAACTAGTGGACCTTTTCTGAGTTTGTGTGTATTTTGGTTTTCTAAATGGGTTTAATTTTTTTTATGGAAAAAACAATTACCAGTCTGGAGTAAAGTCCTGCCTGAAACCAACTTCACTGTTCCTTGATGAATCCTTGATGGATATATTATCACATATAATAGAAAGGAAACATGATCTACTGTTAAGAACACTAGGTATAGAGTGTGAGGAATTTTTTTGGCAGACTTAATACTTCAATGCAATGCAAGGACTTAAAAAATTCCCAATGGTCTCTTGAGGAAAAATGCCTTCCACATCCAGAGAAAAAACTACTATGGAATTCGATCACAGAATGAAGCAGATCATTTTCTTTTGTATTATGTTTTGTTTTGTTTTGTGATTTCTCCCATTCATTTTCATTCTTCTATGCAACATGACTAAGGTGAAAATGTATTTAACAGGAATGTTTGTGCAAAACCTATATAAAATTGTATGCTGTCTCAAGGAGGGAATGGGGAGGTAGGTGAGGGAAAAAAAATCTAAGATATATGGAAGTGATTGTAGAACACTAAAAACAAATAAAACAATTTTAAAATTTTTTTAAAAAGAACACTGGAGTCACAAGGCCTGATCTCAAGTGTAACTTACATTACCTTTCTGAACCTCAGTTACTTACTTTGTAAAATGGATATAAGAAGGCTTACTTATACCATTTGCCTCAATGGGCTGTTGAAAGCATCTTGTAAACTATAAAGCAGAGAGAGAGAGAGAGAGACAGTGTGTGTGTGTGTGTGTGTGTGTGTGTGTGTGTGTGTGTGTGTGTGTGTATTAGTTATAAAATAATGGACTCTCCTTCATATTCAAAGGGGATACTCGTAGCACACTATCATTAAGGACTGATTTTGCAGTGCTTTTATGGAGATAATTACAGATTTGTACTAATTCATCTACATTCACCCACCCAGTTTCCCTTGTGATCAATGGCATACATTTGAGAGAATGACAGCTAGTGTTAGTAGTCTGTAGCCAAGAAATGAAACAAAGGGATCATAACCATGATCTCGGCTTCATTACAACAAATACACAAAAGCTTAAGCTATGTTCAAACTGATGTCTCCTCTTGACAGACTCCAGAATTGCAATAGACTAGACATGTCAAGTATCTGAAAATATAAACCTTTTCTTAATTCCTCTCTTAGAGTAGGCCAAAATTTCAGTCTTCTAAAAATATAAGTCTGGCTGGGATTGGGGCCAATTTTAATAGGCAGAATGGATGGGATGTTCATTATATAATCAGTTACATTTTAAAAATTAGTGTGACTTCAGTAATAACATAGTCTAAGTACTACATCTAGATACTAAGAGTAAATCATTGGGGATTAAAAAAAAAGGAAGTGACAACAGGAAACCACCATAGTGATAGGAACAGAGACTGAACCTGTGATTAGATTCATATAAGAAACTCCAAGATGAGGAAATGCCTTCTACCAATGCAAGCGAGCACCTTCTCAGCAACAAGCAACTTTACAGTGTCGAAAAGTTAAGTGACTCGCCCAAGGTCACAGAGCCATTATGAGATGGAATGGGATCACAGATCTTCCTAGTCTGGAGGTATGTTCTCTATTCATTATAACAAGACTGAAAACTTGCTTTTCCACTTTAAAAAATATTAAAAGGTCAAAGTGTTTCAAGATCCCCAAAGCACATAATCTATAACAAAAAGAAAACTAGTCACATATGACATTTTTAAAAGTTTAAAAGATTTACCTAACAATCCCAAACCACTAGAATTCTCAATTTATTCTAATAAATATTCTAATCAATAAACAATATTCTAATCAACAAACAATATTCTAATCAAGATGAACCTCTGACTGGACAATATAATACCATGCTTTGTAAACAGTCACTCCAAAAAACCCAATCAACTTTACTGTTTCCACTTTGGAAGCAAAATCACTGTAAAGAGAATTAGTATACAGCCTTTCATTAGTTTTAAATCTCAATGAGTCTTACAGCCTTTTAAGCAAATGTGTGTAGATTTCAGATGTACTTGTTCAAGGTTGCACAATAATTCTGGGATACCTAAATACCAAAGTGTATACTTAAATTTCAATTACTCAACATAAATTCTATGACTAGGCTCAATGAAGTATCAGTAAGAACATATACTTTATCGTTAATTTTTTCACTTAATAAGAATGAAATCTACACTATAATCTAACGTCCTATCATGGGATTACTCGACTTTTACCTTTTAACTGTAACACTGCTTCAGAAAAAATACGAGGTGAGCTTAGTCAAGGTGAGTTCTTAAGGTTTTGGTTTGTTTCTTTTTTTAACTGTTTTTAAACTATTCCATTTGAAGGTTAAAGAAATTCTGTGGTAAAAGTACTAGTAGTTACATGCAACTGCTAAAGTAACTTTCAGGGAAAGTTTTCTTACTTTTTTTAGTCCCTAAAACGTAATCAAAGATAATACAAAAATTTAAACAAAGTGACAAGTGCCAAAAAAAAAACACACAATTTGATATAATCTGACACAAAATAAAATATTAAGAAATTCTTAAATATATTACTTTTGTTCTAACAATGATTTCCTACACAAAGACACATGAACACCACTGAAAATCTGTGTGTGCTCATACTTCGTTCCCGAAGAAGATCATGCAATCAGAGAAATAATGACATGACTTGCACTTGACTTTGTTTTGAGTGAAGCAGGGCTGAAGCCTCACTTCTCCTCCAGAGCCATCTAAATCCAGTGACCAGATATTCATCAGGATGACTGGAGATGACCCAGGATGAGGCAGTTGGGGTTAAGTGATTTGCTCAAGGTCACACAGCTAGTGAGTGTCAAGTGTCTGAGGTGAGATTTGAACTCAAGTCCTCCTGACTCCTGCCCTGGTGCTCTATCCATTGCACCACTTAGCTGCCCCTCCACTGAAAATCTACCATAATTAGCAATACTGTTACTATCGATTTTCATATAATCACAGCAGACAATTAACCTGACACTACCATCTTCTGGGCAGCATAGAACAGCTTTTTTTTAAACACAGCAACACTACACTTCTCAGACTTCTGAGCTCAAAGTACCTAATAAAAAAAAAATGCAACTGTAAATTCACACTTTTTACTCTAAATGAAAAGTACACTACAAAATTAACTTTAACATAAATTTAAAACAATTAGGTTTTTGGAAACATTTGGAATTTGGAAAAATTTGAAACAAAAATGAACAATCATTTTACAAAATTACCCAAATTATATCTACTATAATACTACTTACAGTTTTATCCCTCTTAAGTTATAATCACTATGATGGTCTAGAATTTTAGTAACAGAACAAAAGCCCCTTGAGGGAACCGTTTTACTTTTTTCTTTGTATAAGTATGCCAAAATACCTGGCATACTCAAGATGCTTCATCCTGGTATGTCAGGAAATATGTTGGCAACAAATTTTACAGTACTCTCTACTTTTTAGTGTTAGATTAAGTTTATTCTGCTTTTACAGTGTACAGAGAGGTTCAATAACTTGAAAACAAGAGACTGACAAAGAGAAACATTTCCAGGAATTTGCTTAGACTACTAGCTGATGTTACCCTGAACTAACCATGACCCAATGACAAAAATAAAACTGATCTGCACAACTTTCTAGACTAAGTGAAATGAAAACCTTTACTATATAGTACTGTCTTCAGAAGAGTATTTCTGTTAAAAAGTTAAGAAATTACACACAAGGATACTTTTCAGTTACCTCAAAATGCAAAAACTATTACCAGGAAGGTAATGAGTCTTCTGTATACTGTGTATTAACATAGCACTCAGTCTGGTGTGAGAAAAATTTAAATTAAAATTATCCTATACTCTTATAATTTCATTTAATTGTATGTATGAAATCATAATGATATTCAATTTCTCATCAAATTTTACTCAGGAATATCTATCTTCCTCCCAGGTTTGAAATATAAATTTGATAGCCTTAATTTTAACTTCTCAACTAAACTTATCCCTTACCTTGCTTAAAGCATACAGATCAAGGATTTTTCTCTCCACAACAGGTATTTTCAAAGTAGATCCCTGAAGTTCCCAAAATTTTGCTAATTGATCTAAGAAGTCCAGCCTCACTCTGGTCATTGCCTGAGACACAAAACAAAGAAATAAACACACTAGATATCAGAAATATATGAAGTTAAACCACCACGGAAATTTAGTTCAAACATAATAAGTACAATACTACACAGTGAGGACATAAAAGATAAAAATATAACCGTCTTTACCCTAGAGGAAATCGATTTAAGAATCATCTCAGATGAGACGGTAGTTAAGTTTTAAACTGAAAGTTTGCCAAGAGAAAAAGCATTAGAAAGAGATCAGAAGGGTACCAAGGGGAGAACGTTTTGATCCCACAAGCCATAGGGAAACATTCCTATTTACTGAATAGAGACATGACATGATCATAACTGTGCAGAAGGAAAATCCGTCTGGCAGCTATGTGGAGAAAGGACTGGAGGAGAAATGTGAAGCAGGAAGACAAACGAGGAGTCT
Source organism: Potorous gilbertii (assembly GCA_028658325.1). Lineage (NCBI taxonomy): Eukaryota > Metazoa > Chordata > Mammalia > Diprotodontia > Potoroidae > Potorous > Potorous gilbertii. Next base: position 161,870,046 of record CM053770.1, read on the forward strand.
AGATGAGAAAAGATGAGAGCCTAAACTAAACTAGTGACAAGGGAAGGAACTGGATGAAAGAGAGTATGGAGGCAAGAGAGCAAATGATTTGATATGTGGAATGAGGGAAGAGATGATGCCTACAACTTGGAGAACATAAGAAAGACAGGGAAGAGTTCAAGGATCATGACATAAAAGATTACAACAAAACTGAAAAACAGAAAAATTTCTTATAAAATTTTTAAGCTTATTACTGAGTCTGCTTTACACAGACCAAATCTGTAGATAGAAGACTGTGAAGATTCACTCACAAAATTATTTAGATAATACTTATGAAAAATAATAACCTAGAAGGGGAAAAGTTAGCTTGTATCTTACAGACATAGGATCTCGAAGCTTAGCGCCTGCTGCCCTCACTATTGTAAACCATGATGATAATTCATCTTCGATAAATTAAGTACAAAAAACTAATGCAGTTTTTTTAGACAATAAATAAATAAGACCCATCCTCCATGCCTCAAACAGTGCACTCTAATTAACAGTAACTATAAGCACTATCATGGGATGGGGGCAGAGCATGAAACCTATTATTTCAACAATATTAGAGAATTTCCTCTGTCAATACAGATTAGCACTTGATCTTCAAGAGGTTAGGTGATTTGCCCAGTATCTTACAGACAGGAGAAATCAGAGGTAAGACTCAAACTCAGGTCCTTCTGACTCATAAGCCAGTTATGTACTACCCCCAGGCTGCCTCTCCCGAGCAAATCTTACATAAGCTTTGCAAACCTCCCTATCTGAAGATATGAAGAAAAGAAACAGGACAGAAAGAAAAAAATGGCTCCCTGAGTATAAAAATTACATGATATTCCCAGTAAAACACACTTACTTACCTCAAGTTCATTTAAACGTTGGACTCGAGGTGTAAAACGAAAGCTTTTTACTTCACATGCAAATGGAGGCTGCCAATCCTGAATAAGAGAGACTAATGTTTAATATACAAAGAATGTACGCCTACAATTTAAGGAATGATTTGCCACAAATCATGAAGACATTAAGTCATATGATATTCAGTCATCTATTAACATAAAAAGGTCTCAAAATTTCAATACTGCTTATCAAAAACAATTCTTGGATATTAACAGCTCTTTCTTATATTCTTCCTCATTAAAGAATCTTTGCCACACTAGGTAAGTTTAATAAAGCCTTTTCCACAAAAACCTTTTTCCCTTCAGGACTAATAAATTATAAAGAAAAATGGAATGTAGAAGCAACCAAATAGGTCAAGTAATAAAATTAAAGTTTGTGAAGTATTTGTATTTGATATGCTTACATTGTGTCATAGCACCTCAGAATGCAAATCTATGACGGCTAGTTATCAGGATACACAATAAATATTTTAAAACAACAATGTGCATATGAGAGAACACACAAAAATGTGGTTATGATTTTCAGATCAAAGTAGCTGCTTGACTAAAATGTGATAACATACTTATTAAGGTGGAGGTTTTGGCAAAATGAAGTTTACATGAATTTGGGGACAAGGGTCTTAACCTTAATTTGTCTAACATAACAGTAAAGCCATTTAAAAAGCTGGAAAGGAAAAAAAGGACAAAAAGTAGTGACTATCCAATGTTGTAAACTTTATAAATCTGCCAACACTGACATGAAATTGTCTGCGAGTGTTTTTTTTAAATAAAGTTCCAGAAAGGAAAACTTAGTTTACCATTTAAATTGTTTTAAGAATATACAAGCTTTTTTAATCACCAAAGAAATGCTTGAAGGGAATTTGTAATTAACAAGTCAAAAAAACTGATCATAACTAGCTAGTTTAAAAGGATTTTTAAAAAAGATTAAAACGAGTCTTGCAATACAAATGAATCTGAAGGATCTGTGACTGTAAGGGGAACTCTGGGTGCAGGAACTCCCTACACTACTGCAGATGGTTGGCAAGTCTCCGGCTTAAAAAATTCTAGAGATTGACCTAAAGTTCAAGGAGATTTAAGTGCCATGCTCAAGGTCACAAAACTAGTATCATAGAAAAGATGTGTTAATACCACTATTCTATCCACTACACCAGGCAGCCTTTAAAACAAAGCAGTAATAAATATTAATATTAAAAACTCTCAAATTTCTGTAAATAAACTAAATGGAAGTTTTGTAGCATGGTCAAATGAATATATGGATTTTTTTCATCCTCAATATTCATTTTACTTTTCTAAGTTCTTCCTATGGTGTCCTTACTGTCTACATTTCACAATACTTTTTCTAAAAATGTGCTTTTAGAGATATTTTAAAAACATATTTAACAGTGCCCAATACCAGTATCTTCATCAAAATGGTTATCTTGATCCAAGGTGTTCAGCAAACCAAAGGGTAAAGTAAACACTGTCTAGTGGAAAAAATAAAGGAAGGGGACCTGGCTTCTAAAACCACTTCAGTTACCAGTTTCCTATTTGACCTTGAGCACTTTCTGTAACCCCTTTGTGTTTCAGATCTCCAGCCTATGTAAATACCTGTCCTCCTCCTTTCTCACCTATTAGGCTTCCTTTTCGGGCGTACTAAGAGTAAGTGTATTTCAACCCCTCTCAGCACAGCTGAATTCCACAGAAGAAAAGATACATAAATCCAGCAGTAACATAGTATCAAGGATCAAAGACTGAACTGAACGTTTCTCCCTCGCTCAGAACCCCAACAACTGCGGACGCTAACAGCTCTTTTCTCCTTAGGTTTAGAGGGTCAGCGGCGTCTCCCTGTCGCTGCTTGGCCATGTCCCTTCGATGCAGCTGCCACGAGCACTGAGCCGCTTGTCCTGGGGGGCCACTGAGTCTCCCCACGCCTCGTTAGGATACCCACAAGGCCAAAGCCCGAGGTGGAGAGTGGGAAAGCACTTGGAGCAAGTTTCACTCAAAGCAGAGAGGGGGCTGGGAAGGAGACACCCACAAAGCGGCGCAGATGGAGCCGCCCCACCCTCCCCTCCCCCCAGGTCCTGTCAGCACCCCAGGGCGCCCCTTGCAGCAGGAGGAGACGGGAGGGGAGACGGGAGAGGGGTCGCAGGAGCCCCCCCAACACAACAGATGATTCAAGAAAGCCGTTCCCTATGGAGAAACGAGGCGGTCGAACACCGAGGTCACGACTCCGTCCCCCCGAAACCCAAAGCTCAAGGATGGGGAAACTAACGCAAAAGCAACCGACCCCACCCCCATACCTTGGGAGGTCGGATCTTGCAAATGCCGGTTTTCTCGGCCAGGGGCCGGATCCGGCCGATGAAGCTGAGCGGGTCGGTGAACTCCTCCCAGCTGGGCTCGAAAACCGGGCACTCCGGGGGAGGCACGAACTCGGCCGCGTAGCCCCCCGGGCCCGCACCGGCCATGGCCACACGGAGGGGGACCCCCCCACTCCGGGCTGGGGACTAGGGGGAAATCAGAGAGGAAGGGGCGGCAAGAGCCCAAGCGGGTCCTTTCACATCCCCCTGCAGGGCACGGAGCTCACGGCGCGGCGAGGGCCACAGCGGCTGGAAAGTCGGACAACTTCCTCCTCCTCCTCCGGTTTGTTATTGTTTCTTCGGGGCCTTTTTCCTCTCGAGCCCCCACGGCCGCCCCCGGAAGTCAAAGCGCAGCCAGATCCCTCCGCCGCCTAGTCGGACGCAGGATCCCTCCGCCGCCGCCTTAAAGGCCCCTTACCGGCTTGGCTCACCTCCGCCGGAGCCAGGGCTTCACCCGAGCCCCCTTCCCCACCCCACCCCATTTCCTGGGAGGAGAAAGAAACACCGAGGGAGAAGAGGGAGAAGGCAAAAACCCCAAACAACCCGCCGCGTTCTTCCGGCGCGGAGGAATGTGTAATCCCGGGAGGGTAAAGGTTCTGCTTCCGCTCGGGGGTTCTAGTTCCTCTTTGCCGTGGGCATGGGCGCTGGGAGGCGACGGGAGGCGACGTGAGCCGATGGCATCGAGTTTCGGCCCCTTCCGTCGCCATGCCCGCAAGCCTGCTGCCTCGTTGGCTGGGTCCTCGCCCCTCGGTTCTTAGCCGTGCTGACCCAGATTCCGCCACAGCAAGTTGAATTCAAACCCACGGCGGAACACCACCGCCCCGGTGGTTTAATACCCCTGCTGCCTTCCCATGGCCACTCCTTCTCGGCGCTCAGGCCCGCGGAGCCCTTAGTGAGCGTGTTCTCCTCCGGGCCCTTTCTAGCTCCACTCTCAGGACCTCTTCAGCGGCTTCCCCCGTGCTCTTCCTGCCTCATTTCTCCTCGCGAGATAGGCTAAGGTGGGGAATTACTGTCACTCGGGTGGATGGGAGCATTCGTGGGTGAAAGTACACCCACTTAGCATCTTGATGCGAATACACCCCTAACGATGCAGACCACACTGCAACTCTTGCTTTGGGTGATCCTTAACCGCAGTTCTACTGGGCAACTGTAAAACATCTGGACTGTAGGGAGAAAGGGGAAATATCTACTGCTCCTATAGGTGGGAGAATTTGTTAATAAAAACACGTCCACGGAGAAAGCAGACTACAACCCTTCCCTTTGGGTGAGAACTCCGTAGTTCTCCGGAGATTTTGATATTCAACACTAGAAGCCATAGGATATCACTACATATATCTTGACCAGACACTAAATATGTAATGAGCTGTGCTCAGACCTGAACAGGAGAAACAAAAGGGAGTGGATTGCACGGGGAAACTTTGCATTTCTTTTACTGATTCCACATCTCTCTAAAGCAAAGTCCTATATATTTGACAGGAATATTTTTTCCCATGTTGTTGTTTGGTTTTGACATGAGAGGTAACCTACACAGTGGAAGTTTGTTGATCACCTAAGAGGCAAGGGAGGTTCGTAGTAGTTCTGAGCAGCCCTCAACAAATTAAATGAAGAATTACTTAGAAATGATGAAAATAATGTCATAAAAAAAAAACACAGGACCAGGGGGAAAAAAGATATGGGGCTAGTCATGTTAGGAGAGTGAGTTTTAAGCGATGAATAATCTGTATGCCTCATTGATAACCCAGAATTTGGAAGAAAACAAGAGGAAGTCCCCCAGTAGATCGGGGGAGGAGGTGCTCATTGTGGCAAATTTATGGAAGTACATGAACAAAAGTCAGACAGGATGTGCTGGGATGGTGGCATTGTACAACTACCCAAGTTAATGAGGTCACAGATCCATTGAAATTTTGGAGAAACATTGAAGTTTCTCCCCAAAATATAATAGAAGGCACAAAAAAAAGAAAACCAGGAGGGAGTGGTTATGAGCAAGTAAGAAAATAAGAAATACTATAATAGTTAGATTCACGGGTTTAGCTAATCTGGAACTTTTCCTTTGACATACAGATATGGTCTTGGTACACAAGCCAGAGAGTCATAACATAGACATAGAGCTATGTATAACAATAATGCATACCGATGCAAAAAGGGAGAAAAAAGGAATGCGCATTTATATACGTTGTACAGACTTTGTGCTAATCCTATATGATCCTCACCACAACCCTACAAGAATAGGTACTTAGGTGAAATTATTGCCCCCAAACTGAGGCAAACAGGTTAAGTGACTTGCCCACTTTCACATGCCTTACTAGTGTCCAGGCACAGAGCTGAACTTAGGACTTCCTGACTTTTAGACCCAGTGAAATGACAAAAAGATTAAACAAAATCTTAGCAAAAAGAATATAGCAACATATCCGAGAAATTAGTCATTATGATCAAGTTGTGTTTATACTATGGAAAAATGGTTCAACATTAGAGAAGCAATATAGAAACAGCATAAATGGTCAATAGTAAGATTATATCAATAGATTCAGAAACAACCTTAGACAAAAAAAACTCATCTAATTTTTAAAATTCTAAAATAGGCATGGAAGAACCATTGTTTAATATAATCAAAAACATGTATCTGATACCAAGCATTAATATATTGCAATAGAGAAAGATTGGAGGCTAGCAATAAGTTTGGGGGGAAAGAAAGGATACTTCTTTCTCTTCTGTTATTTGATAAAGCTAGCAGTGTTCAATAGTAATAAGAGAAGTAAATATAATTTAAAGAATAAGCATTTACAAAATTACCCTAAAAACTTATTTCCCAAAATGCTAGCTTCTGCAGATGCTGTGATGATTTATTTTAAAAAACCTCTCCAGATCCATAAAAAACGAGGCAGTTACCACCTTCAGTAACGTGAAAGTATTTTCAGCATATCTGTATATTACTTTAAAAAATATAGAAATTTCAATCAAAATAACTACAGAATACATTAAATAGATGGAAATCAGCCTACCAAGACAAACTTGGGATCATATAAATATGCCTGGAAATACTTTAAGGAATCCTCAGAATTGGAGAGCTGCCCACCGCTGAACCATATTTTAGGTTCCTTCAAACATGACACTCCATTTCCCATGTCTGTGACTTTTTCTTTTTTACATCTCACACACACACACACACACACACACACACACACACACACACACACAGACTTTTCAATCAACAAAATTGTGTCAACACTAGATTACTGCTAGATGTAGGCCATACTTTGATCTGGAATTACTGCCCTGATTCTTCTTCTGTAGACTTCAGACTAGTCCAGAGGCTGGAATGCACTCTGCTCCTGGGGTTTGAGCTATACTGCTGCTTCTTTCTTCTGAACTTGCTCCTCTATTGTTATACCTCCTAAAGCCTGTGACCTGAGAGTGCAGGGCTTTCACGGAGGAGAAGAGAGGGAGGGCGGGGCAAAAGGGGCAGGGCCCTCATCAGTCTCTGGATCTGTGACCCAGAACTCTGTAGTGGATTCCGTTTCTCACCTGTCCCCATAGTGGTACCCCATACAGGTATGGGACCTCTTCTTGCCCCAGTTTACAACCTCTCTCTGGGCTAGTATGCTCAACATCAGACTTGATCCCCAACGTCTGCTAACGCTATCTCTGTCTGCCTCAATATGCTGACTTGGGCTGGAAAAATTATTCACTTAAGACTTTTTCTTGGCCTTGCCCATTAATATTCAGTTTTGTGCATTTTCTCTGTCTGTTTGGAGGAGTTTAGGGAAGGGGTTCCTCTCTGACCTACTTCATTCCATCTCTCAGACACTGACCTCTCCAACCACTACCTCCCTTGCCATTCCTAATCTACTCATCCATGGCCATTGCCAACCCCATCTTGTACTTCCATGTTACCCTCAATAATCTCCTGATCTGAAGACAAGATTCCAAAAACAACAGAAAACTTCTGTGTTCTGAGCGGTGGAGAGGAGGAGGGACTTAGCCACGATAGATCCTGCTTTCGCAGATCATTTCTGGATTCCCAGGTCATATGCACATGCCAGAATGGTACTCGTGACTAATCCATTTACAAGGAAGAATTGGCTAATGAGAACTTTACCCTGGAGCACATCAGTTCTGACACCTTGTAAATGACTTTTGATTTTTTCATCTATATTTCGAAGACTGATTGGTTGGATAGTGTTAGGGGCAGACCCTAATACTAGCACTCTGTTAGTTCAGGTTCAGTGTTGGGACAAAACATATTAGTCATCGAACAGTTAATAAAATGAGGTTTACTTAGCTCTAACTTAGCAAGAATATACAACAATGATACAGTAGCATTTAGATTCTTTAGGCAGAGTCCTGTTAATCTCCATATGCAATCTATGTCTGCATGGCTGGGTATGGTGATGTTTGCTTGTTTGTTTTTAATTTGATCAGTTTCTTCTTTTAATATCAGAAACTTTTCTTTTTTATTTTATTTTTTCAATTACATGTAAAAATGTTTAACATTTGTTTTTAAAAATTTTGAGTTCCAAATTCTCTCCTTTCCTCCCTATCCTTACCCCTCCTTGAGAGGGCAAACAATTTTATATAGATTATACAAGTGGTCTTGCAAAACATATTTCCATACTAGCCATGTTACAAAAGAAAGTGCAACCCCCCCCGAAAAGGAATAATAAAGATAATTTTAAAAGTATGCTTCATTCTGTGTTCAGATTCCACAAGTGCTTTCTCTGGAAGTGGGGAGCAGTTTTTGTCATTAGTCCTTTCCAATTGTCTTAGATCGTTATATTGCTGAGAATAGTTGATTATTGTACAATATTACCTTGTAAAATGATCTCCTGGTTCTCCTCACTTCATTTGCATCAATTCATATATGTCTTCCCAGGCTTTTCTGAGAGCATTCTGCTCATCATTTTGTATAGCACAACATTTTCCATCGAATCATATGCCACAACTTGTTCAGCCACTCCCCAGTTGATGGCCATCCCCTCAATTTCTGATTCTTTGACACCACAAAAAGAGCTGCTATAAATATTTTTGTACATATGGATCTTTTACCTTTTCTTTGATCTCTTTGGGATACAGACCTAGTAGCAGTATTTCTGGGTCAAAGGGTAGGCACAATTTCATAACCCTTTGGTCACAGTTCCAAGTTGCTCTCCCAAATGGTTGTATCACTTCACAACTCCATCAAAAGTTCATTAGTGTCCCAATTTTTCCACACCTGCAACATTTGTCATTTTTCTTTTCTGTCATATAAGCCAATCTGATAGCTGTGAGGTGGTACTTCAGAGTTGTCTTAGTAATTCTTAAAATTTAGTAATTCTGTCTATCTCTTGTTTGGTCATAAATTCTTCCCTTATTCATAATTCTGTCAGGTAAAATTTTCCATGCTCCCCTAATTTGCTTATGATGTCACTTTTTATGTTTAAATCATGCACCTATTTTGACCTTATCTTGGTATACATGTGAGATGTTAGTCTATATCAATTTTTGTCAAATAGCAAGTTCTTGTAACAAACACTTGGATATTTGGATTTATCAAATGATTACTATGGTCATTTTCTACTGTATATTGTGTACCTAATCTATTCCACTGATCTGCTGCTCCATTTCTTAGCCGTACTGGATTGTTTTGATGATTACTGCTTTGTAATACAGTTTGAAATTTGGTACTGACAGGCCACATTCCTTTCTTTTTCATTGATTCTATTTATATTCTTGACTTTTTGTTCTTGGATATGGTGATTTAAATGTTCTTGGCATCCACCAAACCTGAAGGGCACTGACTCCACATAGATGGGAACTTTTATGCCCCTAAGTGACAGGAGAGCCACATTAACACAGCCAAAGGTCATCAGGAAGTTTTATCAAGGGAGGTACAGTTCAAGACTTGCTCTACACCCCGCAGTCAAGTCCTAGCTTTGTCACCCTTCAAAACCCTCCAGGGGGCATAATAAGTGGGAAATCCTTAGAGATATCAGTACTATCACAGATGGCAAGCATGTTCTATTGCTAGGTGAAAAAGAACAGGAACACTATGGAAGCCTGGAAGTGCTTCAGATCACAAGATAGCAAGACAAGAGAGAAGATCACCATTGTTGATTTGAGACAACTCTTATAAGGCTTTGATTTAGTTTCATTTTTGTCTATACCAAAAAATCATTCTTCTGTGGAAGAGTAGCATACCCTCACACCCCTACCCCAGTCTACTCTCATATCCTTTAATCCTGTACTCTCCCTTGCTGCAGTTGTCTTCGGATTTTATTTCTCTTTTCACTCCAAAAATCTGGGAAAACTGCATAGTTAAGTTAATGATTGTGAAATGAAAACTAAACTACAAATGAAAAGGTAAAAGGGGCTGACCTTGGCAATTAGAAAGGCCACCTCTTTGTCAGAGACTGGAATAAAAGGGGAAAGAATTAGGGATGGAGCGAATCAAAACCTTTTATGTAGAATAATAGAAGGAGCTCATATTGATGACCTCCATTTTCTTAGTGAGGTATGTATGAAGTAGGGTCCTCGATGAAAGTCTGAGGGGAGGAGATGGTGCAAAAGGTTTGAGAAGAGAAGGTCTGGAACAACCACTGTGGTGAGAATGATAGAAAATCTACAGGAGAGTAGTAAAAGAATTGCATTTCTGTGATAGGGACCTAGGTGAGTTAGGGCAATATATTTTTTTCTGAATATTTAATGACCCTTTACCCTTAAAGTTAGCTGGTTCCAAACTATTTAAAGATACCGAAAGTGATCATAAATATATCTGCATTGGTTAATGTCTGAAAAAAATCTGCCTTCATGCTAAGATACCATTGAGAAAGAAAAAAGTTTGTGATATACAACAGTGGTCTTAAGCTCAAATAGCATGGGATCCTTGTGGGCCACATGTTGACTTAGAAAATCACAAATTAGCACCTATTTTGTATTGTATTTTTAATTTATTTTGTTAAACAGTTCCCAATTACATTTTAATCTGATTGGGGCAGCACCAGGTGGTCCAAGGACTTGAGTTTGATACCTCTGATATATAAAATCTATTTTGCAAAAAAGAAAGGAAGGAAGGAAAGAAGGACGGAATGGAGAAAGGAAGAAACAAATGGACAGCAAATCTACCACAGACCTAGATACACATTTCTAAGATGTCAAATTAATATGCTTACATCTTTTATAATTTTATGAAAAACTGAGAAAGTATATAATCATAGCTTTACAAAAAAAAATACTCTAATTCAGTTACCAGACAATGAGAAACAAAATAAATTCAACTTAACGAAGAGCCAAAGATTACAAGTGCTATTAAAAAAACTTATTTAATACATCCACATTAAATCAGCATAACTTCAATATTTGATTACTTCATTGCCAAGGAAGACCCAGAACACAATAGTGAAAAGTACTGTGAAATACAGTAGCAATTAAGAAACAAAAGAGACGAAAGATTCGCAGCCTACTCAGAGATCATATATGTATGTTTCAGATGATTTATGTTTGTACTGGATCTGTTTATCACAGTTGTGTGATAGGGATCTCAAATTCAACCTGTCTAAAGCAGAATTTCTCCAAACCCTCCTCTCTCTCATATTTTCCCATTACTGTCAAGAGCACCATCATCTTCCCAGTCACAGAGGTATGCAACCTCAATCAGCTCTTTACTTTTATTCACCACGCATATCCAATCTGTTGTGAAGTCTTATTTCTATTTCGATAACATGTCTAATATATATCCTTCTTTTCTCTAATAGCATGGCCACCATCCTGGTGCAAAACCTCATCATCCATTCTTGGACTAGTATAATAACGTTATGATTAGTCTCTCTTCCTCAAGTTTTTCCCCACTCTAATCCATACCTCAGTCAACCACCAGAGTGATTTTACTAAAGCTCAGGTCTGATGATGTCACTTCCCTATAAGCTAAACTCTTGTGGTTCCTTGTTGCCTTCAGTATCAGATTTATAGAGCAAGGTTCTGGAATTATTCTATCAACAACACCCACTGCCAACACACCTACACATCCGTAGATCAGCTTCCCCAGAGCATGACTATCCATATCTTCCTCTTTAGAGTTTTAGGGATGCTCCCAAGGGATTAGAGGGTTTCTCTCTAAGACTATTGGCTCATATACCCATTCTAATATGTCTTTTCCAGTATCAGTTACCACTGATTCACACCCCAATTTTGTTTAGACAATTAATATCAATTTAGTTTTACAAAGGGATATTTTCTGAAAAGATATAGTGAAAATAGAAGTACAAATATTTTCCCCACACACATCAGGGTATATACTCTCCCCTATACCACATGGGTTTCTGGAGAGAGTGGGCTCAAACTTAAAGAAGGTTCTACATTGCATTCATCATATCAACTTCAATTCTGAATTTGGTATAGCAGAATCACTGTCACTTCCTCTTGGCAACCTTCCAAATGCTGAGTCAAGTAGATGGTTTAAGACTTTGTTCCTCACTGAGCTAGAGTGTCCATAAGATCTGGTGTGTACTTCAACTCCCAGGTCTCCAGTAGAGCACTCTCCTGACCTGAAGCTCACAAGGTTGTAGCCTACTCTGATACTCATTTACCTAAACACAAGAAAGAACAAATGCAAAATGGCAAAGAAGAACATTTGCCTCTAATTCCAAGTCTCAAGTTTGCAGCAGGGGGCCAGTAGCCTCATAACATTAGTGCTCCCCACCTCTCTCCTCCAACACCTCAACTCCCAAGAGGTAAATGGTATCCTTGCTTTCTCACTTGAACACAACTAGAATCATCCAATTAGTGCCTTTTGTAAGTATTGTCAGTTCCTGCTCAGTAGTTAATTGTCTCCTACTTCTACACGTGCTAAGAATATCAGAAAAAAAAATGTCTATATACACTAAAATGGAGAACCAGTCCCCCTTATTCTAAGTCATCAGGAAATTCCAAATGTAGTCTCCATGTGCACAAAGAACTTATTGTTCAAGATCACATTTAAAGCTCTTCAAAAACTGGCCCCTGCCAACCTCTTACACTTTATTTTCCTACAGGAGCAGTTTGCCATTTCCTTCTCCAGTTAATTAAGGCAAATACAGATTAAGTGACTTGCCTGGGACCACACAACAGTAAGCGTCTGAGGCTGGATTGGAACTTGGGTCTTTCTGACTCTAGGTCCAGTATTCTATCTAGTGAGTCACCAACTAACTGCCTTAATACAACCCTGCCTCACTTAAATCCAATTCACTTGCATGCCATAGCATCACCACCCTGGTGTCATGGTCCTCTTAGAGAAAAAAGGACAAAGAGTAAGCAGCAACTTTCCTACACATACTCTACTGACCTGGTTCCTGACCCTATGATTTTTCATTGTCTGCATACCTGGAATGCTCTCTCCTCTTCCTCCTCTACCTCTTGGCTTCCTTCAAGACTCAACTAAAATCTTGGATAATGCAGGGAGGTCTTTCCCAGTCTCCTCAGCTACTCCTAGTTAGTGCCTTTCCCTCTGAAATTAACTTCAATTTACACCATTTATAATTTATATGTTCTTAATTACATTCATGTTTTCTCTCCCAATAGAATGTGAGTTCCTTACGGGTAGAGACCCTATTTTTGTTTGTTTGGTTTTTCCTTCCTTTGTATTCCCAGCATTTAGGACAGTGCCTGATAGTAGGAAGTGCTTATTTATTAGTAGTTTTTATTTAGCGGTAAGCATTTGTTAATGCTTGTTGAGTGATTGAATAACACCTACTGAATGCTTTCAACAGCATTCAACAGCACCACATTGTGTAAATTGTGCTATTAGTTCTCTTTTGTCATTCTATTAATTTGCATAAACTTTCCCATGCTTCTTTGAATTCTTCATTTTCATCATTTCTTACAGCACAGTAATATTCCATTACATTCATTTACCACAATTTGCTTAGCAGATCCCCAGTTGATGGGTATCAACTCTGTTTCTCATCCCTTGCTATAACAAAATTACCGTTATGAATATTTTAGTGTCTGTGAGAACTTTCTATCTTTGTTTCTCCTTGGAGTAAAGGCCTAGCAGTGGAATTTGGAGGTTCAAAAATATAAACAATTTGGTCATTCTGTTCACATTACTCAAAATTATTTTCCAAAATATTCTGACCATTGCACAGATCTACCAACATGTACCTATCTTTCGTATCCCCTTCAATTCTGATCATTCCTATCTTTCATTTTTGGGGACAGCTAGTTAGCACAGTAGATAGAATACTAGCCCTGGAGTCAGGAGGACCTGAGTTCAAATCCAGCCTCAAATAATTACTAGTTCTGTGACCCTGGGCAAGTCATTTAACCCTAATTGCCTTTAAAAAATAGTTCTCCAATTTTTACACAGCAACAACCACAGTATGCTAGGAATTTTTCTGGTAGACTGAGTCGTTCATAGCAATGCAAGGACCTAAAAAACTCCCAATGGACTCTTGAGGCAAAACATCTTTCCACATTCAGAGAAAAAAACTATGGAATTGGATTGCAGAATGAAGCAGACCATTTTCTCTTGTATTTTGTTTTGTTTTATGGTTTCCCCTATTCATTTTAATTCTTCTATGCAACATGACTAAGGTGAAAATGTATTTAATAGGAATGTATGTGCAGAACCTATTTAAGATTGCATGCTGTCTTGGGGAGGGAGTGGGAAGGGACTGGGGAAGGAGAAGGAGGGAGGGGGAAAAAATCTAAGATACATGGAAGTGATTGTAGAAAACTGAAAACAATTAAAATAATTTTAAAAATAATTCTCCAGTTCATACTCCACAATTCATACTTTATGACTACAAAGCATAGCAAACTAAAATCTCCTAAAGGACAATGGAGAAGTACACGAAGGATGTGAAGCACATTAACAATAAAGAATTATGTACCAAAACCAGAATAAGTCATATCATCAAGGAGTTTAAGGGTAAAAAGTAGGTGAGTTTATCAAGAAATGAGAACAAGGGATAATGTGTTGTCATCACTAGAAAACCCATATAACTTCCAAAGCCCTACCCTAGGCCCCATACCCTCTTTTACACAGCCTTGTGTTGCATCACTCGCCTTCACTCTATATTATAATTAGATGACTACTTATTCTGCACGCTCAACATTCTGTTCTCTTCTTTCATGCATGGTTACTGGAGTGGGAATGATTGGAACCTTGGAGAGACGTGTCCATTCCTTTTTAGAATTTGTGATAGAAAGAGAAGGAAAGTTCATAAAGAGAAGGAAGTCTTAACATTCATCTAAATCTTAGTAAGGCAAATTTAAAAGGGTTAAGGCAAAAAAAAAACTCAATAAAATAAAGTTCTATAAGGGAAGTCAGTCCAAGACATATTAGAAACTCTCAAGAATGAAATTCTAAATATAAAAATGGAGCTGATGAATGTCTGGCACAAAATGAGCACTTAATAAATGCTTGTTGATGGACTTTAAAATGAGAAATTATCAAAGAGGTTGCTTGAATATATAAGAATCTCATTGACTAAATTAGATTTTAAAATGTAATATCAACAAAATAGAGAAAAGGGAAGACAATGATATCAAGGGCAGCATGGTTTTTATGAATACATCAAGAGCATCAATGTTCAGAATGAACTGAAGCTTAGGAGGAAAACTAAAGATAGTAAAAAATGTATTTTGTTTTGTTTTAAGATCTATTGAGAAACAGGAAAGAGGAGAATCAAAGAAAAGATAGGACAGATAGGACTGCTGCTTGGGGTAAGTGGGACAATGAAAACAAATACAACTATAGTTGAATTGTTTAACTCTGACTTTGCTTCTGTGGGGTTTTTCAGGTTTTGGTTTTGGGTTGTTTTTGTTTGTTTTTTATTTGCTAAGAACAATGACCTTTGCCCTATAAAGGGAAGAACTGAAATGTCTGCTAAAAAGCTGATGCCCAGAATTAGTAGGGGGATAGTGGAAAAGCTACCTGGTTGCCCTTTGTAGGTTCAAATTGCTGATCCCAGATGAACTACAGCCCAGAATTTTGAAAGAAATTGCAGACAGAATTGTTAAACTACTAACAGTGACCTTTGACAAATCATAGAGAATGAGAAAGGTACCCTAGGATTTGAAAAGGGCAGTGTCCCAGTTCAAAAAAGAAAAAAATAAAATTTGCAAAGTATGGGCCAGTGAGTTACCTAGAAATGCAAAGACAAAAGTAACCAATCCCTGCCCTAGAGGAGTTTATATTTTAATGGAGAAAATAGTATTCACATAAATAGGTATGTGGAACATACATTCCTTCCTTGAGGTCATCCAATCAAGATTCTGGTGGTTGTTTTCTTACTAGCTTCCAGGACTTAGTACTTCCTTCTCAATGAGTTCAGTGCTTGGTTCGTAATGTTTTTTTTCTCTCCAGCTACTGCCCTAATACTAAGGAATTTCAAAACACATATTGATACCCGCTTAGTGCCCTAACCTCCTAGTTCCTCAACTTACTCGTTTCCCATGACGTGCTCCTACACTTCAGCTACAGAAACAGTCCTACTCATATTTTTATTAGTTATTTTATTTTTAGTTTTCAATGTTCAGTGCCTTAAGTTTTAGATTTTCTTATCCTATCACTGATCATGTCACCCTGCCTACTCCTAGGTTTGGATTATTTTTGTCATCTATTACTTTCACTCCTATTCATATGACACTGAACAAAGTCATTAAACTATGCTGGTTAGTCCACTACACATTTATATTACATAGTTTCAACTGGGCAACTGTCTGCTGTAAGGCAATCCTTTATACCTGCCAGCTGAGTTCACTATTCCGTTCTCTGGAACAGCATTTCCAAAACTTTTCATCTCTCCTCTAATCTTTCATGCTCTATCCCCTCCCCAGCCCTTGTTAGCTGAGAACTTTTCCTTAAAAAAAGGGGTAATTTGCCTAGAGCTGCCTCTTTTCCCCTTCTTATCTTGCATCATTGAGATCTGGTCATCCCCAGTCATCCTAATGAATATCAGGCCACTGAACCCAGATGACTCTGGAGGAGAAAGTGAGGCTGGTGAACTTGTATAGCCCTCCTTCACTCAAATCCAAGTCAACTGCAAGTCATGTCATCATTCCCTGATGTCATGGTCCTTTTCAAGAATAAAAGACAAACACAATGAGATACCTTCCACTCCCTTTTCTCCTTCAGCCCCGTCTCACACGAAGAAGTGACCCTTCTCTTTGCCAAGTCATACTCCTCTACACACTAAATGATCCCATTCCATCTCTTCCTCTCCAGCAGATTGCCCTCTGTATTATCCCAACTCAATTATCTTCAGTCTCTTCAATAAGAAAAGATTGGCTACTTTCTTGCTGCTTACAAATATACAGATATATCCCTCATCCTCAAAAAACCCTCACTTCATGCTTCCATTGAGGATAGCTAGCATCCAGTATTTCTCCTCTTTTTTCATCTGAACTCCTAGAAAAGGCTGTCTAGTATCTAAGCTTCCACTTCCTTTTCTCTCACTCTCTTTGAAAATCTCTGCAGTCTGGCTCCTGACCTCATGGTTCAAATGAAACAGCTCTCTCCAAGGTTACTAATAATTTATTAATTGCCAAATCAGTGGCTGTTTCTCAGCCTTCATCCTTCTTCATTTCTCCATAGCCTTTGACATGCCCAATCATGCTATTTATACCTTCTTCTCTCTAGGTTTTCATGATATTACTCTCTCCTGGTTCTTTTCTGATCTTTTGGACTGTTCCTTCCTGGTCTCAAATTTTCATTCAGGTTACAACTACTATCTGTGAGTGCCCAAAAAAGAGAAAGAGAGACAGATCCCAAGGCTCTGTCCTGGGCCCTTTTCTCTGCTCTTGACTGTTTCATTTGATGGTCTCATTAGATTCCATAGATTCAGTTATCATTTATATGCAGATGAATCTCATATCCATGTAGCCAGCTCTAAACTCTCTCCTGAGTTATAGTCTTGCCTATTGGGAATCTAGAACTGGTTGTCCCACAAATACTTTAAACACAATCTAACAACCAATAAGCATTTATTAATTGTCCACTCTGTGCTAGGCATTATAATAATAGATGGTAGTATCTTTTTAAAAATTTATTTATTTAGTATTTAATTTTTCCCCAGTTACTTGTAAAAACAATCTTTAATATTCATTTTTAAAACTTTGAGTTCCAAGTTCCCTCCCTCCATCCTTTCCTCCTCTCCATTGAGAAGTCAAGCATTTCATTCACAGTTTGTCATCTTACAATATTGTTGTTTCTTTGTACATTTGTACGTGTACAAATGTATACAGTACATTTGACTTTGCATCAGCTCATGCAAACCTTTCCAGGTTTTTCTGAGAGGATCCTGCTCATCATTTAATAGGATTTCATCATAATCACATACCACAATTTGTTCAGCCACTTCCCAGTTGATGGGCATCCCCTCAATTTCTAATTCTTTGGCTCCATAAAAGAGTTGCTACAAATATTTTTGTACATATAGCTCCTTTTCCTTTTTTATTTCTTTTGGGATATAGACCTAGTAGTGGTTGTTCTCCTTTGTCTTTTAAGAGGATCAAAATGATGTCACCATTGTAAAGTGAAATTTCAGTGTGTCTGACTATGGCTGATCAGACCAATACAAGCTCAGAATGCTCTACTGCATGTTGGGCACAGGTAGTCCGTGGGAATATTTGGGGTCGATATTCCAAATTTACGCATCCTGTGCTTACTTTATGCGGTCTCAATTCTAGTTTGCTCAAAGAGCACAGCACCGTTTCTTATGTGGACACATCATGCTGAGTGGTCCTGTGCCAGTGTTTCCCATGTTTCACAATCAAATCCAAAGTTATTGAGAGAGACCTTGAGAGTGTCCTTGTATCATTTCTTCTGACTACCATGTGATTGACTACCTCATGCAAATTCTTCATAAAATAGTCTTTTTGGCAATCACACATTTTGCATTTGAACAACATGGCCATCCCATTGGAGTTGTGCTCTCTGAATCATAGTTTGAACACTTGGCATTTCACTTCAAGCAAGGACTTCAATGTCTGGTACTTTATCCTGCCAGGTAATCCTTATTATCTTCCTAAGACAGTTCAAATGGAAGTGATTCAGTTTCCTGGCATGGTGCTGGTAGACTGTCCATGTTTCACAAGCATATGACAATGAGTTCAGCACAACAACTCTGTAGACCTTCAATTTGGTAGTCAATCTAATACCTCTTCTCTCCCAAACCTTTCTTCAGAACCTCCCAAACACTGACCTAGCTCTGGCAATGCATGTATCAACCTCATTGTCAATGTGTACATCCCTGGAAAGTACACTACCAACATAAATTAACTTACCCACAGCATTTAAAACTTCTCCATTTGTGGTAACCGATGGTTCCACATATAGATGGTGTGGTGGTGGCTGATGGAGCACCTGTGTTTTTTTTATGTTAATTATTAGACCAAAATTAGCCCAGGTAGCAAAGAATTGATCCATACCTTGTTGCATCTCAGCTTCAGAGGTTGCATTGAGTGTAAAATCATCTGCAAACAGAAAATCATGCACAAACATTCCCTCCACTTTGGTCTTGGCTTGTAACCTTGTCAAATTGAAAGTTACCCTCAGTACAGGTAGTTGATTTTGATGCCATGTTCATCCTCATTGAAAGCATTTGTCAACATGGCTGAAAACATCATGCTAAAAAGCATGGAAGCAAGTACACAGCCCTGTTTCACTCCATTGGTGACTGGGAAGGCAGGAGAGCTTTGTCTATTATCCATAACCCAGGTAAACAGGCCATCATGAAATTGACATACAATATTGATGAACTTCTCCAGGCAACCAAATTTTGACATTATTTTCCATAAGCCCTCATGACTAACAGCGTCAAAGGCCTTGGTCAGATCGACAAACATTATGTACAGACCTCTGTTTTGCTCCTGGCATTTCTTCTGGAGTTGTTGGGCAGCAAACACCATATTGACTGTTCCTCAGCCCTTTCTGAAGCCACACTGTTTCTCAAGTATATGCCCATCTTCCAAGTGAAGGATCAGGACCCTAGCAAGAATTTTGCCAGCAGTGACTAAGAAAGAAATCCCCCTGTGATTGTTGCAGGACAACCTATTGCCTTTACCTTTATAGAGATAGACAATGGAGGCATCCTTGAACTCTTGGGGGATAACCTCCTCTTGCCATATTACCTGGAAAATTTCAGTCAACTTTTGTATGAGCAGTGGTCCCCCTACCATGTAAATCTCAACTGGAATAGAATCAGCACCAGGTGCTTTGTCACATGAAAGGAGCCTAATGACCCTCAAAATCTCTTCTTCAGTTGAAAGTTCAGCTAAGAAGAGATTGACTTCAACCTGAGGTAACTGGTCAAAATGGCCTCAGTATTGATTGATGATGATCTGTTGAGAACACTATGAAAGTGTTCAGCCCATCACTCTAGGGTCATGTCCTTATCACTAATCAATGTGGCTCTTTCAACACTGAGAAGTTGTGATGCATCATAGGTTTTTGGTCCATAAATAGCTTTCAAGGAATCATAAAAGTGCTTTGGATTGTTACTATCAGCATAAACCTGAATTTCCTCTGCCTTCTTACTGAGCCAGGAATCCTGCATCTCTCTAACCTTTGCTTGTACTTTGCTTTTGATGGAATTAAATGCTGCCTTCTTAAAGGTGGATGATCTATCCCACTGGTAAATCCTGTGGAGTTCTCATTTTTCATTTAGCAGCTTCTGAATTTCCCCATCATTTTCATCACACCAGTCTTTTTGTTTGCAAGTGTTCTGACCCAGATGAGCAAATGCAGTGCTACACACCAAATCTCTGAGAGCAGCCCACTCCTTTTCTGCTCCACTGTTACCAACTGTGTGTTTGCTCAACTTTCACGCCAAGTCAGCAGTAAACTGTTCATGCTCAGAGAAGTGCTCTAATTTGTTGACAATAATTCTTCTGGTAGTCATTTTGCCTTAGGGGTAACACTTTTGATAAATGCAAATATTTAGCTTGGAAAGGATAAGTCTATGATCAGTCTAGCACTCTGCACTACACATTGCCTTTGTCACTCTCCCATCTTGTCTGTCTCTTCTCTTTACAGATACATAATCTATTAGATGCCAGTGTTTGCTGTGAGGGCACATCCATGAAGTTTTCTTGCATTTAGATAAACAAAAGACAGTGCTGGTGATGAGAAGGTCATTTGATGCACAAGTCTTCAGAAGTAAATGACCATTGCTGTTGCTCCCTAGGATTCCCTGCCAAGTCTGGTAAAATCATAAGCTTGTCCTCTTTTGGCACATTGACAATAAGGGCCTTTAGGTCTTCATAAAATTTTTCTTTGACTTCATCAGGGTTTGTCATGGTGGGAGCATAGGTACTGATGATGGTGGCATGGCATTTTCTTGTGAGTGGCAATCACATTGTCATGAACCTGTTGTTCACTCCTTTTGGCAGGCATACCAGCTTGCTGATCATTTTAATTTTGATTGACAAACCCTCACCAGCTTCACAGCACTCCCCTTCACTGCACCCACTCTAGTAAAGGTGTATCCAGCTCCAACTTAAGTAAGTTGGCCTTCATTTCCTACCTTGTTTCATTCAGGGATGCAATACCTGTTGAGTTCTCTTGCAACAAGAGCAATTCTTCTTTCAGGTCTACTGGATTTTAGTGTGTGCCCATGTTCCATGTACTGATGGTGAGTGGAATCATCTTTGCAGATGTTTTTGTACTTCTTTTGTGTTTTGACCACATAGTGGGATTCCCCACTTGCTGAGGTAATCAGGCCAGGGTTGGATAAGCAGGCAATGTTTAGGGCACCTTTTCTAGCCCCCTTCCTCACACCAGGAGGTGAGAAGCGCAATCCTTAAAAGGTTGCTCAGACACTCAGGGGGCTGCCGAGTCCCACTGCTGCTTCCACTGAGAAACGACTTTATGGCCTGGGCCATCTGGATGCAGGGTCCTGACTACAGTTCCCAGGGTATCTGCACCTGCTGGTTCATTATTTGCCTGTTCATTACTTACCTTTTGCCACAGGACTTTGAGGCATAGTAGTAAAATGGTATGGGTGATGTCTTTTGATTCATATGTAAATTGGATTTAAGTGAGGCAGAGTTTCACGAAGTCATCAGCCTCACTCCGTCCTCCAGAGTCATCACAGTCAAGATGGCTGGTGATGGCTCAGGATGCAGTGGATGACCTTGGTGTGTTAAGTTTCTAACCAAGCTCTAAGCGCTCCACATCACCTGCTTCATCTGCCTTCATGGCCATTGGAACAAATTGTTCTCATCCACCCATTCCACCAGAGGAAGTCTTCACATGCTTGGGGTAGACACCCCCTAACTCACCAATGGGTTTGAGAACCCTTGGTTACCCTCAACCTGGTCTGGCTCATCTGCCAAAACGATTTACCAGGGTGTGGCCTCTGTGTATGCTGCAGCTTCTTGTAGCCACAGGTAAGAGTTAGGGGGAACAAGTGGACACCAAAGGTGGAAAGGGCCCTGAAAAAGGCTCAGCAGCCATCACACCAAAGGTACTGCTCCTCCCTGAACACACCCTACATCCTCCTAGTAGTGCTATTGCTAGGTCAAAGGGTATGCATGGTTTTATAGCCCTTTGGGCATAGTTCCAAAGTCTCTGAAGAATTATTGAATTATTTCACAACTCCACCCACAGGGCATTAATGTCTCATTTTTCTCACATCCCCTCCAACATCTGTCATTCACTTTTTTCTGTCCTATTAGCCAATCTAATAGGTATGAAGTAATAATACTTCAGAATTGTTTTAATTTTCATTTCTCTAATTAGTAGTGAGAATATTTTTTTCATATAGCTATAGATATCTTTGATCATTTCATCTGGGAGCTTATCATATCTTTGAATTATATATCAATTGGGGAGTGGTTCTTATTTTTATAAATTTGACTCAGTTCTCTATATATTTGAGAAATAAGGCCTTTATCAGAGAAACATACCTCAAAATTTTTTTTTCACAAACTATTGCCAGCTGTATTTCTCTCCATCCTATTCCCCTTCTTATTTGTTCCATTCTTGCCTTTCACCCTTCTGACTGTCCCCTCCCACAATCTTCTCTCCCTTCTATCACCTCCCCTCTCTTATCCCCTTCCCATTCTACTTTCTTATAGGGTAAGATAGATCTCTATACACAATTAAATATGTATGTTATCCCTTCTTTGATCCAATTCTGATGAGAGTAAGGTTCACTCTCTTCACCTCACCTCCCCCTCTTCCCCTCCACTGTAAAAGCTTTTTCCTGCCTCTTTTATATAAGATAATTTACCCTCTATAAGATAATTTCTACCTCTCCCTTTATCTTTCTCCCAATACATTCTTCTCTCACCTCTTAATTTTATTTTTTAGATATCATCCCTTCATACTCAACTCATTCATGTGCCCTCTTTTTACACTCCTTTTAACTACCACAATAATTAAAAAAGTCTTATGAATTACAAATGTCATCTCCCCATATAGAGATATAAGCAGTTTAGCCCCTTTAAGGCCCTTATGATTTCTCTTTTCTGTTAACTTTTTTATGCTCTTCCTGAGCATAAAGTTTGAAAGTCAAATTTTCTATTCAGCTCTGGTCTTTTCATTAAGAATGCTTGAAAGTCCTCTATCTCATTGAATACCCATTTTTCCCTCAGAAGGATTATACTCAGTTTTGATGGGTAGGTGATTCTTGGTTGTAGTCCTAGTTTCTGTGCCCTCTGGAATATCATATTCCAAGGAATATGATCCAGCTCCAAGTATGGGCAACATAACAGAGCCTTGTCTCAGTGCTAGCCAAAGGACCTCACTAATCACCTTCTGACCCTCTTGCTGTCTGTGGGATGAGAGTTCTAGAAGCAGCCACTGCTGCCACTGCTTATTCAATCATTCTCAAGACCTGCGCCTGGCTTCCTAGGTCTGAGTCTGTGCTGGACTGAGCTCCAGTCTCACCTAGATGAGACAGATTTTTCCTGCTGACCTTCTAAGTGGTCTTTGGCATCTGTGGACTGAGAGTTCTGGAAACTACTACTGATGCCAATGATTCAGTCACCCCAGATGTGCTCTGGATTTGCTGGGGCCTGGTCTGTACTAGTGAGGCCTGTGCTGGACTGGGCTCCTCTCTTACCCTGGTGCAATAGACCTTTGTTGCTGACTTTACAAGGTTGCTTGGGCTGGAAACTTGTTTCACTCCTTCTTTTTATGAATTCTGCTGCTCTAGAATTTGTTTAGAGTCATTTTTAAAGGTATTTGGAAGGGTTTGCGGGATAGCTCAGGAGAGTTCCTGCCTTTACTCCACAATCTTGGCTCTGCCTCCCAAGATAGTGGTATCTTGACATTTTAGGGGGGAAATAATGAGTTCAGTGTTGGATATGACCAAGTCACACTCCTCTTCCTCCCTCATTCAATAAACTCTAGTGATTCCCTATCACTTCTGGGAACAAATATAAACTCTCTTCATCATTTATAGCCATTAACAAATATAAAATTATCTTTATCATTTATAGCCAATAACAACGTGACTTCTTTGTACCCTTTTCTCACACTTTACTTCCCTCCCCACCTCCATGTATTCTGTAATTTAGTAATATTGGCCTCTTTGCTATCCCTGGAACAAGACATTCCATCTCCAGATACTGGGTATTTTCACTGACTATTCCTCCTGTCTTGAATACTCTTTCTTCTTATCTCTGCCCCTTGCCTTTCCTGGCATCCTTCCAATCAACTAAAATCCCGTGTTCTATAAGAAACCTTTCTGATCTCCTTTTATGTGGTTACCAATTTTCTCTGTTGATTAAATCCAAATTATCCTGCATATAACTTGTTTGTACATAGTTGTTCTCATGTTGTCTCTCCCATTAGACTGTGAACTCCTTGAGAGGGGTACTGTTTTTTGGGTGTTTTCAAAAAATATTTCTTTGTATCCTTAGCATTTATCACAATGCTTGGCACGTAACAGGTACTTAATAAATGTTTGTGGACTTGACTTGTTTCAAGTTTCAAGGTAAACTGAGAGGGATAGGTGCTCATAGCCAGGGGATGCACAGTGTAGAAGGTGTCATTATTTCTGAGCCTTGAAGGATGCATTGTTCTCCAAAGAGATGGAGATAGGGAAGAAATCCATTGTTGGCATGGGGAATGACCAGTGCAAAGGTGTGAGACCAGACATAGAGTGTTGTCTGTGAGGATTAGCTAAAAAGATAAATTTAAATAGATCCTAGAATGAGTAGAAGGGAAAAATGTGTAATAAAGCTGGAAATTCAGAATTGAGTCATGTTGTGAAGAGTTTTAGTAGTTTTTTCCCCAGTTGCATGTCAAGAAAATTTCCAGCTTTCATTTTTAGAAGATTTTGATTTCCAAAATTTTCTCCCTCCCTCTCTTCTTTCCCCTCTTTTGAAAATGGTAGGCTTTATCAGCCTTAACAGAGGTGTTTATAACTGATTCTAAAGGTAACTGACAGATCCCTGAACATTATTGAGTAGAGAGGCATGATCACATCTGTGTTTTAGAAAATTAAGTTTGATAGGTATTTGGAGATGGGTTGTAAAGGAGTGACTTGAGTCAGGAAGACCAATTTGAAGGCTATTGTGGTTATCCTGGAGATTGTGATGAGTGTGAGTGGAGACAAAAGAAAATACAGTCAGTGAAAATGAAGACACAAAGATCACATCTAGGTTTTGAAGATAGATGAATACAATGATTGTAGTGCCCTGAACAGAGAAAGGGAAGTTTGGGGGAAGACAATGAGGTTTATTGTAGATGTTTTAAACTTGAAATGCTGATTGAGCAACCCATTGAAAATGTCCCATAAGTAGCAGGTTATGCAGGAATGGAGCTCAAGGGAGACTATCAATTAATCAGTTACTTAAAAAGTATTTATTAAGTATTTTCTATGTGCCATACGGACAGCTAGATGACACAGTGGATAGTGTGCTGGGTCTGGAGTCAGGAAGACCTGAGTTCCAATTTGACCTCAGCCATTTATTAGCTGTGTGACCCTAGGCAAGTCTCTTAACCCTATTCACCTCAGTTTCCTCATCTGTAAAATGAGATAGAGAAGGAAATGGCAAACCACTCCAGTATTTTTGCCAAGAAAACTCCAAATGGGGTCATGAAGAATTGGACACGACTTGGACAAAACAGCAAGAAGAATGTGCCAGAGACCAGAAATATACAAATAATGAATGCAAAAATTCCTACTCTCAGGGAACTTCAATTCTGATGGGGTGAGGGCAACAAGGACATTTATAGTCATGTAGAGCTACGAAGTAGAGGAGAGGGAGAAAACAAGCAGTGGGGAGGTTAGGAAAGACTTCATGAAGAAGGTGGTACTTGAGCTGAGTCTTGAAGGAAAAAAGGGATTCCATGAAGTAAAGGTGAAGAGGGAGTACATTCTGGGCATGAGGGATGACAGTACAAAGGCCCAAAGGTGGGAGATGGAATGTCATGCAGGAGGAGCAGAAAAAAGGATCATGTAATTTAGTCGGATCTCAGAATGCAGGAGGGACTGCAATGTTCATTCATTGAGGCTGGAATGTGTAGGACTTTATTAGTAAACAGGTGTATTTATATTTTATATTTTATTTTTTATATATTTATATCTTATCCTTTTGGCAATGTTGCCGTTTACTTTCATTTTCAAAGAGGACAGAGCTCCACAGTACCTTCATCAGTCACCCTCATGGCCATTGGAAAAAGTTGTTCTCATTTGCACATCTGCTGAGGGGTTTCTTCACACGCTTGTGGTAGACATCTCCCCTGACTCACCAATGTGTTTGTAATCTTTTGGTTACTTTCAGCCTGCTTTAGCCTGTTTGCCAAATCAATTTTGCCAGGGTGTGACTGCTGTGAATGCCTACAATTTGTTGGAACCACAGATGAGGTGGGTGAAAGGTGGGTGAGCAGTGCTGAAAAGAGCATGGCAAACCCTCATACCGGAGGTGCCAGTCCTTCCTGATTACTCTATAACCTAGTCCACCCCCAACCCCACAAGAGGGAATAGGGAATAAGTGGAACTAGTTGAGTACAGGAATCACATGGCCAGATTTGAGCTTAATGAAACTGGTGATTTTTCAGGGAAGAGAAAGGGGTTGGGTAGAAAAATTTTGGTGTCATCTACATAGAGATGATAGTTACACTTATGGAATCAGAAGAGAATACCAAGAAAATATTTAAAGGGAGAAGAGACAGGCCCAGGACAGGGACAACCTCCATAGTTGATAAGCATGATGCCATGCTGAGCCTGCACAGGAGACTAAAAAGGAGTGCATAGGAGTGGATAGGAGAAGAAGTAGGAGACAGAAATATCATAGAAACCTAGAGATAAGTGTATATCAAGAAGAAGAGAGTGATCAACAGCACCAAAAGTGACAGAGAGGTCAAAAAGGATGCCTATTGAGAAAAGACCATGGCAACTAAGCAATTATTACTAACTTTAGATAGAGCAGTTTCAGTTGAGTGATAAAGTTTAAAGCCACATTGCAAAGGGATAACAGATAAGTGTGAGGATAGAAATAGAGGCAGTAAGTTAGATATCTTTTTCAAGGAGTTTGATAAAGGGAAGAGAGATATAAGGGATGATAGGATCTTTAGAAATTTAGAAATTTGTTTTGAAGATGAAGGAGACTTGGGCATGTTTTAAGAAAGTAGGTAAAGAACCAATTGATAGGGAGAAATTGAATGGAATGATCAAGGATGCATTCTGCTGGAGAAGACAGGAGGGGATAGGACCATGTGTATGTGTAGACATGTTGGACCTAGCAAAGAAAAGGATCTCTTTTTTTATCAGAAACTAGGACAAAAGGAGATTGGGAAATGAGGTCAAGAGGTCTCAAGATGAAGAAAATAAAGAAGAGGTAGCTCAAACTGAATGGCCTCTTTTTTCCAGTAAAATAAGAGACAAGATCGTCTGCTGAGACAGATGAGGTAGAAGAATTTGTGGTGGGCTTGAGGAGAGGAGAAAAGGTTTAGAATTACTTTGTGTGGAGTGAGATAATCAATCGATGATGGTCATCTAACTAGAGATGATAGTTAAACCCATGGAAGCTGATGAGGTTACATAGAGGGTTTAGATAAAAATGAGAAATCCCTGAAAAAGATCTTAGGGTATAGCTATATTCAGGGTATGTCATGTGAATAATAATCCAGTAAAGGATATCAGGGAATTGTCAGACAGGTAAAAAGAGAACCAAGTGAGAGCAGTGTCAGAAAAACCCAAAGTGGAAGAATTTCATCGAGGAGAGGGTTGTCAACAGCATCAAATAATGTAAGAGAGGTCAAGAAGAATAAGAATTGAGAAAAACCATCAAATTTAGCAATTACGAAATCATTAGTAACTTTGGAGAGAGTAATTTCACTTGACTAATGAGGTTGGAAGCCAGATTATAGAGTTTAGAAGAGAATGAGAGAAGATGGGTCAATGAGAGAAGAAAGTTTTTCCAAAAAGTTTGACTGAGAAAGGGAGGATGGAAATAGGGCAAAACCTTTCACATTGGGTCTAGTGAGGATTTTTTTTAAGGATGAAACACTGTAATTTTCAGTGGTTTTACCCCATGCTTGGAATTCTCTCTTTTTTCTTTTCAACTTCCAGGATTCCTTGACTTTCTTCAAATTTCAATTAAAATCCCACTTTTTTTTTTTCTAGAAGCCTTTGTTGGTGCCCTTTAAGGCTAGTGCCTTCTTTCTTTGATGATTTCCAATTTATCCTGACCATATCTTGTTTGTACATAGAGATTTGCATGTTGTCTTCCCTTTTAGGTTGTAAGCTCCTTGAGGTCAGGGACTATTTTTGTATCCCTTGTATCCCTAATACTTATCACATATCCAGTGTGTAGTATATACTTGTTGACTTTATATGGTTTGTCCTGGCATTCTGCGGGAGAAGACAGGAGGGAATGCGATCAAAAGTGCATGGAGAAAGGTTGGCCTTGCACAAGACATTGCTGCATCTCCTACACTCTATGATTCTAGCCAGATTGGCCTTTCTTCTGTTGCTCACTCATGCTGGCTCATGCCTACAATACACTCCCCCTTCACCTTGACTTCACAGAATTCTTTCTTCCTTTAAGATTCAGCTTAAGCACCACCATTTCCTACATGAAGCCTTTTCTAATCCCCTTCACTGCTTGTTCCATCTCTCTTCAGTTATCTTATAGTTCTCTGCTTTCTACTTATACACACACACACACACACACACACACACACACACACACACACACACGGGGCAGCCAGGTAGTGCAGTGGATAGAGCACCAGTTCAGAAGTCAGGAGAACCTGAGTTCAAATTTCACCTCAGACTCTTGACACTCGCTAGCTGTGTGACCTTGGGCAAGTCACTTAACCCCAATTGCCTCATCCTGGGTCATCTCCAGTCATCCTGATGAATATCTGGTCACTGGATTCTGATGGTTCTGGAGGAGAAGTGAGGTTGCATAGCCCTCCCTCATTCAAAACAAAGTCAAGTGCAAGTCATGTCATCATTTCTCTGATGACATGGTCTTCTTCAGCAATGAAGGATGAACACACATTTATTCTCCTTATGTTCATTTTGTATATATGATAAATGTCCTTGTTGTCATTTCTCTTTCCCAAATTGGAATTTGGAAGTGCAATTGGAAACTGTTTCATCCATTGTGTTTGTATCTCCAGAGCATAACATATATTCTGGAACATAAGTAGGTCTTCATAAATACTTGTTGATAGATTAATTGCCAGAACTTTTTCTGATTTCTTCCCCTATGTCCCACCCTTGCTATATAACATTTCCCCCCCACTTCAAACTTTGCTAGAATGCTTTATATGAATGTTTCTTTTGACTCCACCACATTTATATTATTATATTTATCTGTGTAACCCTTGGTTCAAAGGAACAAATGCATGGGACTCTCTCCTCGTTGGTGGAGATTGATTACCCAGTGCCCTATACCAACACAAGAGTCAGGGCAGAGTCGGTGAAAATGAAAGAGGAAAGATCTGGTGACTATGTGTTCTGTGTTCTGCTCTAGTAGTCTCCCACTTGGAGGCTGGGTTAAGAAATAGGTTCAGCTGACCCTCCTCCACCAGCCTCTCAATGAAGGAGCTCAAAGCAGTCCCCAAACTTTAAAGTCAAAAGGGATAGTTGGTGTAGATCCACTGAACTCTGGGTGAGGAGCTAATGAGGGAACTTTGTCATATCCCATTGAAAGTCCTTAATAGTTCAGCAGTCAATTAGGAAGTCTCTTTATTATCATACAGTGTAAAGGCCCCCTCAGTCACATATACATAGTTGGAAATAGACACCACAAAGCTCCTAGTTTGTGGACTGGAACCAGGCAGGGAATATCTGCATAGGAACCAAGGAGTGACCCACTAGGTCAATTATATAGGCATATTGGTGTATTGGTAAATGTTGAGCAATCAGCTTTGGGAGGGGCAGGAAGAATGTATTCACAATACACTTTAAGTTTACTATGCATTATTAACATTTTTTCATCACTTTTCCATTAAAATGTCAATGCAGGAGAAACCTCACAAATTTATAATGAATTATTAAATTTAAGATGCATCATTTTTTCACAGTTTTCAATTTTTTTAAATTTTGAACATTCACTTCCATTAAGTTTTAAATTTTCTCTCCCTTCTCTCTCCAAGATGGAATGCAATTTGATATGGGCTCTATGTATGCATTCCTATTAAACACATTTTCACATTAGTCATGTTTCATAGAAGAATTATAACAAATGGGAGAAACCATGAGAAAGAAAAAAATTAAACAAAAAAAGAATGCAGTTTGCTTCATTCTACATTCCAACTCCATAGTTCTTTCTCTGGATATGGATAGCATTTTCCATCATGAGTCCTTTGGAGTTGTTTTAGGTCTTTGTATTTCTGAGAAGTCTATCAAAATCAGTCTTCATGCACTGTGGCTGTTTCTGTGAATAATGTTCTCTTGGTTCTGCTCATTTCACTCAGCATCAGTTCACTTAGGTCTTTCCAAGATTTTCGAAGCCTGCCTGTTCATCATTTCTTATAGCACAATAGTATTCCATTACATTCATATACCATAATTTGTTCAACCAATCCCCAATTGATGTGCATCCCCTCAGTTTCCAGTTCCTGGCCACTACAAAAAGAGCTACTATAAATATTTTTTTACACATGGTTTCTTTTTTCATTTTTTTGATCTCTTTGAGATTCAGCCCTAGAAGTGACATTAAAATGTATAATTAAAAAATTTTTTTTAAATAATGTAAATTTCAAAAAAAAAAGTGTTAAAGAAAGTAGATTTCCAGGGGGGTGCTGAGTAACTTTTTTTGAAAGGGGGCATTAGGTCAAATAAGTTTGGGAACCAATGGTCTAGAAAATAAATAAAATAATCAAGCTTGATTTTGTAGCATTTGTAGATTTCAAAAGTGTAAATGCTCTGAAAACTTAACAATTGGCTCTCCTGAACTGGCTTTTGTAC
The DNA here is from genome assembly GCA_028658325.1 of Potorous gilbertii. Classification (NCBI taxonomy): domain Eukaryota; kingdom Metazoa; phylum Chordata; class Mammalia; order Diprotodontia; family Potoroidae; genus Potorous; species Potorous gilbertii. The sequence continues at coordinate 161,900,628 of CM053770.1, forward strand.
AAAGTAGCAAAGAATGGAAACAAAGTACATATCTTGAATCAAAGAATAACTAAACAACAGTTAGGTGCCCCGCTGAATAAATAGACCATCTAGAGCTGGGAAGATCTCAGTTCAAATTTTACCCCAGACGCTTAGTGTCTGTGTGATCCTGGGCAAGTGACAGAACTTCTGTCAGCCTCAGTTTCTTCATCTGTAAAATGGAGATAATCATAGCATCTACTTCCCATGTTGATCAAATGAGATCATTTTTGCCAAGTGCTCTGTGTTTGGTCAGAGAAATACCCACTATAAGCTTCTGAAATGGGGCTATAGAGGTCTTGGGCCTTTCCTATTTATGGCCCATGAATATGAGCTTCTGTTCTATTCTGCTTTAGGTGACGGAATACTGGAGATACCTCTGCCTTTGTGAGCTGCAAATCATCAGGAGAGAAAGCTACCAGAAGACTAGAAACTACAGTCCATCCTGGGATTTGCCAGAAGTCATATGGTGATGAGCCAAGAACCAAACAACCGGCCAGTTGTAGTCTAGCAATATCACTGATGCAGATTCATGGGAGAGCTGTGTGTGTGACAATGAGTGATTACAAGAATAATTGGCCATGTGGCATTGGTCTCATTGTACTTGGCTGTGAGGGCTCCCCAAAAGCTGTCTGTTGCTGAGCCCATCAAGGAAGCCTTTCCAGAACCTGCCAGAGTTTTCCTCCTTCCATCACTTGTGAATAAGGCAGCATGGTGTAGTTATTAGTGTACTAGATTTAAGTAGCCTTGGAACTGGGAAGTTGGGAAGACCTGAGAGTGAATCATGCCTCAAACACTTTCTGCCTCTGTGTGCCCGGAGCAAATCACTTAACCTCTATTTCAGTTTCCCCAACTGTAAAATGGGGATATAATAGCACCTACCTCAATGCAGTTGTCAGACTAAAATGAGATAATATATGTAAAGAGTTTGCAAACTTTAAAGTAGTAAGTAATTCATTATGAGGCATAGGAGGGAAACTTTTATGGAGAAAACCCCCAACGTGTTGGGTGGACCTCATATGGCTTATTTGTGAAAGAAGAGGGATGATAACGTTCCATTATCAACAGACGTGGATGGGTGCGCTTTATTGTGCCTAAGAGAAAAATGAGAATGTTTGTAAAGATTTGAGTAGAGATAACAGTATTTTGCCTGTATTGCTTTTAGGGAAAGAAAGTAGTTTGGTTAATTTTAACCAGGTGCACGCTAGAACTGGAGTGAACTAGCATTGGGTGAACTAGCAGCCAGCTAGTGGTTTGCAGAAGGCAAAAACTCCAGACTGTGAGTAGAGGGTGAGAAGAGAGAACTACATTTCCCAGTGATCTTTGCGGAAGTAAGCTGATACTGGTGAAATGTCTTGTGGGACTTGGAGGAAAGACGTGCCTGAAATTCACCTCACCCTAATCCACTTTTCCATTGGTCGAGAACCCGAAGAGCTTTGTAACCCTTAAGGTGATTGGTCGGTTTCTGTGGCGCCATGTTTCCCTCTCGTTCAAGTTATTTCCGTTGAGACCGCGGACTCTGACAAGTCGTATTTTGTTTTGAGCGTGACCTAGCGCTGATCCCGGGAGACTGAGGGAGCCGTTACTGGCCTCGGTTCGGACGATCCGGTGAGAGGGAAGAGGTCTCGTGTTGGGGCCTGAATCCCGGGGGGGAGGACAAGGTGGCCCCGGGGGAGGATCGTCGGACTGCGGCTCAGCGTCCGCTGCCCCGTTTTACAGATGAGGCGCTGGGGTCCGGAGAGGACCCCTGACTGGTTCCAGATCACCTAGGTTAGAATTCGGACCCAGGCCCCAGGCCTCAAGCCTTGGGATGCTCCCGTCACCACACCAAACTGCGAGAAAGACCGAAGGCTCCGTGGGGTCAGCCCGGGACAGGCGAGGGACCGACGGCAGAGTCCTGGCGGGCCGCCCTTGTCGGGAATCGTGGTGTTTGTAAAGCCATCGAGGACGGGGCATTTCCGACCCGGAGCCTGATCTCTGGTGGTGCCAGGTTCACAGCCCCTCCGATTTCCTGCTGTGAGCCGTCCCCGAGAAGGAGACATGAAATAGAACCCAGGTCCTGCCCTCCGGAGCGCCCCTTTTAGTAGGGGACACGCGGAGCTACGTGAGGGGAGGAGCGGTCCTCGTGAAGTGCCTGGAGGCCCCCGATGTCACCGAAGCCGGGGCGTTCAGGATTCATGCACATAAACCTCCTTAACATTTTGTTGTCCCAGAGTTTTACTGACTCTGAAGCGGATGAAGAGTTTTATTAATAATGAAAGATTTCGATGTTGCTTCCAAAGCCTTTGTTACTTATCTTTCCTAGGGGAGAAGGCAAACACTTCCACACTCCTCCCCAAAAACGAAAAAAATCCATTGTTTAAATGCTCTCTCCATGGCACACAGTTCATTCATCAACTATATAATTAATAACCATTTTATTGATGAAACAGAAAGAAAAAGATTAATTGATCTGATTCTATTGAGAAGAGAAATATAATTCTCTTGATTCAGTTTCCTAATTGAAATACTACATATTCTGAGATCAGTTTGAAAACAGAGTTTCCTGAGAATCCAATATAGTGTGGTAGAATTTAAAAACAGATGGCCATGTTGGATATAGTGATGCTTCTGGGGAAATTATTAATGATGACTAGGTAATAGAAATTTTGTACTGTGCAATTTCTTTTATGCTCACCTATTCTGAACTTTGTTTCTTTGGTAGGTGCTGGAGAAAGCAGTATGTACCACTATACCCCACCCTCTACTCCTGTCTCCAAAAAGTAAGAAGTCTTTGCATTTTAAAGGGTTTAAGAGAAGTCACATTAACTCTAATCTTTGTCCAAAATAACATCTTTCTTATGGCAGCTGGAGGGATATATTTCTTGAAATTGATTTGGAAGGAACCTTGTGTATTGGGAGAGAGAGACAAGGTATTAGAGCCCAAAAAGAGTTGTGATCATTTTTAGGGTGATTCTTTTAACTCGCATATTTTGGTTTTTCCTACTTCTCACTTTTACAGTATGGTTATGGCAAGTGAAAATTGCACATAGAAAATTGAAATTTCTGGAATTAATTATTGCAATTCCTATTGATGTAGAATTTGCAATAAAATAGTATATTGATACTACTGGCTATTAACCAAAACTTGGTAGTACTGGGATACAAATTGTTTATAGATTTAGCTTTGTCAACTGTATCTGTAGTAATAACTCACGATTATATAGAACTTTTAAGTTTTACAATTAACTTTCCTCCACAACAGCCATTTGAGATGAATATTTCAGGTACTTCCAACAGTGTCAGAGCCAGGATTTAAGCCCAGGCTTCCTGACTACAGATGCAGAGCTCTTTCTGATACACCACATCCCCTCTTTGTTGTAAAAATGGGAATTTTAATCTTGGTTTTACTGTAGGCTAGTTATATACAATTCTTACCCACTCTTTTAGCCTCCCATCTATAGCTCCTGAATCTGCAAAATGTCAGCAGTACTTTTATACTAATTTGTTTCCCAGAGCTGTTATTAGGTAACTTAAGGTGATGATATCTTTTGAAAATACAAAATTTATGTAAAAGGATAATTCCTGCATTTTAAATAATATTAAAAGATTGCTTCCTCTCTCATATTTATTTTACTGGCTTCTACCTATTCCTAAATGTTTTAGGGCATAAAAACAACAAGAAAATATTTATCTGAAACCATCACTTCCTTTCCCTCCGTTTGAGTTATGATCTACTTCTTTACACATCTTTGTATAGGAGATTATGATCCTAAACTAGCAAGCTTTAGTATAAAATGAATCAGCCAAACTTTTGTTTTGACATGCGATAAGGTGGAGAAACTTTTTAATGTTTGGATCATTGTTTCTGGCTAAAGACTCGTGTTTGTTGAAAACTTAATAGCTTTCCAGGCCTTTGCCATTTAGAACATCTTTTTCTCAGAACTCAAAAATTCAAGTGCCAGAGGTAAACAGTTGTCAATTGAACAGTATTTTTAGAGACTATATTAATTTTAAGTTACCTTAACCAGCTTAGGTATTCAGATATATAAATAAGAACATAAGAAAATTTAAGAAATAATAAAACTCCTCCAAAGAGTTGTAAATTATTATTTACATGTTTGGAGACTTAGTTACTATTTGTGATCTTTTATAAATTAGAACCATGTTCTAACAGTCATTGTATTTTTGTGATTTTTTTTTTTACTTTTTCATTGTATTTAACATGGATTTCTTGCTGTTATTATTGTAATCAATTATATAGTTGGAGAAAGCACATAATCTTTTGGTTTTACTTTCTTTGTTTTTTACATCATTTCATGTCATTCAGATTCTTTATAATTTTCATTTCTCATGGTACAATAATCTAATAAGTTTTTGTGTCTGTATCTATTGTATGCAAGACATTATATACTAGGCCCTGGGAATAAATACAAAAACAAAAGTGAAAAAGTCCCTGGATTTCAAGGTCAGCAGAGAGAGGAGAAAATATACAAGAAGAGGAAGGGGAAATGGTAAACATTGTAAAAAGCTGCTAAGAGATCAAGTTAAATAAGAAACTAGAAAAGACTATTGAGTTTAGCAGTTGAGAGATCATTGGTAACTTTGGAAGGAACAGTTTCCATTGAATTTTAGGGTGGGAAGCCAGGATGTAAGAGTTTGAGAAAAGAGTGGGAGGTGAGAAATGGAGCATGTAAATGAACTTTTTAAAAAATAGATTTTTTTTTTTGTTTCGTTTGCTTTAATATCTCTTAGATTTCCCATTTTATTCCTCATCCTCTTCCCTCCCACGGGGATAGTCTAACAAAGAATTTGTTTTAGAGACAAAAGAAATGAAAAAACTGTCAACATTTTGAAAAAATATGAAAACAAATACTACCTTTCATATTTGTAGATCTTCTACCTCTTCAGAGGAGTTGGGAAGGAGGAGCTACTTTTATTTCTTCTTTGGGGGTCCATTCTTGTTCTTTGTAATTTCACAACATTCACTTTCAACTGTTTTATAGTTTTCATTGTTTTCATTTACATTTACATTATTGTAGTTCTGTGTACTGCTTACTTGGTTCTGCTTACCTCATTCTTTATCAGTTTGTATAAGTCTTTCCACTGATCATATTTGTTGTTCTTTAAGCACAATAATATTCCATCGCATCCACACTTTGTTTAGCCATTCCTCAGTTGATGGGCAATCGATGGTCTTTCTAAGGATTTGGCTAAATAAGGAAAAGACAGGTAGGTGGCACAGTGAATCAAGTGCTGGGCTTGGAGTCAGGAAGACCTTAGTTCGTATGTAGTCTCATACAATTACTAGCTGTGTGTCTGTGTAATATGGGTCTTGAGACTCCTGAAAATAATCCATCAGAGACTTGTCTTAAGAAATGCAAAAAGGAGTTTACTGCTTTCTCGTGAGAAAGGGTATACCCCTTCTCGTTTCTCTAATAGCGCCAGCCAGTCAGTACAAGGGAGTACAGAAATATAATAGACTCGAATGCAAGCTCCCCCTCCCTAAACTTTTCCCCTCATCCCATTGGCTGGGCTTCAGGGGTTACAATCTACTCGAAGAAATCTTACTTAGCAACAAAGAACACACAAACTTAATGTAAAGTTTTGCAAGGGTTTAGGTTGGGGGAGGGTAGGGCATATGCTATTCTTTTTTTTTATTAAGTGCCTGAAACAAGGTCAGTATGAAGGGGCAGTCAGGCACGGTACAAGATACTTTACAAAGTGTGCTTCTCTACAAGGTCAGCTAGCTGCCGATGAACTTTTTCAAGGGAATGTGTTTCAACAGTACAAGAAACAATTAACTCTCTGAGGAGGCTTCACTTCTGAGAGACCATCTCTTACAATCCCCCCTCTTGTTTCTTACAATTTCAAGACTCCTCACACCATTGTTGAAATACTTCTTTCACTATAACGTGATGCATAGCAATAGAAATGGCTACTGCCTAGGAGCCAGAGGCAAAAGAAAATACTTGCAGTAAAGCAAAGAAAAGGTATAGCAAATAACAAGAACAATATAACCACAACAGTCTTTTCAGTCAGTCCCTTCTTCAAAGTTAATTTTAAGGTTCCAGGATGATGCCACAGTCCACTGGGTTGGAGCTGACACTGATCCCTTCACTGAAGTATGAGGCTGATTGACTCATCGACAAATTACAAGGGTGGCAGTCCCCTTCATGAGATTTCACTAAGGAGTCAATAACAGTCTCCAATACTTACATAAATATAATAAATAATCATTTCTTTAAAATTTATTTTTAATTTTCAACATTCATTTCCACAAGATTTTGAGTTTCAAATTTTCTCCCCATCTCTCCCCTCCCCCACCCCAAGACATTGTGCATTCTGATTACCCCTTCCCCCAATCTGCCTTCTCTTCTGTCGCACCCCTCCCTTCCCTTATTCCAATCTTTTCTCTTTTTTTTGTAGGACAGGATAGCTTTTCTTATCTCTCAGTTGCATGGAAAAACAATTCTCAGCATTTGTTCCTAAATCTTTGAGTTCCAATTTCTCTCCCTTCCTCCCTCCCCACCCATCTCTACTATGAAGGCAAGCAATTCAATATAGCCTATACATGTGTAGTTATGCAAAAGACTTCCATAATAGTCATGTTGTGAAAGATAACTATTACCCTCCATCCTATCCTGTCCCCCATTTATTCTATACTCTTTTGTCCTTGTCCCTCCCCAAAAGTGTTTACTTCTAATTACTCCCTCCTCCCATTTACCTTCCTATCACCCCCTCACACCATACTTATCTCCTTTTCCCTACGTTCCTGTAATGTAAGATAGATTTTCATACCAAATTGAATGTGCATGTTATTCCCTCCTTAAGCCAAATGTGATGAGCATAAGCTTGATTTTTTTCCCTCTCACCTCGCCCCTTGTCCCCTCCATTGAAAAAGCTTTTCCTTGCCTCTTTTATGAGAGATAATTTGCCGTATTCCATTTCTCCCTTTCTCCTCCCAATATATTTCTCCTTCATCCCTCAATTTTATTTTTTTAGATGTCATCCCTTCCTATTCCACTCACCCTGTGTCCTCTGTCTGTAATCCCTCCAATTACCCAAATACTGAGAAAAGTCTCCAGAGTTAATATTATTTTTCCATGTGGGAATGTAAGCAGTTCAACTTTAGTAAGTCCCTTATGATTTCTCATGCTTCTCTTAATTCTTATGTTTGAAAGTCACATTTTCTATTCAGCTCTGGTCTTTTCATCAAGAATGCTTGAAAGTCCTCTATTTTATTGAATGACCATTTTTCCCTCTGAAGTATTATACTCAGTTTCAAGAGTTACAAATATTGTCTTTCCCTGCAGGAATGTAAACAGTTCAACTTTAGTAAGTCCCTTATGATTTCTCTTTGTTGTTTACCTTTACATGCTTCTCTTGATTCTTGTGTTTGAAAGTCAAAATTTTCTTTTCAGCTCTGGTCTTTTCATCAAGATGCTTGAAAGTCCTCTATTTCATTGAAAGATCATTTTTTCCCCTGAAGTATTATACTCAGTTTTGCTGGGTAGGTGATTCTTAGTTTTAGTCCTAGATCACTTTGATTTCTGAAATATCCT
>CM053770.1:161908689-161944609 GCA_028658325.1 Potorous gilbertii
GTATATGTGTATATATATATATATATATATATATATATATATATATATATATATATATATATATATATATATATATATAATACTACTTTTACTGATTTAAAAGGGAAAAAATTCTATGTACAAATCCCTTTTCCTTTCCTGTGGCAGCTAAGAAAACATTTCTAAGTTTTTCCCTCTGAACCCCCATGCTCTGTTACCTGAACTTTTATGAGATTAGAGCTGAAACCTTATTAGTGGCCTCAGATACTTACTAGGTGTGTGACCCTGGGCAAGTCACTTAACTCCAATTGCCTCCATCACCACTATACCCCCCCCCCCCCAAAAAAAAAGAAAAGAATATGGGAATTTAGTGATACTATTTATAGTAGAGCATTAAATTTGGAATCAGGAGACCTAGGTTCATAGCCAGATTCTAACACAAGCAATGTGACTGGGAAAGTCAACTTTTCTGAGTGTCAGCTTTCTAATTATAAAATTGAAGATGATAATTCCTACACTAATGAACCTCCTTCATTAGTTAATTGTGGTGAAGAGATTTCTTTGTAAGTTTTAATACAGAATATAAATGTGAATAGTTATTATTTCTCACAGTCCTATAGAAACAGACTGACTTTGTTTCTTTCTGCCAGACAGAAAGCCCATAAAATGGAAAAGGGTATATGTTTTCAGAACAATTACTGATAATATTCTCTGGTGATTATAGGGAGCTAGAAGACAGAAAAAAAATTCAGCATCTCTTGACTTTAGTGGGAACAGATTCTAGAGAAGTAACTTATTTTCACAAGGAGCCTCTACACAAAGTAAGTGATTATTTTGACAGCCTGGTCCGTGAGATTTTTTTTTTAATGAGGTGTGGCACTCAAGGTTACAGAAATAACCTAGAGTAATCAAAGCGATTGTGATCAAAACCTATTGTGGGCAGAACTGGATGGAGAATCCAATACAAACACCCTTAATCCTCATTTTTATAATAGCTGTGTTTTTAACATAAGTAATTCATTTGACAAATATTTATTGAGCAACTACTTTGTGTAAGGCACTATGCAAATTGTTTGGTCAAGTATAGAGAATAGGATAATCTTTTCCTTAATGGGATTTATAGTCCATTAAGCTAGGAGCTATTAACATATGCACACATGTGATACAACATAGAATATGAAAGTGTAATAAGAGTCAGGGTAGATCATAAGGAGGAAAAATCCCCTCAGCTAAGGGGATCAGATAAAATTTCATGACAGAAGTGGCATTTGAACTGGACCTTGAATGAAGGATAAAAATTGGATTTTCTGGATTGTAAGAGAAGAGTATTCCAGATATAATCTATATGTTCAAAAACATGGATATAATCTAAGGTTTTTTTACAGATTTATTTCATAGTCATTTTTTCCTCTTTTGGGACTCTTTACCTGGCCAGTGTTAAGAGTAAAATTCCTTTTGTTCTTTGAGTAGGAAATTTAGAAACTGAGGAGAATTTATCTTTGCTGGTAAGTCTTTGTTCATGGCACATTGGTTTATGTCACAGATGGATTTTAAAGTTCATTAGAGTAGGAAATCGTCCTCTAGTGACATTTTGGCCATGTGGTAGCTGGATGCCATGTGGAACCAACAAGAACTCTTTCTTTCAGAGATTAAGAAAGATTAAGATCCTGGCCCACAAAGAAAATAAATGGCTTGCCTGAGTTCAGGATGAATGAGGTCCATACTTTGGTATAAAAGGGGGTATAAACCTGAAGCCTTAATTCCTCTGCTTTGCCTGTGGAGTCTCATGCTTAATTTAGTTCCTAAATCTGTGTGCAACATAGTGAATGTGCTGTGGGGATGATGTTTGACCTTAAGGGTACAAGTTGAAAAGTGAAATGTTTTCTCTAAAGGGAATGTCCTTTTTGGTTCTTTCAGGTCACTATTCCCCAAAAGACTGTTCATTTCAAGCATCCACATGAACAAGAGTTCATTTCTAAAGCAGGTACCAATGAGCAGACTTTTTTCCTTTGGGATCCAAACAGCTGAGTAAACATTTTAAAAAAATACTTGTACAATAATAGTTTTTAAAATTTTATTTCTTTATTTTTTTGTGAGGCAAGTAGAGTTAATTGTGTCCCCAGGGTCACACAGCTAGCAAGTGTTAAGTGTCTAAGGCCAAATTTGAATTCAGGCCCTCCTTACTCCAGGACCAATGTTTTATCCATTGTGCCACTTAGCTGCCCCTTTACAAAAATAGTTGGTACTGATAATGATGACCTATTGGCACTCTTAAGATTCTGAAGGGCTTTGTAAGCAATTGAAGAAAGATTCAGTTATTTTCAATGTAGTTAGTGTTGTATATTGTATTTCATTTCTTTTGAAAATTATCCAAATGTTGTGTGTGTGTGTGTGTGTGTGTGTGTGTGTGTGTGTGTGTGTGTGTGGCAGCTCTGTTTACCAGATTGTTTAATTAATATGAATATTCTCAAACAACCTGGATAAACAAATTACTCGGAAAATAGATTCATCTCAGAAGGAGTACTCTGCAACTCAGTGCAGTGTTTTGTAATGAAATAGGCATTGTTAATCACGAGTCATCCCACAAAGTTTCTTACAATGTTTTTAGGAGAAAAATACTGTGGTTGCTGTAAAATTGTCTTTTCTCTCCTTTTTCTACCAGACTCTTTTCTGACATCAGACTTAGCACCTCTGCTTTTCCCTGCTAGACTAAAATGGGTAACTGCCTATCTGGAAGAAATGCCAAGTAAATTATTTTCCTAAATAACCTGTTTTCTACTTCAGGTACTAAAAGAAACTTAGGAAGATCAATAAAAGAGACCCAAGAAAGTCCTGAGAAATATCAAAGAGACAATCAGACACTTGTGCTGCAGGTAGAAAATATCTGTTGGCAAACAATGACAACTTCTAACTTACACATAATTAAATTTTTGTAATATTTTAGGTACCCACTTACCACATGCAGTTCTCTACTGTTTATGCTAAGATTAAATATAACAGACATAATTTAAACATTTCAAAATTCCTGCTTCCTGACTGTGTAAAGTCCTTCTTTGGGATACTCTATATTCTTAGCCAACATTAAGTATGAAATTCCTTTGTTATTGGGATAGGGCATTTAGAGACTGAGAGGAATATCCTTCCTGCCAAATTTTCATACATGACACATCCACTGTGTAACAGGTTTTGAAGTTCCTTAAAATAGTGACTCTTCTTCCAGTGATATTTTGGCCATTTGGTAACTGAATGCCACATGGAACCTGGATTCTTTATCTGATTACATTGGAATCCTGGCCCTGTGAACGTAATCCAATTGTTTAAGTAATATTTTCTAGCTATAGGTAATGACTACAGTTGGACTGGACAGCAAGATCCAGAGAGAGGAGTCATGTAATTATCTGGTTGTAAGGTGACTGTTCTCAACCGAAAAAACTAAGGGAAGATTCTCTATATTCCCTGCCTAGCAAGAGGGCTCTTAGCTCAGTCCCCACAAGGGAATACTAGAACCAAAGGATTAGGAAAAAGTCATGGGATCCTCCAATAATACAGTCTAAACCAATTGTGTAGAGTTGATTATTTCATTGTGTAGTCTGACCCCAATAAAGACAATGTAAAGAAAGATATGTTCAACATTTTTTGCTATTTTGTTAATGTTGCTACTGATTATTAATTTTTCTAGAAAAAGATTTAGCGTCTATCCCTGTGACTGCTTGTAAAGGAGAGTAGAGTTGGGTACTTTACCTCTTGCTGATCTGTCTAGGTAGAAGCGCTGCAAGCTCAGCTTGAAGAGCAGACAAAGCTTGCTAGAAACCAGGTCGAAGGGCTTTTAGAAGACCGACGCATCTATATGGAAGAAGCCCGGGTTCAGCATGAGAGAAACCAGGAGAGGATCAAAGTGCTGACAAACAAGTGAGCGCCGAGGAAAGGCTCTACTTCTGTCTTATTTTCTCTGAATAGTTTAAAATTAAGTGAATTTATATAAGGTGATTATTGTTACTTTACTGTAACAAAGAATCACAGAACTAGGAATTTCAGAAGGTCCTTTTAGCGTCACAGATTTAGAGCTGAAGGGGATTTTCTACATAAACTAGCCTGGGCTTCTGCCGTAGCTCCTAAACATGTGCGAAGGGAGAGAAAATCATGCAGCTGCTTTGATTGGCTGTGTTACAGGTATATGTTACACAGCCTCAGCTGTGCCCTCACTGCTTCTAGCTAACCTTCTACACCTCCTGTATCATCTCACTATTCTACTGTCCTCAGAAGCAATTCCAGACCTTTGCCTCATTTCTCAAACCTTCCATGGTTCCCCCTTTCTCATTCTTTCAGCATAGAACCTTGCCTTACATTTTATAGAAAAAGCTCTCTCTTCTCCTCTCTTCCTCTCTTCATATCATTTGCCTTCTGCCCCACTTCTTCCCTAATCTCTGTTTTATGATTCCTTACCAAGGTTAACCCCTCTGCCCACTCAAGAGACCCCACTCCATTTCCACCCTGTCACTTATTTTCAGTCTTGTCTTCTGCCTCCTTCCCTACTGCCTGCAAATGTGCTGTCTCACCCATCCTGAAAAAACTCTTTTAACTTAATTCTTCCCCCTGCCTCCCCCAGTCAAATCTAGTGGATTCCTGTTGCCTTCAGGATCAGATATAAAATGTTCATCATAGCCCTTCAAAACCTAGGTTCCTACTACATTTCTTATGTTTTATTCCACTGTACATACTGTTCAATCCAGTCACGCTGGCCTCCTGCTGTTCTATGAACAAGACACTCTATGTCTTGGCTCTGAACATTTTCTCTGACTCTCCTCCATGCCTAGAGTTCTCCCTCTCCTCACCTCCTCCCTAGGATAGAAGTCATTCTCAAATAAAGTGACCCATTTTGTTTAGATCAACCTCTTCTAAGCTCACTGTGTTATGTTGCCTTTGCCAATGGCTCTGTTTTTAAAGTAATTATTCAACTTGTAGTCCTTGGGAAGATGGGAGGTACATAATGCAATGTAGATAAAGTGATGCCAGACTTGTAAAGCAAATATTTTATAAATATGATTTACTGGTTTTATAAGCAAAAAACCAACAGCTTGTACCCAGGTTCCCATACAGTCTATCCCTCTTTGTCCCAATGTTTTCTGCTAACTGTATTGTAAAAGTAGATTCTATTTTCACATAGGAACAGTGTCCCAATTGATTATTTGTATTTGTCATCAAAGATCTGACTTGAGATTCATCATGTATGTAATAATTATAAATAATAATAACTTAGTCATATGTAACAGAACAGTAATATTTATAACTAGCAAAAACCTTCCTCACATCTGTCATCTCATTTAATTCTAATACTAGCTCTGCGAATTAGTACAAACAGTGTAATAAATAGTGTCATGAAAGCAAAGATACAGCAACCATAAATGTCTTGTCCTATCAGTAGGAGGGAAAAATGCTAATTGCTACTGTATGTGCTATCCACCTTTTACTATATTCCAGACCTATACTGGCTTGTTTCTACCAATAGTACTGGCTTGTAAAGTTGTATTCAGCTTTTGGTTAGCTGTTGTTGTCAGATTTTTTTTCTTTTTTATATGTACTTTTTTTCATTCTGATCCTATATTTGTATTTTGGCATTTTTACTTTTTCTTATTCAGTTTTCTTATTCAGTTTTTAATATTACTTTTTTTTCTGAATTTAAACACTTCTCAGAAGACTTTTCTATACACCCAGCAAAACAAAAAAAGAATTATCTATTTGAAATAGTATTTCATTTTGCTTACTTTTTTAAAAAGTACATTATAATTCTTCCTTGTCTGAACTTCCTTCTAAACTTCCTTCTGTTGTTTACATCTTAAGAAATATTTCAGTGGCCCTTTCCTTTACGGTATCGCTATTGCAATTCTTCCTTTCTCTTAACAAATTCCTCCCTGCCCATTAACAACCTAAAGAAGGGGGCAGGGAAGAAACTGTAAAAATATGCATAGTCCAACAAAACAAATCTGAATAAAATGCCTGATATTTTATTTGGAAATAAAATCCAAAGATGTGTGTGTCTCTGTACCTCGAGTCCATCCCTTCTTTGTCAGGTTTCCTTTGGAAACTTGGTTGGCATTTGTTTTGATCACAGCTGAAGTCTTCTAAAAATGTTTTTTCTTTGCAGAGTTGTTGTCCTTGTATAAATATTCTTCTGGTTCTAATCATTTCACTCTGCAGCAATTCATGCTAACTAGAATTCTTAAAACTATTTTGTCATTTCATACAGTACTATAATATTCTATTATATTCATATATCACAATGTGTTTATTTCCTAATTCATAAAGACCCTACTACAGTTCTAGTTCTTTGCTTTTCTTCCTCCTGCCCTTCTTCTGGATTAGGAAGTTTGTTTTGCATGTGACTGTTCCCTCCTACATATTATCCTCTCTCTTAACTACCCCTCTCCCTTCTCTGCTTGTTTACTTGTTGAGTTGGATACTGTGTTGTTTGTGTGTTCAACCCTCTTTCCTTTGTTTTGGATAAGAATGGGCTTCATCTGATAGGGTGCCCCCACACTTCTGTACTCTTCCTTCCCACCTCAGTTGATGGGATCTAGCAAGTTCTACCACCCCCTTCCAATTTTCTGTACTAGAGTATTCCTTTTACCCTCTCTTCTCTTTCCTTCCTTAAAATCCTCAGAATGGAACCACTAATCCACCCCTAAAACGCTTAGGGACATACTTATTTCTTCTCTACCTATCACAGTGTTAGCGCTACCTCCTTATACAACCCCTTCCAATTGCTTAACTAAATTGCCTTTTTTAGATTTTTCTGGGCTTTTGTGTTTGCTTTTCCAAGTACCTATTTAGCCCTAGTCTTTTCATCAGCTATGCTTGGAAGTCATCTATTCTAAAGTCCTCTGCTTTAAAGGTTGGTTTGTTTGCTGATAGCATTATATCATCTTTGCAGGAGTCCTAAATATTTTACCTTCTAAAATATCGTATTCTAAGATCTCCTGGAGTTTATCTTAGAAGCTGCCAGGTCTTTGGTAATCCTGACTGGTTCCTTGACGTGTGCAATATCTTCTTGTGTTGATCTGAATTTGGGCTAGGACACAATTGAGGATTTTTGTGTTGGGATTTCTTTCAGGAGGTAATCAATGGGTTCTTTCTGTCTTCACTTTGCCCTCTGATTCTAACAGATTTGGGCAGTTTTCATTTACAATTTCTTGAAATACAGAATCCATTTTTTTAATTTGAAAATTTTTAAATTACAGTTTCAGTAAGTCCAGTAATTCTTAAATAATTTCTCCTTGACCTGTTTTCTAGGTCATTTGTTTTTGCTATTAGATTCCTTATGATTCTTTGAGTCTTTTGATTCTGCTCTAATAGTTCTTGCTTTCTGATGGAGTTACTGATTTCTGTTTGGTCTATTCTAGTTTTCAGGGGGTCTTATTTGGGTAAGGTTTACTATTCTTCTAAACTATTTACTCTCCTTCCATTTCTTTTCTCTGGAGCTTTTATTTCTTATTTTATTCCTTACTTCATATCTACTAGGTGGAAAATCGTTTTTCCCCCTGTAATTCCCTGCTCACCGTTGAAGTTACTTGCCCCTTCTTTTTTGGGATTTCTGCAGTATTTTTTATATTTCCAGGACTTTCTTTGGTTTATTCATCTCTTCAACTTTAGTTCTTGTACTGAAACTTTGTTCCAGGGTTAAGTCCACCCCCTATAGCTCCTTTGGGTGGGGTAGTTAATTATGCTTGGTTTTCTCTGGGTCCCCTGTATTTCCTGTGTTGACCTCCACCTCTGGATCCTCAGGTCATCGGTGGCAGGGGTCTTAATTTGTGGTCTGTGAATTTGTTTTTAAAAATTATTTTGATAGGTGGTGAGAGTGCTCACAGATCCCATGATGCCTCATCACATACCTCATCACATAGAGCAGCAGTTTCAGCTCAGCAGGTCTTTTCTGTTTGTTGAAATGTCTATGGTTTTATCTGCTTCAGTGATTCATATACAAGGTGGATTACTGCTTTCTGTTTGTACTCATTATGAACAAAGCATGGGAGTGCAGGAATGCAGAAAGAATTTTAAATCACTCTCAGAGAAACTTGGTCAGCTTTCTGATAGATGTACATTGAAAACTAGATGATGTCATATTAATTTTATTAGCTCCCTGGGAGTGAGTTACATGATGCCGTGTCCCGAAAGTTGCCCAAATGTCTTGGCCTTCTCTTTCTTGGATGAGCTTCAGAAGGAATTCATCAGTATTTACAACACGATCACAAATACTTTGTCAGACCATATTGTTTCACTGAATTTGATAACTTCATTCAAAGGATGAAACAGCAATATAACAATTCCTGTTCTCTTTCCTTTTTTTGTTTTTATTTTTCATTTATTTTTATTTTTTAATTAAAAATTTTTTTTCATTCGTTTTCAGTTTTGTACAATCACTTCCGTAAGTCTTTGATTGTCTCCCCCTCCCTCCTACCTCTTTTCCTCCCTGAGACAGCATGTAATCTTATATGGGCTCTATACGTACATTCTTATTAAACACATTTTCACATTAGTCATGTTGCATGGAAGATTTAAAATGAATGAGAGAAACCATGAGAAAAATCCAAACCAAATAAAACATAACACAAGAGAAAATACTCTGCTTCATTCTACTTTCCACCTGGTCTCTTTCAACAAAGATGAAACTTTGTGACATGCAAACAGAAGTCAAGCTGAGACCACCTTATCAAGTTTCCATTGTGAACTGGGATCAACCAATGATCCCATCACATCTTCATTTTCTGTGAAATGTTAAAGTACTAGTTAGATTTCTTTTACTCCTCAGCGATTGGAGCCAGTGACTAATTGTGGTATTTATTCTTAGTCTCTTACATGGGACTCTGAATTTAATTTGAGGCTTTGATATCATAGAAAGTCTTTTCCAGAATGGTGGTGAGAATTTCAGTTATGTCATTACTTTTTCCTAAAATTTCCAAAAGACTTTGAAAACATTACTGGCAAAGGGATTATCAGCACACAAAAGACAGGCCTTTTTGCGCTAACTTCTGGAAGGGCAAAGTAAATTTGGAAGATACCAGTAGGGAGCAGCACCTAAGTCTTTCAGTGAAGATATGAATGTAATACTAGGTCTCCAAATGAAGTGTGAACCAGTAACAATGCTGATTTTTGCCTCTGTGAAGCAGTGATGTAGATTAAATTTAAAAAATGCTGTGGCATACTGGCAAACATATTTGAAATGAAAAAGTAGTTACTAAATGTCAGACTGTTTGATTATATACTAATGGGACCATGCATTTGTGTGTCTAAAGGTGAATCCTTTTTTATTGGTTCTTTTAAGTTGGTTCTTTCTCTTGAATCCTTAACCCTAGAAGCCACGTAATTGTGAAGATGATGCTGGCAATCTCACCTAGGTGGGAGCTTTAGAAATATTTGAGGAGGCAGTGATGTGTATAAAGTATTTGTGTGTAATTGTGGAAGTGACCATTACTAGCAAGTATTATTCACATTTACTATAAGGCAGAAAGTTCATCTGTCTATCTATAACTATAATTTCCTTTCATTGGTTACAGAGGTAAACCATTAACTGTCTCGGTAGTCCTCCTGATAAAATTGTAAAAGAAGTCCAAGTGCTTTGAATGTCTGCATTGTTAATCCAGGCATAAACAAAAGCTGCCTACACTTGTAAAATCCTCAGTCCCACTTTTGGCAGATATATTCATGAATGTCTCATTCGTAAAAAATGAAACCAAAGTTTCCAAGCAGAAAATCTCAGCAGCCGCCTGAGATAGCAGGAGGAATTCTGAATTGGGAGGCATGAGGCTCATGTTCAGAGCCTGCCTTTGCTGCTCCCTGAACTTTGGCAGCTCACTGCCTCGTTAGGTTTATTTATTCATTTGTAAAATGAGAGAGGAAAGGGTGCCTGGATGCAAAAATCTCCAAGATTCATTTCTAGCATTTTACAATTTTATGGGATTTAGTACCTTTGAAAAATCATGGACTAATGCTGCTGGCTAAAATATATATTTGCAAGTAAAATGAGATGTCTGGAAGAAGCTGAGGAAAGACCAGGACACATAGGGAAATTTATCATTAGGTCCCTCTGTATGTGATGTTAAACTTTTATAGGTAGCTTCCCAAGCATTTTTATTATATGCATATAATATACCTTGTAATATAAATCTTGTTTAACCAGAATTTTTTTACTGCAGTCAATTTCTAAGAGGAAATAAAAGACTAGAAAAGTTATTATCAGGAATTTATTTGAATTCTAAAAAAATTTTACAGGGTAGGTACTAGGGTCAGTACATGTTCAACCCCTTGTATTATAACTATATGATTGTAGAAGAAGAATTCACATTCAGAATTATGATCCTGAGGCACTATAAGATGGTCATCAAAAAAAGGATATGAGATTCATGAAATGTATGACTTGATAAGGTTTTCAACAAGATTTTACTATTTGTTTTAAATTCGAACAAAGATTTTTTAAATTAATTTTTAGTTTTCAACATTCCACAAGATTTTGAGTTCCAAATTTTCTCCCCATCTCTCCCCTCCCCCACCCCTTAGACACAGTGCATTCTGATTACCCCTTCTGCCAATCTGCCTTTCCTTCTATAACACTCCTGCCTTCCCTTATCCCCATCCCCTCTATTTTCTTGTAGGGCAAGATAGATTTCTATACCCTAATACCTGTATTTCTTATTTCTCACTTGCATGTAAAAACAATTTTTAACATTCGTTTTTAAAACTTTGAGTTCCAACTTCTCTCCTTTCCTCCTTCCCCACCCATCTCCACTGAGAAGGCAAGCAATTCAATGTAGGTTATACATGTGTAGTTATGCGAAAGACTTCCGTAAAAGTCATGTTGTGAAAGACTGTATTTCCCTCCATTCTATCCTGCCCCCCATTTATTCTATTCTCTTTTGATCTTGTCCCTCCCCAAAAGTATTTACTTCTAATTATCCTCTCCTTCCATTTGCTCTCCCTTCTGTCATCCCCCCTACACTCCACTTATCCCTTTCTCCCTTAGTTTCCTGTAGTGTAAGATGGATTTTCATACCAAATTTAGTGTGCATGTTATTCCCTCCTTAAGCCAAATGTGATGAGAGTAAGCTTCACTTTTCCCTCTCACCTCCTCCCTTTTCACCTCTGTTGAAAAGCTTTTTCTTGCCTCTTTCATGAGAGATAATTTGCCCCATTCCATTTCTCCCTTTCTCCTCCTAAAATATTCCTCTCTCACTCCTTAATTTTATTTTTTAGATAACATACCTTCCTATGCAACTCACCCTGAGTCCTCTGTCTATATGTATATAATCCCTCCAACTACCCAATACTGAGAAAAATCTCAAGAGTTACAAATGTTATCTTTCCATGTAGGAATGTAAACAGTTCACCTTTAGTAAGTCCCTTATGATTTCTCTTTCTGTTTACTTTTCATGCTTCCTTGTGTTTGAAAGTCAAATTTTCTATTCAGCTCTAATCTTTTCATCAAGAGTGCTTGAAAGTCCTCTATTTCATTGAATAGACATGTTTTCCTTTGAGGTATTATACTCAGTTTGGCAGGTAGGTGATTCTTGGTTTTAATCCTAGTTCCTTTGACTACTGGAATATCATATTCCAGGCCCTTTGATCCCTTAATGTAGAAGCTGCTAGATCCTGTGTTATCCTGATTGTATTTCCACAATACTTGAATTGTTTCTTTCTGGCTGCTTGCAATATTTTCTCCTTGACCTGGGAGCTCTGGAGTTTGGCTAGAATTTTCCTAGAAGTTTTACTTTTGAGATCTCTTTCAGGAAGTGATCAGTGGATTCTCTCAATATTTATTTTGCCCCCTGGTTCTAGAATATCAGGGCAGTTTTCCTTGATAATTTCCTGAAAGATGATGTCCAGGCTCTTTTTTGATCATGGCTTTCAGGTAGTCCCATAATTTTAAAATTGTGTTTCCTGGATCTATTTTCCAGGTCAATTGTTTTTCCAGTGAGATATTTCACATTGTCTGCTATTTTTTCATTCCTTTGGCTTTGTTTTATAATTTCTTGATTTTTCATAAAGTCATTAGTTTCCATCTGCTTCATTCTTTAAGGAATTCTTTTCTTTTTCAAAAATTATTTTATTTGTTTTCAGTTTTCTGCAGTCCCTTCCATATATTTTAGATTTCCCCCCCCTTCCCTACTCCCTTCCCAAGATGGCATGCAATTTTATATAGGTTGTATACGTACATTCTTATGAAATACATTTTTGCCTTAGTCATGTTGTGTAGAAGAAATAAAATGAATGGGAGAAACCATAAAATAAAACAAAACAGAAGAGAAAATGGTCTGTTTCGTTCTGTAGTTCAGTTCCATAGTTCTTTCCCTGAATGTGAAAGAAGGCATCTTGCCTCAAGAGTCCACTGGGAATTTTTTCCTTGCATTGCTGTGAAGGACTAAGTCTACCAGAAAAATTCCTCACATACTGTGGTTGTTGCTATGTACAAAGTTCTCTTGGTTCTGCTTCTTCCACTCAGCATCAGTTCATATAAGTCCTTCCAGGCCTCTCTGAAGTCTTCCTGTTCATCATTTCTTATAGCACAATAGTATTCCATTACATTTCATAGACCCCAATTTGTTCAGCCATTCCCCAATTGATGGGCATCCTCTCAATTTCCAGTTCTTAGCCACCGCAAAGAGAGCTGCTATAAATATTTCTGTACATATGGGACCCTTTCCCATTTTTATGATCTCTTTGGGATCATTCCTCTAAGTGATATTTCTGGGTGAAATGGTATGCATATTTTTGTAGCCCTTTGGTCATAGTTCCAAATTGCTCTCCAATGGTTGAATCAGCTCACAGCTCCACCAACAATGAATGTGTTCCAACTCTCCCACATCTTCTCCAATATTTATCATCTTCCTGTTTTGTCATGTTAGACAATCTGATAGGTGTGATGTGGTACCTCAGAGTTGTGTTGATTTGTATCTCTCTAATCAATAGTGATTTAGAGCATTTTTTCATATGACTATGAATTATTTTCTTCAATGAGCTTTTGGATCTCCTTTTCCATCTAGCCAATTCTGTTTTTTAGGGTCTTCTTCTCCTATTTGGCTTTTTGGATCTCTTTTGCCATTTTGGTTAGTATATTTTTTAAAGTGTTAATTTCTTCAGCATTTTTGTGGGTCTTTTTTAGCAAGCTGTTGACTCACTTTTCATGATTTTCTTGCGTCACTTTCATTTCTCTTCCTAATTTTTTTTCTACTTCTCTAACTTGATTTTCAAAATCCTTTTTGAACTCTTCTATGGCCTGAGACCAATTAATATTTTTGGTGGAGGCTTTTGGTGGAGGAGCTTTGACTTTGTTTTCTTCTGTTTGCATGCTTTGATCTTGTCACCAAAGTAAGATTCTGTAGTCTGATTCTTTTTCCAGTTTTTGCTCATTTCCCCAGCCATTTACTTGACTTTTGAGATATTTGTCAAGGTAGTTCTCTGCTTCCACTGGGGGTTGGGGGGATGTGCTATCAGCTGCTCAATCCTCCCACAGTCTGTGGGCCTAGAGCTCCAGAAACAGTGACTGCTTTGGGTTCCTCCACTCCTTCCCCCTCTCCTGCCCTGGGGCTGGGACCGGACCACTCACATTCTCCCACAGCGATCCCATAGACTTTTTCCCCTGACCTTCCAGTGTGTCCCCAGCATTTTGGGGTAATGAAGTCTGGAATCCACCACAGGCGTGGTAGAGAGATTCAGTCACCCCAAGCCTGCTCAGGTTCCCTCTGTGCACACATGACCCATAATGGACTGCACTTTGCTCCCATTGTGGTGGAATAGATATTTCCCCATGACCTTCCAGGCTGTCTTGGGTTAGAGATTTGCTTCACTCCATCATTCTGTGGGTTCTGCAGCTCCAGAATTTGTTTAGAGCCATTTTTTACAGGTATTTGGCTAGGCTTGGTGGGAGTGCTTTAGAATGTCTGTGCAGTTACTCTGCCATCTTTTAAAACAAAGATTTTTAACATTTTTATTTATGTCAGAAAAGTTTTGTTTCTTCTTTCATTCATCAGTACCCATATCATTATGTATACATCTAACATTCTTGCTTCTGCCAATTCGGGGATGGTTTGTGGACTAGGATTCTGTGAATCCTTGAGAGGAAATCAGTTTTTGCCAAAGATACAGAGAAATTCTGGACTTTTGAATAGTTGTACTAATTATCCTATAGTTTTTTTATACTACCTTTTGCTTTTAAAAAGTTTCTGTTATATCATCTTCACACTACCAGGTGACATGGAAGATAGTTATTCTTTATCCAGGTTGTATAGAAGAGGAAACTGAGGTACAAAAAAGTTGTGCGACTTACCGAAGGTCCTCCTAACTAAGCCAGTGTTAGAGTTCATATCTCATAGCTCTAGGTCTTAGGACTTTTTTCCACTACAGTGGGAATAATGGATGTTGTAATCACACAATATATCTTTTCATGGTAAGAACTAAACAGTTTTGCCAGAGGTGGGAAACCTCAAGGTTTGAGGGTGTCCTCAAGACCACATGCAGCCTTCTAGGTCCTTGGGTGTGGCCTTTTGGCCTTTTGGCTGAGTCCAAGTTTTACAGAACAAATCCTTTTATTAAAGGGATTTGTTCTATGAACTTGAGGATCTATAGGGCCACATGTGGCCTTGAGGTTTCAGGTTCCCCATCCCTGGAGACCTTTTGATAGTAATGAATCAACATTTCCTTCTGCCAAATATTGGCATATTTTTCCCCTAATGTTTTTTTTCATCCAAGATAATTTGTACTGTCGTAGCACACACACTTTTATTTTCCAAAAGTCTGACAATAATGTAACTTATTTGCTCAATAGAACTATGCCTTGATTGCTCCAGAATGCCAGCACTCAGGGATTATTTTCATTTCTGTTCTTCCATGTGTATATAGTAAGCTCCATCCTCTTGATTAATACGCTTTATTTTTATACTAGAAACAGGTATATTGAAACTTGAAGATCTGCTTCCTATAAATACTGTTGCTTTGAGACCCAGACTATTTTTCTTATGGTATAAAATGAATGTATGATCTCCAGGTTAATGCATAGTAGGAGTGTTTATCACAATCTTTAAATATGTGAAATGTTATCTTCAGTTAGCTACAGGATTGAAGGCCTTAGCTAGTTAAATTAAGTGCTTTCGAGGAGTGCATCAGACTCAGAGTCTGCATTTCTATTATGCTCTCTCTGAAACTGTTAAACCTTCAATGTGACAAGCTCGCACTGAGCAGAATGCTTGTAATTTCACCCTTTTGCTCCAGGCCACAAGTCCCCTTCCAGGTATTAGCTACTTCATGCCAAAAATAGTTTAGGAAAGCAGTTTTTATCCATCCTCTACTCCATATCATTAGTAACATCTCTGATGACTTGCTCTGGGCTAGAGGAATTACTGAGTGTACAACCATACTATCTTATACTTGTTCATTTTGACTATTTAAAACCGACTTCTGTTTACTTAGAAGTAGTTTCATGTTCTGTGAGAGAGAAATGAAAATATTGTAGAAATTGTCTCCACTACACATAAACCACAGGCATATAGCCCCACTTTAGAGACAGAATTCTCTAAAACTTTGTTATTCATGACTATGCTAATGCTTTCCTTGTTTTCCTCATAGTCTTTTTTCCCCCTCTCTTAATAGTATTTATTTTTTTCAATTGCATAGAAAGATAGTTTTCAGCATTCACTTTTACAAGATTTTGAGTTCCAAATTCCTCAAGATGGCATGCAATCTGATATAGTCTCTATCTGTGCAATCATATTAAACATATTTTCACTTCAGTCATGTTGTGAAAGAAGAATCAGAACAAAAGGGAAAAACCATGAGAAATAAAAAAAATAGAATGCTTTGATCTGCATTTCAGCTCCACAGTTCTTTGTCTGGATGTGGAGAGTATTTTTCCATTATGAATTCCTTGAAATTGTCTTAGATCATTGCATTGGTAAGCCTATCAAAGTGAGTCATCTCATAATGTTGCTTTTACTGTGTACAATATTCTCCTGCTTCTTCTCTCTTCACTCAGTATCAGTTCATGTAAGTCTTTCCAGGTTCTCTAAAATCCACCTGCTCATCATTTCTTATGGAACAGTAGTATTCTATTATATTCATATAACTTGTTTGACCATTTCCCAATTGATGGGCATCTACTCAATTTCCACAAAAGAGCTGCTATAAATATTTTTGTATGTAGATCCTTTTCCCGTTTTTGTGATCTCTTTGGGATACAGATGTAGTAGTGCTATTGCTGTTTCCCGTATAGTCTTTAGGAGATTGTAATTTTTCTCTTTCCAAGTAAGCATGTCAGCACCCCATCAAAGGTGGAGTTAAAATTTATTTCACCATGCTGGCTTAAAAGTTGAAATAAATTTCCTGATCATTAAAAAAAATTGTTTTGATAAGTGCATTTAAATATAATTGGTTTTCTTTATAATCCTACACATTTTATTGTATGCATTTAAAAATACTCTGATTAGGGTCCATATGCTTCACTAGCCTGCCAAAGGGCCCCATAATACAAAGAAAGATTAAGAACTCTTATTTTGTTGCATCTTAAGACAGTGTGCTAGTGCTTCAGGATTCCTTTGGTCTTATCACTCCCTGGGCTTTCTGACTTCCATAAATCTTTTCTCAGGAGTCCTTCCGCTCCTGTTGTCTCTTGTCATTGAGTGACTGGGCTATATGCTTGTACTGGCTTTGCTGCTGTTTCCCTTTCCTATTTCTAATCTGGTTGACTTTGTGTAGTTTGGGGCTCAAAGCAGGTACTTTTACTGTAAATTCTCTTTGCGTTTCTTGCTCATTATTCTGATGTACGCTCCAGATTTTTGCTGGATTAAGACTATGGGACCCAGGCTGTGTGCCTCCATTTACACAGTTATCTTCAATTTCAATTTATTTTGTTTCTATTTTTGCAATTTATCATGGTCATTTGAAATCTAATTGCAGTTTTTGAGTATTAATACCCTCAATTTGACATCACTTGCATATTTAAACATACTCAGTTTCTTTATCTTGCTAATCCATTAAGATACGGAATAGAATAGATCCCAGGATTAATCTCTGTAGGATGCAACTTACTGGGGTTTTTTTCCACCCTTGAGTCACTTGTACAGTAATAGTCACAGTTTTTAAGATCATATTTTCATGAATTATAGTTGAGAATGCTGTTGTGAAGTGATCAAAAGCCTTGTTTAAATCAGGATCTCTTTCATTTTCTTTTTGTTAGGTTAGGCCTGTTGCTCTCTTACAAAAGGAAACTTAAGTCTGCATAATTTGCTTTTCACAGATCTAGGTTCATTGCTTTATTATGCCTTCTACTCTTGTAGGTGTTTACAAATTGGTTTGGTTTTTTTTTAGTATTTTTCTGAGATATTGGTGCTAAACTGAACAATTTATAACTTAGGGGGTTTTCCTTTAAAAAATTTTTAAAGATAGGTACACTATTTACCCTTTTTTAAATCTCAGAGGACTTAGTATATATTTGTTATGCTATGGGTGCTGTGTGCTATAACTCTGTAGCTATGTACCTGAAAGTGTCTTAAAAATCTAATAGAAGACACAAAAGTAGTATAAAACATGGTCTCTACCTTCAAGGAACTTAACAGTCTGACTGAGAGAAAAGTAAGCTACATGACATAATTAGCACATAGTATAAAAAAGTATGTAATATAAGTATAAAGTGCTAAATTGTATGATAGGCAAGTGTCAGAGAAGTTCAGTGTGGTATGTAGTCAGTAGAGAACTCCCCAGTTAGGAGGACCTTATCCTTATGTAAGTTCTGTATTATTTCTCATTGCCACTTCTAGAGTTTCCCTCTACCATTGTCACTCAGAAGCCTCTCCTCCTTTGAGGTTTATTTAGTTCATATTTATCATCCTATTAAGATTCTGATAGCTCAGAGCTATCAACAATCTTCCGAATACTCTCTTCCTCAATGAGTTTAGTGTCTTGATCACTACTTCTTTCCACTCTAACTTAATGCCTTCATACTAGACTTATTGGTGCATCCACAGACACTTGACTTTCCACTTCGTTAGCTTACTTATTTCCCATGGCTTACTCCTCCACTGCACCTCAGCTACATACAGAAATGTTTATACTCTGGATCTTGCCATCACTCACAAGTGTTCTGCTTCACATTCATGAATTCTGAAATTCCTTTATCTGATCATAATCTTTTATCATTCCACCTTTCCCTTTGCCTAACAACCCCTGCTCCTGATCTTTGTCCTCACTGTGACCTCCAGTTCCTCTATCCCTCACTTTTTTTCTCAAACTGTCATCTTCTCACTGGCTTACTCCCAGTTCAGATTTCCATTCTCTCTCGAGTCTCTTGCCATCTCCTGTGGCTAACCTTGCCCTGTCAAACCTTGGAGTATTCCTACCATTTACTGCCTTTGCTTCTGCTTATATGCCGCTTGAACAAAACAGGAGAAAATCATGAAACCATGCTGCCTGGGTTCACTACAAATTTTTGTTACATAATTCTAACTGGACCCTTTCTGTGACATTCCTTTTATAGTTCCCTAATCAATTCACTCACCACAGTGAGTTTTCCAGACCTTTTTCTTCCTTCTCAAACCTCCTGTTGTTCCACCCCCCATTCCCCTTAGCTGAGAACCTTTCTTCACATTTCACTGAAAAAACTAACACTGTCTCACATTCTTGCCATGGCAAACCCATCAGTATGCACAAGTGATCCTATTTCCTGTCTTCTCAGCTGATTGACCTATCAGCCCCATTCTCAAGAACCTCCAATTACTTGCCCTACTGGCTGCTTCTTTGCTACTTAGAAGCATGTTCATGTGGTATCCATCTTCAGAACCCTTCCTGGATGCCTCCATTCAGAATAGCATCTTTCTTTTCTGTTCCATGGCTAAACTTGAGAAGACCATCTAAAATTGGTACTTATACTTCCTTTCCTCACTCTCACCTTAACTGTCTGCAGTCTGACTTCTGATCTCAATGTTAACTGAAATTACTGTTTTCAAAGTTAAAATGATCTCTAAATTACCAAATCTACTCAGCCTTGACTTCTCTGCTGTGTTTAACACTGTTGATCACCCTTTTCCCCTGGAACTGTGATTTTCCCTCAAGGCTGTCTTCTCCCTCTCAAACTACTTCACTTAGTGAGCTCATTAGCTCCCCTGGATTCAATTATCATCACTGTGCTATAGATTCTATAGATTCTTAGATCTAGAGATATAGTCTTATTCTTTCTAGGCAGTTATCTAGAAAGGGGGTGCAACTAGGTAGTGCAGTGGATAGAGTACTGGTCTTGGAACCAGGAAGACTAAACTTCTTGAGTTCAAATCTGGCATCAGAGAGTCTTGGCTTGCTGTGTGACCCTGGGCAAGTCACCTAACCCTGTTTGCCACAGTTTGCCTCATCTGTAAAATGAGCTAGAGAAGGAAATGGCCAACTCCTCTTTGTATCTTTGCCAAGCAGACCCCAGATGGGGTTATAAAGAGCTGGAAATGACTGAACAGCAGTAAAAGCTGGGAAGCACAATGGATAGAACGCTAGACCTGGAGTCAGGAAGACGAGCAGATTGAACTTCAGACACTAGGTGTGTGACCCTGGGCAGGCCTGCCTCAGTTTTCTCAATTGTGAAATGGGGCTAATAATAGAGATCAAATGAGATATTTGTAAAGTGTTTAGAACAGTGCCAGGAACATGGGTGCTTAATAAAGGGGAAAAGTAGATTAGAAGAGTATGATAAATGTGACTGACAAAACCATGACATCTAAAGAACCTCAAAATTAACAAAGGCTCTGACCTTCTAATCTGTTATGGTCAAAGTATATGAAAAGATAATTTTCAGAAAAGGAAAGACATTTAATTATCTCTTGAAAAAATAGTCAACCTGAGCCATCTTAGAGATGCAAATTAAAATAACTTTTGAAGTACCATCTCATACCTATCTAGTTGACGAAAAATAATCAAAAGCAATGAAATTCAAATAATATTGGGGTTGTGGAGAAGGAGTTTCACTCATTCATTAGTGAGGAGACTGGAATTTTATAGAATTTTTTGGAAGTTAATATAGCAGTATATAGCAAATTTTATCAAAATAATCATATCTTTTGACCTAATATTTCCATTTTTGGGAATGTGCACTGACAATTTGCACTTAAAAAACTAACTCTTCAGATGTTCATAGCAATATTATTTTTAATTAGGCAAATGTAAAAGCAATCGAAGTGTTCAACAATAAGAAGTTAAACAAATTATTAGATAGTATAATACAATTAAAATTGGCACAAAATATGAAGAATGGAAAATCTTTATGAAATAATGTAGAGTGACCACAGTAAAACCAGAAGAACAAAGAACCCACCAAGAGTAAGCACGTAAGAGGAACAGTGGATAGAAGGATCATAAGATAATGTTAGAACAGCTTACATGATGAATTTCAATATTTGAATATAAACAGTTATAAAATAGCTGTTGATTTACCAGGATGGTGCTGGTATAAAGTGTTACTTACAATCACTAAAGTAATGCATGAGAAGGCTTGATGACTGGAACAAGATGCTAGAAAAAGTAGAGGGTAATTGGATAAAGGTATGGGTAAAATGATTCACATTAGTAAGGATGCCTCTTTAAACTGCGGGAAGGAAGGGAGTATGAGTGATGATGTTGAAATGTTTTGAGGAATAGCAGCAGGGAGAAGGGAAGGAGCCTAGTGAAATAGGAGGCTGAATGCTCTGGGTGGGAGGGGGATGAAGGAGTGGTGGGTAGGGCACAGCAATAAGAAACCAATTGGAGATATTCACATTCATTTATTATTGGCTGAAATCAACAGAGAGGAGGAAACCTTTAGGCAAAACAGGAGCAATTAGCCAAACCTCTCCTTCCCACTGTTCTGGAACTGTTACTGGTCCCTTGATGTATTTCTGTATCTTTCTTTGATTCTCTGTCACCTTTGTCTCTCCTTTCAATTTTAGTGTTGGAAAGAGCAGAAGAGTAGATGACTAGGAAAAAAAATACATTTTATTTTAAAGTGACAAATTTAATGGAGTATCAGTAATATTATTTAATTTTAAATGTTTCTGAGAACTTTTTAATCCAGTCTTTGCATACTCATAACAGTTACATACAAAATTTTCTCTAGCCTTTGATGTGATCAACAGGAAGTTCATTTTTTTTCAAACGAACTGGTATACACTGGCAGAGCTGTTGTATTTCCCCTGTTCCTATATTATGGGCATCATGGCAAAGAAAATTAAGATGCTGCTATCCAATGTTTCAGAGAATTTTTACCCCACTTAGTAAAAGTGTGGTGAAATGGAAAGTGCACTGGGTCAAGAATCAGATCTAGTCTCATTCTAGCTCCACCAGGTGGCTTTGGGCAAGTCAGGCATTTTAACCTCTCCAAACTTCATTTTCTTTAAGAAATGGGAATAGTATTTGCCCTGTTTCTTTACAGAGTTCTTATGGCAGTCAAAAATGTATGCAAAAGCACTTTGTAAAACAAAAAAAACCACTAAGGTAGGACATTGTTCTTAAACAGAAATGCCTACATGTGCTTGTTGAATCCGAAGTCACATCTTATGGATCTAATATAAAATGGAAAGGAACTCACTTCCTTATTCATACCTTTGTCAGTCTTCAACGAACCCAGGAGTTTCTCTATGAGAGCACCAAGGACTTCCTGCATCTCAAATTTGAAAATCAAGACAAAGAGAAGGAATGGGTGACTGAAAAGGATGATTTACTCTGGAAATTGACTCAGTACCAAAAGCAGCAGGAGCAAGCAGTACAGTATAATGAGGAACATTGTCAGCAAAGGATAGTCAGCTCTCTTGTGCCAGCTGTCCAAGAGCTTCAACAGGAGCAAGATCAATATATTCAGGTAACTGCTTTTCTGCTCAGTCAGTGGAGTTCATCTCCTCTTGTAGAACATGTGCGCTTTTGGGGAGTGTTGAGTGCCAGTAAGGATAGGGGCTGGACCTTGATTTTATTGGCATAGCAAACTCCCAGGGGAGGAGCCTCCTGTGACCAATGCAGGTCAGCACCTTCTCTGCAACTTTTGTTGTCCAGGGAGTTGCCTAGAGCACTGAAAGTTTAAGTTGCACAGCCAGCATGTGTCAGAGGCAAGACTTAAACCCAGCCCTGGCTTTAAGGCCAGCTCTCCATCCACTGTGGCACACTGCCTCTCAGTGACAGTACCCATAAAAATTGGCAATAGCAGTCCCAATGAATGAGTGAAGGAATGAATGAATAAATGAAATGAAGAAAAAAATCAATCATTAACTATTTATATGTGTTAGGAATTCTGCTAAGAGGGAAGGACATAGTTTCACTTCTTGGCATCAGCCTTAAAGGTGATATTCCACTTTTTCAAGTTCATTTAGATTTTTTTGCTAGTACACCCTCTTACAGTAATGAAATTAATGTGTTGTTTTCTATATGAAGTAGTACTTTGTTTTGTCTTTTAAATTTACCTCATTAAAATTTCTTTTTTCTAAAAGTTATTATAAACTTAGTTACCATCAATGAATTTAACATGATCATTAAGCTAAGAACAGAGTCTTCCTATTAGTTTCCATTTCCAATAATCACTGTCACCGTCATCACCTGTATAGCACTTACTATGTGCCAGGCACTACGCTAAGCTCTTCACGGTATTCTTGTATTTGATCCTTAGCACAGGAGCTGGGAGGTTGGTGCTGTTAATATCCCCATTTTACAAATGAGAAAACTAATGTTGTATTTTTCTGGATTTTGTTGTTATTATTTACATAATTGTATTCAATGTGCATATTGTTGTTTAGGTTCAGCTTTTGTTCATTTTGCATCATTTCATATAAATCTTCCCATATTTGTTTGCATTCTTTATATTTGCCATTTCTTGCAGTACCGTAATCCTTACTTTCATAAAAATTATTTGGTCATTCTTTAATGTTTGGACATGTATTGCTTACAGTTTGGGATCTCTGGATAAAGCTGATGCAAATATTTTTGTAGATAGTCTTTTTGTCAACATAGTGAGTCAAAGGTTAGGAATAGTTTTATAACTGATTATATAATGTCATATTGCTTTCCAAAAAGATTGTACCAATGCACACTGTTACCAGCATTGTTCTTGTTTCTCTACAACCCTTTAAGCATTAATCCTTACTGTTTTTATCAGATGTTATTAGGATAAATTTTGGTTATTCAAGAAACATTTTAACAGTGGATAGTAAACTAACCTTGGAGTCAGGAAGGCTTGAGTTCAGCTTCCACCTGATACCTTAGTGATAAGAGACTTCAGGTCACTTACCTCAAGACTGCGGGAAGATTGCTTTTGTATTAAGACGTAGAGGACTCCAGTAAAGCTCTAAAAATGCACCAAAAGGAATGATGATAAACAAAACCAATGAAAAACAGCTAACAACTCCTTCATGTATTCCAGAATTGCATGAAAAGGTTACCAGAATACTGCAGAAGCTGTTAGATAACACAGGGAAGAGGGAAGGAAAAAAATGCACCAGCCCTCAAGTTTCTCAGCAAGGGAAAGGGCCAGATCAGTATCTAGCACCAGGCAACCTGTGCTATGGACAGGTCCAGGCCAGTGTCCAACTTGAGGTTCGGGTACCCCATGCCCCAGCCTCTGAAAGAGACAGTGCTCCATGCAGGTCTCTTCTCCTGATCTAATCTCAACTTAAAACAAGGCCAGACTAGTGCCCAGCACAGGATGGGGAGCAACTTTATGCCTTAGGCACTGCAGGAAACAAGGTCAGACCAGTTCTCAGGCAGCTTCCAAAACCATACAGTACCTGGGCAGCCCACACCCAAACCACAGAGAAGTCAAACCCAGGGCAGCACCTGGAAAGCCATGCGACTGTTTTTTTGTTTTTTAAAATTTTTATTGATGTCTTCTGTTTCTTACATCATCATTGTTATCCCTAGTATTTCTCTTCCCACTCCTAGTATTTCTCCTCCACTTCCCAAGGAATAAATAGTATTATTGAAAAAGATGGGGGTGAACATATATTGAAAAACATTCAAAAACTTAGGCAATGTATAATACCTGTGAACTTCCCACCTCCATGAAGAAGTAGGTTAGAAGTGTCTTCTCATATCTCTTTTCTAGTCCTGCTTGATCTTTATAATTTTGTTATATTCACTTTTGGCTTTTTGGTATGTAGTTCTTTCCACTTACATTGTTGTAATTGCTGTATAGATTTTTTTCTTGGCTCTGCTTACTTCATTCTGCCTCAGTTCACATGGATCATTCAATGTTTTTCTGTATTCATCACACACATAATTTCTTACTGAACAGTAATATTCCATTATATTCACACGCCACAATTTGTTTAGTCATTCTCCAATTGGTGGACATCTACTTTGTTTCCAGTTCTTTACTATCACAAAAAGTGCTGCTATAAATATTTTGGTGTAAATGAGGAAATTTCTTTTTGTCAGTAGTTTTCTTTGAGTATAAACTCATTAATGAGTCTCTGGTTCTAAGGGTATAGATATCTTAGTCACTTTATTTGCATAATTCCAAATTGCTTTCCATTGTGGTACCATGTTAGTACAATGGTAGTACCATCTTGGAGCTCCACCAGCAATGTTTTAGCCTGCCTGTCATTCTACAACCTCTCCAACATTGAGTCTTGCCATTTTTTGTTATCTTTGCCAATTTTCAGGTTATGATATGAATGCCCACCATTGTTTTGATTTGTACTTGTCTTATTTTTGGCAGTTTGGAGCATTCTTTCTTGTGATCATGAATATTTTGCAATTCTTTTGAGAATTGTTTGTTTATAACCTTTGTCCATTTAATCTATTTGGGAATGG
Source organism: Potorous gilbertii (assembly GCA_028658325.1). Classification (NCBI taxonomy): domain Eukaryota; kingdom Metazoa; phylum Chordata; class Mammalia; order Diprotodontia; family Potoroidae; genus Potorous; species Potorous gilbertii. The sequence continues at coordinate 161,933,449 of CM053770.1, forward strand.
CTATTAATATTTAATATTATTATTAATTGTATATATATTTATAATTCCAAACCTTTATGAGAGAATTTTGATATAAAGATTTTTACTCATTTGACCTCTCCTCTTTTTATCCTAGGGGCATTAGTTTTGTCTGTGCAGAAGTTTTTCAGTTGCATGTAATCTGCAGTTGAGATCTTATAAGGAAGTAAGCTACTAGCACAGACAACAAGAGTACTTGGTTGGGACCTATGAGGGGCACATTGAGAGAGAGAGCTAACTCTGGGTTAATGACTGTGTAAGGAGTAGTTAGAGAAAGTCTATCGACAAAACTCTGAAGTTGTATGTGATCAGGTTGGGTTATCAACTTGAATATTTAAGACCCTGTAAATTATGGGCTATATCCCATCTAGCCTACATTTCATCCATCTCATTGTTTTATCTTGAGTACCTGCTTATTTGCTAAACTACAGCTAGAAACAAATTCTGTTACCTTATTCTTTCAAGCTCAAGTCGGGAGATATATCTACCAGGGTACAGGGATTGTATATAACTCAGGCAGAAAAATCATCATTAGTGTAATAACACTTATTGATTACTCCCTTTGATCTAGTGATTCTACTATTAGAACTATGTTTTAAGATATAATTTTTTTTTAAAGACTGTCTAACCAAGCTACTTAATTTGTTATAGGGAAAAACTAGAAACAGGTTCTATGTCTGGTAGTTAGGAAATGACTGAGCAAATTATGGTCTATAAGTGGAATATTGTACTATCAAAAATAACATTTATAAGGAAAATGCTGTGGTTTGGAAAGACAAAAAATGAAAAAGTGAAGAAAGTAAAACCAAACTAGTAGGCATGTTGACTTGTAACTATATTAAAAATAACAAAACTTAAGTAAAAGGTGACATAAACTATTTAGAACTTTTACAGGTCTGATTATATCATCTTATTTTTTTTTCTTCCATCATATTCAGATTTTTGTTGAGTTTACAAAATAATTTTAGGTCTGATTTTTTAAAAATTCTGCTTCAGTTCATACAAGTTTTCCATATTTATTTGAATTCTTTGTATTCATCTTTACTTATGGCAAAATAATATTCCTTAAGATTTATCAACTTCAGTTTTTTCAGATATCCTCCAATTGATAGGACATATAATTTATTTATAGCTTTTTGGTACTATAAATAGTATTGCTTTGAATTTTTTAACAGTTGAGACCTTGGATATGAACACAGCATTGGGATTATTCAACAGTATGAATGATTTTGGAATTATGTGAGCAGTTACTTATTCTTTTCCAGAATGATTGGACAAATTCATAGCTCTACCAATAATGAATCAGCCTATCTTCCAAAGACCCCCCACGTAGAATATTTCCATCTTCTATTATCTGCCAGTTTGTTGGGGGTGAAGTGCTATCTGTATTGTTTCTAATTTGCATTATTTTATTAGGGACTTAGAGCATTTTTCATATGAATGTTGAGAGTGTGTGTATCCCTTCTTTCAAAAACAGCCTGTTCGTATTCTTTGCCCACTTATCTGTTGTTAAATGAGCTATAGTATGACATTTTGTGTCAGTTTCCTATAAATTTTGGATGCAGTTTATAGATGTTTGATGCAAAGATTTCTCCCAATCAAGAATATTCTGTTACTGATTTGTTTTCCATGGAAAAGCATCTTAATTTGATGTCAACAAGTCGTCAGCAATTTTACAATGTGCCAAGTATCCAAGATAAACTTGAAATGATCTATTTTGTCTTTTAAAAATCTCCTCAACTCTTGATGCACTTACGAATTTTCCCCTTGGAATATTATCATGGCGTGTAGTGGAAGAATAGATCTAAATTTATTTTTCACCTAACTACTTAACAGTTTTCCAGTGGGTGTTTTTAAGTATGGGATCCTTTCCTAAGTAATATCTCTCCTTGTGTTTACTGGATTTCTATATTAGAAATAAGTAAAAATCTGAGGAAGTTGGAAGAGTCCTAAGGATCAGTAGATGATGGCAACTTTTATGGGAAGTTGGTATAAAACATTGTATGAACTTTGAAGGAGAACATGTATTAATAATTATAGTAGGGAAATAAGAAATACAGGTAATGGGGTGTAGAAGTTTATCTTGCCCTACAGGACAAAAGGGAAGAGAAGGATGTTAGAAGGGAGGGCAGATTGGTGATAGGGGTAATTAGAATGCTTGGAGTTTTGGGGTGAGGGGAGGGGAGAGATGGGGAGAAAATTTGGAACTCAAAATTTTGTGGAAATGAATGTTGAAAACTTAAATAAAAAAAATAATTATAGTAGGGAAATAGACTAGCAGCAGCAGTGAGGAATAAGGAGTATGCCAACCTGTTCTTTTGGCTCTGTGGGTCTGGGGAGGAAGAGGAGGAGCTCCATTGAGGAAGCTTGCAAAAGACATGGTGTCCTCAGGAGAAAACTCTGGTTCTGTTAAAGTTAGAAGGAATGTATGAAACATTCAACATTATTTGGATGGTTGGTGGAGAATAGAACAATGATTGTAAGGAATGTATAATTAATTAATTTTTAAAAAGAGAGATGAAAAGAGAGTTAAGTGAGGTTGTAGTGGGCCTGGAGAAGAATAGAGCTGATCTGAAAAACGTTAAGGAGGATACAGATCAAAGCAACTTCTGTCCCCTCTGTTCTTACCAGCTGCCCTAGAACAGTCACAGAACTTAATGGAAAAACCCAGAGAGAAAGGTGAACTGGATCAGTAAGATTTAGCTCTATGATTCCCAGTCTACATAGTACTTTTAGATATGTCCAATAATGCTATGATAGAATTGTAATTTTTGTGTATCATATGCGTATTATAATACAGCGAGGCCCACTACACACATAATCTAGGTGGTATATTTCTATTCACTTTTTGGTACTTTTCAAAGGAGACAATGTAGAATAGTAGATGCAGGTGCTGGACAAAATAATTCCTAAATTTCCTTAGTTCAAACTCTGCAAAAGTCCTACTGTGATTTCTGATTGTAGCGTGAAAGGCAGCCCTGGATTGATGCCAGTCATCCTCAAACTTTGATAAATCCTATCAAATGAATAAACTTCTGAGATTGTATACATATATTTTCCGAGGCTCCAGGGAATTAATATTCTAAGACCACAGAAACCAATGAAAATCATCCACAAAGTTGCAGAAGACCTATAATTTACTCCAGTAGAGGGAGCATCTACACTACGAAATATAGCTCTTGAAAGTTTTTTATCCTTAAAATAATATTTCATGAACTCAGTCTTGAAACCCATTATGTAATACCTTCCCAGAACCAACCAATGATGCCTATTTCATTTTTAAATATATAAAGCCGCCAGAATTTGACCTGTAAGTGTGGGAAATTTTAGTTAGCTATCTGACATTCCACACTGTCTGATTTCATGAACTGATGTTTATTCTTAAGAATTCTCCTTTCTTTCCGAATTTTTCTTCATGCTACATGCAACTGGGCATTTATGGTCTTCTTTCTTCCTGGCCTGTAGTCCCTCAAAGAGAAGTTGCTTCAAGAACAAAAGTTGTCCTCCATGTACCAAGAGCAGTGTATTGCTCTGGAGGAGGAGCTGGCCCGAATTCGAGAAGAAGATGATATGAGGCGAAAGATCTTCAAGGTAGGAAAAGTATCTGCCATTTTCAGTGCAGGAGGTTGTGTGGTTTCCTTTCTCCCAGATGATGGCCTTTGTTTTCCAGAAGTAACTTGGTGATTTCCTCTACATAGGACCGTTCTAACAAGATGGGGAAGCGTTTACAAGAGATGGTGCGTCAATATGATAGCCTGCAGAATCGTCGTCGGCTAGAAGTGGAAGGTTTTCAGAGAGACATCAAGACCCTGCGTGAGAAATTGAGAGAAGTTGAGCAAATGCTTTATAAGGTAATTGCTGCCTTTGGAGCTGAGAAGGGAGCAAAGGCTGACTTAAAAACCCAGCACGACTGTGAGTACCCATAGGCCCCTTCCCTCAGGAGTCCAGCTAGATGGAAAAGTTAAAACACAAAGGTGTGGTGCAGTGAAATCATCTTATGGCTGTTGTTTTTAATTAAGAGGCAATATGGATTAGTAGATAGATACCCTGCCAGAATGACCCAGGTTCAAATTCTATTTCTGACACATATTGACTTTAAGACCCTGAGCAAATTACTTAACCTCTCAGTGCTCTAGGCAGCTCTTTAAGAGAAGCTTCCTTTAAGGTGCCACCCTATATTGGCTAGAAGGAGGTTCTTATCCAGGCATTTCTGTACCAAGGAAATCATAGATGTAGTCCCTATCTCTATCTCATTTGTAGTTTGCATTATCTTTAATAACTCCTTCTAATCAAGAATAACTTTATAGATACTCTGTATGTTCTTTCTTCTCAACTCTAGACATTATTATTCCTATTTTGTAAGTCACTTTTATTACTTGACTGAAGAGGTTTTTCCCAGAGCCAACTTTACTTTTTACTTAAGGTTCCTCAAAAGCCACCTTAAATTCAAAGCAAATTTAACCAGTAATCAATATTTACAGAATGCCTATTGTTTCTAGCACACTGTGCTAGGCATTATGGGGAACAGAGAAGATAGAGGAGGCAGATCCCGGTCCTTTGGGCCTTTATTAACAATATGTTTCATTTCATGATATTAGTTGTTTAGTCTCCATTTAAAAGATCCATTACTGTTCTATGGGAAAATGAGAAGTCAGTAGCCTCTCTGCTTAGGGCCAGAGCTTCCTTTCTCAATTCAGCGTAATCATATTTGTTAAGAGTTTTTCCAGGTCTAAGGTCTTTCCCCTACAAAAAAAACTTAACATGCTCCTGGACTTCTTTTGTCTGACTTATGCTGTAACAATTTATTTTCTTCTATTTTCTTCATTCTGTAGGCATCGCTCAGTATTCGACCAGACCAAGATCTTGCCATTCTTAATGAAGTTCGTAAGAGCAACAAACGGACTGTTAAGATCCAAGAAGAACTGAAGAACCTCAAGGCCAAATTATATAGTTTAGAGAATGAACTTCGGGTATGTTAACATTTGTTTATATAGGCACGAGTCTGGTAAAAGGACTGTGCCTTAAAATATGAGAACAAGGTTATCAGCCACTTAAGAAAGGGTTTCAACACAGGCTTGCCAGATCATTGGTGGAAGCTCCTTTTCCAGCTACATGAAGGATCAAGGACCCTCCCCTCCCCCACAAAGTCTGGTCTTAAATTCATGCATCTGATGAGCTATACAGGTATTTCCCTTGTGTCACCCTTTTCCTGAGCCAGTGGCCTGAAGTTTTTCCCATATTAATTTCACAATTCCTATTGCGAGGTTTAGGATAACAGGGCTTAGGGAATTAAGTGCCGAGTGGGCTGAGTGCATCCACTAAGGCCACATCTTTACTGGTTGAGAGAAAAGGCGGCAAATTCCAGGGATTCAGAGGTGGGTAGTTAATGGCTCTTCATCTTTATATCCTGCCTTTAGTATCGCAAATAATATCTCAGAATTTCACAGTCCTGTTGTAATGCTCATTCTTGTGCTGTCTCAACAGAGGTCATTATAATTTAGAGTCCTCAAGCAAATTTCAGAAGGGGCTATGTATTGATCTTTTTTTTTTTTTTTACAAGAATGTATGCTACACTGTTTCATGATGTAATTATGTCTCATCCTACCAATCATGTTTCCCTGATTTGTACATTTAAAGTTAGAATTTTTAAAAATTAAAAATAAAATTGAAATATTATGAGTTTCTAGCATTTCTTTTTAAGACGGCCTTTACTCTTTTGTCCCCGATTCACTTATTTATCCAAGTTTACTTGTTTGGTTTATTGTCTGTTGTACAAGGGGGAACAATTCTAAAATGACTCCCCAGAAGTATCACACGTGTACAAACTGCTTCCATTTTTTTCCCGGACATACTCTTTGTAATTTATATTACTTTAGTCCTAAATTAGTATTACTTTAGTACTGTTTGGTTTATCCAGGATATAAAAAAGGTTTTCCCAGTTTCCTATATGTCTTGGGAAAAGATGAGATTGAGCTGTGAGTAGCAGATGTGATTTGTCTGAGTAAACCAGAAACGCTGGAATCAGTTTTCCCATTGATTAATTGGGGATGAGATCAGCCTTATTAGAAACAGAAGAACAACCCTAGGATTGCTAAAGAAGCTAGTGGATCTTGGGTGTCATTGTAGGTGATGTGATCTTTACGCTAGACTTCGTCAGGGTTTTGACTGGGATGTACTCTGCTGGCATAGTTGAAGTGGTAGTTTATGTATTTTTTTTTAATCATAGACCTAATCTTTAAAGCATTGTTCATATGTGGGCTGCTGATTTTTTTTTATCTGAACAGCAAATCAATTCATAATAATGAAAAGTGAATATTGGACTTAAACAAGCTTCAACCCACTTCATCTTCCTGTTGTCACTTCTTCCCCTTCTCTACATGAAATTTTTTTGTATTATTAACAATCATCCTCAAACGCAAACATTTCAGTAGGTGCATGTGCGCACGCACACACACACGCACACTGCATATAAAATTGTAATAGGTATTGTTTTGCAAAATAAATAAATTTAGCGAGTTAGTAACAAAATTGCTGTTTTTCTTCCCTTATGAACCTTTTCTTTTTGTGTATTTTAAGAAATGTTTTATCGATGCTCTTTTTACATCTCTCTTGCTACCCACTCACTTCTTCCTTTTAACAAGTAGATGTAGTCAAGAAGAGCAATTCAACTTTCTATTCATTGCATGTATCTCAAAATCTGTTTATTTTGCTGCCCTTCTAGTCTATAACCTCCCTGCCCAGAAGTGGAAGACTTGCTTCATTATCAGTCCTCTGAAGTCACAATTGATCGTTGCATTAATTTAGAGTTAAGAAGTCTTTCAGAGTTGTTTTTCTTGACCCTGTTGTGGTCATTGTGCTAATTATTCTCTTACACATGTTATTTCACTGTGTATTAGTTCATACAAAGCTTCCTGAGTCTGAATCTTTGATTTTCGTCATTTACAGCTTAATAATATTCCATTACATTTGTATGCTATATTTATTCACCCATTCTCTATTTGATGGATACCCCCTTAGTTTTCAGTTCTTTACTACAGCAAAAACTGAACTACAGTTTTTTGCTACAGCAAAAACTTTGCTGCAGCTCAACTAAAACTCCTCTGTCCAAAGTTACTGGTAATCTCTTAATTGCTTATGATTTTTACTGTTTTTCTTAACAGAAAAGAGTGTTGTATTTTATCAAAAACTTTTTCAGTATCTACTGATGCAGTCATGTGATTTTTATTGTTATTTTTTACCATGATCAAATATACTTGTTTTCTGTATATTAAACCAACCTGTATTCCTGGTATAAATTTAATATCATCATAGTGGACAGTTGTTTTATTTTCAACATGCTCTTATACCTTCTGTGCTGTCAATTTTTATTGAATATATTTGTGTCCATATTCAGTAGATCATATTGGTTTCTAGTTTTCTTTTTTGTGCTTTTATCTTTTCCTGGTGTGGGTAGTGTAGAAGTATAGTAGTAATTTTGGTGTTTAGTTGAGATTTTTTTTTAAGATGCTTGTTTAAGTACATACCTAATTCATTGAACTATTTTATTCATTCTTATGTTAGTTGATCATGTTTCACAATATAAATTTCTCCCAAAGGATTGTTTTGGCTATATTCTCAAAATTTTGGTGTTTTTATAATTACGTTAATTATGTATATAATTATGTATGTTATAATTTTTCAAATGAAATTATATATTTCAAAATTTTATTTTTTGACCCACAAATTCATTGGGATTAAATTGTCTAGTAATTAGTTTTTATCTTTTAAAGGCTCTTTGTGGAATATAATTTTTTTGCATTGTGGTCAATAATGAATGTGTTTATTATTTCTGTTTTTCTGCATTTGTTTGTGAGATGTTTCTGCCTTGATAAAAGGCCAGTTTTTATAAAGGTGCCATGCATAGATTAAATAATATAGTTAGTCCTTTCTATTCCCATTTGGCAATTACCAGAGATCTAGCATATCTAACATTTCTAAAATTCTATTCAGGACTTTAACTTCTTTTTCTTTAAGTCTTAAAGAGGTACATTGAGGGCCACTGTTATTATGGTTTTACTGACTTTCCATCAACCTAGTACTGAACTTTAAATATTTGTATGCTGTCATTCTGTGGGTATATATTGTGTTGATATGAATTCACAGTCCATATAAAAGATTATTGTCAGATCTATGGAAACTAATGAGGTCCCCAAGTGAAATAGCATAGAAAAGAGAGGAGGGTCCTGAATAGAACATTTGGGGTATGATCTAGATGAAGATTCCCCCAAACGAGACTTAGAATGATCAGACATGTAGGAGAACCAAGAGACATCAATGTCATTAAAGCCCAGAAAGGTATCTAGGAGAAAGTAATCAGCAACATCATGCTGCAGAGAAGTAATGGATGTTGAGATTGGGAAGAGGCTGTTAGTCTGGGCAATGAAGAGATGGATGGTAACTCTGGAGATTTCAGTTTCAGTCAAATGCTAAGATTGGTAATCAAATTGCAGAGACTTTAAAAGAAAGAGAAAGGATAGTAAGTGGAGGTACTGAGTAATTCTTTTTCCAAGGAATATAGTTGAAGAGAAGAAAGATGCATACCAATTATTAGCAGAAATAGTTGTTTTGTTTTGTTTTTAAAGAGAGACATGGTCATGTTTGCAGATCCAAGGAAAGGGCCATAGACGTGGAAGATTAGGAGTGAGTATTATAGTTGGGCAGTCTACTTAAGAAGATAAGAAATGGGCATCAAGTGTATCTATAGACATTGGTAAGAAGAAGGGGCACTTCTTCCTTGGAGAATGGAGTGATGGAGAAGATAAGTAGGTGCTTATCTCAGAGAGATGTGAGATGAGAAGAGGGAAGCTCTTAGTGAATAAACAGCCTCAACATTTTCAATGAAATATTAGGAAAGATCTCCAGGTGAAAGGGCTGGGGATGGTGTAGTGAGGGACATGAGAGAAAATGAAAGGTTGGTGTAGTCTTTGTGTTGAGTGGGTTAAGGAATCACTTAGGGAAGAATAAAAGTATTTCCTCACCACAGTGAAGGCCCTGTTGAGAATAGATAATGTCAATTTATAGTGGCCCTCTTCAGGATGTTTACATGACTTGTAGCTCTGCTCAGCAGCCTTTGAATAAAAGAGAATGGATGGTGAGAGTGATCCAGGATTAGAGTTGGCCAAGGCATGATTGGCAAAAGGACGAGGGAACAAGGGATTCAAGAATATAGTTAGTGTAGAATAAGGTGTTAAGAAGGGATAGAAAGGAAGTGTGTTGGCCTGGGAAAGTACTGATGAGTAGATGGGTTAGAGGTTATGGTGAAGACAAAAGACAGTGTTAGACATGTAAGGTACAGGGCAAGACTTAATGATAAAAGATTATAGACAGATTAAGAAATTTTAAAGTTCATGAACATGGAAATGGAATATTTATATACTGCTTAGAAAAAAAATTAGGCTAGAGGTAGAGGCAGAAGCAGAATTAGGATTAGGATTGTAATTAGTTAGGGTTAGGGTTAGAACCGGCAAGATCAGAGGGATGACCAGATGGTCATGTAGCTGACCACATGGTGTGTAGCTAAGGTAGAGTGGATGAGCAGGTTATGGAAGTTGAATAGATTGAGGAACTGAAAAATTAAGAGTATTTCTGGGAACATCAATATATCTAGTGAAGGCTCCAGTCCATGGGATTCTACCCATCTTTCCTCTGAATTCTATCTGCATCTAGAGTGTATATTAGGCCAGTGCTTCTTAACACTTATTGATAATCTTAAATTTACTTTAAAACAATTATTTAGTATGCATGTAATTTTACCATTTATTAAAGGTCTCAGCTCTGAGCCAAATTGGTTCTGGTAGCATTTGTTGGCATGGCATTTGCAGTACAAAACGTGCATATTTTGTGTTCAAAACCAAGGCTGAAATGAAGTTGTGATGCAACAGGAACAAGTGCTGCCAAGTGCTCACATTCATTTTATATTTGTTTTTGAATTAATTGTTGATTGTTGCACGTTCAGAAACCTTTTATTATTGCCAAATTTTTTGCAACCCCCACTTTCAGTTATGCACCCATAAGGGGTGCAGCCCACAGTTTAAGAAGTGCTGTATTAGACTATGGCAAGATTTCCTTTATCACAGATTCTAGGAGAAAATTATTACCTCTCCCTAACATTTCCATTATTGAATTTAGTCATTATTGAATTTAATCCTCAGCCACTAATTCCTTCATGAGAGTATCATATTGAGAACAGAATTTATAGTGAATGTGAATGATATGAATTCACCCATGAAGTGGAGGAGGGTAGCATAATGCACTTGAAAGCAGAATCTAACACTTGTTTACAGGAAACCTAAGCTTAAAAATTCACACAGACTCAAAAATAAGAGACTTGAGCAAAATCCATTATCCTCCAGGCTAACTCAAAAAAGCAAATATAGCAATTATGATCTCAGACAAGGCAACAGTAAAAATAGATATGATTTAAAGAGATAAATAAGGAAATTATATTATGTTGAGAGGCAACAAAAGACAATGAAATAATATAAGTACTTAATTTACAAACACTAAATTGTATATTAGACACTTCAGAAAAGTTAAGTATGATAGATCTTGGCCAATTACTGATTAAGAATAGAAAGGAGAATACAGATTTTTAGCTGTATATGGCACTTTCATAAAAATCAACCATACTCTTGAATATAAAAACCTCATGAGCAAATTCAGAAAAGCAGAACTATTAAATATATCTTTTATTGATCACAGAAAATAACAGCTATAATTAGTAAAAGAATTTTGAAGAGAGGATTCAAATTTAAATACAGATTAATTCTAAAAGATTAGCAACTCAAAAACAAAAAAAAAAATTTTATGAAATAAAATTATAAGACAATGTACTAAAACTTGTGGGATCCAACCACAGAAGTCCTGAGAGGAAAATGTATGGCTCCAAATCCTTCTATCAGCAGAAGATGAGAAAGAACAGGTAAATGAATTATGCATGCATCTTTTTTTATAAAGCAACAAATTCAATATAGGCCATATCTGTGTAGTTTTGCAAATGACTTTGATAATAGTCATGTTGTGTAAGACTAACTATATTTCCCTCCATCCTATCCTGCCCCCCACTGCTTCTGTTCTCTCTTTGGATCCTGTCCCTCCCCAAGAG
>CM053770.1:161945109-161981759 GCA_028658325.1 Potorous gilbertii
GGAGTTTCTCTTTTTGGATCTCTTTCAGGTGGTGATCGATAGACTCCTTGAATACTTATTTTGCCCTCTGGTTCTAGAATATCAGGGCAATTCTCCTTGACAATTTCATGGAGGATGATGTGTAGGCTCTTTTTTTGATCATGGCTTTCAGGTAGTCCTATAATTTTTAAATTATCTCTCCTGGATCTGTTTTCCAGGTCAGTTGTTTTTCCAATGAGATATTTCACATTGTCTTCTATTTTTTTCATTCTTTTGGTTTTATTTTGTAATTTCTTGGTTTCTCATAATGTCGTTTGCTTCCATCTGCTCCATTCTAATTTTTAAAGAATTATCTTTTTCAGTGAGCTTTTGAACCTCCTTTTCCATTTGACTAATTCTACTTTTTAAAGTATTCTTCTCCTCATTGGCTTTTTGGACTTATTTTGCCATTTGAGTTAGTCTATTTTTAAAGTGTTATTTTATTCAGCATTTTTTTGGTGTCTCCTTTAACAAGCTGTTGACTCACTTTTCATTATTTTCTTGCATCACTCTCATTTCTCTTCCCCATTTTTCCTCCACCTCACTTACTTGATTTTCAAAAACCTTTTTGAGCTCTTCTATGATCTGAGACCATTGCATTTTTTTTTTTTGGAAGTTTCGATGTGGAAGCCTTGATTTTTATGTCTTCCTCTGATTGTATGCTTTGTTCTTCCTCATCTGAAAGAATGGAAGGAAATATCTTTTCACCAAGAAAGTAACCTTCTGTAGTCTTATTTTTTTCCCCTTTTCTGGGCATTTTCTTAGCCAGCTACTTGACTTTTGAGTCCTTTGTCAAGTGATGGGTATACTTTAGGGACCTGTAAGTTCTCAGTTCCTCCAAGGTGGCACAATCAAGGAAGAGGAGTTTACTTCTTTCCTGGCCTGTACTCTGGTCTGGGAGCCACCACAGGACCCTCTCCAAAGCCTCCACCAGCTCCACCATACCAGCACTGCTCCTCATCCCAGGATTGCCACTCATAACTGAGATCCAGATCAGTGCTCAATTCCCCCAGCGTCTTTACAGGGTTCCAAAAATGGATGCTGCTGTCACCCTGGGGCCAGGGCTTGGGTGAAACTCTGCTTCCTTCTCACCCAGGTGAAAGCGCTTTCTCACTGACCTTTGAACCTGACATTAGCATTTATGGGTTGAGAAATATGGGAACCACAGCTGCGGCCCATGATTCTGTGCCCTGAAACCTGCTCCAGTCCTGTCCATGCGGCATGGCCAAGGGTGGACTGTGCTCTGCTCTGAGCTCAATGCGATAGACCTTTCCTGTTGACCTTTCTGGGCTGTCTTGGACTGGAAATCTCTTTCACTCTGTCGTTTTGTGGCTTCTGCTGCTCTAGAATTTTCATTTTTTACAGGTGTTTTATGGGCTATGGTGGTAGAGCTAGAACAGGTCTTCTACTCCACCATCTTAGCTCCACCAGCTAATCTGATTTTAAAAGAGAGAAGACTAAATTGCCAACATAAAAAAATGGAAAAGAATTCACAGTGTAAGAAATTACTAAAAATAATATTGCCTAGTTACATGCCAACAAAATAATTTCAATGGATGAATATTCAAGAAAAATATAAAATATCAACACTAACAGAATAAGAATTAGAGAATTTCAATAATCTAGCCTCAGGAAAAAAAAAAGAAATTGAGTAAACCATAAAATAAATCCCAAGGAGGGGAAAAACCTAATATCAGATGAACTTACAAATGAATTTTATAAAAATATTTTTAAAAATTTATTCCAGTATTAGAGGGACTGTTGATAAAAACAGGAAAACAAGAAATCCTTCCAGTTTTCATTTATGATATAATTGGGATCTTGATTCCTAAATTAGAGATGAAACAGAGAAAGAAATGTATAAACCCATATGCCTATTTATTGAAGCAAATTCAATAAGATTTCCAAAGAGGCTATAGCAATATCAGAAAGGTTAGATATGAATAAATTGGATTTATAACAGGAATGCAAAATTAGTTCAATACAAGGAAAACTTTAAACACAATAAACCATATGTTATAACAAAAAAATTAAAAATCACATGATTAGGCAACTAGGTGGTATAGTGCTTAGATCATTGAACCTGGAGACAGGAAGACCTGAGTTCAGAATCCCACTTTGGACACTAGCTGTGTGATTTTGGGCAAGTTACTTAACCTCTGTTTGCCTCAGTCTCCTCAATTGTAAAATAAGAATGATAAAAGCCCCTATCTCCCAGAGCTCTTGTGAGGACCAAGTGAGATAGTATTTATAAAGTGTTTTTACATGTTTTTGTATAGTAGTTTTTTGAGAACTGAGAATGGGATTATTTGTGCATATAGAAGGATTTCCCTTGCCAGGAGAAAGAACCACCTTTTCATGTGAGATAGAGGTGAAGGCACAGATAGTGGCAGAAGGCCTCTGTGTAATGTGAATTGAGGAGAAAGAGTGAAGATGAAGCTTATATGTAACTGATATAAGCTAGAGCACTTTCTAATAAGATTGGGGGTAAAGTAAGGATGTCCGTTATCACCATTATTAATTCATATAATACTAGAAATGCCAACAGTTAAGAGAATGAGGGAAAAGGAAGTAGATGGACTTCTCAGGGAGTCTAGTCACAAAAGGGAGAAGAGATAGAATGATAGCTAGCATAGCAAGAATAGACAGATCAAGCAAAAGCTTTTTGAGAACCAAGAAATATGGGCATGTTTGTAAGCAGTAGGTAAACAGGTAGAGATTGAAGGCAAATAAGAGAGTGAGATGATACAGGAGGTAATCTTCTGGACATTAATGGATAGAGTGAGATCACTTGTATGTGCCAAAGGATTTGCTTTATCAGGAGGAAGGACCACTTCTTTATGTGAGATGAGTGAAGGCAGAAGACATCTGGATGATGCAAGCTAAGGAGGAAGGATAAGTGTGCACACATACATACATACATAAAATACACACGAATATGTATATATAGTGGATAAGAAAGGGTAAAGAGGCAAGTTTTACATATGTATAAATATAAAATGTATATATAAAACTTACCTCTTTATCCTTTTTCCGTTTGTGTGTGTGTCTGTGTATATGATAGCTAGAGGACTTTCTAAAGATTAAAAATAAAGCAAGGATGTTTATTATCCCCATTATTATTTTATATAGTACTAAAAATGGTAGCTATACAATAAGACAAGAAAAATTGAGGAAATAAGCTTATACAAAGGGTAAACAAAACTATCAATTTTTTTGGATGATACCATAGTCTGCTTAGAGAACCTGGGATATCCATGTAAAAATTAATTGAAACAGTAGTTTCAGTAAGGTAATAGGATGCAAAATAAATCAACATAAACATCTTTTCTGCACCCAACAAAACTCAGAATGAAGAGAAAGAAAAATTCCATTCCAAATATAATGAGCATCTGCTTCATGCAAAGATTGCATTACCTTTCTCTGCTACTGTAACCTCTCTACATGGAGAACCCTAGGAAGATGGTTTCTGGGAGAATTGTTAAAATGTGTAAATGAAGTGCCTTGGAGAATTATAAATTATGTAGGCACTCAATAATTATTCTAGCCAGGCTAACCATATGGTGAAGGAGAGCTCTGTGACTCTGGAAGTATTTAAAAAGGTCTGTCAGTGGGGCACCCAAACTCTCGACCATAATAACTAAGGTGCCCCCAAATTATCTTCATGGAATTCCTAGCTTCTTTCTATACTTGCCCCTATTCTTATTCCTTACTGGCTATAATCCTTTTGTGTCTGTTTCGTCCTTGTTTGCTTAACATCCTTGCCAGGTTTGTCTTTTCCAGAGTGCAAGCCATCAACTTCCAGATGACTCTCAGGCTATGTACCCCTTGAACAGGACCCTTCAAGGCAGGGGCAGCTTGCCAGCAGAAAGCAGTTTCAGAAGCTGAGACTTTCACCCCTTACCTCAAAAGAATTTGGGTCCCATCTGTTTGAGGAGAGAATGATGTGGGAACCTCTTGGAACTCCCCTTGAATCTTCCCACTGAATCTGGCCTTTCATATTCAAATCCGTTATACTTAACCTAGTCTGGCTCTCCTTTGTCTACCACCTGCTTCCCACCCAAGCCCTCCATTATCTCCTGATTGTCTCCTGATTGTCTCCTGATTGCCTCCTGCTCTTTACAATCCTTGACCCTATCTTATTAAAATCTTATTGTCTGAACTATCTGGTTGCTACTTAACATTCTTGAGGTCCAAGTCATCATTCCCATCTGGATCCTCCCTGAATTTGAATCACATTCCAGGCTGACCTCCTCTATCAAGACCATCCAGGGATCCCAGACACCTTGATGACGTTCTTCCCTCAGTACTTTTCTGTATTTAAGTCCCATCTCAACTCCATGAAGGCTCTCAGATTCAATCCAGCCCTAACTCTATCTAGCTGCAATTGTAACTGGCCCGTTTGTTAATACAAGTGTTATAGATACTTAGGCTCCTTAAGAGTCAGTCCAGTATGGTGAATCTTTAATAAACTTTGTTTTCCTTTGGCTTAAAAAAAAAAAAAAAAGAAAAGGCCTGTCAGATTCAGCTACTTCCCACTCCTATGCTGCAAACTGTAAGACACATAGTGGTTAAATTTAACAATCTTTGGAAAATAGCAAATGTTAAATTGATCAAGAAAAAACACCTTCAGATATGAAGGAAAGGAACTTTGAATAATGTAGAACTATTCAATACCCATGAGAAATCACAGAGAGGCATGGAATAAAGTATTCTCAAGAGCAAAGGAACTTATGATGCACCCCAAAGGGCCATGACCCTGCAAACATGAGCCTACTCATTAATGAGCAAAGGTGAATATTCAATTAAAAAAAAAAGTATTTGAAGCATTCCTGTGAAGAAAACCAGACCTGAACAAGCTATTTGCTTTTCAGACACCCCAAACAATAGAAATACAAGAAAGATAAACAAATAAGGGAACCAAGGACAACAGAAGAAGAACAACAGAGATACCACTAGCAGATTTTTTTCCCCAGAAATTACACAAGGAGACAAGGGTGAAAGTGGAAGTCAAATAGAAGGGATTGTGAGAAACAGACCTGAAATATCTTGAAGAAAGCCTACAACCCCCTACCTACAGGGGATGGGGGAGGAAGAATATAGAGGCAAATAGGTTTTTTACTCTAATCAACTTAAAAATTGATCATAAAAGTGACCTTAAAGAGTCACCTATAGTTTCTCAGAAGAGGGCCTGAAAGAGAATGAGGAAATAAAGAAAGGGACTGACTTGAGAAAAGAAGAGGCAGAGCCAAAATAGTGGAATGGAGAAGCACTGAGCTGAGTGCTCCAAAATTACCCTCCTAATAATTCTAAAACAGTGACTCAAAATGAATTCTGGAGCGGCAGAACCAGCAAAAGTTTGGGTGAAACAATTTTTGAGCACAAGACAACTTAGAAGGTGGGCAGGAAAGGTCTGTCTTACAGGGTGGCAGTTGGCTCCAGGCAGCATAGGCTGCATGCTGGGGGCAGTTGCATTGGTAGCAGCAGCAGCTTTGGGAGCACTCATTCCTTGGATTGCAGCGGAAACTTTGCTGGCACTGGGTTTAGGACTTTATTGCGTTGGTCATAAGCAGTTCCAAGTTACAGTCCCAGGGCCACAAGGACCAAGAGAAGAGTGATTATGTTTGCTCATGGGGGAGTAGGAACCTTGGTCTCAATTCCAAGACAGAGGTAAGCACTAGCAGTTGCAATTGCAGGAAAGTGGGGGACTTGGTCACAGTCTAGGGCAAAGAAGAGTGCTATCTGGTGGCTACAGGGAAACAAGGTACTTCCTGAGTAAAGACCAGACCACAGGCCAGGAAAACAGTGACCACAACTTTCCTTAGAGCATACAATTTTGGAAGCACCAAAACCCAACAGACTCCATCCCCTCCCCACCCCACTCAAGTTAGCTCTGAAAACAGCAGCAAGGAAGGCCTGAAGCTTGATACAGTGTTTCCTCCATTGTAGGAGCAGAGCCCAACTTTAACATAAAGTTACAAGTCAGGAAATAGGCTGCAAAAAATGAAAAAACGAAAACAAAAAAAAGTGTCACCTATAGTCTCTCAGAAAGAAGAGGGCCCCAAGGAGAATGAGTGACCATAGAAAGTTACTATGATGACAGGAAAGATCAAGACACAAACTCAGAAGAAGACATCAAAGTCAAAGCAACTACATGTAAAACCTCAAAGAAGAATGTCAGTTGTTCTTGGGTTCCCTGATTTTTTTTAAATCAAATAAGAGAGGTAGAGGAAACATTGGAAAAATAAATGTGATGCTAGAAAATTATGAAAAGAGTCAACAGCTTGGTAAAAGAAACACACAAAAATACTGAAGAAAGTAATACCTTACAGAACAGAATTGACCAAATGGTAAAAAAGAACAAAAATCCAATGAGGAGAGGTATACCTAAAAAAGCAGAATTGGTTAAATGGAAAAAGGTACAAAAATTCCCTGAAGAAAAGAATTTTTTATGAAGTAGAATTGACCAAATGGAAAAAGAGATATAAAAGGTCACTGAAGAAAATAATTCCTTGAATATTAGAGTCAGGCATTTGGAAACTAATGATTTCATAAGACATCAAGAAACAATCAAATAAAATCAAAAGAATGAAATAAATAGAAGAAAATATGAAATATCTAATTGGAAAAACAACTGACCTGGAAAATAGATGGAGGAGAGAAAATTTAAGAATTATTGAACTACCTGAAAGTTGTGAACAGAAAAAGAGCTGAGACATCATATTTCTATAAATTATCAAGGAAAACTGCCCTGATATCTTTGAACCAGAGGGTAAAATAGAAGTTGAGAGAATCCACCAATCACCTCCTGAAAAAGATCCCAAAATGAAAACTTCTAGGAATATTATATAGCCAAATTCCAGATCTCCCAGGTCAAGGAGGAAAAATTGTAAGCAATCCGAAAAAAACAATTCAAATATCATATAACCATAGGCAATATGACACAAGATTTAGTAGCTTCTACATTAAAGGATCAGAGGGCTTGGAATATGATATTCCAGAAGGCAAAGGAGCTAGAATTACCACCAAGAATCACCCAGCAAAAGTAGATATTATCCATCTGTAAACATTTAGTTTACATTTAGTAAAATAAAAGGCTTTTTAGCATTCGTGATGAAAGGAACAGAGCTGAGTAGAACGTTTGACTTTCAAATATAAGACATGAGAAGCATAAAAACAAATAGAAAAAAGAAATTATACAGAATTAAATAAGGCAAAACTTTACATTCCTACATGGTAAGATGGTACTTGTAAGTCCTAAGGATTTTATCTTTAGGGCAGTTACAACCAGTGTACATAGACAGAGGGCACTGGTGTGAGTTGACTATGATGGGATGGTATCTAAAAAAAAAAAGGGATGAGAAAGGGTTTCACTGGGAGAAGGGGAAAGGGAAAGGTAGAATGGAGTAAATTATCTCATGTAAAGAGGCACAAAAGCTTTTACATTGGAGGGAAAGATTACAGAGGCAAGGGTTGGGGGGTTGCAGACATCACTCTAACCTTTCATCAGAATTGGTTGAAAGAGGGAATAACATACTCATTTGGAAATAGAAATCTATCTTACCTTACAAGGAAGTAGGAGGGGAAAGGATTAAGAGAAGGGGAGGGGGCTGATAGAAGGGAGGGCAGATTGGGGGAGGTGATGGTCAGAAGCAAAACACTTGAGAAGGGAGAAAGGAGAGAGAGAAAGATAAACAGGAAATATAAGATGGAGGAAAATACATAATCATCATAACTGTGGAAAAAAATTTACAGCCAGTAAAGGCCTCATTTCTTAAATACATAGAGAACTGAGTAAAATTTAAAAGAATGCAAGCCGTTCCCCAACTGATAACTGGTCAAAGGCTATGAACAGGCAATTTTCAGATGAAGAAATCAAAGTTATCTTATGAGAAAAAAATACTCTAAGCCACTATTGATTAGAGAGATGCAAATTAAGACAACTTTGAAGTACCACTTCCCACCTATCAAATTGGCTTATATGACAGAAAATGACAAATGTTGAAAGGGATGTGAGAAAATTGGGACACTAAAGTACTTTTGGTGGTGGTATGAACTGATTTCACCATTCTGGAGAATAATTTGGAACTATGCCCAAAGGACTATAAAACCATGCAATATCTTTCACACAGCAATACCTGTCAATGGTCAAAGAGATTTTAAAAAAAGAAAAGGACCTATAAGTACAAAAATATAGCAGTTCTTTTTGTGATGGCAAAGAATTGGTTGGGCAGATGCCCATCATTTGGGGAATGGCTAAACAAACTGTGGTATATGATTGTAATGGCATACTATTGTTCTATAAGAAATGACAAGCATGATAATTTCAGAAAAACCTGGAAAGTCTTAATATGAACTGATGCAACATGAAGTGAGCAGGACCAGGAGAACACTGTACACAATAACAGCAATATTGTATGATGATTAATTGTGAATGACTTAGCTATTCTCAGTAATACGATAATTCAGACAATTCTGAAGGACCTACAAAAAATGCCCTTTATCTCCAGAGAAAAGACTGAATGCAGATTGAAATAGTTTTTTTAACTTTTTTTTCTTTTTAGTCTACTTTTTTTCACAACATGGCTCATATTGAAATACGTTTTGCATGGCTCCACATGTATAACCTATATCAAATTGCTTGCCTTCACAATGAGGGGGAAGAGGAGGAAGGGAGAAAATTTGGAACTCAGATTTTTAAAAAATGAATATTAAACATTGTTTGTACATGTAATTGGAAAAAAATAAAATATTTTTTAAAATATATCGAAATCATCTTCAAGACTTTACTGGCTCAGGAAACTAAAGACTCCCTTCTTGGGCAGCTGAAAACTAAAGAACCATGGGGAGCTTCAGGTACTCTGTGATGTTTGTCAGACCATTATGTGAAACTTGGATGAGAGTTTGTCAGCTGAATAAATTTGAGGGTTTCCTCAGAGAATATCCTTAAATATCCTTCTGGTCCAATATCTAACGATATACACTACCAAAGAATGTCAGCTGCAAGAGAAGGTCCTTTGTTTGAACATCCCACATAAACTTGATCCTCTAGCAGTGCTGGACCTTTAACTGGGGCTATGGGATGATGAGAATGAAGGAGACCATAGGCTATGCTATCCTTGACCAAATCACTTCTTTCTGTCTGTACTCTCCTATGCTGTGTTTGGTTGTATCAGTAAACCATTTAGAACCATTCTAGTGCTGCTATGTGACATTCCCCTAGACACTTCTATGTCTGCATGCCACTATGAAGTTAAACAAGCAGACTTTGGTACCATAGCTATATGTGGACAGAGCCAAATAAGTAAGAGATGTCATGGGGGACTGCAATAGTGAGAGTACAAACAAAGGCAGGTCCCAGAAATCTGAAGATCTTCCAACAAATGTGCTGAAAGAATAGTTTGAAATTTATTTTGTGTTTTAAATTTGGCATTTGAGAAATCAACTAGAATTTTACTTCATGGACTTTGTTGGGATTCTTTGTTCAATCTTTTTTGGGAGGCATCCCAGGACAGCAGAGGGTTCTTTAATCTTCTTCTGCTTGGCTGTTCCACTTCCACTTCATGAAGTGAAAGTTCCTAAGACTACCTCTGGATCCCCATTGCACTCTGGGCTTTTTGTTTGTTGTTTCAGCAGAGTCTGTCTGTAGGTGTTTACTCTTCAATCAAGCCAAATCTCTGCCCCTTGAAGTAGAGTCTTTCCAGAGGTCATCTCAAGTTATCTTAGAAGGACAATTATTTTACCCTGATTTTTGTTTATTTCTGCTGCTCTAGGTTTCCTTTGAGGTGATATTCTATTTTTTTTTGTGGAGAAAATTTGTAGAGTCTAGAGATTTGTAACCTACTCCACCATCTTCCCTAGTCACCCATTTTGAAAAGTCAGGAGGTTCTCCATTTCATCTCAGATGCATTGATAAGAAAAAGCATGTGCCTTGATTTTTTTTAATGAATTGACAGCAGTATCCCTCAGCAGGTAGTCACCAACCACCACTATTTTTTCCTTATTTCTCTGACCCTTAATGGAGGATCTTTCATCTGATAGCTTATGTGTATCTGCTTTATTACACTTTGGAGGAAAAGTAGCATCCAGATTTTTCCTGTTTTAGAAAATGTGTTCTTAAATGTGTTCTTTTGCTCCAAATATTCAATTCAATCTCTGTTACATCCTTCCACTATCCAAATATAGGTCATATTTCTCTTCTATTCTTTAAAATCTTTTCACTTCTTTCTTGAAGCCCCACTTCTCTCTCTTTTTCCTTTTCACCCCTTTCTTCTGTTTGCCTGTCTATTGATCTCTCTGTCATCAGCTCCCATGGGTCCAATTATTATTTCTGTGTGGATGATTCATAAATCTACTGATCAATATGTCCAAAACAAAATTCATTATCTGTTCCCTTAAGTCCATTCCTCAACCTAATTTCTATATTTTTGCCAAGGACACCACCGTTTTTCCAACTATCCAGGTTCACAAACTAGTGCCATCTTCAACTCTTCACTCTTCTCTCCTCCTTTACCCCCCACCATATTTTGTCAGTTACCAATTCTTATGAGTTGCACTATATCCACTATATCTCTTACACCCACCCCCTTTTTTTCCACTCTTAATTCAACCATCCTTGTTCAGGCCCTCATCAGCTCTTTTCTGATTATTGCAATTGATTCCCCTGTATCCAACCTATCTTTCATATGATTGCCAAATGAATATTCTCTTAAAACATGTCCTTAGCATAGATCTGATCATGTCATTCCCATGCACAAAGTTTCAGTGGCAACCTGGTACATCTTGGATAAAATACAACTTTTTTGTTTGGCATTTAAAGTCCTTAATAATCTAGCTCCAGGCTGATTACACTTTACTCCCCTTCAAACACTCTAGGAACACATGATCACTTTGAACACAAGGACAACTTGTTGCCACCCTTATATAATATTGTATTCTATCTCTGATTTTTGTGCCCAGGCACAAATGCTTTTCCTCCTCACCTCCACTTCTTTGAACTCCTAACTCCCTTGAGGAGGAGACCTTTCCTTATTCCCTTGGTTGTTAGTAGTCCTCCCTCGACACAATTTACTTTGTGTATATTTGATATTTATTTACTTCTCTGTGGATGGGTTTGCTATCATTGGAATAGCTCCTTGAGGACAGGGATTGTTTTTACTGGTTTGAGTTTGGGGTTTTGGTTTTTGTATCCCCTGTGTCTAGCCCAATGCATGGCAAATAGTAAGTAAATAAGTACTCATTTAATTGAATTGAAGCAGGAGGAGCAATTAGAAGATTATTGTCCAGGGAAGAGGAGATGTGAAGAAAGCTTCAACAAAGCTAGTGGCTTTAGTGAGTGAAGAGAGAAGGACTGATGTGAGAGAGCTTTTGGGGGTAGAGTCAACAATGCCTGACCACTGATAGGAAGGGGGTGTGGGGTGACAGAAGAAAGAAATGAGAACTCTTGAGATTTTGAACCTGATAGTCTGGAAGAATGACAATGCTGTCAATGGAAATAGGAATGTTTGGATGAGGGATGAGTCTGTGGAGGAGACAGAATGAGTTCTGTTTTGGAATAGTTGAGTTTGAGATGCTCACAGGAAATCCAAGTAGAGAGACATATCAACTCCTAAGTGTATGACCTGGCATGTTATTAGTAAAGTGCTAACCATCCAGATGAAAGGACATAGGTACTAGTTAGCCTGAACTCCAGCAGTCTGTCCATATCTGGATAGCATTGATCGCTAAAACAAAAGAACATAAACAAGTGATAGCCAGCATTCGTTTTGTGCTTGAAGATTTGCAAAGTGATGCGTAGATTATCTTATTTGATCCTTAAACAGCAACCCTGTGAAGTAAATCCTATCACGAGCCTCCTGACCTACTTTGTTTTAACTGACCATAAAACTGAGACGTGACTTGCCCAGGGTCTAGTGAGTGTCTGAGGTAGGATTTGAACTCAGGTCCTGCTGCTTTCTTATCCACCCTCCTTTCTACTCCTAGAAAGAACCCACCAAAGTGTGGGTGTGAGATGGTATGTCTATCACAGTACTTGTTTGACTTTAAAGCTCATAAACAAAATCCATTGCTTTATAGAGGGGTTGCATAATTGCTTTGTGGTCATACTTCAACATGAGCACTTTTATAGATGAGGAAAGCAGCCCTGGAAGATCAGAGGCTGCTTTAACCCATGAACGGCACGGTGTTTGAGTCAATGTTGATGAGAGTGCAGGAAGGCCAGTACTTGAGGGGATTCAGAAGTTCACTTTGCCAGTTTCTTACAAAAGACTTTTCCTCATTCCTCACCTCTGGTCTCCAAATGAAACACGTCATGAGAACTGAAGTGACAAAAACAACAATAAAAAATTAACTTTATTCTTGGTCATCTCTCTAGGATCACAGAACGTTGAAGTTGGAAGAGATCTTAGAGATCAATCAATTCAGCTGCCTCATTTTTTTTTTATACAAATGAAGGTCCTTTTCCTATGTGAATCACCCTGGGGTTGTGATTCCCTTTGCCTAGGCACATAAAAATGGAGACTTTTGCATTGGATCATATGGCAGCATCTCAGACCAGACTTTAAAATAGATTCCCTTACTAGTAACCTTTGTGGTTGCCTAGGGACGGGTTGGGGACCTCTGTCACCCCACCCCTTTTTCACCATCCCCACACAAGGCTGAGTTGTTGTGGTCCAATGCCTACAGAGGGCGTTGAGGGGAAAGAAAGCAGTGTAATTCTTTACTTTTACCTCACTGGAGCCAAGTTAAATTCCGGAGAACCACATACAGTGGAGATTTTTGTTTTCTTTATTACGTCCCTCAGCAGGGTGGTGGCAGAAACTCAAAGGAAAGTCTGTTTTGGGGAGAAGTCAGCGTCTGCCTCTTTTGCAAACCAGCCCTGATCAAATCCCAAGCAGCCGGTCCTTAGATAACACTGGCCGAGAAACCTGAAACTGACAGCCCTGGCTCTCATCAGCCACCTATGATCATTGTCTGGAAAATGAGACATGTTGCTGAGATGCCGCAGTGATTGAGTATTAAGTAGCACCACTGGGGTTTTCTCTCCAGGGTTTATAGCCTGGACCTCTGAACTTAGACAAAGAGAGTTTTTAGAAAGCCTGTCTGGGGCCTGAAGACTTGAGCTTTTCTCTGGCACTTTGCAAATATAGGCTTTGGGATCATTGTTCTTCCCGAGCAGTACTGTGCAGAAAGTATACCCCACCTCCCTAGCTCCAACCCGCCACCCCCTTCCACACACTGTCAGAGATTTGTATAGTGTTCTCAGTAGTGAGCTGTGTTTAAGGCAAGTGAGCATCAGCACCCCACCCCCCAAAGGTAATCCTAACAAGAGTTAGGATTCTTGTTTCTGTGTCCTCTATAACCTACAGAGTACCTTGTGTGTAGTGGGTAGCTAATAAATGTTAGGTTGTGTTGGCCAATGCCTTCAAAAAGAGAGTAGACTTTGCAAAAGGTAGTCCCAAGAGTGTGGAGTAGGAAAAGTTTCTACTATCACTCTCAATTAGTGTTTATTGGATGACACCTATTCCAGGTATTAGTAATATTGCATGTATTGCAGAATAGAGAGAAAATAGGA
This sequence comes from Potorous gilbertii, assembly GCA_028658325.1. NCBI lineage: Eukaryota > Metazoa > Chordata > Mammalia > Diprotodontia > Potoroidae > Potorous > Potorous gilbertii. Next base: position 161,958,701 of record CM053770.1, read on the forward strand.
GCCAAGCTCTGTTGAGAAGATACACACACACACACACACACACACACACACACACACACACACACACACACACACACACGTTGTATCTTAAGTACAAAAACCTTCCTCTAATTTATGGAGGTGATCCTGAATTCTCAAGGTTATGCCAGCAAAGTACAAGTACTAACCCTTGTAGAAAGATATAGCCAGAAGGAATCTAAAAAGCGGTGCTAAGTATTGTGAAGTCTGGAATGAAATAATGAATGAATGAAAAGACATTTATTAGTGCCAAGTACTGTGGTAAGCATTGGGGATACAAATACAAAAGTGAGAGCCTCTGATCTCAAAAAGCTTACATTCAAAGAGAGGGCAACAACGCATATTGGAGAGTCTCGGTGGTCAAGAATGGGTGTTTTTGCTCTGGTAAGTTTCAGGGATGTTGGGTAGAATGATAGGACAACCCATCCACACTATCTTGCCAGTGGTATTGTTGCTTAGATCACAGTTTTCAAAGGCAGAGAAAGTCAGGGCACCTGCATCAGCAGAAAAGAAAATGGCCAGGGTGAAGGTGAGAAGGCAGGGTCCCAGAAGAATTCAGAGCTGGAATAAGAAACCCCAAACTGAAGACTGCAGATACAGATAGTCTTTTTAGCAGTTTGAAGACAAAGACTTCACAAGAAGGAAGTGGATTTGGAAAATGAACTTCTCAAATGCATTAATAAGATTTTGCTTTTTTGTTTTTCAAATGTTCAATCATGTCTGACTCTTCATGACCCCATACATGGACCATAGTGGACCAGAACCTTCTATTCTTTATTATCTCAAAGTCCATCCAAGTTCATATCTGTTATTTCCATGTCACTATCTATTCATCTCATCCTCTGCCATCCCATTTTCCTGTTACCTTCAACCTTTTCCAACATCAGGGTCTTTTCCAACGAGTTCCATCTTCTCATTATGTAGTTAATGTATTTAAGCTTCAGCTCTAGTATCCCACTTTCTAGTGAATAGCCTGAATTAATTTAAGTATTGACTCATTTGGCCTCCTTGCTGTCTCAGTACAATCTTCTCCAGGACAATTCAAAAGCCTTGATTCTGCAGCACTCAGTTTTCCTTGTAGTTCATCTCTTACAGCCATACATTGCTACTAGAAAAACCATGGCTTTGATTATATGGACCTTTGTTGGCAAGGTGATGTCTCTGCTTTTTACTATGTTATCCATATTTGCCATAGCTTTCCTTCCAAAGAGCAAGCACCTTTTGATTTCATGGCTGCAGTCTCTGTCTACAGTGATTTTTGAGCCCAAGGATATAAAATCTGACATTGCTTCCATTTCCTCCCCCTCTATTTGCCAGGAAGTGATGAGATCAGTTATCAAGATCTTAGGGTTTTTTTTCTGATGTTAAGTTTTTGTTTTTACATTCTTTTCTTTCACTTTCATCAAGAGATTCCTTAATTTCTCTTTGCTTCCTGCCATCACAGTGGTATCATCTGCATATGTAAGATTGTTGATATTTTTCCTAGCAACCTTAATTACAGCTTTTGATTCATCCAGCCTGGCATTTTGCATGATGTACTCTGCATTTAAGTTAAATAAATAAGGTACCTTGTCATACTCCTTTTCTAATCTTAAATTGGTCAGTTTTTCCATGTTCCCTTCTAACCTTGCTTCTTGGCTCACATTCAGGTTCCTCAAGAGACAAATAAGATGATCTGCTTCTCCCATCTCTTTGAGGACTTGACACAGGAGGACGATTCACACAGTCAAAAGATTAGTGTAGTTAATCAAGCAGAAATAGATGTTTTCCTGGAATTCCCTTGCTTTCTCCATAATCCAGCAAATGTTGGCAATTTGGTCTTTAGTTACTCCTTGAAAACCAGCCTACTTTTCTGGTAATTCTCAGTTCACATATTGCTTAAGTTTAGCTTGCAGAATCTTAAGCATAACTTTGCTGGCATAGAGAATGAGCACAACTGGTCAGTAATCTGAACATTCTTTGGCTTTGCCCTTCTTTAGGATTGAGACGTAAATTGATCTTTTCCAAGCCGGTGGCGACTGTCAGGTTTCCAAAGTATCTGGTACATTGAATGCAACACTTTAACAGCATCATCTTTTAGGGTTTTAAATAGCTCAGCTGGAATTCTATCACCTCCCCTAATCTTACTGTTTGCAATGCTTCCTAGCATCCACTTGACTTCATTTTCTAGAATGTCTGGCTCTAGATCAATAACCACACATGGTTATGAGTGACATTAAGATCATTCTAGTATATTTCTTTTGTGTATTATTGCCACCTCTTTTAAATCTCTTCTGCTTCTGTTAAATCTCTACTATTTTTGTCCTTTATCATGCCCTTGTTTTTGGTGTCTGAAAATGAAATTTGAGTCTCTGGATCATGATTTAACATATAAGAATAAGGGATTTCACAGCCAAGGGTAGAATTTGCCTAACATAGGCTGATAAAAATATGTTTGTGTGGTATTTTACCAATCTTGCAAAAACTATTTTTAATCCTGACCTTGACCTCTAATACCTCAGTCCTTCAGTTCTTCCCCAGACTATCACCCTTGCAGTAGCTACACTCTCCTGAATTAATTCAACCCTACTCAGTGCTCTTCTCTTAAGTTTCTTGCCCCCTTATCCCACTGAAGATCTTGTCCTACCAAGTCTCAGTCTTGAGGTTGCTACTATCTGCTATCTTTGCTCCTATACACAAATTGTTGAATGAAGATGGAGAAAATCATGAAACACTATTCATTGGGTACATGTTGGTAAGCTAATCTTAACTGGTCCCTCCCTATGGCAAAGTAATCCTTTTACACCTCTCTGATTGACTCACTATTCAACTTACCATAGCAAGCTCTACTGACTCTTTTTATTTCCTCCTAAAGCCTTCCAGAATATCCTCCTGGTTTCCATTCTGTCAGCTAAAAACTTTGCCTCTTTATGGAAAAAATGAAGCCATTTATCCTGAGCTACCCCTTCTCTCCTCCTCATTTCATGTTACTAGGATGCTTTCTGCCACATTCTTTCACCCACATTTCACAAAATGTGGTCCTTATCTTTACCAAGACTAACCCTTCTCTACAAGCACATGTGACTTCTTTACCTCCTGTCAATAGGTTGTCATTCCTATTCTTTTATTCCTCTTCAATCTCTCTCTGTCCACTAACTGCTTCCCTACTGCGTATGAACATGCTCATGTCTCCCCCATCCTCTAAAGAACCCTCATTTGATCCATTCATCCCTCTTCCCTTTTCTAGCTAAACTTCTAGAGAAGACAATCTACAATTCATACCAATACTTTCTTTGCTATTGCTCCCTTTTTAATTCTCCACCATCTGATTCTGACCTCATCCCTCCAAAGTTACCAAGCATCTCTTTTTTTCTATTTTAAAAAATTTAATTTTTTGTTACATTTTAAGTTCCAGGTTGTCTCCCTGTCTCTCCACCCTGAACAAAGAAGGCTACCATTTCACATACACACACACACACACACACACACACACACTTTATATGTACACATATATGTATATATGTATGTAAAACCATACTATACATACTTCTATTTATTAGCTCTTCCTCTGAAGGTAGTAGCTTCCTTTATAGTTACTTTATAGTTGATTTGAATATTTATAATACTGAGAATAATTTAGTCATTCACAGTTAATCATTGAATAATATTACCGTTACTGTATCCAACATTCTCTTGGTTCTACTTATTTCACTTTTCATTATTTCATGCAAGTCTTTCCATGTTTTTGTAAAACCAACCTACTCATCTTTTCTTACAACCATGTAGTATTCTATCACAATCACATACCACAATTTGTTTAGCCATTCTCCAATTGATGGGCATCTCTTCAATTTCCAGTTCTTTACCAACCAATGGTCTCTTGACAAATCTAATGACCTGATGACCTCTCTACAACCTTTAACACTGTCCATCACCCTCCTCTCCTTTAAATTCTCCACTGTAGGTTTCTGTGACACTACTCTCCTGTTTCTCTTTCTGTCTGACAGCTTATTTTTTATCTCTTTCACTGGATCTTTATTTAGGTCATGCCCATTAATGGTGTTTTCTCTAAGTCTCTGCCCCAGGTCCTTTTCTGCTCTCTTCTCTCTCTATACTACTTCACTTGGTGATTCTAATGAGGGAGAAAACGCATAGAAGAGGTTTCAGCTACAAGTCAGATGGAAGGGCCTCATAGTCTTTAAGGTACAAATCAGATGATAATGCATCATCTTCAACTATCATAAAGCCATATCTGTTTCTGATGTTAAACCATTTGATAGGGCCAAGCTTGGACTTTGAAAGTAAGAACTTTCTTTTCTAAGAAGTGGGGGCTGCAGCCCCTGTCAAGATGAATAGCCACAATAATTATTTCTTTGGATAATAGCTGTGGGGAAACAGGGCTGATGACTCAGAGAACCCTGTCATTCCTAGGACTCTTCCCAACCTGTCCAGCAGTTGGTCAATGGTTGCTGCTACTGGTAGTGGGGGTGAGAGATCCAGAAATTAACAGGAGACAAAATATAATCAAGAAGCCAATACTAAAAGCTGTGGTCTCACATATCAATCAGTTAGTATTTATTAAGTACCACCTATGTGCCTATTACTGTATCTAGCATTAGAGACACAAAACCAGAAATAAAACAGTCCTTGCCATCAAGGAATGTATGGGTTATTGGGGGAAAGGAGAGAAATAACATGTACACATGTAAGCATACATATTAAATATACACAAAATATGTGGAAGGTGGGGTTTTCTTGGGGGGGGGCAAAGCACTAGCACCTAGAAGGGGGAATTGGGAATGTCCTTATGTAAAGAGCATTTCTACATATGTGCACAAATAGAAGTAACAAGAAAGGTAAACAAAAAGAGGTACTGTTGACTTAGAATATTAATGAGAATAGAAAATAGGTCAGGAAGGTTATACCTTACTTAAAAGGAAAGGAATAGGAAAATCTGCATCAGGGGGAGAGGAAGGAGGAAAGAATAACATTTCACATTCTAAAGTAATACTCATGAGGAATTCCAAGAACCAGAAAAGGGAAACCTGGCGAAGGGCATTTGTACAAAGATTAACAGAGGGAAAAACAGAGGCAATCATCCAAGTGTACTACAGACCACCTCGGCAGAAATAGGAATTAACTGAGAAGTTGGGGAAATGAATGAGAAATCTGGTACAGAGGCATGATATAGTAATGATAGGAGGCTTTAATTACACAAATGTGTGCCGGATGGATCTCTATCTTTGCCAAAAACACTGTAGCTCATAATTTCTGGACTTGCCTTAAATAAGAATTTTGTCTTTCAAAATGTGGAAGAGACAATGAAAGAAACTGCTTTTCTATACTTGATTCTTTTAAAAAAAATTTTAATTTAATTTTTAATTTATGAAATAAAACAAGCATTTCCATAATACAATGTAATTGTAAAAAAGGATGATTGCACATGAAACTTTAAATCTATTATGTACCATTTGCTATTTCTTTTAAATATATAATAAAGTTATCATGTGAATTTCTATTTTCCCTTTTTTTCTTCCCTCCCTCCCCACCCCAGAGATGGCTACTATTAGACACAAATATATATATATATATATATTATATATAATACATATATATAATTATATATATATTATTCTATACATACACTTCTATTTATCAGTTCTTTCTCTGGATGCAGATAGCATCTTTCTTCATATTTCCTTTATTTTTAACTTGTGTATTTATAATAGTCAAAATGACTTAGTTGCTCAAAATCATTCCTAAACTATATTACTGTTGCTGTATATGTTATCTTGGTTTTGATCACTTTACTCCTAAACATGTAAGTCTTTTCATGCCTTTCTAAACTCATTGAACTCCTCATTTGTTATAGCATGGTAGTATTCCATCAGAACCATGAACTACAACTTGTTCAGTCCCCAACTGATGGGGAGCCCTGAAATTTCCAGTTTTTTGCCGCCATACAGACAGCTGCTATAAACATCCTATTCACATTCAAATTTATAATTCCTATGTGTGAATTTTGATCCATCTTATTTTTACTCACTATTTTCTTTCTCAGCCTCTCTTTTTACCTTATCCCTGTTACTTTATCTTGTCCCCCCACTCTCTCATACCTCATCCCAATCACCCCTCCAAGAGTTCCCCCAATCCCCTCCCAATCCCAATTCACACACCCCTCCAAGAGTTCCCCCAATCCCCTCCCAATCCCAATTCACACACCCCGCCAAAAGTCCCCCTGCCATCCTCTCCCCCCATCCCTCCCATATACTTGATTCTTGCTATTTATATAAATGGTAGTTAAAGAGCAATGACGGGAGAGAGTGAGGAGTATCCTCCTACATCATAGAATTATGAGGGAGAGGAAACCAGACGGCATCCAACATACAAGAGCAGATTTCAAAGGGTTCACAGAAAAGATAGGTGAGACTCCATGACCTCAAACACTATGAGGGAAGTCAGTTCAGAAGGCATGGTGAGTTCAAGGATGAAATTTTGAAGACGCAGAGAAAACAATTCCAATGAGGAGGTCAAGGGCAATTGTCTTTAAAGAAACTATTTTGAATGTACAGGGAACTCACTGGTCAACTTAATAAAAATAGAGGTCCTTTAAGAATGTCAGGAGCATTAAACCTCAGAACCATCTGAAGCAGACAAGCAAAGCTACGAAAAATAGAAAGAACTTTTTTGAAAGATATATTAGTGAAAAGAAGGGGATCAAATTAGAGTTAGGACTATGGTAGAATCAATCTGAGAGAAGATAGAGCTACTTAATTCTTACTTTGTCTCATTTTCTATCAAAGACGAAAGACAGAACAAAAATGACTAATAGGGATTTGGAACCCAAGATAAGGAGCAAGACAGATGATCTAGCTGCCTTTGATGAGTTCAAGTCACTGGACCAGGCAAACCATATTTCATTGTACTGACATCACCTTCAGATGTGATTACTTAGTCATTGTCATTCATCTTTGAAAGATCATGGAGAATGGGAGAGGAGACATGGTACCAGGGAAGGTCAAATATTGCTCTAATGTTTAAAAAAGAAAAAAAAAGAAGGGAAGAAAATGAAGTCTCCCGCCTATGGGAAGTAAGCTTGAATTAGCTCAATGTTAAGGAAAACTTTCTAACAAACAGAACTATCCAGAAATGGAATAGGCTCATTTGAGGTCTTCAAATTGAGGCTAAACAACAAATTATTGGACATTTAATAAAGGAAATATTTTTCAGTTACTGATTGGAATATTTTGTTTACAACAGTGCACCATCTGCTAAGGTAGTGAGAGTCTGAGGACCACTAGGGGGTATCTCATGACCCTTTCAAAAGACTCAAGGCGTCAAAAACTGTTTTCATAATAGTACCAAGAGGTTATTTTGCCTATTAAAATACTCATTTTCCAACTACATATTTGTGTGAAGCTGAATTTTCTTCATGTACTTCAATCAAAACAACATATCTTAACATATTGAAGACAGAAACAGAAATGAGAATCTCCCTATTTTCTATTAAGCCAGATATAAAAGAGATTTAGAAAGAGAAAAAAAAAAAGGAAATTTTGCCAATCTTCCTACTTTTTTGTTTTGGAAAGTGTAGGGTTTTTATTCCATAAAATATGTAATTTACGTTAATATATGATAGGTTTATTCTTACTATAAATGAATTAATATTTTAAATGTTATCAATTTAAATTTTTAATATGGTAAATACTGATAGATATAACCTACATAAACAGAAGCTCTTTGGAGTCCTCAGAGATATTTAAGAGTGTAAAAGGATAATGAGATTTTGAAATTTTGAAAATTTGAAAAATACTGTATTAAGGTTTCAATGAGTTGCAATAATGCTAGTAACTGATATTTATATAGTGCCTTAAGGTTTGTGAAATGCTTTACTTATATTGTTTGATTTGACCCTTATGACATCCTGTGAAGGAGGTGCTATTATCTCTATTTTATAGATGAAAAAGCTAGGGCTGAGAGATTAAATTACTAAGGGAGGTTAAGTTACTTATCTATCATCCCATATACAGTAAATGACTGAAGTAGGATTTGAACACAAGTCTTCTGACTCCAAGTCCACCACTCTATCCATGATGCTATCTAGATATATTTGTCTTAGTAGAGAGAGTGAATGTGTGCATATGTGGGAGTTGATGATTCTTTAGTTTATAGAAGATAGCAATGTTCTATCTAGTGTATTATCCTAAACATCTAATTATATCTTTCTAGAAATTAGTGGGGTGATAACATTTTGCAAGCTATAGTGCTATGTTGCACAGATTCCATTGTTTCTTTGCACAATCTGCATTGATCAGTAAACTCAATGTCCCATATTACATTTCTTAATTTTTAGTGGAAATGACCTGATTCTGAGCAGCTATCTAAGACCATTCTATTTCTACAAACAGATCCACATGACCCAGTCATGTTTCTTTGTCAAAATATTTTTGGTTGAATTAATGGAAATGTTCTACTTCGGTGGCCCTTTGAATTCATTCAGGATCTTAGATGTTTGATAGGTTTATATTCCAAAATAAACCATTTTTAGTCACATTCAACAAATCCAATGACATATACCCATTACTTTCTTTATATTGTTCCCAAAGTATTTCTGAGTTTTTAATTGTTTGTCATATGCACCAAGACTGACTTGTCATCCTCTTCCTCCTCTTTGGTAAAGGAGTCTTTCTATAGCTGTCTTAGAGTAATGGGTCTGTATTTTGTTAATATGACAAGGATTTTTATTAGGATATTTTCCAAACCATTCGTCATCACCATCGGCATCATCCTTCTTTTGTTCTTTAGAAGATTGAGAGCTGGCCTTGGAGTCAGGAAGAGCTGAGTTTAAGTCCTGACTCTGACACTTAATGGTAATATGATCCTAGGCAATTAATCATTAACATACATTTAAAGCTGGAAAGGACCTTAGAGGTTATCTAGTCTAACTTCCATTTTATAAATGAGTAAGCTGGGGTAAAGTGACTTGACTTGCTCAGGATGCCAGAGTTAATAAAAGGAATTTCATACATATGTTCTTCCTCAAACCCCAGGATCTTTTCCAATGTAACAGGCTACTTACCAGTCATTTAACCCTCCAGTGTCCTAAGGCATCTCTCCAAGACTTTATGTTGAAGATCAGATGCCAATTTATATTAGTAGATGGAATTTCTTCATTATTGGTTCCCTACACTAATGAAATAACAGGTCTGGTTAAAAAAATACTATTTTCATTTTCTTTGTAACCTATGTGTTAGTTGGGCCCTAGCCCCTGAAACTAAGAATCTAGATGCTCCTTGAGAACTTTCTCACAAATCTTTTTGGCTCATTGACCCACCCAAAGGTTACCATGGAAAGAGTCAGGTAACAAAGAACTTTTATAAAGGATCTTATATTTTATCCTGGAAGTAATATGGAGTCACTGGAATTTAGATTACAACTCAATTCTTTTCCTCAATCCTCAGCAAGCATTCAAGATAACAAGATGTGGAATGAAAGACAGGTTTTATTTAAATTGAAAGAAAATGCAATATCCAAGCTCATAAATAGTCAGAACAACTTTCTTTTCCTTTCCATAAGTAATCTTCCCACCCCTGCTCACTATAGTTTGTGTTCTGTCTTCTGTAAGCATCCAGAAAGGCAGGAGATCACCTCATTAAGCAATGAGGGAGTGTAATATATAATTTTCCATTAGGTGTCACTATAGGCAAGCCACCAATCTACTGGTCCCATCAAGTTATTTTTGGTGCTTGTGCCACCAGAGATATTCCTTAATGTGCATGTACAAAGCTCCCACCCTGCAAAGTGATGTGATCTCAAATATCTTGGCAAAAAAGGAAATCTTGCTGACCATGCTTGGGATTGTAACCTGGTAGCTGATATAAAACCTCATTCAAAATTATAAAAATGAGAGAAACCTCTATGGTTCTTCCCTCCACGTGGCATCTTAGCTCCATCTTGACCTTCAATCAATCAATACAGATTTGTTAAACACTTATGATGCACCCAAAATAACTTCTGTCTGAAGGGGGCATTCTAATGGAGGAGACAACAAATATAAATCAGACTATGCAAGAGCTGGTTATTCCATAGAGGGCACAAACAGTTTGTGGGACCAGGAGAGACCATGTGGAGGCCTTCAACTGCTTGAACTCAGTCTTAAAGGAATTGAAGGATTTTAAGAGCAAGAGGTTGAGAGAGATCATCTCCTAGGCAGGAACAACATCTGATGCAAAGGAACAGAGATGAAAAAAAGTAAAAGATGGAGGAAAATACACAATTGACACTCCTAATTGTGAATGTGAATAGGATGAGCCTACCCATAAAACAAGATAATAGAAGCATGAATTACAAAGCATAATCCAACTGAAACATAAAAATTTGCACCAGGTTAAAATAAGAAGATGGGGTAAAATCGATTATGCTTACGTTAAACTAAAAAAACCCACAAGCATAGCGATCATCACCTTAGGTAAGGCAGTAGCAAAAATTGTCTTGGTGAAAAAGAAAGCAGAGAAATTACGCTATGCCGGGAGGTGCCATAAACAATAATTAAAACCAGTACTTAATGTATGTGCACTGATGATAGGGCACCTGTAACACCAGGTGCATAAGTGAGTAAAGCTTATTTACTTATTTACCGTTTCATAATTTGTTAGGGATGACGATACTAATAAAAAGTATACTCATTAATGCGTAAAATCAAACTTCACTATTAAATAGTGTAAACATCAAACCCTGTAGGAGCAAACCACTAGCCTGCTTCCTCGAGGTCCCAGTGGCGGTGGTTTGTACTGTTGCTCATGACAAGGTTGCCCCTCGGATCAGCCAGGGAAGCATGCTGTCAAGTCTCCCTCAGTCAGCATTGTTCTCATGTCAACGTAAGATTCTCATATTGCCAAATGCAAAGAATACAGGAATCCTGGTGAAGACGTACGGCCACGACCTCTTGGGAATTTTTGTGGGTTTGGCTAAGGTTACTAATTACATCTAAATTCTGACTGGTAATTAATTAATTATCTAAGCTTATGATGAAAGGAAATTATCTATCAAAATTTTAGTTTCCCAAACTATAGGGAGTACAGTAGGTAGAGCACCAGGTCTGGAGTCAGGAAGGACTTAGTTCAAATGTAGCCTCGGACACTTAGCAGCTATGTAACCCTGGGCAAGTCACTTAACCCTAGTTAACTCAGTTTCCTCCTTTGTAAAATGAGCTAGAGAAGGAAATGGCAAATCACTTCTGTGTCTTTGTCATGAAAACCCCAAAAGAGATCACAAAGAGTTGAACAGAGCTGAAAAATGACTAAACAACAACAGTGCAATGAAAGGACATGATTAATCAAAATTTTAGTTTCCTAATGTCCTTAGCAGGTGTTTTTCAGTGGTTACTCAATATGGGACACATATTTATCACTAATGTTGTTTACAGGATTTGAAGGACACGCACATTATTGCCCAACTATACCACTTAATTCCTTATCTCATTACAGAAAAATAGCATTTTTAACAATTACTTAGTTACAAAATGGAACCGAAAAGAAAAACAGAGCTGCTCATCCCAAGTTAATAAACTTATACTATAACATCTAAATATTTAAAGGAAAAGCTAAATGTGTTATAAGAAATAGAAAGTAAAACCATAATAATGGGGGTTCTCAATGTACCACTTTCAGATCTAGACAACTCTAATTAAGAAGCTAGAGTAACTTGAAGAATTTTAGAAAAGTTACTTATGATGAATCTCTGGTGATTAATTAATGGGAATGGAAAGGAATTAATTTGTTTCAGTTGTGTGTGGCACCTTTACAAATAGTGACCATAGTTTCTAAAAATTTCACAAACAAATACAAAAAACTGGAATATAGAACAATCCTTTAATGATCACAATGTGATAAAATTATATTTAATAAAGAACAATTGAATAATTAAAATTAATTAGACTAAATAACTTAATCTGAGAGAATATATAGGTTAAAGAACAAATTATAAAAATAATAGCTATTTCCCTTAAAGATGACAGCAATTAAAAAATGTCAAATTGGTGGGATGCAGCTAATAGTGGAATACATTCATTAAGTAGAAAATTCATATAGCTAAACATTCTCATCTATAAAGAAAGAAATAAAAGATCAATGAATATAAAACCAATAAATGTAAAAACCTAATTTAAAAACAAAAATCAAAATTCTGATTATCAAAGAAGAGATGAACAAAATGGTAAAATAAAACCATTAGATTAACAAATAAAACAGGAAGCTGATTTTTAAAAAAATAAAGGAAGGAAAGAAAGAAGTATTTATTAAGTACCTACCAGGTTCAAGGTATAGTGCTAAGCTCTGGGATACAAAAAAACAAGCAAAAAATTGATATTCCCTGCCCTCAACAAATTTGCATTCCAATGAAGGAGTTGAAAAACTGATGGGAAAGTATGGGCGAGAGATGAAGATTGATTTTGAAGTCTGGAAAGTTGAAAACAACATCCAGAGAGGAATGAAGGCTGGCCAGCTGGACCCTTCCACAAAATGGAGGTCCAGGAAGAACTCATCTATTTGAGAAGGGCCAGGCCTTGCAGAGAGATATTCCAGGGGAGAAGGAAGCAGGGAAGTTGTATGATTCAGGGTAAGGGGTCCCCAGCCTCTAAGTTCCAGGATAGGATAGCAGCAAAGTCATGCTTTTGAAGCCTGGAAAGGCAGGAACTGATCTGGGATCAGGGTGGGGGAAAGTTAAGAGTAAGCAAACAACTAGCTAATTTGATTTGTTTCTTAAGAGAGAAAAAACTAAATTGTCAGTATGAAAAATGGAGAATCCCCAACAAGGGAGAAAGAGGGACCTGGAGTCATGAACATGAATTCAAATCCAGCATCTGATACTTACTAGTCACGTAACCTTGGATAAGTCAGCCTCTGTTTTCCTTCGTTTTCTCAACTAAAAAATGGAGATAATAATAGCATAGGGTTATTGTGAGAATCAAACGAGATAAAACCTATAAAAGGCTTATACACAGTAAGCGCTACATAAATGCTATTTGTGGTTCTTATTAAACCGGTGAAAATCAGAACAGAAATAAAGCTATAGACCAATATCCTCAATTAACATTGATACAAAATTATTAAGTAAAAGCAAAAGAAGATCCAGTAACAATTTTTAAAAGACAATATACTATGATCAGGTTGGATTTATGCCAGGAATTCAGGGTTGATTCAATTTTCAGAGAACTATAAAAATAATAGACCATATTCATAATAAAAATATGATTATATTAGATGCCAAAAAGACTTTTAACAAAATATATTGGTTATAATTAAAAACAGTAGGAAGCATAGGAATAAATGGACTTTTTCTTAATATGATAAGTATTATTGATCTAAAACCAAAAGTCAGAATTACACAAAACAGAGATAAACACAGACCAATTCAATAAGATCAGGGTAGAGTAAAGATGTCCATTATTCGCATTTCTCTTTGATTTAGTGTTAGAAATGTTAGCTTCTACAATAAGACAAGAAAAAGAAATCAAGGGAATAAACACAGGCAAAGAGGAAACTAAATAATCACTTTCTCCCCACTTAATAGTATTTTATTTTTTTCCAGTTTTATGTCCAGATAGTTTTCGATATTCACTTTTATAAAATTTTTAGTTCCAAATTTTTTCTCTCTCCCTCCCACCCTTTCTTTCTCCCCAAGGTGGCATGCAATCTGATATAAGTTATATGTATACAATCATATGAAACATATTTCAGCATTAATCATGTTGTGAAAGAAGAATCAGAACAAAAGGGAAAAACCATGAGAAAGAAAAAACAACAAAAGTGCAAATAGTATGATTTGATCTGCATTTATACTCCATAGTTCCTTCTCTGGATGTGGATAACCTTTTCCATCATGAGTCTTTTTGAACTGTCTTAGAATCTTTGTATTGCTGAGAAGAGCTACGTCTATTATAGTTGATCATCACACAATGTTGCTGTTACTATGTACAATATTCTCCTGTGTTACAATGTTCAATGTGTACAAGTTTCTGCTTACTTCACTCTGCATCAGTTCATGTAATCTTTCCAAGGTTTTCTGAATATTCCTGTTCATCATTTCTTATAGCACAATAGTATTTCATTACATTCATATACCACAACTTGTCTGGCTCTTCCCCAAATGATGGGTATCCCCTCAAAAAATAATAAATTTTTGCAGATGATATGATGGTTTACTTAGAGAAACTTAGAAAATCAATTAAAAATTATCTGAAACAAGTAATAACTTCAGAGAAGTAGCAGGTTATAGAACACATCTATATAAATCATTAGCATTTCTGTATCTTACCACAAAAACCAAGCAAAAAGAAATAGAAAATTTCCATTTAAAATCAGTATAGAATGTATAAAATAATTAGGAATATAGTTACCAAGATACATACTGGAACTATATGAGTACAACTATAAAAGAACTATGGAAGTAAAGATAGACTTGAATAATTTCAAAAATAGTAATTTCTCATGGGTAGACTGAGCCAGTAGAATAAAAATGATAATGCTACCTAAATTAATTTACTTTCCCAGTGCCATAACCAATCAAACTACCAAAGGATTATGTTATAAAGCTGGGAAAATGAATCATTTGGAAGGACAAAAGGTCAAGAAATCTCAAAGAAAATCTTTTTAAAAAGTGGGAATGGAAGGAAGGGGGCTAGAAGTGGCATCTCTCTAACTATATTACAAAGCAATATTTATAGAAACAACATAGTATTGTTTAAAATTAGGGATGTTATTCAGTGGAACAGACTAGGCACACAACATTCAGAAACAAAGGAATCTAGTGGCCTAGTGTTTGATAAAAGCCAAAGATCATAGTTAATGGGGTAATAACTCACTATTATATGAAAAACTAGAAAGAGATCTGATAGAAATTAACATTTGGATGAATACTTCATAACATATACCAAGGTAAGCTCCAAATAAATACATCATTAGGCACAAAAGCATTTATTATAAATTAGAACAGTAAAGAAGAAATTACCTTTTGGATCTTTAGATAGGGGAAGAATTTGTGACAAGAGATAGACAGATCACAGATAATAAAAAGGATGATTTTCATTACATGAAACTAAAAAAAATTGTACAAATAAGATGAATGTAGCTAAAATTAGAAAAGATAGCTTTGCAGCAAGTTTTTATGCCAAAGAATTTACCTCCAAGATATATAAGGAAAGGATTCAAATTTACGAAAATAAGAACTAGTCTCCAGTTGATTAATGGCCTAAAGACACAAATAGGCAGTTTTTAAAGGAAGAAATCCACACTATTAACAAATGTATGAAAAAATACTGCAAAACACTAATAACTAGAGAACTCTGCTCTCTGGGCAAGAGGAATATAAAAGTGGTTTTTGAGGCTTTGATGTAGAACATATGAGACCCCAAGGAGCCTCCTTGATGAGAGCTTTTAAAAGTTTTCTTTCTAGATCATTTTCTTTTGTGTTATATTTTGTTTTATGGTTTCCCCCATTCATTTTAATTCTTCTATTCAACATGACCATGGTGAAATTGTATTTAATAGGAATGTATGTGTAGAACCTATATAAGATTGCAAGCCATTTCAGGGAGGGAGTGGGGAGGGAATGGAGAAAGAAGGGGAAAAAAAATCTAAGATATATGGAAGTGATTGTAGAACACTGAAAACAAAATAATTATTAAAAAAAGTTTTCTTGCTAGACACTTTTATTTGTTTTTATCCTCTGAACTGTTTTAAAATATCATTAAGAATTGCCTCTACCTGAGAGTACTGGAATGATTTTAGTAAAAGGACTGCTTATTTAAACCCTTTGTCCCTGAGTGGTCCATTATGCCAGTTGCAGGATATCAAAACAAAAGAGATGGTTTCAGAGAAGTCTGAGAAGTCTTATATGAACCGATGCAGAGTGAATGAGGAAAATAAATGATAATATTACAAAAACATTGTAAAGACAAGAAACACTGAAAGACTTAGGAACTCTGATCAATGCAATGACACAGGGGTGTCTAAAGACCAGAGGATAGATGGTGAAAAATACCACCCATCTCCTGACAGAGAGGAAATGGATTCAAAATTGTCAATGAAACATATATTTTTGAACATGGCCATTGTAGGAGTTTGCTTTATTTGTTACTTTTTCTTTTGATGAGAAGGTATGAGAAGGAAAACAAATGTTTTTTAATAAAAAATTTTTAAAATGAAGTCCCTTTATATTTTATTTTATATTTCAAATAGGTGATCAACATTTTATATCTCAGTAGTTTATTTATGGGAGACAATTTTTAGCCTACCTACAGAAATACGCTGCCTTACTACTTCTCCCCCCTCCTGTGGTTGTCAAAAGGGAATAAGAGTACCAGGGCTCAGCTCTCTGTCCAGGCTTAGCACAGCGAGAGCAAGGGGAAACTGGATGAATGCTAAAAGATAGATAGGCCTCTCAACCTTCTTATTAGTTGCTGAATTTTTCAGAGGCTTATATCAAGGCTTTCTCTCAAAGGCAAAGAAAAGGCAAGATGGAAGGGCAGACCTGCAAGAGACTTGCAATTTCCTGTACTTGTTCTGGTGGTACAACTGGACCCACAATCAGAAAAATCCATGTTCAAGTCTGGCTTCAGATCTAGGAATAGAACTCTGGGCAAATCACTTAATCTGGATTTTGCCTCAATTTTCATCAGCTGAAATGGGGATAATAGTAGCATCCACCTGGCAGTGTTGTGGTGAAGGTCAGATGAGAAAAGCTTTGTGAAAACACTTAACACAGTGCCTGGCACATTAACAGGTGCTATATAAATGTTTCTTCCCTCTTTTCCTCCCTTCCCCGTTCCCTAAACTATTACATCTCTAGCTCCTGTGGCAAAATAATAACTTTAGGGAGATGTAGGTATAGCATGAGTACTGGTTACACTGAATTCAAGGTGTTTTTCACACGTCTTCTAAACACCACATAGGAGACGTAGAGGAAGGTGTTATACTCGCATCCTTAAGTGCCATTCTATCTATCTTTATTTCTTAGATTCCTCCAATCATCTGAGGCCAACCTTGTCCCATACCACCTGTAGCATCATAGTATTTAGAGATAGCAGGTAACTTAGAGATCACCTACTTGTATCTTCTCTTTGTTATTAGGAGTTTGCATTTATATAGTGCTTTAAAGTTTGCAAAGCACTTTACATATGTTCACTCATGTTCTCCTCAACAATTCTGTGAGGTAGGTGCCTTTATTATACTCACTTTACACCCACCAAAACCGAGGGACAGATAAAGTGACTTGTCTAGGGTCACACAGCTAGCAAATTTGAACTCAGATCTACCTGACTCCAGGTTCTATACTCTATGCTACCTAGCTGCCCCTTTGTTTGTTATCATCCAGAATGTTCATCATTTTGCAGATAAGGCCCAGGGAGAGGAAGATTTGTCAGGGTCATATGGTCAGTAAGAAGTAGAACCAAAATTCAAACACAAATCTGATTAAAAATCAAGCGTTCTTTCCAAATACCAAATGGCCTCCCAAGTCAGGTAAACCTAGGGGCCTCAGCTTGGCCTTGCTAGGCCAGAGCCCAGAGCATTATAAACATCACAACGGGTATCATTTTTCCTTTCAGGCTCAGATGTGCAAGATGACCCTGTGAGACATGACAATGAGCAATTATCTGAAGCTAAAGGATCCAGGGGATCCAGAATCTAAGCAAAATCACCATAGCAATGGGCAGTCAGAACATCAAAATAGCAAAGTATAGAGCCTCCAAAAAACGGTTCCCCAATGCTCTTTAGTCACATGCTGTCACGGTAAGGTGAAAGCAACTGTGAACTCTTTAACTGATTTAAGAAAGGGTTTACATTCCAAAGCCTGGAAGCTCCCTTATTTTCAGCACTGACTGATCAATCAGAAACAAAGATTTGAAGCAAACAGTGTAAAACCAGGAAATGGGAGACATTTCAGGGGACATATGTCTCCAACTTTCTCTTTCCACCTTGGATAATATTAGTACAGGAGAGGCATGGGACAAGGAGAGGAGCACAATTATGTCCCAAAGGCCAGGGTTACAAAGATCTTTCATATGACTCATTCTGGAGTGAAAGTCTTGTTACATGAATTACTGAGTTAAGGACTAAAGGAAATACAAAAACAAGAACTAAATCGTTACAAAGAGGAACAATCATAGTCTCTAGCTACAGTTGGAGAAGATAATTTGTAAGATTTCTTAATCTCCTAGCCCACAATCATTTACTACATTATATTTGGTGCTGTTTACTGCCAGAACAATTCCTTTGGCATTTATACAATAGACATATTGATAGTTTTCATCTCTACATACTTCTTTTCCCTCAACTGAATTGAAAACTCCGTGAGGACAGAAACTATGTCATATGCTCATTTGTGTTCCCAACTTTGCTCCCAGCAGTGCTCTAAACACAGTAGTATGTGCTCAAAAGTGCTATTTTGATTGGTTGGTTGAATATAGTCAACCTTCAGGGTTAGAAGTGGGTTATAGAGATACCACCTTTTCTTCATCCATGACAACCATCTGGAAAACAGTCAATCTGAAATCAGGATTTGCCTAGCTTGGTATGAGAAAGAGTCTACATACAGGAGCAATGGTCACTGCCCTCCCCTTTTGACATGGCTAGACTTGCATGAACCATTGACATTTCGACCTTTTGACTCTGAAGATTAACCAATAAAGTGCACTTCTTTGGAATTTCAGGGTGCCATTTTCCTAGGGAATTCTGCTAGTGGAATGTAGAGAAGACTCAAGGATAGCTAGATAACTATTTAAATATTTCATAGGTTATCACATGGAAGAAGAATTACACATTTTGCTTGACATCCTAGGGCAGAACTACAGAAACTAGACAGAATTTGTAGAATGACTTTTCAGCTCAACATAAGGAAAAACTTCCTAATAATAAGATGGATCCAAATCATCCACAACATGGGGAGGTAGTGAATGAATAATCTTTACCTTCGTTGTTCAGTTGTTTTCAGTGGTGTCTGACTCTTTATGACCCCATACTGGGTTTTCTTGTCAAAGATACTGGAGTAGTTTGCCATTTCCTTCTCCAGCTCATGTTACAAATGGGAAAACTGAGGTAAACAGGGTTAAGTGACTTGCCCAGGGTCACACAAGTGTCTGAAGCCAGATTTGAACTCAGGAAGATGAGTCTTGCTGACTCCAGGACAGGCAATCTATCTACTGTACCACCTAACTGCCAGAAAGATTTTTTTATACTGGAGGTTGTTACATTGAGGTTGGATGACTATTTCTCTTGAAAGTTGTAGAAGGAAATTCCCAGATGACCTCTAACTAATGTCTAACTCCAAGATTCTGTAGATAAGTGCTTGGATAATTCTCAGCCTTATAACTATCCACAAAAAGAACCCACATTACATGTAGGGCACTTTGTTAGGTTCCAGGTATAAAATACAGTCCCATTACTTTGGGGATTTATAACATAGGAGTATTTGTTTGTTGTTTAGTTGTGTCTGACACTTCGAGACCCCATTTTGTGTTTGTTTTTTAGCAAAGATACTTAAGTGGTTTGCCATTTCCTTCTCCAGTTTATTTTACAGAGGAGAAAACTGAGGCAAACAGGATTGTGACTTGTCCAGAGTTGCATGACTAGTAATTGTCTGAGACTAGATTTGAACTCAGGAAGGTAAGTCTTCCTGATTCCAAGCCCGGCGCTCTAGCCACCTAGCCACCACTGCCAATGCTGCAGTTGCTTCCACTGTTGTCTTCAAAAGCAGTAACAACTGTGAGGATAGCGGGCATAGGCCTGGAGTGAAATGACAATACAAAGCAGTGTATGCTGAGTAACAAATGATCAGAGAAATCGTTACTAAGTTACAAGGAGCCACAGAGGAACCATTGAAGTTAGGGCAGGTGAGGGAGGTTCATGCAGAAAAGACGCTTGAGCTAGACCTCCAAGGAAAGAGGCAGCTGCTGAGCACAGGTATAGACTACATAAGGCATATTAGAAGGACAGTAAGTATATTAGTTTTCCTAGAGTAACGGCTCAAGGGGAGGAGAAAGCTGAGAGAAAAGTTCGGAGAAAGTTAAAGAGAGGCCAGTTTCCGCATATCCTCCATGGCCAATCTAAAGAGTTTGGATTTTTATCTTATAGACAATTGAGAATTTTTCAGTACAGGTGACAATGCAAATCAGTATTTGAGGAAGATTAACCTGGCAGTTGTGTATATGATAGAATCGAATGGAGGGAGGCAAGACTGGAGGGAGGTCAATGAGAAGACATTGCAATAGTCAAGTGGGAAAGCCATAAGAGCCTGACTAGGGTAGTGGCAATGGGAATTCAAAGGGATGGATGCCAGAATCTTTTACAAGTGCTCATTTGTGCTATTACAAGTACTTTCTTTGTACTCTCCATGCTCAGTACAGTCAGGTAATTTGTATGTTATTCACTTAATAGAAAAGCACAGAAAATGTCTTGATCCTCCACTTTTCTGCCCAGTGCCCCGGGCTGCTCTTCCTCACCCCCTTTAGGTCAGCATTTTATTTATTTTACCCTAAGAAAGGCAGAGTGGTGTAATAACAAGACCAGTGCACTAGGAGGTTGGGAAATAAGATTCTCATTTCTTCCACCACTTGTCAAATGTAACCTTGGGCAAATTACTTAATATTTCTTAGACTTAACAACATCATCTGTTTAAAAAAAGGTATAAATAATACCACAACCGCCTGGAAGCAAGGGGCTGGAACAGATGACCTCATGAGGTCTCCTCCAGCTTTAAGATTCTTCCGCACCCTCCAACATCTGTCTCCCTTCTTTCCATCCCATAGGGAAAAACTACTAGTTGGACTCCGGCTAGGGGACCCGGAGTGCCAGGCTGTGCCCAGCCTCGCCGCCCGCCACCCCGCCTCCCAGCCACAGTGTAAGTTTCCTTGTGCAGCTCATTGCCCTCACAACTTTTCTCCTCCTCCATCACCATTCCTCCATCCGCGCTCCAACTCTCCGGTCCTCCCATCCGTGGTTGCCAGACAGTGACTCTATTTTTTTTCCTCCCTCGGCAGAGCAACTTCTTGGGGGCGGAGCCCACCTGTGAACTCCGGCAGAGGCAGGGAGTGGTGCCAAAGTGGAGTGGGGGGGGCAGGGGAGGCGGGCAGGGGGCGGGACAGGTAGGGCGGGAGGTACTAGGGAGAGGAATCGGGAGGGTGGTTTGGAGAAGGGAGGAGGGCTGGCACCCGGGAAACCCTCCTTCGGGAGCCGGGTGTGTGTTGGGGGGCGGAGAAGACGAGAGGGTGTGTAGAGCAGAGGACAAGCCGAGCGGAGCTTAAGGACAGTCGGGGGAGGAGCCGGCAGACGGCTCCAGCGGCCGGGCCCCCGCGAGCCGACCCCCGGAGCGCTAACGCCGGGAGCATGAGCCGGCGCCCCGCTGCACAACTGCCGGGCTAGGCGGCCGTGGCGTCCCGAGAAGCTGGGCTGGGGCTCCGTGCGCCCGGGGCGCTGGGCCGGGCCCGGGGGCTGGGGCTGGGGCTGGGGCTGGGTGGGAAGCAGCCCGCGCCGGCGGCGGCTGCTGCGGCGCAGCGCCATGGGGAGCCCCCGGCCCGCGCTGCTCCTGCTCCTGCTGAGCCCGGTCAAGCTCCTGCGAAGGCGCTTCCGGCTGCTGCTGGTCCTCGCGCTGCTGTTCGTGGGGCTCTGGACTCTCTATCTGGAGCTGGTGGCGTCCGGCGAGGTCCACGGGAACCCCCTGTATCGGAGTAAGTAGCCCCGGAGGCTGGGCGTGATAAAGCTGGGGGGGGGGGGGGAACGGACCGGAGGAGCGCGCGCCCAGATGGGCAGGACGGGCGCGAGGACCTTGCCTCGTCCGGGCAGCGGAGAGGGAGAGCTGCCCAGCCCAGCTTCCACCCCGGCGCTCAGCCTCTCCTAGAGCCCGGTCCGGGGGGCTGAGGGGCAGAGCTGCCGCTGACGAGCCAGGTGGTTTTCAGGGGATCTTCAGGTTCCTTGCTGCCTGCTGAATGGGGAGAAAGCAGCGCCAGCCGCCTCGCAGGGATGCTGGGAAGGCTTGGGCACTTGCGCGTTGACGGGCTTTCCTACCAGCTAAACGCTGTATCCGCGTGATGCCCGCAGCTCGTCTGCGCTGGTGCTGCTGGTTCGGAACCGCGATGCCCAAACTTACACTGCTCAGACCTCCTCTTGTGACGTGACATTCTTCAGTGGCAAGCCCCAGACCCAGCTCCCTTCTGTGCTGAGCTCCTGTTTTCTGTTTTTCTTAAGTTTAGGACTTCGAATTTCCCTTAGCAAGGTTCGTTTACAAGTGAGAACTCTAGTTAGAACCTAGGCTTTACTGCTCTCTACCAGCATTTAACCTCTGTGGGTCTCAGTTTCCTCATGTATAAAATGAAGACGATGGAACTCTAAAGTTCCTACGACCTCACGTATCCCTTTCCCACCCCAACCTTCCCCGTTTTGGAGCCCAGGTTTCCCAACGCTTTACCATTTCGCTTTCTACCCCCTAGTACTCATCCCGCCTACCTACCGGTATTATTTCTGCCTTAGGCTCCCCCTGCAAACTGCCTTGCTCCTTAGAAGCAGCACCCCCTGCCTCTTGCATCAGCAAGAACTTCGGTGAACTAGTTGTAATTTCTGCTTTGACTCTTGATTGACTGGGCAGTCACTTAAATTGTTAACCGGATTTTACTGAGTCAGTCTCTAATCTGAGAATGACGAAATAGCAGGCTACAGACAAACTGCCAATAATCAGGTAGCTTTTTAATTAATTAGTTACATTATGAGCCCCATTTTATAGTTGAGGAATCTGGGGACAGACAGAGATTAAGTGACTTACCCAGGGTCTTGAAGCTTGTAAATGTCTGAGGCCATATTTTAACTCAGGTCTTCCTGACTTGAGGCCCAACACTCCCTCTACCATGCCACTTTCTACAATGAGCCGATATCTGCCTCAATAAGCCAATAAGCATTAAATACCTACTGTGTTTATCAGGTACTGGGTTAAATCTTTGGGGATTCTAAGACAAAAGCAAAACAGTCCCTGCATTCAAGGAATTTATATTTTAATGGGGGAGGTAATATATACATATACT
>CM053770.1:161982259-162003474 GCA_028658325.1 Potorous gilbertii
ATTTGGTCTCAGAAGAGAATCTCTAGAGTCACCGTGTAGTGACCTTGTCTTATCCAATAAACTCTAGAAAAACATTTTGGTGACTGTGGGGAGGATGGATTGAAATTGGGAGACTTGAGGTAGGGAGACCAGATAAAAGGGTATTGCAATCAGCCAGGCCAGAAGGAATGAGGGCTTCAGCTGTTGATTAGGGAGAAAGGAGCCCATCTGAGAGATATTTTGGAGGTAGAAATGACAAGATTTAGCAACTGATTGAAAATATGGAGTAAGAGTGAGGAGAATGAGGCTGACTTGAAGGGTAGATTTGAGAAGGACAATGAATTCATTTTTGAAATGTTGAGTTTGAGATGTCAGTAATATCCATAGGATGTCAGATCTGAGATGTTTATTAGACAGTTCATGATATGGGACGAGAGCTCAAGAGAGTCAGATTTAGGAATTATCTGCATAGTGATGGTAATTGTATCCATGGCTGCTGATAAGGTCACCAATGAGAGAACATTGTGAGGGAAGAGAAAAAGACTCATGCCCTCTGTTAGTAGACATGGCATAGATAATGATGTGGGAAAGGAGAATAAGGAATGAAACCCAAAAGACAAGCAGTGTGTTCTGTCCCCCAAATACAAAATACAAGTGATACCAGTATAAGTGAACCAGTCCTTACCTTCAGGGAACTTACATTCTACTGGAGGCATACAGCATTCACAGATAATTAAAGACAGGATATATGCAAAAGAAATATGAAATGCTGGGGGAGGAATACCAGCAACTGTAAAGTCTGACTTGAGCACTTTCTTTAGAAGCTGAGATAAGTTTTGAAGGAGGCTGAATGATACATCAAGAAATTAGAGTCAGAATAATATGTACATACAATCATATATTTTGTAGAGGACAACAGCAACAAAATCTGGAAAAGTACACTTTTTGAAGTGTAGTTTTGAAGAAATTACACAGGAGAAAAGGAAATAAGTCAGATAGTGCTAACTTGCCAAAGTTAACATACATATGAAAAATGAATTGTAAATAGCATTTACAATTTTGTATTTTTACATTTGTTTTGCATTTTACAGTTGTTTTATTCTTGCTTTCTCTCTTTTTCCTCACTTCTTCCTTGTTTTCTTTTTTCTTTCTCTTTAAATGGTCATTTCCATGAGTATTCCCCCAGTAGAATGTTATCTTCTTTAGGGCAGGGACTCTGTCTTATTGATACCTAATAAATGTCCATTGGATGTGATTGTGTGTCTGAATTTTGTTTTTGTTGATGTCATGAAGTTTAGCGCAAGTCTGGATTAATGCTAAGATGTCTTAACCATATGGTTTATCCTAAAAGTAATTCAATTAGAGTAAAATTAATCTGTGCCCCAAAAATGACAAATGAGAAATTAGACTTGTCTTTTGTGGGGGAGGCACTCGAAGGTGTAGCAACAAAAAGACTGTATGCAGAATCAAAGGATTTAGAATATCCCAGAATTCTGGCTTTGCTTCTTAGGATTTGTATGACCATGGAGTGCTTTGGTTATATTATTTGTAAAATGAAATGGTTAGACTAGATGATTTCTAAGTTCCTTCGAGATCTATGAATCTAGACAAGTCTCATAACCTTTCCGACCTCAATCTGCACATCTGTAAAATATGAGTAATAACACATTACCTTACTGACTTGTCATGGAAGTTAAATGAGATAAAGCTTTTTTGGTAAATATTTTAAGTCTCTTTGTCAATGGATTCAGTTTTCACATGTTCCCTCTCTGATCCAAAAGGGGAAGAAAATCATTCCTCAGTCTCCAAAGCGTCAGTTAGGATCTGCACTTGACTGGAAATTTTTGAAAAACAGAAATCTGACTCTGGAGTTGAAAACCAAAATATAGCGTCCCCAAGAAGAGTGGCTTTGGATGAGAAATGCTGAGTCAAGAAACAAAAACAAAGAATTAAATTTCACCCCAGGGTAGTAAGGGAGGGAATCTATAGGGGTTATGGGGAGGTGCTGCTGTTTACAAGTTGTGTGATGCTAGGCTTTACCTCTCAAAGCCTCACTTTCATAAGGCCCACAAAAGAGAAATCCCACAGAAGTGGCAGAGTCTAGAGACCAAAGTTAGGCACTGAGATTGGGGTGCATTGAGGAGAGAGACAGTGTGTAGTTTTCAGACCTTTGGTGGACAGCTACACTTGAAGTGGCTTAGTTTGTTATGGGGTAGTAGATCCATTAATGGTGGGTGAATGACTGGCTAATGATTTGGAAATCTGAATACCACTGCATATTGAAAGTTTGTCCTTCGTTCTGGAAGAGGACCAGGGACATCATGATGCCTTGACTTTTGAGTGAATTGGGTTTAAGGGACACAGAGCTTTGCAAAATCATCAGCCTCACTTTCTCCTCCAGAGTCATCAAAGTCCAGTAGCAAGACCAAAGTCAAGGTGATGAAAAGTGGAACCTTAGAGACAGTGGGGAGAGCTGCATTTGGGACCAGAAGGAAGAGTAGATCCTAGTGACTGGAAGAAGTTCTCAGGACTTTGTACTAGCATGCAAAAGAGAGGTGAAAAAAGGACTCTGTCCTTGTAGCGCTGCGCCTGGAATGATACTTAATTCACTTTTGGGCACCACATTTTGGGAAGGACATGTATCCAGAAGAGGCAGATATATGAGGAGCAAACTAAAAAATCATGCTATACCAGAATTTGTCAGAAAATAAAACAAACAAACAAAAAAAAGAAAGAAAAGAAAACAAACAAAAAATCCGGGATGTTTTAATCTAGAAAATAGAAGACATAGTTTGGATGTAACTAGGTTCAGTTATTTAAAGAGTCAGATAGGAAAGGAATTAGACATTAATCAACAAAATGTAAATTGAAAGGACTTTGATAACCACTTTACTGGAGGGGCTGTGGAGTAACAGGTACCTACTAGTGTCTGCAGGTGTGATCTTGAATTGGTGCATTCTTTTTGGAAATTAATATGGCTACAAAATTAGTCATATACTGTAACCCAGAGGTTCCACTTCTAGGATTACCCTAAAGATATCACTGACAAGAGGGAAAAAGAATTTGTCCATACAAAACATTTATGGCAGCATTGTTTATTTGTTTCTGTCACTTTATTTTTCAATTAAATGTAAAAGTTTTTAACACTTGTTTTTTAAAATTTTGAGATCCAAATTCTCTCCCTCCTTTTTTCCCCTCCCCCCTCATTGAAAGGGCGAACAATTTGATATAAGTTAAATAGCATAGTACAACAGAATATTTTACTTTGTAAGTAATGACAAATCTGAAGAATGTACATGTAGCAAGTACCAACTCTGGGATACCTCCCCAACTTATAGGTTGAGTCCTCAGAGGGTGATCACTACCCATTTCAAGGTACTTTGTGGGTCTAAACTCCTAAAGCTAAAGTTATCCCTTCCATATCATGACTTTCCCCATCTTAGTTTCCATATATCATGGATTGGCATAAGAAATTAAATGGGAAACGTAAGAAATTAAGTGGGAATTTGGGGGGAGTTTTGCAGAAGCCACAGAGGACATGTAATGGCTAGCAGACACAGAACCAAATATTTGACCCAAATTTTACAATAAGGTACTGTAAACACCCGATAAAAGAAAAATTCAGACATCTTCTCTGGCATGAAGAGAGGGCCAAAAAATTTTATGGGGATTTTCCAAATTGCGAAGGTGCTGTTTCCCAACCTCAGCAATGTGGAAGGGATAACTATAGTTCGCAAGCCTTCACTTCTCTGCTCACTTTTAGTAATCATCTAATAAACACAATAAGCAGCAGAGGTTGTTTTTTTTTTGTTTTTGTTTTTGTTTTTTTTTTTTAGTTTAGGCTGTATAGTAAGAACAGTTGCTACAAAATATTCCCCTTATAATCTATAATCCTGGGACACATTCTCTCATGATATCACATCATCAATGGGGAAAGTGAGGGTACCTGTAAGGTACACTGATAGCGATGTACACAGAGAGGCCAAGGCAACTCTCATCTGTGGCCCTATGGGGAGCCCCCTACTCTTTATCTTCTTGTCTTGTCCTCAGTTGTCCCTCCCCAGAGAATGAGTCCTGCTTTTTTAATGGCCTGGAAGAGTTTGGCCTATCCCTAGTTTGCCACTGTCTAGCTGTTCTCTAATTCCATCAGACAAGTTCTTCACAGTTCATAAAGGGGAAGCAATGTAAATGTGTGTGTGTGTATGTGTGTATGTATATGTATATAATATGCCACTGAACCACATTAATACCATGTTTCTGTTACCAGCCCTTTGTTGATTTCATCAACTGGGCTAGAAAGGGGGACTATGAAAATCAAGTGTTTAGAGTATCTGACCAACCAACGCCATTTATCCAAAGAAATGTGAGGAGACAGGTGAATTTAATCAGTCAACATGCATCATTATGGTAGCTGCCAGAGTTTTCTGGTTCTTGTTTCTCCAGATTCTCAGCTCCTTCTGGCTTTTTATAAGAGAACTCATTCCTTTATAGCTCTTGCCTATTCAGTCTAATATTAGCTTTCCAATCATTTTTCTTTATTTGGTAAGCAACTACTTGATCATGACGTTGAAAGCCCATCATAATCAGGTACCAACCAATTTACATTTTTTTCTTTTTAATTATGAACATTAATGAACAATAATTATTTATTAATTAATGAAATTAATTATCAACAAACATTTCAGAGGAAAACAAAAGAGGTTTTTTACATGATACCATGCACTGTACAGATTGCTTTTAAAAAGTGTTTATTAAATGTTACAAGGTAGTAACAACATTGCGCTATTTGTATTCCTTTCTAAACTTTTTTGTTTTCTTCTCATATATTTTTAATGTTTTAATTTTTTAACTTTTAAATTTTTAAACTTTTGAATTTCACATGTATCCCTATGACTGACTGCCAACTCATTCCACCCCCAATAAATAAAAGCTCTTCCTTGTAGCAAATAAGTATATTTAGACAAAACAAGATTGCTTATGTCTGAAAATGTATGTCTCCTTCTGTACTTCTCGTCCAATGGTCTCCGGACTTTTTTTTAAATCATGCAGCATTATCATTAAAAAAAAAAATTAAGCATCTACTCCCAATATGTGTATTTATAAATTACATGTGTGTTTATAAATTACATGAATATACTTCTATAATAATTATTATGTATATTATAAAGCTTACCCCAAAGTAGAAATTTAAAGAGGGTGAGATTAAGATGAAATCATATTTAAAAGGCAACATGGAGCCATAGGTGTTTGCTGAGTAGCGTAGTGACATGGTCAGATTTAGTCTTTCAGAAATTCACTTTGGCAGTTCTGCGTAAAATGAATCAGTGTGGAGAGAGCAATTGGAAGGCCATTGCAACAGTCCAGGGGAGAAGTAATTAGAGCTTGAACCAGGGTGGTGACCACGCAGAAAGAAGGAAGGGAAGAGATAGATACAAGAGGTGTGGTGGAGGTAGGAGGGGCAAGATTTGACAACTCATTGGATAAAGTAGAGTGTAAGAGAAGTTGAAGATTACATTGAGATTGTGAACCTGGGAGACTGCAAGGATGGACAGCAGCAGAGAAATTTGGAAGAGCACTGGATTGGGGGTGAAGAAAATATGATGAGATCTGAAATGCAGGCAGACAGATATATCTGTTTAGCCTGTTACTCATTCTGTCCCGTCCTAAATGAAGGAGAATCATGGGTAGGGCTCTCATTCAGTGGTCACTGCCCTTGATTATAGAGTCTGCCCATTAAGGAGCCCCTGCCACAGTCAAGAGGGCTGGGTAAGGAGTGGGTACAGGAGGATGAAATTTCTCCATTGGCACCTGTGGTATCACAGGTAGGTCATAATTACCCTGAGGTGCCCATAGGAGCTTACTCAGCATAGGGAGGAGTCTCTGTGGGAGAGTGTTGGGGAACAAGACTAGGTTCCCTAAGGACCAAAAGACCATATGACTTACAGTTGAAACTGCAAGACAACAAATGTATTATGTCCTCCATTAGAATGCAAACTCTTTGAAAACAGGGACTATTTTCTATTTGTAACCCTAGCATTTAGCACAGTGACTAACATATAATAAGCACTTAATAAATAATTTTTCATTCATTCCTTCATTCATTTCATTGATTCACTTCATTGACTGATCTACCCGTTTAGCCTTATCTGATACTCTTTGGTTTTCATACTCTATGCTTTAGTAAAACAAGACTAGTAAGCTTTTAAGAGGGGTAGGCAAGGTGGTACAGTGGATAGAGACTTATCTTCCTGAGTTCAAATTTGACCTCAGACACTACTTGCCGTGTTACCCTGGGCAAGTCATTTAACCCTGTTTGCCTCAGTTTCTCATCTGTAAAATGAGCTGGTGAAAAGAAATGGTAAAGCACTGCGGCATCTTTACCAAGAAAGGGGTCACAAAGATTGTGAGACTGCTGAAGACAACAACCACAAGCTTTTAATCAATCCCTATTGGTGGATGCTTTAATTTTCCTCCTCATTCTGCCCTCTCGTGTTTTTGTACCTTTTATCATGCTATTCCCTATATCTGTAATGGATTCCTTTTTTCTCATCTCCATTTGCTTGAAATGACTTCTTTCATCCAAGGTCCAACTTAATTACTACCTCTTTCATGAAAACTTCTCTGAATCGTCTTGTAGTCGAAACCTTTCTTCTTTAAAGGTTTGGTAGCACTTTGCCTAGATTCCCTTTCTATTTATCACGTTTTCCCTTGTATAACATTTATTTTTATGTACACTCTCCTTTGTCCCCCACAGCTCCTTGTGAAAAGGAGCTCTCTGACAGATCTGCGTCACCCTGCACATAATAGACCCTTAATCAATGTTTTTTGAATACAGTTTGCTTGTCTCTTGTTCAAAGGATTTTCTTCTTATTTTTGTCATGATTCTTTTTTTAGGTTTTCAACATTCAACCTATCATAAGATTTTGAGTTCCAAATTTTTTCTCCCTCCCAACCCGTCTCCTCAAGGTGGCAAGCAATCTGATATAGATCATGATTCTTTTATCAAAAATCTTGTAGTTACCTGTCTTTTTATGGCTTCCAGTCTTACCTGTTTCCATGGGAAAATCTAGAACATGAGTTCTTAACCTGAGTGTGACGTTAATGAACTTGTTTTACAAAATGCTTGTAAGTTCTTTTTAATATAATTGTTCCCCTTTGTGATCCTATGCATTATTTTATGCATTTAAAAACATTATTCAGAAAAGAGTTCTGTAAATTTTACTAGACGGTCTAAGGGGTACACAAAATTAATAAGGTTGTGAGCCACTGATCTAGAAAGATGACTTACTGAAATGCCAGTGTTATAAACTTAGAGCAGATAGGCAGGCATGCCTCCTGCTATATTTCATGTGCTAATAGTAGTTTCATTCTTGGCCTGAATATCAGTGGTGATCTTTAATTCTGGGCTTTAGATTTTCAAAGATGTAAGATGTAATAAAGAGAAGAGTAATCCCCTTAAGAATTTCCATATGATCAAAGAATTCTCCAGGTATTTCCTACTCCTGAAATCTAAGAGAGACATGGGAAATCACATGGTCATATAAATTTAGAGCCAAACCTTTGAGGTTATCTAGTTCAACTCTTACATTTTTAAGATTAGGAAATGGAGGCCAAGAAAGTTTAAGTGATTTGCCCGAGGTTGAATAGATAATATAATCTTTTTCTATTCTTGCTTAGATCTAGTCAGTTTTGTAAAGCATAGAATTCTACTCATATAATTAGTTAATATATACATACTAGCAAGTCATTAGTGATTAACTGTGTAGTTATCACTAGATGTCATACCAATAGGCTTAGATTAATTGATGATTATAATTGAAGCTGGTGTAAATAATTACATTATTAAATTCATGTGACCTGCACATATTTGTATTGCAGATTATTGCCCCCCCATTTTTGAAAAATAGGTCTAGCTTTGACCCATTATTTTATAAATGAAGAAACTGAAGTTCAGAAAGGATAACATGACTTATCCAAGGTCACACAGAAGGTTAATGGCAACAAGAAAGTTTTTTCCAAATCTAGATGTCACTCCTTTTCCTGACCTCCCCAAGTTAATTTTTTAGCTTCCATTCTAATTTGTTGTAAAAGGTTCAACCATGTTTTGCCTGTTCTGATTGCCACTTTTTCCCCCTGTCATTACAGTGGCACACTGCCCCTAGGCAAAGGATTCAAATCCCCTCTATCTATTTGGCATATGAGAAAGAGTTCTGGACTTAGAGTAAAAAAGACCTGTGTTCAAATGCTCCCTCACATACTTAATAGTCATGGGTCCACGTGCAAGTCATTTAGACTCTTAGGTTAATTTTTCTCATTTGTAAAGTGGGTATAATAACTGTCGCACCTGCTTTACAGGATTGTTGTGACGTTCAAATGAGATAATAAAATACTTTCCACACCTTAAAATGTGATATAAATAGCATCTTATCATGACTGTGATTACTTTGAATGTCTTACCAATACGCTGCGAACTTGTGGCCTGATTTATAAAATCCTTTGTCTTTGAATGGGGTTGGGGTCGAATGCTATCCTCTAAAGAGGAGATCCCATTTCTAGTATAATGACAGCTTTTGGTAATTGACTCTTCTGATGCAATACCCCCTGCGTCTAAAGAGAGACCCTTAGGGTAGCTGTGTCACAATTTTACCAAGCTTAAGACCCTGAAGGAAACAGACTCTGGACTTACTCTAGAGGGCTAAATTTTATGGAACAGAACAAAAGTTTGGTTTGGAAAAAAAAGTCCTAAAGTTTCTTTTAGAACCTGTTCCTCATTGTCAGTTTCACCAGCTAGTAGAATAAGCCTCAAATATCCCTTCAGGTTCCTTCCACAAACCTCTTCTCTCTGCCCCTGGGGATGATGAAATCTACATAAGGACAGTTATTCACTTGGGGGTTCCCTCCTTTGACGTACACAGTCATTAGCAAATATGAAAAACCAGGACTGGATCGGGTGAAAACAATTTAAATGTTATGGTAAATTTTTTTTCAAGTTTAAATGAATGACCTATTGATAAACTTTACTAAGAAATTTCTATCTCTACTGTCTAGGCAAATACTATATGACAGCGTAGAAGGCATAATCCCCTTATAAGTGTGCTGCTTCCTGACAGCTTGAGTCATAAAATCTTAGACTATCCAAGCTGCAAGAGATCTTTGAGATCATTTAGTCTAGTTACCTCACTTTACAGACAAGAAAACTGAAACCCATTGAAATGAAGGAATTCCTGTAGGAATTCACAGCCCAATGCTCAGCTTTGTTGGAAGCACCACAATGGTTCAGAGGAATATTTGCCACACATACAGGATATAGTAGTGCTTTAAGAGAGCATCAAGACCTGGAATTTAGGAAAAGAAAGGGATGGAGGAAAAAGGGAAGGGGAAAAAATAAGAAATTATGATACCTCACATTTATGGAGTACTTTCAGGAAAAGTTCTTTCCTTATAACAACCTTCTAGCCCTTATAGTTGTACGCTCATTTTAGAGGTGAAGAAACGAAGTTTCCAAG
Source organism: Potorous gilbertii (assembly GCA_028658325.1). Taxonomy (NCBI): domain Eukaryota; kingdom Metazoa; phylum Chordata; class Mammalia; order Diprotodontia; family Potoroidae; genus Potorous; species Potorous gilbertii. The sequence goes on from CM053770.1 coordinate 161,991,745, forward strand.
AGGTGAGATGGCTTAGCCATGAACATACAGGTAATAAGTGCACATGCTGAGGTTTGAACCCACCTTCCAATCTTTATTTTTCAAAAGGGACAAGTGACTTCTTCATCTTCCATAATAGATGAAGGAAGAAAAGAAGATCATGCTCTGAATCATACCTTAGGTTTTGGAAGAAACTATTTTAAGGACAACTCCTGGGATCCTTGGATCCTAGGACCTAATTTTTTTTAAGGTTTTAATCATCTTTATTAAATTCTCAAGGATTAAGATGAATTTAGTAGCTGACCTAAAGAAATCAGTAGAACCTCTGGGTTAGGTTCTCTTCTCAAAGGGCTTAGAATGGAAGGTGTTTGAGTGGGCCTCATTTTATTTTTTAAAATGATTTACTGGTTGATGTCACTTCCTGGTGATTTTGGTTTACTTCTCAGTCACTTTCAGTCATGTCTGACTCTTCTGGACCCTATTTGGGTCACCTTTCTTGGTAAAGATACTGGGGTGGTTTGTCATTTCTTTCTGCAGTTCATTTTACAGATGTGGAAACTGAAGCAAAGAGGATTATCTACTTTGTCCAGGGTCACGCAGCCAGGAAGTGGCTGAGATCCGATTTGAACTCAGGATGATGAGCCTGCCTGATTCCAGTCCCAGACCCCTATCTCCTTCCCCACCATTAACTGAATCCTATCTTGTGTGCAATGGCTGATTTTGATAGACTTTGCAGTCAATGATTGTACCTAAAGTGATTCCAAAGGACTTGTGATGGAAAATGCCATCCACGTCCAGAGAAGGAACCATGGAGTCAGAACGCAGAGTGAAGCAGACTGTTTCCTTTTTTGTTTTGTTTTTTTCTTTCTCATAGTTTCTCCCATTCGGTATAATTCTTTTATGCAACAGGTGAAAATATGTTTAATAGGAATGTATGTATAGAGCTCATATTAGATTGCATGCTGTCTTGGGAGGAAGAGGAGAGAAAATTTAAAATTTATGGAAGTGAATGTTGAAAATTAAAAATAAATAAATTGAAAACTGTAATAAAAAAAGAAAGACAAGGGGATGGTAATCCAAATGAGTTTGAGAACCTCTGCTTGAGTCTGGACATAATGAGTGCACAAATAAATGCATTTAGACTGAAAAAAAAAATAGAATCCTCTCTTGTAATGAAGAAATACAGGTAAGTAAAAGAAATCAACACATTAACCCTTGGCATAAAATTCAATAGGCAAGACAGCTTTAGGATGAGAGCTTCCCAAGAATGATATTCTGATGAAACAATCGGAACAGAAAGAGAAAAGCAATCTGAAAAAGACCCATGTGGATACATCAAACAATACAGATCTGAGGATAAAAGTAAGGTAAAGAAATGGGGAATGATTTTAAAAAGTGTCATTCAATTCAACATTTATCGTGTGCCTACTATGTGCAGGGCACTGTTCTAGGACTGAGAGATAACAAAAAAATGAAACAGTCCCTGTCTTCAGAGAACCTACTTTCTGCTAGGAGAAGTTACACTTACATAGGTAAGTAAAGGCACAATAATTTTAGGAAAGAGAGAAAACACTGACAATTATTGGGAGGGGCAATAGGAGGGGGGTTAAGGAAAGACTTTAGTAGGAAGTGGCACCTGAGCCATGCTTCTTCAAGACATAGAGGCTTTTTGGAGCCCATTGGGCAAAGTGGTCGAGGACAGAATGTCTTGTGTGAGGACTTGCTAATTTACCTGAACTGGAGAATGCATGAAGGGATGCTAATATAAAATTAAAATGGAAAAGTGGGTGAGGGCCAGAGTGGAGGGTTTAATGTGTCAGGCTGAGTATTTTAAAATTTTATCCTAGTAGCTATCATAAATTGCTGCTGACAATTTTTGAGTAGGGGAGTGACATAGCCAGATCTGTGTTATAGGGTTATCAGTTTGTCAGCCTTGTGGAGAGTAGATAGGAGACAGGAAAGACTTAATTGGGGTCACCAATTAGGAGGCTGTTGCAATAAAGTCTAGATGAGGAGGCGCTGGACTGGGATGTGCCCTGTAGGAGTGGAAGGAAGGGTCAGATACCAGGGATGCTATGGAAGGAGAATCAGTAAGACTTGGCAGCTGGTTAGATCTGGAGGGTCAGGGAGAGGGGAGAGTGGAAGGTAGTTCCCAAGTTGTGAATCCAGATAAATGGAAGAGTAGTGGTGCCAGAAATAAGGGTGTTTAATGGAGGGATGAATGTTTGGAGAAATATAATGAGTTTTGGATATGTTGAGTCTGAGATGCCTATGAGACATGCAGGTGGAAAAGTGATGCAAATAGTTGGTAATGTGACCTGATGTTCAGCATAGAGATCAGGGTTGCATATAAAGATTTGAAAATCAGCTGCACAGAGGTGATAATTGAACACATGATGATAAACAGATGGTGGGGAGAATTCAGAACTATTCAACTCTTATTTTGTTTCTTTTTTCTTTGTCAAGAAGAATGCTATTCAGATTTTGTCTGCATCTTTAAAACAGGGATAATTATAGCATCTACCTCCCAGGTTAAAATGAGACATTTGTGAAGCATTTTGCAAATCTTAAATCACTATATAAATGCCAGCTTACCATATCTGAGGAATCGCCTTTGACTCATCCCTCTCTCTTGCCTCTAATATTTGAATCCATTCCCAAATATTGTTGACTCTGCTACCTCCATGTCACTTATATTTCCTGACAATCAAGAAGCCACCACACTTGTTCAGGACCTCATTAAGTCTTTTAGACTAGTTTTTGTAAGTTTTCCTGCCTCCATTTATTCCTTTCTGCAATCCATTCTTTACGCAGCTGCAAAATAATCTTCCTAAGGTACAAGTCTGACCATGTTACTGACCTGTACAAAACCCCTTCAGAGGCTTCCTGTCGCCTCTGGAACAAAATATATATTCCTTAGCTTGGTATTCCAGGTCCTATGGTATGGCTCCAAACTACCTTTCTAGCCTTGTTTACACCCTTTCTCATGCAGTGAGTCCCCCACCTTCTTGCAGGCGCACATGCCAATCCCCATGCTTTTCTTTAATGCACCTCCCACCTCCCCCACACACATCTTGGCTTTTCAGAACCTTTATCTCTTGAAAGGATCAGCCCAGGTACAGCCTTCTCTAAACCTCTCAGTTTTCAGCACTCTTTCCTCAAATTTTCTTAGAACACTTAAAAAAACTTCCTTCCTTCCTTCCTTCCTTCCTTCCTTCCTTCCTTCCTTCCTTTCTCCTTCCTTCCCTTCCTTTTTTTTCCCTTCCTCCTCCCCACCTACCCTTCCTAATTTTATTTACCTATACGTGTTGTGTCTCCTCAGTAAAATACTTTTGTCTTTTGATCCCTGGTGCCTTGATGGGTGCTTATTGATATCTGTTGAACTGAATTTGACATTACATACTACAGTCCCTGTATAAGCTAAGGAAACTGTGGCACCATAAAGTTGAAGTGACTTTATCCAAGGTCATGCATGGAGCAAGTAGTAGATCCTGAATTCAGGATCCTGAATTCTTATTCAGAATGCTCTTTCTGATATACCATAATTTGCTTCTTCTGTCACGTGCCTCAGTTCCACCATTTCTGTAATGGAATAAATACTCCTTTTAAGACTTGGGTCCAGCCAGCACTTTTACTGGGGGCCGATGACTTTGATCTCCACCGAGAGGAATCCCAATTGTTAATATCAATCTTCTCAGCATTATAGATAGAACTTTGCAGAATTTAGTTCCCTGTGAAAATGAGGAGGTTGGGCTGGGTGATCTCTAAGCCTTCCAAGGTCTCTTCCAGCTCAAATAATCTATGATTCTGATTTTATGCCAGCTTGCCCTAGCAGCTCCTGACCTCCTGATGTCCAAGGTCATCAGAAACCTGGGTTTTATTCAAATTCGTGCCTTAGGCACTCAAAAGCTCTTGCTTAGATTCCCCTTACTAATCCTCTGATCTACCTACCCCCTCTCCTCACTTGGAAGCCAAACCGCAGTTCAAATGAGTGCACTTATTCACACACATTCAGCTAGTGTGGTGTACATGCAAGCACTCTCTTCTCAATTTCTGGCTTCTCTCTCAACTGAGTGAAAGAAGGCCTAATGGGGGAGGGGAGTTGGAGTAGAAAGTTCGTACATAGTTTTGTCTTTGAAAGTGGTGGTGGAGAGACATGAAACCAGGCTAAGAGGTAATGAGGTTACCAAGAGGGGGAAACTAGGGCACCTATTCACTGAGAGGTATGCTGGTTGCCTCTTTTTTGAAATAGTGCCCAGGATATCTGGGCCTGGAGGAGAGCTTGGTGATCGCTGTGCTAGGACTGGATAAGAGTGGTGGCAGAGGCTTTGGGGAAGGTTTTGTTGAGAAGAGAGACTGGTGGTGATTCATTCCACAGTTGAGATTAGAAAGTAATTGTCCCAAAACCTCACATCCTTAGGAAACTTCATCTGCTGTCTTCTTTGGTGAAGCATTATGGTTTTTATTTTCAGTAAACTGAGGCTGTGTACGTAGAGTGTAACCTCTGCATACCTGCTCTTACATCAATAATGGAGTGAACAGATTGGTTTTAGTTTAGGGCAGAAAAAAGCCTTAAGCTGTCATATGTGTATGTTTGAGGAATAATATGAGAAAACTAGGTGGCCCGGTAGATAGGGCCCTAGGACCAGTCAGGAAGACCTGAGTTCTAATGCAGCCTCAAGTACTAGCTTTGTGACCCTGGTCAAGTCATTTAACCCTCTTTGCCTCAGTTTCACCATTTGTAAAATGGGGATAATGATAGCACCTTCCTCCCAGGGTTGTTGTGAGATCAAATGAGATAACTAACAATTATAAAGTGCTTAGTACCGTGCCTAATACATAATAACAGCTATATAAATAAATATATATAAAGAGCTAATATATACATAAGAGCTATATAAATCAATGGTTGCTGTTATGCAATGTGTATGTATGTGTGTTTTTCTTCCCAAATCCACTTCTCAATCTATTCACTGTTTATCTGTGTGCTGTCCTGGGTGTTCTGGGAGGACTGGTTCCTCTGGTGTGAGGGTTTGCTGCACCCTTTTCAGGCCTGCTCACCTACCTTTGGTGTCTAACAGGTCACCCAACTTTCACCTGTGGCTTGAGTAGCTGCAGCATGCCCAGTGGCCACAAGACAGTAAAACTATTTTGGCAGGCAGGCTAAACCAGATTGAGGGTAACTGACAGGTGTCAAATCTGTCAGTGAGTTAGGAGGATGTCTACCTCAAGCATGTGGAGACTCCCCCTGGCAGAATGGGCAGATGAGAATACCTTGACCAATGACCGGGAAGGTGGCTAAAGTGGGCAGGGGTGTGGAGTGCTTAGAACTTGGACATCTCAGGCCATCGTCAGTCATCCTGACTTCTGTCCTGCCACTGGCCATCCTTGGATGACTCTGGAAGAGAGAGTGAGGCTGACAGCTTTGTGCAGCTCTGCCTCACTTAAATCCACTTTATTGGTCCTTTTCAGAATGAAGGATGAACATTATTTATATGCATCTAAAACTTTAATGTTCTCTTGGGTCTTTCTTCTCCGTCCTTTCTCTAATGAGATGCAGATTCCTGTTGAATCAAATGTTCTGATTCTCCCTCATGTTTGTGCCAGCTTTCCTAGACAGGTCAGTCTATTTTACCCAATCCCAGTTCAAATCATTTTTCATATGATTCACTGCCAGATTTATCTTCCTGATAGATCTTGATATGTCATCCCTCTGCTTAATTCGTTCACTGTTTCCCTATTGCTCAATGAGTCGAGCTCAAATTCCTTTCTTTCTTTAGCCTACTCTAATCTCCACCAAGACTTGCTGTTAATTGCTGATACCCTGTGCAGGCAGGCCACTTTCCTGCCTTTTTAATAATTATTATAATATTAGCTAGCATTTGAATAGTGCTTACTATGTGTCAGGCACTATGTTAGAAACTTTATAAATGTTATATCATTTCATCTTTACAACAACCCTTGGAAGTAGGTGCTGTTAATATTCCCATTTTACAGGAGAAGAAACTGCCATTTCCTTCTCCAGCTCATTTTACAAATGAGGAAGATGAGGCAAACTGAGTTAAGTGACTTTCCCAGGGTCGCACAGCTAGTAAGTGTCTGAGGTCAGATTTGAATTCAGGAAGATGAGTTTTTCTGACTCTAGGCCTAGCAGTCCATCCACAGTACCACCTACCTGCCCCAATTCTACGAATATATAAAATTGTATTGAAAGGATGCCCTCTAAGGGTACTGGTTTTATGGAAAAACCCTTGACATTCAAGTAAATTACAGTTATTGAAAGGAATTTTCAACTTGGTGTGATGGCTTTGTCTGAGGCAGAGGAGGAGTCGCATTTTCCAAGTTGCTTTCTCCCTTCAGTCAGTATAGCATTTAGTTAGCACTTATATTTGAGGCTGTGAGGGAGATATGGAAGTAGTTGTGCCAGGCATGTTCCTTACCTGTCTACAGGAAGACAAGATGTGTGAAGTACAATATCTTTCTGACTTTTTTCTGTCTCCTCCAGAAATTAATGGGGCCCTGCAGATAAAAAGGAATCTAATTCAGTTACTTAAGTGCCTACTATCTATGAGGCACTAAATTAGGTACCAGGGAGGCAGAAATTGCAGCCTCACTCTCTACCCACTAGGTACAGCAATCACATAAATGGGCAGACTCTCCAAAACCTCCCAAGGAGTGTTAATCTCGTTCCCCTTTCTGACCACAGCCACCCTGCTCGCCCCTCTCATGTCTGCTTGTACCTCTCCAGCCTCACTGCTGAAACCTCTACCCTTTAGATCTTACCCATCAATCATAATTCTCACTTGGTGAGGTCACCCTCTGCACCCAAATTGGAAAAGGGAGAGATCATTGGCCATTGAGGTAAAGAGAGAATCAGGAAACCCTTCATGGAGAAGGTGGTGTCTCAGCTGGGCTTTGAGAGAAATGAAAGGTCTCCACTGGTGAAGATGAGGAGGAAGTGTTTTCCTCACCCAGGGATATAGGAATGCATAGAGGCAAGAGAGGGCAGGGTGAAACTGGAGAAGTGCTCAGGCTTGACTAGTAGAGAACATTAGAGCTGGAAGTGAATTTCAAACTTCTCCTTTCTTCGGAAGGAAAAGGCCTAGAGAGAAATGACTAGCTTAAGGTCCTAAGGTTCAGAGCCAGGATTTGAATCTGTCTCCTAGTATAAAACCTAGTGTTCCTCCTGCTGTACTGCACTTCTCCGGGAGTCCAGTTATTGAATTCTGAATGATTAAATTAATGTAAAGTAGTTGAATAACAATTGAAAGCCGAGGCCTCAGTGCCAAACTCAGAGTTAGAAAGACCTGACCTGACCTGACTATGACTACAGTGAACTTCATTGGGTTCTTTGAGGTGCCGATAAATGCTCCGTAACTTAAAAGTGCCATATCCATCTCAGATATTATTGTTAGGCAGAATTAGGTTACAAGCAAGGTTCCATACAAGTGGTACAGAAATAGTGAGAGCTGAAGGAAATCCAGGAAAAGAGGGCACTGAAAAAATATAGATCATAGTTCAATGCTTTATTCCCAGGACTAGCATGCCTATTGACTATCTCTCTCTTGATTTATTTTATTCACTGCTCTGAAGCAGAAGGGCAGAGGTGTACTCACACCTCTGCCCCTTCCATTCCTCCCCCCTCTCCATTTATTCCTGAGTCAGTGAATGTATGGAAGTCACACTTAGGGTCATTATCATTGCCCAGAACCTTCTTTTCTGGATTGCAGAAGGGCAGATTGTCCACTACTCTATCCTCCTCATAATTATCATTTTGTTTTGGCCTTTGTTGCTAGGAGCCAAATATTTAATGGGGCTAAGGGAAAGGAGGAAGCAGTAGCACCACTGGCTGTTGCTTGGAGAGACAGAAATGCTAGGAAGTTCTGCCATTAGATAGATAACTTGATTTTAGCACTAGAAGGAACTTTAGATTTTTACTTATCATCAATACTTCTCAGGAGGTTTATCTTTCTTTTGAAAATTATTCCCTCATGTCCTTTGACCACTTTTCTTTTTGAGAATGGCTCTTAATCTCATATAGTTGTATAAATTCTCTATAAATTTTGCATGTTAGATTTATATCTGAGTTATTTCATTCATAGATTTTTTCCCCAGGCCATAACTTCTGATCTTAGTGAATTTATTTTATCAATACAAAAGTTTTAAAATTTTACATAATCAAAGTTAATTTATTTTGTCTTTTATCTTACATTCCTTTGGTTGGGAATTTCCTCTCACCTCTAATTGTGAAAGATATGATTTTCTCTTCTCTAATTTTTATGGCAAGACCTTTTATATTTCAGTTATTTAACCATTTGGAATTTATTGTGCTATAAACTATAAGGCAATGTTTTTAACATGGTTTTCACCAAATTGTTTTCCAGGTTTCTCAGCTGTCAAATACAGTTATAGTTTATGTTTAAGGGGTTATCAAACACTAGACAGCTGTGCCCGTTGGTTTCTGGGTTTTGCTTACAAGTGAATGGGAAGGAATTTTTAAAAAGTCATTTGGTTCAATCTTTCATTTTATAGATGGAGAAACTGAAGTCAAGAGAATTATATAGTGACTTGCCTATGGCCATACATATGTGAAATAACAGAATTTGGATTAAAATTCAGTTTTTCTCACTCCAAATTCAGTGTTTTTATCTCACTGTGCTATACCAGTGTCTTCATATCCCAATTTTCAGTGCTTAAAGGATTAATAATTTAATCTGTGGGAATACCAATTCTTCTAGTGAAGCTCTTAGTCTTTAAAAATAATTATCATATGGTAATTAGCATTCTGGTAATGCGCCTTTCCATAATATAGCTTGGCTGAGTCTTAGTGAGGGACATATCCTTAAGTGTGATAATACCTAATAAAATATCATCCATAATATAATAATATTCCTATAAAACTTTACACTTTGCAAAATCCTTTACTGCTATTATCTCATTTTATTCTCTCAGTAGTCCTGGAAGGCAAGAAACTGAGGCATATAGAAATTAAATATTTCTGACTGGTCCTTGGATGAAAACATCCTAGGTGTTACATCCTAGGTGTAACAATACCTGATAATAGTAGCAGCCAGGTGGTGCAGTGGATAGGTCAGCAAAACCTGAGTTCAAATGTGGCCTCAGGAATTTACTAGTTGTATGACCCTGGGCAAGCCGCTTAATCCTGTTTGACTCAGTTTCCTCATCTACAAAATGAACTGGAGAAGAAAATGGTGAACCACCTCAATATTTTTGCCAAGAAAGTCCCCAAATAGGGTCATGAAGAGTTGGATGTGATTGAAATGACTGAACAATGACAGCTAGCATTTACATAAGTGCTGCTATGGTATATCTAAGTAACAAGGAAGAACACCCTTTGGAAGCTGAGTAGAGGATGGGTGAACACCCTTTGGAAGCTGAGTAGAGGATGGGTTTAGGGAAGGGCCCTGAAGTATGGAGACAAACCAGAGATCTATTGATAGGTGTGAGGTGATTGCCTGGCTGTATGGAGAGAAGGGGACATAGGTGTGAAAGATGTTGTGGAGGCAGAGATTATAAGACTTGAATAGGTAGCATGAGTATAAACTATAACTCTGAGGTTGAAAGCTGGGTGATTGGGAGGATGGTGGTATCCTTGACAGTAAATAATGTCATTCAGAAGGGGGGAGGAGAACAATGAATTCTGATTTGGACATGTAGAATTTGAGATGTGTATAAGACATCCATTTGGAGATAGATATCCAATAGGTGGCTCGTGGTATGAAACCAGGGTTCTGTGGAGAGGTTAACCCTGTAGAAATTGATCTTAGAATTCTTTGTATAGAGATGGTAATTGAATCCACATGAGCTGATAAGATCAGCCTATGAGATGATACTAATAGTGGTCATCCTTCATTGCCAAAGAAGACCATGCCATCAGAGAAATAATGACATGACTTGCACTTGACTTTGTTTTGAATGAGGGAGGGCTGCGCAGGTCACCAGCCTCACTTCTCCTCCAGAGTCATCAGAATCCAGCAACCAGATATTCATCAGGATGACTGGAGATGACCCAGGATGAGGCAGTTGGGGTTAAGTGACTTGCCCAAGGTCACAAAGCTAGTGAGTGTCAAGTGTCTGAGGTGAGATTTGAGCTCAGGTCCTCCTGACTCCTGCACTGGTGCTCTATCCACTGCACCACCTAGCTGCCCCATGAGATAGTACAGAGGGAGAAGAGAAGAGGGCCCATAAGAGAGTTTGCGGGGTGTGACCTGAATAAAGATACAGTAAAAGAAAAGATGCAATAAAGTGAGGAGAACCAGAGCCGCATCGTAAAAGCTAATGAGGAGGGAGTAACTGGAAGAAGAGGGTGGTCCCCAGAGCCGAAAGGCTGCAGAGAGAACAGTGAGGACTGAGAAAAGGCCGTGAGATCTGGCAGTTAAGAGCTGACTGGTGATTTTGAAGACAGCAATTAAATGATGAGGTCAAAAACCAGAAGACAGAGCTCTTAGAAATGAACTCTGGATAGCTACCTTCTCCTGTGTCATTGTTGCATCATGTACCCAAAAAGTACTTAGGAAGCATTGAATCTCTGCCAGGTGACTATCAGGGTGGGGTAGGGGTATGAAAAAGCATGACTGGGTCCCTGTTGGCAGTGCCTACAAAGGAACTTGCAGAAAAGGTAGCAACTGTGAATCACACGTCTTTTAGTCATTCACACAGCACCCAGAATGTGGACATAGAATAGGTTCTCATTAAATGTTTATTCTATGATAAAGGGGTGAATAGGGAGAGATAAGATCTTACGTTTATAACTTTTAGTATCTATTTATAGCTATTATTTCATTTGGTTGTTACAACCAGCCTATGGGATAGAAGGGGCAGGTATTACTCCCATTTTACAATGGAAATAATATCTGTCATTCATATGACATACAGTAACTGTAAAGGAACTTTATCTAACATTGTCGTTATTTAAAGAGTGTTTCATCATTGCATTTGTTTATTGCGTTTAGTCTTGAGGGTGCCTTAGATTAACTTTCATATACATATGTATATTATATATGTAAGCATGTATATATATATATATATATATACATATATATATATATACATATACATATGTTTATGTGTTTATGCAATTTGTAGTTATTTTGAACAGACTTCCTTTTCTATTATTTCTTCCTGGATTTTAAAAATTGACATATAGAAATGCTGTTCATGTCTGTGTTTGTTTCTCTGCTGATTACAGAAATTTTTCTAAGCTACCCTATTATCATCACATGGAGATAGTTTTGTCTCCTAGTTGCCTATGTTTCTATTTTTAATTGCTTTTTCTTGTCTTATTGCTATCAATAGCATTTCTTTTTTTTTTTTAAATAAATTTATTTAACTTTTTACATTCATTTTCACAAGATTTTGGGTTCCAAAATTTTCTCCCCATTTGTGCCCTCCCCCCTCCCCAATACACTGGACATTCTAATTACCCATATCACTAATCTGCCCTCTCTTCTATCATCCCTTCCTTCCCTTACCCCATCTTCTCTTTTGTGCTGTAGGGCCAGATAACTTTCTATTCCCCATTACCTGTATTTCTTATTTCCCAGTAGCAAGAACAATACTCAACAGTTGGTCCTAAAACTTTAAGTTCCAGCTTCTCCCCATCCCTCCCTCCCCACCCATTCCCTTTGGGAAGGCAGGCAATTCAAGATAGGCCATATCTGTGTAGTTTTGCAAATGACTTCCATAATAGTCGTGTTGTATAACACTAACTATATTTCCCTCCATCCTACC
>CM053770.1:162003974-162020087 GCA_028658325.1 Potorous gilbertii
TATCTGGCCCTACAGGACAAAAGAGAGGATGGGGACAAGGGAAGGGAGGGATGATAGAAAAGAGGGCAGACTGGTGATGGGGAAATGAAAATGCTCAGTGTATTGGGGTGGGGGGAGGGGAGAAATGGGGAGAAAATTTGGAACCCAAAATTTTGTGAAAATGAATGTAAAAAGTTAAATATATATATATATATATATATGGTATATTCCCTGGAAGTTAATTGTCAAAGCTGGAGACTGCTTTGAGGAACTTGAACTCTGATAGTCAAGAAGGCTAGCCATTGAAAGAGTCCAACTCTTCAGAGGGAATGAGGTAGAAGATGTGAAGGGAGAGAAGAAAGGAGAAGAGGATTTTTCTCTCCTCTCTATACCATTGGCAATTACATTTTGCAGCAAAAATATTTGCCTAGTAGAAGACACTGTACACAGCAGAGAGGAAGTCCAGTCCATCAAGACTAGAGACTATAGCAGCTCTCAGCTCACAGCAGCTCTGTGGCCATTGGGAGTTGTGCTTCAGAGAGGAAAGGAACCCAACAGAACAACTTGATTCCAAAACAATACTCCGTACAGTACACCTTGCTGTCCCAAATAAGGTGAAAAGAAAGGAGAAGGCCGCAGGTTTACTATTAAAGAAGTAACAGGGGGACTGAAAGTAGCATCATGCATAATGAATCTAATGGACATTATTGACGAAGGAGCCCCATGATGCTTCTACTCTATCCCCATTTATTTTTTTCTGTTCCCATCAATCCACAGATTTGAATTAAGGTTTTTCTAAGGATCATGAAGAAGCATTAAGGAACAGGGGAAAGAGAACTAAATTAGCAGTTAGGACACCTTGACTTCAGTCTCACCTCTGTGTGTCTTGGGACAATGACTTAAAAAGTCAGTTTGCCCATCTGTATAATGGGGAATAATAATACCTACAGTATATATCCCTGTTTGTATCTCATTCCCCTTTCCTGCCTATTTTCATGGGATCATCTCTCTCTCCCTTTATCTCTATATCTGATATTCTCTTACAACATAGAATTATCTCTACCCATGATTCCCATCTTCTAGCTGTTTGGGGCTCTGGAGGAGGCTAGAAGCAGAAATCTCAGGACTGTGATTTCACATTTAATCTCCAAAGGCCTCAGAGGGTATAATTACAGGACATTGAGTTCAGTGGCTGGGGGAAGGAAGGGGGAGGAAGGGAATGAAATGACATCTGCAACGGGCTGGAGATCAAGGCAGGACTGGTGACTCAAGGGGCTCCAATAGTGCTACAGGAAACCCTGCAAACAGGTGGCTTGTAAATGCCAGCCAACTGTGTTCATGCAACCAAGGAGGTAGCAGGGGTAGGGGGGAAGAGAGAGAGGAGCTGGATTAGCAAGCTAGTCTGTGAAACTGGTTCTCCCCTTTCTAGGGAAGAAATTCAATCCCAGCAGTGGATGTCTGGCTTATATTGAAGTCGAACAGGATGTTTGTCCTCTTTCTCCCCTTTGCCTTTACCCTAAGACACATAGGAGACACAAATTCTGTCCAGGTAGTGAATTATACCTGTAACACCCCAAGAAGCTGGGCTAAGATAAGTCTATTCTCACTGATCTGTGGTCTCAGTGCCTGGCACAGTTCTCGGAACACAGAAAGCATTTGAATTATGAGAATCTGCCTGGTCTTCTGGGTAGAGTTGTCTACCTTAGCTTCCCATCAATTAATCAATGAATCTACAGGTGTTTATTAAGTGCCTATTATATTCGAACAGAAATAGTTCCTGTCCTACAAGAGCTTACATCTGGGTTGTTTCCCCTATGCAAACCAGTCTAAATATGACTGATGCATTCTAATTTGTTCTTATTGATTGTGGAATTCCTTTGTCAAGCCATCAGTTTTTCCTTTTATGAAAAAAGAGAACATCAGTCACAAATACCTCTTGTCATCTTTTCGTTTTTTGATAAAGACAATCATTCATTTAACAGTCACTGAACAAGCATTGACTACATGTCTATTATATGAAAAACAACGCGCTAGATCCTGGGGTTCCTGGTTTCAAACACAGTGCTTTGCATAGAGTAGGTGCTTAATACATGTTTGGTGAATTAAAGTATACTGAATTTGCTGAAAGAATATTAAATATATAAACACCTGAGTCTTGATTTTTCAGACCCTCTGGAACCGACTCCTCTTTTCTTTCCTAGAAGTTCTTTCTGGTGCTTCTGTCTGCCTACTCCATCCTTGGTTCAACGGTGTGACAAAGAGATTACAAATACTGCCCTCCCAAGGAAACAATGTATATGATGAGTACAGCAATGTAAATGAACAGAAAAACCACAAAATAATCCAAAGTGAATGTTGCAAAGTTACAAAGAATAGGCATAGCCCCAAAGGACAGATATGAAAAGAAAACCCCAACCCAGTCTTTTGAAGGGGTATTCTGGCACACAGTACATTGCCTATATTTAAGGCTTTTTTAATGTATTAATCAGTTTTCTATTTCTTTTCTCTTTTGTTCTGGCATGGCTCTCTAGGAGAGTGGGGAAAATGGAAGGATACTGGAAGAAACTGATAATATAAAAACCAAAGGACATTTTTAAAAAGTATATCCCTCCCCCCAAAAATAGACTGCCTTTCAGGAGCTGATACTTTAATTAAAACAAAGAACAGAGAAAAGAAAAACCAGTGGGCAGATTAAAAGCTAGACCATAAAAGTAATTACATCATAGAATTCTATAACAAGGAAGGTTATGATGATCCAAGTTTTTTTCAGAGTCTCTCCTATATCTCTCTAGTCTAGCCTTGAAATAGCTTCCTGGCTGTCAGCCTTGTCTTTAGGTGAGGAGTCAGAGGAATGAGGAGAGGACAAGTAGAGGTATAAATGGTATTGGGGATGGGTTGTGTAAATAATAGTAATAGTTGCATTTAGTGAAAGTATCTTTTCCAAAACTACTTCTCATCAGCAAAGAACACAAAGGTTGTTTTCACCATACTTAGTCAGACTCAGCTGATCAGATAGGAGTGAAAAGTAATCTCCCTATGGAGGGGCTGTGGGGCACAAGGAAGCTATTAATGGGTCCAAGAGAAAGCAGAAGGACTTGGGGGATTGGGTGGAATGTAAGACCAGAAGGGTAGTATGGAGGTGTGTTTATTATTTGGCAGTTGTGGTGTAAGGGAGAGGAAGAGTGATAAAAGTATGTGTATAGGGTGGTGACAGACTGAGAAATTTGGTGTGTAGGGTATATGGAGGAGACACTTTAAGGTCTGGAACAAAGCTGAGGGATACTTCTAATTGGGAGGAGGGTAGATTAAAAGATTTAGGAAAAAAGCAGGCATCTCTTGGCTTCACAAATTGCAAGTCGGAAATAACCTCATGGTGTAAATGACTTTTCACCTCTTCTCCTGCAATCCTATGGGTCTGATAGCCAAAGACTTCAGTGGTAACTCAACCTCCACGTCAAATCAATTCATTTGGCATTCATTGAAAGGCTACTACATACAGTGTGTTCGTCCTTTGTTGCCAAAGAAGACCATGCCATCAGAGAAATAATGATATGACTTGCACTTGACTTTGTTTTGAGTGAGGGAGGGCTGTGCAAGTCACCAGCCTCACTTCTCCTCCAGTACCATCTGAATCAGTGACCAGATATTCATCCGGATGACTGGAGATGACCCAGGATGAGGCAATTGGGGTTGTGACTTGCCCAAGGTCACACAGCTAGTGAGTGTCAAGTGTCTAAGGTGAGATTTGACCTCAGGTCCTCCTGACTCCTGCACTGGTGCTCTATCCACTGTACCACCTAGCTGCCCCTACTACATACAGTATTGATATGGGGAAGGAAGAAGGTAAAAGGATAAATAATAAAAAGATTTCTGCCCTCAGTAAGCATACAAACTTTTGCCCAGTGTCATAGACTAATGCTATCCAAAGTAAAAGGTGAGGTCTAACTCTACAGGGTGTATGATCAACTTACCAGAAAAGTGGGGAAAATATAGGGCTTGTCTCAGTTACACCCATGTCTGTCTTTATCCCCCTCAAACACTCCCCACTCTGTCCCTTTTTTCCAAGATCATTCCCAGTCTGAGAGGACCTCCGCCCCTCAGGGTAGCTCTATAACCTAACTGCTACCCAAACACATAATTCAGAAGAGGAGACAAAGAAGTGGTTGTAGAGTCAGAGGACCGAAGTTCAAATTCTGCCTCCCTGGGTCACCTGCGTGGCATTGGCAGTGTCACTAGCCTTCCTGGGCCTCTATAAAATGAGGAGTTTGGATAGAATGCCCTCTGAAGTCATTCTGTCCCACTCTTCTGATGCTACTGTACCATGCTTGAAGAAGAAGAGTTGGAGGGTGAGGTTTCTTTTTAACTTTATAGGACTTCACTACTTATCACAGTAGAAGCCAGAATGGAAGGGCTGGACTCAATCTCCTGGCTAGAGTTCCCACACCTCAGGACAAGGGCTCTGATTTCTACAGTAATAGGGCTTTGTGGAATAGGTACCAGCTTTCTGTTTCTTAAAACATGCAGATCCTGGCAGTGCCGTCCCCATGTGCTAAGTCACACAAGTAGCTCTGAAAACACTAAGAGAATAAAGCAATCTCTGAGTTGAAAGCATCTCCAATCGCAATTCCTCTTTCTAGCCCCCTGAACAGAACCCAATTTTTAGTTTATAGTTGATAGAGTAAGTACAATCTGTTTTGGGATGAATGTTAAGAAACAATGTGAGTAGGTGATTTCAGGTAGGGAATCTTAGGCTTTATCAAGTCTAGATCTATTAATGTCAAGTGACTAATAGATCTAGAGCTGAAAGAGACCTAAGAGGTCTCCAAACCCCATCAATTATACATATCACAATATGGAGCCCACAGAAGTCAAGTGACCTGCTCAAGGTCACAGAGAATAAGCATCAAAAGTAAAATCTGAAACTAACCAGCTACTCTGGATTCCAGAATCAGTGGTGCCTGCCTATGTCCTCCTCACCCTTGATGGTCTACCTCAAATACTGTCTCCTCCATAAAGCCTTCACTGAGTCAGAAATGGTTCCTTTCTCATTTGATGGCATAGCATTCTTTAGTCACAAGTTTGAGGGGGTGGGGGTGGGAAGGTTGGTAAACTTTTACATAGCTTTATATTATCTACATATAAATGTGTCAATAAATAAACATTTATTTACATATGAATGTGACCTGACATTCGCATAGTGTTTTATATTTCATGGGGCAGCACAGCAGAGAGAATGCTAAGCCTTGAGTCAGGGACATTCATCAACTCTAGCCTCAGAAGCTTACCAGCTATGTTATCCTGGACAAGTCATGTAAACCTGTTTGCCTCAATTTCTTCATCTGTAAAATGAGCTGAAGAAGGAAATGGCAAACCACTCCTGTCTCTTTGCCAAGAAACCCCTAAATGGGGCCACAAAGAGTTGGACACAACTGAAAACTAGCTCAAGAACAAGTTGTTTTAACTTATGGTTTTTACAATGCATTATCTATGTTTTTCTTATCTCCTCTTACTACACTGTAAATTCTTTGAAGCCAGAAATAGCAAATAATTAATCTTTTCATCACAAGTGCCTAGGATAGTGTTTTGTACATGGTCGATATTTAGTAAATGTTTTTCAAATTTCTGATTGTGTATCTCTATCAGGAAAAAAGTTTTGAACATGTACCTCTAATATTTATTTGTTATTGAACTAATTATTATGTATATTATAAAACTTATAAACACTGGAATTATAAGAAATAATATTTGGTCCTAGAGGGAGGGGAATGGAAGGAAGGGAAAGAATAATCATTCTTTGTACATGTACATAATACATGTTGTATGCATGTACTATAAGTGCTTTATAAATATTATCTCATTTGATTTTCACAATCCTCTTGCAGATAGCTACCATTACTATCATCCTCATTTTACCATTAAGGAAACTGAGGCAAACAGAAGTTAAGTGATTTACCCTGGGTCACACAGCTAGTTAGTGTTTGAGATCAAATTTGAACTCGGCACTTTCTGCCTCCAAATCCAGCACTTTGATCCACTGTGCCAGAGAAACTGGAGTTTACTGAGTATGGGAGCGACATGCTCATACCTGTGCTTTAGGAAAATACTTTTGGCAGCTGCATAGAGAATGGAATAGAGTTGGGAGAAATTCAAGGCAAGGTGAGCAACTTAGGCGCTAGAGCAAGTTGTCCAGGTGAGAGGGGATGAGGGTATGGATTGTGATGGTGACTAAGTATGTAGAGAGGAGGTAAATTTGAGAGGTGTGGAGATAGACATGACAAGATTTGACAACTAATTAAATATGAGGGGTGAGGGTGAGCAAAGACTTGAAGATAACATAAAGGTTCGGAGGCTAGGTGACCAAAGGATGGTGGTGCCCTCAACAGTAAGACAGAAATAGGGGAGTCTGGAAGAGGAATGAATTTAGGAAGGAAAAATAATATGATGTGTGTGATTTGTCACAAGCTATACAAAACTGCTCACTCTGTCCCATCTAAAGTGAAAAGAGGGGAAGGGCAGGGTTCTTACTCAGTAGTCACTGCCCAGTGTGCAGAGACTGCCCTCCAAAGGGATGCCTGCCAAAGCCATGAAGTAGTCTGGAAGATGTTAGCCATTAGCTAAAGCACCAAGAAATCCAAGGATAAACTAAACTAAATACATTTTTCCAGCTCAGGGCCACATAAAGAGAGAGCCAAAAGTCTGCAGGCATTCAGGAAGTAAACCAGCCAGAAAAGTCTGGACTTTGAATGAAGCATAGGGAAAGTCTTCTAAAGCATAAAGCAGGAAGGAGCCAGGGATGGGAGCAGGGATACCTGCAGTCTACAGTTCGATGGCTCTGTCCCCAGGCTGGGGGAAGTGGAGTTGGGAGCCTATATGACTTATATTGGTAGGGCAATGATCAAGTCTCCTGGCATAGCTTGCTGGCTTGGGTCACTTCTGAGGTTCTTGAAGTACACAGTGCATGAGCACTATGGGGAAGAAACCATCATGACCCAAGACAAAACAGAACAAAAACGCCCCACCATTCTTTCTACATATGCACAGAGCCTGGTCCTGACATAAAATCCCAATACAGAAAGTAATGCTGAAAAATGAGTATACAAAAGAAAAAACATCAGTGCTAAAGAATATTATGGAGCCAGGGATACCCAAGACACAAATCTAGAAGAAAACTCCACAACTACAAACAAACTCAAACAAAAATTTTGCCTCAGGTTTTCCTAGAATTCCTGGAAGAAATGAAATGAGTTTTTAAAATGACATTATAAATGAAATGAGGACTTCAGAGGAAAGAATGAAAGTGTGAAGAAATTTTAAAGAGAATAAACAGTTTACTTACGTAACAGATTCCCCCCAAAATTAAATTGGACCAAATAGATAGAAATCAAAGACTTCATGTGATAACAAGAAATAACAGAACAAAATCAGAAGAATAAAAGAATAGAAAAAAATGTAAAATACCTCTTATCAATAAAATTGACCTAGCAAAGAAGTTAAAGGAAGGAGGGTCTAACAGTTATTAAACTACCTGAAAACCTCAACCAAAAAAAAAAAAGTTAGATAATTTGTTTCAAGAAATCATGAACACTACCCAAAACTAATAGAATCAAGGGACAAAGTGAGAATAGAAAAACTCCACTAGTCACTTCCTGAAAAAAAAAATCATAATTTTAAAACTGCCAGAATTGCCATAACCAAAATCCAGAGTTTCATTATCAGAGAAAAATACTACTAGAAATCAGAAAGAAAGTTCAAGTCTCATAAACTATTTACTAAGAAACCATTGTCAGAACCATATAAGACCTGGGGTCTACCACTATAAAGGAAAGAAAAGTTTGGAATGCACTATTCCAAAAGGCAAAATAAAAGCTAATAAATCAAGAATAATTCATCCATCAAAACTTAATATAATCCTGCATGAAGAAAATGAGCTTTAAATAAAATAACATTTCTAAGCATTCCTGATGAAAGGATTAGAGTTAGACAGATATCTAAAATTTTTTTTAAAAAGGAGTCAAGAGAAAGTTTCCAATTTGAAGAACTGGAGAGGATTACAGGATAAGAAGATTTTTACTTTCTAAAAGAAGGGGGAAAAAATAAACATAGGTCCCCACAGAGTTGTAATGTCTTGAAGCACCTTAAAGAGAATATATAAGACACAGAGCCTTAGAGTGGTTTTGTTATGTTTTTATCCTCTTAGAAAAAAAAGGAAAAGGGAAAGGAATACAGTATAGAAAAAGAGTAGATGGGGACAGTACTTATTATCTCATATTAAATCAGAATTCTTAAGAGGACTATCAACCCTGAAAAGAAGATATAGGGAATAGGGCTACATCTGAACCAGACAAAGAATTGTTGAACACTCATTTACAAAGAATTTGGTATAGAAATAAGTTAAACTCAACAACTGGGAATTAGGGTGGGGGGATTTTAGAGATTAGAAAGAAGATAGATTCTGGGAAGAATTAGTCGTAAGCAAAGCAAACTCTACCTTCAGAGGACAGATCAGAAAGAAAGGAATAAAAAAGAAGGGAGGTGGGATCTGAACTACAGATCTGAGCAGTCAGATGTAGTACTAGAGTAACAGGAAGTACACTCATGGTCTAGGTCTGACTTTATCACCAATTAGCTGTATGACCTTGGTCAAACCTGACACTTCTGTGGACCTTTTCTCTCATTTATAAAATGATAACCTCAGATAAGTTAGCTTTAAAATATTATGATTCTGTGTAGTGAGATTCAGAGATATATATTTGAAGAGATGGAAAGTCTGGGGAAATAATAACTAACCTCTATAGCGTTGTTTACTCCATGCCAGGCACTGTGCTAAGCACTTTACAATTATTATTTCAATTGCCCTCACAGCGACTTTGAGAGGTAGGTGCTATTATTAATCCCTACCTTACAGATGAGGAAACTGATGCAAACAGAAGTCAAAACTGCATTGCCCAGGGGCATACAGCTAGTAAATTTCTCAGGCCAAATATGAACTTGGGTCTTGCTGACTCCAGGCCGGTGTTCTCTCCGCTTAGTTGCCTATAGGAGACCTATAAACATATGAAAATAGACATACACAAGCCCTGGAGAACAGAAATATATAAGTCAAAATGTCATGTATCCTAGAATATTATAGGAAAATAAGATTTTCAGGTTCAAAGTTCTTTTTTAAAAAACTCACAAGATCTGGCCATTCCAATTTGACTGGTTTTTTTTTTTTTCTACTACCATGGTTATGTGTAATGGAGATTAACATCAACGAGGAACTTGGAAAGGAGACTACTATGTTCTTTTTCTAGTTCTGACCTTCCCTATTTATGACCTGAAATTAATCACTTTTGTCTTTGTGCCTTGCTTTCTCTACCTGTAAAGTGATGAAAAATAATTTTTACCTCAGATAGCTAAGAGAACCATCAAGATGCTGAAAGAGACCTTAGAAGTATAGGGTTTTTCTTTTAAAGCCTCCCTGACTAGCTATTTATTTATTATGCAGCTTCTTCCTTTACTAACCTAGCTGCTGATGGAACTACCTAGGCTTCTGGTCTCTGCTTGCTCCCTTCCTTTCGTCTAGAAGAAACATACTTGCTTCAGTGAGATCAGTTGCCTCATTGTCTCTCTGTCCACACCATGTTCTTCTTATCCCTTTGCCTTTGCTCGTATTGTTCTCATATACACTCCTGAAATATCCATCCCCTCCCTCCACCTCCATGCTAACTGCATAAAAGCTACTGATCCTCTAAGACTCCCATCACTACCCTGAAGACTTCCTTCCCTAAGCAATTCCAACTCCTCTGTTATTCTCTCCTTTCTGACTTAGATTAAGAGGGCAATGATCAAGCCTCCTGGCATAACTTGCTGGCTTAAGTCACTTCTGAGGATCTTGAAGACCACCGAGATCAGTCCTGGGAGCAAACTATCAAGATCAAAGACAAAACAGATAAGGACCAGAAAAGGGTCCCAGCATTCCTTCTAGACATGCAGAGAGCTTGGCCCTAACAGAAAATCCCAAAGCAGAAAGTAAGGCTGGAAAATGAGTAAACAAAAGAGAAAAAAAACCACATCAATCCTAAAGAATATTTATGGAGCCAGGGGTGCCCAATATACAACTCCAGAAACTTAAACTAAAACAGAGCTTTGTCATAAGCTTCCCAAGAATTCCTGGAAGAAATGAAATGAGGTTTTTTTTTTTTTAATGATATTATAAATAAAATGATAGCTCTAAAGGAAAGAATGGGAAATGAAAGTTCAAGGAAAGAACTTATCTATACTATTTATATACTCGTATAGTTCTTTAGACTGTAGGATTTTTGAGGATAGCATCCGTCTTCTTCTTTGCGTCTTTTACAGTACACAGCCTAGTGCACTCAACAAACATTTTTTGAATAGGACACAACAGGTGCTATAGAGTTGGACTTGGAGCTGGGGGAATGGGGAGGAACATCACCTTATCTATAAGAAGTACTATCTTCTTCCTTATCTC
The DNA here is from genome assembly GCA_028658325.1 of Potorous gilbertii. Taxonomy (NCBI): domain Eukaryota; kingdom Metazoa; phylum Chordata; class Mammalia; order Diprotodontia; family Potoroidae; genus Potorous; species Potorous gilbertii. Next base: position 162,014,428 of record CM053770.1, read on the forward strand.
TTCCTTCTGGCCTCCTTTCCCTCATCTCCTTCTTTAGTCAGTTAATAATCATTCATTGTCACTTGTGCTAATCACTAGGATGCAAAGAAAAAGGCAAAAGATGGTCTCTGTCCTCAAGAAACTCACAATCTAATGTTCTCCTTACAGAATGATTCTCTATGGCTTGGACCTCTCAGCAGTATCTGGTTTGCTTTGTTCTGCCAAAGACATGCAGGACCGGGGAGATTGTGGGCTGCCACACCCAGCCTTTGTCTCTCAGCTCAAATCAGAGAAAAGTGTAGCCTGGAGATTTCAAAACAGGAATTTTCTCAACTTGGGGTGATAACACTCAAATAAACACCCAGTGACCAGGGGAAAAGCAGAGGAACAAAGGAGGGGAGAGCACATTGGCTCCTGAATTTTTGTATAGTAGAAGGTGCTCTGGTCTGAGAGTTGAGACCTAGCAGTAACTTGGCCTCTGGGCAGTAACTTGGCCTCTCAAGAGGAATTTCCCTAGGATCAGACTAAATGATCTCTAAAGCGTCTTCCAATTGAAGTTGCCAACAAAAGCTAGAAAATTTTGGGCAGGAATGGGAGTAACTCATAAGAAGGGAGGGGTGTGTGTAAGGAGCTCCTGAAGATACACATTAAAACCCTACCTTGACTTGGAGTAACTCTTTTCCCTGGTTTTCTGGAAATCCTAGAGGGCAAAAGATTCTAGACCCAGGTACAAATGGGGAGGTGAGGGAGAGGTGTCACCCTGTCCCAAAACAGTAGAGCAGGTGAGCCAGGGATTGTTACAAGGAGATTTACAGCTGTTTCTCTCTTGTCCTTGCCAGCCCAGCTGTTCAGGACCAGCTTGGCTGTTGGCAAAGAGCCTCCCCATCTAAAATTAGCCTCCAGCTCTCCACCCAGGCAATTCCACTATACTGGCAGACAGGAGCCCTGTGGTGAAGTAATGACTGGGGAGCTGCTGCTTCAGAGCAATCTTGGTGCTGCAAGAAGACAGCGTCGGCCATAGGGTAGTAGAGATGGATGGAAAGTAAGGAGCAACAACAAAGAGAGGCCCCATCTTCAAATCATATTCAACCTAATGCAGGGATCCAGGAGTTGCCAAAGAGAAAGCTCAGAAGTGGGAAGGGAGGTCAGTTTTGCCTCTGTATCAGGACAGAGAATAAGACAAAGAAAAGAAAGACAGAAAAGAGAGAAGAGAAGGAGGAAAGAAAAAAGGGAGGAGAAAGGGAGAAAAGGAGAGGGAGAGACAAGGAATAAGAGGGGAGGAAAGAAGAGAGGGAGAGGGAGAAGGAGATGAGAGAGAAAGGGGGAGGAGAGGGAAGAGGAGGAAGAGAGAGAGAAGGAGGAGGAGAGAGGGGGGGGAGACAGAAAGAGAGAGGGAGGAGATGAGAGAGAGAGAAAGAGAGGAGGAGGAAGAGAGAGAGAGAGAGGGAGAGGGAGAGGGAGGAGGAGAGAGAAAGAGAGAAAGAGAGAGAGAGAGAGAGAGAAGAGAGAAGAAACATATATGTATGTGTGTTTGTGTGTCCATCACTTGCCTTCCTGACAGTAATGTAGAAAAGAGAGTTCTGGGACTACGTAACCAAGAAGTACCAGGGTTCAGAATAGGCCCTATCTAAGACAGATGGGGAAGACAACAAGCTTGCTTTCTTGCCATTTTCTACTAGGGAACTCCTTCTAATTCATTAGAACTGGAACCCTACAAATCTGACTCATCTATTCCTACCTCTAGTTCCCCAGTCTTGGCCCCGGATAGTCTGGTCAGGAAGCCTGTGGTGGGGAGCTGGCCAAAGAGCACTGCCAATGCCATCCCACCCACCCTGCCAGATGAGGCACACAGTGTTTATGTGGTAGGTGCCTGGCAGGGAGACAAGGAGGGGGCGAGCCCAGTAGCACTGAAGAGGAGAAGGGGAGTGATCAGGAAGTCTGTGTGGTGGAAGATGATCTGTAGTCAGGATGTAAAGGAATGTTATTGCCCTAACTTTCTAGCCAGTGGCTCTAATGGGGCACTAGTCCCCTCCATGCCCCTAGCTCTAAGTACCACCCCTCTCTCTCCTACTGAAGTCATGGAAACATAGAATCTTAAAGCTGGAAAGGATTTCAAGTCATCTACTCCAGTGATTTCCAGACTTCATATTAACACTGCCCACTTCTCCCCACCCAAAAAATTATCTATCTCCCCTAAGTACTTTTCATAAAATAACATAAGCAAATAATTTTCTTAGCTCCTATTTTATTCAAGTAAAATTGAGAATTTATTGGGATTTGTATAACATAAATATATTCATCAACAAGCATTTAGTAAAGACTTACTAAAAATAATGTAGAATACAGATATACATTGACAAAATCCTTTATAATTTCATATTTATAACATAAAATAAAGGCAATGAAAATGTGATAGAAGGGCTTGTTTTTTTGGTGCAAAGCTTCTCAAAACATGGTGTCATTGATAACATTGCTAACACTAATTTTTTCAACCAGTAATAAGCATGATTGTTAACAGCAGAAAAGCCTATTTCACCCAAATTAGATAATTAGATTATTAGATAAAATTAGATAAACAGTAGCAAAAATTTCTTTCATTTGTTTTGTTAAATCAGGAAATTTTTATTTGCCTGTAGTCAAAACATAATATGATGTTCAAGTTGTTCAAATGATGGTTACAATATACTATCGTGAGACAAGTCTAACATGTCCATTCTTATTCAGACCGGCTAAGTCCAATGTATTATGCTTGCTCATAGAAACTAAGTTGCTGATGATCTAGATCTTTTAAAAAAAGAAAACTGCTCATGTAAAACAATCAATTAACTAAAAAGCAGGTCTTTACTTTCTCCTACTTCATTAATAGGCAGCTATTTTTTTTTTACAATTGAGAAACATCAAATATATTTTGTTAAAAATATATAACTTTTTCATTAAATAGTAAATTTGCTATTTTTCATATTAAGTAAAGATCTAGTTCGCTAAATATGAAAATTTTGTTATAAAATGAATTTGTCCCAACATTATTAGCTGAAGAAAAATGGCAATTTCCTCATTTAATTCAAATACATTTCAAAGTATTTGGCACAAGAAAGTCAGTGTGATTTGCAATAATATAGATCTTCCCTAATCTCTCTCCCTATGTCATCAAACAATTTGGAAGGAGTTCTGTTAATGGACTTTTAAATGAAGTTTATTATTCTTGTAACAAATTATAAAACTACTTATACCTCCTCACTCATTTTTTGATTTGTGATTTTCTAGGAAGCATGTGATGTATCCAAATTGTACAAGGTAACACATTTTTAACTATCACATATGAATTTCATTCTATGAAGACTCTAATAATTTACCTAATAATTTATGTGTATCATTTTTACTTCAAAAATTCATCAATTATATTGAAATTTTCTCTTGATATATTACCATCAATAGGTTTGTAAAATAATAAATCTGATCTAACATCAATTTAAATAATATAATATGCATATGCAGCCCAGATATGGTAATGATCCCAACTTTCTCTAGACTCCCTCTCTCCTTGGCCTGGGGCTAGCTGCACCCACTTCAGCAGTTCATGGTGGTTCATGAGAGGCATGTCAACATGGCTACTACTCTAATTCTTAGGGTCCCCAGAGATAATCTCTGTGGATGACTATTCCCATCAACATTAAACACATGAGCCCCCACTGGTGTATTCCCTATTAACAAATCAACAACCAATCATCTTACTATTAAACGATCAATACTAAAAATAAAGAGCAAACATAATATTTCCATAACATTCTGCCAATAAACCTTGAGTATATTACCTCACTAATAAACACAGTGGAGAATAGGTAAACACAAAAGGTCCAAGGGTAGTAAAGCATGCATACAGAGACCACATGCAGCCACCACATGTAGAACAATTCAAAACTCTAAAACTGCAGACCTCAGTGTCTTCTTTCTGTCTTAGGAACTACTCACAAAAGTTCCTTCTTATATTCAACAGATCCTTTCTCTGCTAAGCTGAGCTGATCCATACTATGTTTGATTAACACCTTATTGGTCATGAAGTCTCAACAATACTACTTGATCTGATGGACAGCTTCCCAAGCTGCTTTTCTACTTGGCTGGATTTATTCCCAATAGCAACTGTGCATCCATCACTCTAGCTTCAGGCTTAGCTGATGTGATATGTTCAAGTGAAGCAGTATTATAGGAAAAAAGCCATGATTTGTATCTAATGTTGATTTAAAAAAACAAAAACAACAAGCCTCTGAGCTTTGCTCCTTTGCAAGATTGTTTCTTTCTTCAGTCTCTTAGGTAACAAAGAAGTATATCTTCTGCCTTCATTTTTCTCTTAATAGCAAATCATAATTAGAGATATGGATTGTATTTTCTCTACTCCTTATTCTTTTCAACAAGAAATCTTAATGATCCAAATATATTCACTCCCTTTTTAGCAGTAGGTGGCAGTAGAGAGCACTCCAGTCTTCTTTCCAGTCCACCAGTGACAGAGCAGGGGGTGCCATAGCCTTGTTTTCATGCAATTCTAAAATCTCAATCTCTCTCTCTCTCTCTCTCTCTCTCTCTCTCTCTCTCTCTCTCTCTCTCCCCCCCGCCCCCCCCCCCCCGCCAGCATTTCTTACTTCAACAATTAAGTTCTCCATATGAATGATCCCATATTACTTTATGGTTACTAACCAAATACTCATCTGTCATCTGAAGGACAATAGATGACTTGGTAAATGAGGCCCATCAAAGATATGCAGGTTGGAAATGTTCTTAGAGAACCTGAAAGATCAATAAGTCTCTGGGCTTCCTTCTTAGAATGTGAAGAAGCAAGTGTTAGCAGCTCTTTTCTGGGCTGTTCCTGGAATCCTCTGGGCAAATGACATGACATTTGTCCCATAAAGATTGAACAGTCCAGATATCCTGGTCATTAACACAAAAATTCTTTAAAGTGTGCAAATCACTCACACACTGCGTTTTCTGTTGACTCCAATATTCTACCTCTGTCATACACATAAGCAACTACTATCTCAGAACTCTAGGTCAGACCGAACTCAGTAATTGCTTCTCCTAGAAGCCCAAGGCACACCTATGTTCCCTCAAAGTGGACTATCCAGGCAGACAACTCAACAATGACTTTTCTCCAAAGCAAACTCATGCCCCAGAGGAATAAATTGTCAGTGGTCACCTTAATACATATATAATCAAATGGGCATCTGTTGTGCCATTCATTTGCAATGCAAGATCTTAGTATCATGGTTAATTGATCACAAAGGTTTTCACATACACAGGCAATATCTCTGCACTATTTTATGTGTAAATGGAACCATTTGAAGGTGCTTTACACCCAATGTACTGAGGATCATTTGATTATATCCATTTTTCCCTAACAGATAATGGGGTTATCCTGTTCACAAGTGACTCCTTTAGACTCACATGGACAAAGTTAATTCCTTGGAGACACTGATCCTAAAAGAGATCAGGCTTTTTCTCCCACTTTCTAAATCATTAAGTCACCATGATGGAGTCCAAGTAGCACTCAAGTTCCAGGTCTCCTGCTCAGCGAGGGCATGGCTCATTCTACTGGTATCTTCCCCTCTGACAAGCATATAGTTGTGAGAGGAGTTTTCCAATGGGTAATAAGCACTCAATTCAAGAATTTTAGACCTCTTAAACTCATAAGG
>CM053770.1:162026608-162151608 GCA_028658325.1 Potorous gilbertii
TCTCTCTCATTTCTCTTCCCAGTTTTTCCTCCACCTGTGTAACTTGATTTTCAAAATCCTTTTTGAGCTCTTCCATGGCGTGAGCCCATTGGATATCTATTTCAGATGTTTGGGATACAGAGGCCTTGACTTCTATGTCTTTCCCTGATGGTAAGCATTGTTCTTCCTCATCAGAAAGGAAAGGAGGAAACATCTGGTCACCAAGAAAGTAACCTTCTATAGTCTTATTTTTTTTCCCTTTTCTGGGCATTTTCCCAGCCAGTTACTTGACGTCTGAGATTCCTCTCCACCCCCGCCTCACCTCCAGATCCACCCAGCTAGTGCTTGGGGTCTGAGATTCAAATGCTGCTTCCCAGCCTCAGGACTTTCAGTGACAGGCCTGGCTGCTATTTAGTGTGAGATTAAATTCAGGTGCTCAGGTGTGGGCAGTGCCACCACCAGGGACTCAGTTCCCTCAGGAGGTTTATGGGGAGACCTTCCAGAATGGATCCGAGCTCCTGCCTGCTTTCGGAGCCCCTGTCTGCTGTTTCCCCCGCTGCTTCCTCCTGAGGGGGCCTGAGTTATGGAGACACCCCACTCCCCTCTCGGCCAGCCCAGAAGTCTCTCTCACTGACCTGTAGCCCCTGTGGTAGAGGGACCTTCGCAGCTGCTGGAGATTCTGTCCCTGAAGCCTGCTTGGATCTGCTTCTCTTGGTGCCACATGGCCAAGGCAGGGCTGGGCTCTGCCCCGGGTCCGGTGCGTGACGGACCTTTGGTGTCGGTTTTTCAGGGCTCTCTGGAACAGAAATCTCCTCCACTCCATTGTTGTGTAGCTTCCACTGCTCCAGAATTTGTTGGGAGTTCGTTCCTCTTTACAGGTAATCTATGGGCTGTGGGTTCGGAGCTAGTATATGTGAATCTTTCTACTCTGCCATCTTGGCTCCTCCCCTAATATACCTTATTTTTTAAAGCTATGCTATGAAAGCATGGCAGATACTTCAGCTAACCAGATTTGAATTTCCTCAAGTTTGACTAAATAACATAAATAAAAGAGTTAATAAAATATAGATACTTCTTTGAAGACCTGTAGACCTCCTTGACTAGTGGTGTTAGGAATTTATGCACCCACAACATTCCAAAGGGTACAGCAACATTGGACTTTTGATTCTAGTTTTCTTGTAGAATAGGGACTTTGTAAGCAAGACTGCTTGAGCGGATCTTATCCCAACTGAGTTTTTTCCACTAATAATAACAACCCACATTTCTACAGCTCTTTCAGGTTTCGTCACAACTCCTTTGTGAGGGTTACTGTCTGCATTTGAAAACTGAAAAAAGGGAGATTCAGAGAGGGCGAAGGAAATATTGGAGCAGCATCCAATCCTAGCACTGTTTCTATTACACATTATTATCAAATATGATTACATTTCTGTTACCTGCTGTATAGCTTCAATAATTTTATTAATTGTCCTAGAAGAAAATAACTTCATCAGGGATAATCCTGATTAATTACCACTCCACATCTCATCATATAAGTAAATACGACATCATTTAGAGAAGAAGAGAGAACTAGGAGTATTGGGAAAGGCTTCCTATAGGAAGTGGCACCAGAGCTCAACTTTGAGGGAAGTTAGTGATCCTAAAAGGTAGATAGTAAGGAGGAATCATATTCTAAGGAGATGGAATGCCATGAGCAGAGAACAGCAATTTGTTTGGAATGGGGAGTATGTGGAGAAGAGTAAAATGAATATGACTGGAAAAGAAGATGGGTGATAGCTTTGTGGAGGACTTTAAATGTCAGGCTGAGGAATTGTATTTTATTCTAGATGCTACAGGGAGCCACTGAAGATCTTTGAGCAGGGGAGTAACTTGACCTAAGTTTTAGGAGTTTGCCTGGAGATAGCAACCTGGAGAAAGTGGGGAAAGGGTAAGTAAGCAGTTAGGGGCAGTAATCCTGGGGAGATGTTATAAATATCAACTAGGTGCTGGCTCCCTATGGTAAGAAAGGAGACAAATGCAAGAAATGTGGAGATGGGATTGACAAAGCTGGGCAACTATTTTGCTATAGGAAAACAGGGAAAGAACATCCATAAAATAATCTTCAAGGTCTCTTTTAGCACTAATATTATTTGGGTTTGTGAAGTAAGTTGGAGTATGAGTCTTGAGCAGAATTATAAAAGGTGGGAGTGTTCCAGGTGGGAGACTGTGGATTACAGCCCTTTCTACTGCTTCTCATTCCCTGTTCTCAATCTCAGACCACACATGCCCTCGTTACAGCTTTATTCTCTTCTGCCTGTTGATTCTTCCAGGGTCTACTTGAGTCTTTGTCCAAGGGAGTATTGGATGTGACCTACTGAGTAGGACTAAGAAAGGCTCTTAAACTAATACACCATTTTAAACAAAGGAAATTGGAATTCCCCCAGTATGTCACATGAGAAAAAGTGGGGTTAACCTATAGACAACCAGGCAAAGTTAACAGATAAAGGGAAATCCTATATTTAAAACTCAGGGAAACCAGATATCCAACTTTCCCCAGAAGCTCTCCCCTCCCTCCTGCCACCAATGGCAAGTTGGGGGAAAGCAGTGACTTTCTTCTCTCTCCCCCCTTCACTCCTCTGTCCAAAGATGGGGGACTTTCCCTGTTATTGCCCTTCCACCCCTTGGGCACTGCCAGTCTTGGAAGGGCAAAGGGAGAAACAGAAAGACAAGATGGGCAAAGAATGAACTGGGAGAGATAGGGGAAGGAAAAGAGACTGAAGAGAAAGAGGATGCATTTCAAAAAGGAGAAGGATGGAAAGGAACTGAGGAAAGCTAAAAGTGTAGGTTGGGGGAGAAATTCCAAAAGAGGCTGTTCTTGCAGCCATAGGCCTCCAATATTCTTAAAATCCAACAGCAGCCGGAAGGCAGTGGCAATGATTATGGGCTTTATGGGGAGGACGCAATTAAAGGGGCTGGTCCAGTCCCAATTATAAAATCATGGGCAATGCAAAGAGATGGGGAAGGGTGGAATCTGAGTGGCCATACTTTGAGAAAAGCTGCCTATTTCAAAAAGCCAGCTTTCACAAAGGGACCAGATTTCTTCTTGAGAGTACCCACAGTCTCTTACAGCTCAGGTCTAACCCAAGCTTGAGTCATATCCAAACCAACATATTCTGCTTTGTGCTGTGTATAGCATATTTGTACTATGTAATGGTCACTGATGGGATGAATATACATACAGATACAATACATATAACATAGTGGTGTTAGGAATTTCTGCACCCATTTATATTTCAAAAGGATACAGTGACATTGGACTTTTGATTATAGTTTTCTTTTAGGATAGAAATTTTGTAAGCAAGACTTACTTGAGTTGATTTTAGAACAGCTGAGTGTTATACTACTACTACTGTTTGTAAAGCTCTTTGAGGTTTCCTCACAACAACTCTGTGATGATTACTGTCTGCGATCGAAAGGTGAAGAAACTGAGATTCAGAGAAAGTAAATTAAATATTGGAGCTGAGTATACAAACAAGGTCCAGTTCTGACACTCTGTTGTACATTACCAATTTTTCCCAAGCCTTAAAGTGCTCTCTATATTCTAGCTATTATTATTAATTAACATTATTATACCATACTTCCTCTCTGAGTTGATAACTGGTTTCCATAGCATTTTAAGGTTTACCAGGTACTTTCCTCCCAGCAACCCGGTGAGGTTAATGGAACAAATATAATTATCCCCATTTTACAGGTGAGGAAACCGAACCTCAGATAGATAAAATGCCATGTGATATTTTGGAGTAACCTGGTAGAATGGAAAGAACTATGACTTGGGAGTTAGAGGACCTGGGTTCTAATATTGACTCTCTACTAGCTATTGGTGTGTCCTTGGATAAGTTACTTTGCCTCTTAGTTTCCTCACCTATAAAAGGGGAGGATTTGACTCCATGATTTCTTAAGACTTCCAGCTCTAAACATACAATCTTATGATTTGCCTATGGACATACAACTAGTCATTGTCAGAACTTGGTTTTGAACCCATGTTTACCAGTTTCAAGACCAGGACTCTTTACACCATACTGCCTTTCTCTAACAATTAGGAAAGTAATAGGGCAGGGAATATTATGCCCCAGTCACACATGGGATGTATAAACAAATCAACAAGTCTTGACAGGAAGCATTTATTAAATTCTTACTATGTGCCAAACACTGTGCTAAGCTCTTATGTTACAAAGAAAGGGGGAGGGAAAAAACCTTGTCTTCAAGGACCTCGCATTCTGAAGGCGGAGACAATATGTCAACAACTTTTTATATACTATATATGTGTATATGTGTGTATGTATGTACAATAGATCATCATATTGTACATATGTACCATGTATATGTGTATATTTAGGTATATATTTGTATATAAACAAATCTGTATGTATCTACATGTGTATGTACATATACAAATTGCTGGATAACAAATATGTGTATATAGATATGCATATATGTATCTGTATATATACACATTTGTATGTGTATACACATGAATATATGCACATATAAATTAGCAGACACCATAAATATATACATGCATATATGTACATATGTAGATGTAGATATATATACATATACATACACACATATATTTGTATATATACAAATTTGTGTGTATACTTATATACACACTGGAGAAGGAAATCTCAAACCACTCCAGTGTATTTGCCAGGAAAACCCTAATAGAATCACAAACATTTGGACATGACTAAAATGAACAACAAATACATACGTGTGTGTGTGTGTGTGTGTGTGTGTGTACACACACACATATACAAAAGAGTAGATACCACATATTTGCATATAGATATATATGTTTATATATATGAATACATATATATGTCTACATATAGATATAGGCACATGTATTTGTATGTATATATAAATCAATATACGTACACATAAAACATACCCATATCTACCTATATGTATGTTTGTGTATGTAAAATATATGTCCAAATATACGCACAGCACCCATTATATATGTACATATGTTTGTGTATGTCTGTCAGTCTGTCCATGGTAGATTGGACGTGATCTCAGAGGGTTGGCATTGGGGGAGTGGAGAGGGGATAGGAAAAGGCTTCTTACAGAAAGTATGATTTGGGCTCAGTCGTGAAGGAAGCCAGGGAGGCCAGAAGGTAGAAATGAGGTAGAGTGGTCCAGGGGTGAATGATTTAGCCTCATCTGTGGTCTCACTGGTGTGCAGTATGACAGAATAAAGGCCTGGGACTTATCTGGTGGGTGACCTGCTTCTGAGATAGAATGATCTGGAGGTTCACCTGTGGACACGTTAATTCTCAACCAAGAGGGCCTAGGCTAGACTTAGGTCATAGAGTCACAGAATGTTAGCTTCAGAAGGGACCTCTGCAGCCAATCCATCCCTGAAAAAGAACCCACACTATAATCTATTTCACTTTCTGATCATCTCGCTTGTCCTGGAGAGATCTCCTTCCAGTTTGTTCCACTTTCACAACGTAGGGCCATGGAAAATGACATCAGGCCTAAATGTGCCTCTTTGCCCCTCCCATCCTTTGCCCTGAGTGGGTCAGACTTAACTTGGTAAAACCTCTCTTAACTATCTGGCTCCGATAACATCATTTTTCAATATCCCTTTCATACTCACATATCTAGCTTGCATTAAATTAATTTATATTTATGGAATTATTTTCCCAAATATTTGTATGTTTATGTACATATATTTCTCTTTGTCTCTCAAATCTGGCTGTAAATTTCCTGCAGCTAAGGAGTCAGTTGTTCTATTTCTTTTCTCCATCCCATCCAATGGGCTCAGCACATAGTGAGCACTTCATCTTTTAATATATTTTAACTTTATCATTTTAACACATCACTGATTGAATGATGGGTTCACCTCATTTCCATTGTCCAGGAACTCTGGAACTTTTTGATTTTTGGCATCCCAATGGAAATTTCTAGCCTGAGAGTCCTGGTTGAGGCATTGGAGAAAACCACAATAGAAAAGAGGACCGGTAGACAGACAGTGCTTGACTCTAATGGCAGAATAAATTAACGTATTAGGTATTATTTATTGTTGGAACCAAGAACAAAGAAGAGGAAAGGTGAACACCATGTTCTTCATTCATCATGAGAAGGGGCAGCAGTGTCAGTGACTCTGGGGACAGCCAACTGCCTTCCTCTCTGTGTGTTCTTACTTCACTCTCCAGCAGCCAGCATTGTGTCGCCATAGTTAGCTTCCCCAGAGACTCAGGCCACCTGGCACTCTGTACTGATTTAAAGCTGGAGGAGAGAAAGCCAAGGAAGGAAGGCAGTGTTTCAAAGTCTATCCTCACCCCTCCTTCACTTCTAATCCCCCTGGCCAGAGAAGAAATGATTGCTTGGGTAAATCAGAAAGTAGGAATTGACCCCTGGTGGGTTGAAATCCCAAATGAGGTGTTTTCTTCTTTTGCTATCTTTTCTCACATATCCTTTCATTTTCAGAAGTTTCCCATTGATTCCTGCTCACCTCCCCCAACTTTATCCCCTACTCCATTTTCATGGGGCTGAGTGTCCCGAAGAATATTGTTTCAGATGGCCCATGACTGGGATTGTTATCTTCAGAGATACTGAGGGTAGCTCAGGCCTGATTAGATCCGTTTTCCCAATTGTCCTGCACCGTAGGTAGGCTGGGAGGAAGAGAAAGTTCAGGGAAGAACGTAGACTTATCAGTGATAATCTGGGACCGTTGCCTTTTGCAGCCTAGTCCTATCTTGTTTCTGCTCTCTTTACAGGTATAGATTGGTGTCGGTTAAGCTTCAGCCTGTATTGTTCTTAGGAATTTTGAAACTGGGAGGAATCTTCTAAATTATCCAGTCTAGCTAATCTTTTGTTTTTGTTATCTTATAGCTGAAAAACGGGAACTCCATAGACAGGAAATGCCCAAAATCACACAGCTAGTGATGAAATACTGCATTGTTGTGGTATTCAATCATTTTCAGTTGTGTCCAACTCTTTATGACCCTGTTGAAAGTTTTCTTGGCAAAGACTTGGGAGTGGCTTGCCATTTTCTTCTCCAAATCATTTTATAGATAAGTAAACTGAGGCAAAAAGGGTTCAGTGACTTGTCCAGGATCACACAGCTAGTAAGTATTTGAGGCTGGATTTGAACTGAGGTCCTCTGAACTCCATTGCTCTACTTCATGTTCCCCAAAACACTGTATAACCTCTCCTTAAGAAAAAAAAAGCCTAGTTGGTCTCCTGTGACTTTTTTTCCTTTGTCTTTCAGTTCAAGTTTAAAAAAGTTGTTTTCTGTCATCCCCGTCTTACTTTCTCCCAATCTCCACTGAGTCAAATGGAAAGCAAAAAGCATCAAAAACATGTGTGTGTGTGTATTTTTTCCCAATCAAAACATATTGTTTATTGACTATGTCCAAAATAATTTTGTCACATTCTGCATTCTGTGTACTGCATCTCTATCAGGAAATGTGCAACATGTTTCAGTATTAGTCTTCTAAGGAGCTCTCTGTGTTCTTTTCACTAGGAATGCTTGGAAATCCTCTAACTCATTAAAGGTCAGTTTTTTTCCCCCTGTAGCATCATACTCAGTTTTGCTAGGTGAGTTATTCTTGGCTGTAAGCCTGTTATATCCTTAGCCTTTTTAGAGTATCATATTCCAAACTCTTCATTCCTTTATAGTGGTGGATGCTAAATCATGTGTGAGCCTGACTGTGGCTTCTTAAATTCCTTCTTTATGGCTGCTTGCAGTATTTTTTTTTTTTTAACATAAAAACTCTGGATTTTGGCTATAATATCCCTGAAAGTTTTCATTTCATTTCAGGTGGTGACCAGTGGATTCTTTTTATTTCTGCTTAGAATGTCTGGTTCTAGGAGATCTGGGCAGTTTTCTTTTAAGTTTTCTTGAAATAGGATGGCCAAGCTCTTTTTTTTTTTTTGCTATGGCATTCATACTGTCCAATGATGGTTAAAGTTTTTCTCCTTGATATATTTTCCAGGTCACTTGTTTTTGTTATGAGATGCCTTATTTTTTCTTCTTTATAGTTTGTCTTTGAATTTTGTTTGAATATTTCTTATTTCATAGAGTCGCTGGTTTCTATTTGGTCCATACTTAAAGTTTGATTTTTGGATAGTATTTGGTACTTTTTGGGCTAAACTGTTAATTCTTTTTCCAGTTCTTTCTTTCATACTTCTTACTTCTTTTCCAATTTTTTCCTCAAGTACTCTCATTTAATTTGTAAAAAAGAATTAAAAACCTTTAAAAAAAAAACCTCTTGCTTCATCAATTCCAGGAATACTAGTTGAATTTTTGCCTAAGCTGTGTTTTCTGCTGAGTCTTTCCTTGTAGGTGTTTTGGAGTCATTCTCTTATGAGTTTGTGTCGAGTGCTCCTTCCTTTTTTGCTTGCTAGTTCTTCCAACCTGCTTTCTTACTTTAGACTTGATATTAGTATTGGAAGGAAGGTCTGGATAGGCCCTGCTGTTGCTTTTTGGGGGTCTTGAGTGTTTTATTATTCCAGGATCTCAGAGTCTGGCTGGCTTTCACTGCTTTCAAAGTTGTCTGATCCAGGGCAAAGTCTGGTCAGAGCTCTGCAAATTCCTGGCCTGGGTTTGAGTCTGAGCAAGAATGGATCTCTGCTGGACTCTGCCCCTATCGACCAACCAGAAAGTTTTGTTGGCTTGCTATGGAATTGGTCTGGGATTCTTGCTGTGGTTATTCCTTTGCAGGCTAAGCTAGGTGCTGGAAATGAGACCCTGCCCTATGACTGGGGTCTGAGCCACACTGCTGCTGCTGTGCACTTCTGGACCTCCTTCTTTCTAGGTATAATGCCCAAGGCCTCTCTACCTTGGAACGTCATTGGGTTAAGGGCCACAAAGTTGTCAAGTGGCACCCGTCCCTGCTGCAATGTTCTTGTATAGGTTTCAGATCTCTTCCTGCCCTGATGCATAGCTTCTTGCTAGACGTTAGAATGCTTGTACACTGCACGATCCTCACCTGAATGTCTCCCCAGAGTCTGCGACTTCCCTGTCTATTACCATGGGCTGGAGAAATGATTCACCAGGACTTTCTCTGGATTTCCCCGGTGCATCTTCTAGATATGTTTGGAGGAGTTTTATGCAAGGGAGCTTGGCTGTATTGCATTCTACCTCTCCAATTTGGCGTTTTGGCTTCTCCATTCACTTTAACTCAACAGGCATTTGTTAAACACTCATATGTGCTAGGTACTGTGCTAGGCTCTAACAAATAACCAAAAAAATGGAATTTCTCTGCCCTCAAGGAGCTTATATCCTCCTGAAGAGAAGCAACATGTATACAGGTAAATAACTTGTGTGGGTGTAATATGTATGTGTATATATGTGTGTGTGTGTGTAAAAGTATGGAATCAAGACCTCTTTCCAACTTTGAAGTGACCCATTTATACCTTGTAAGACTTTAGACTTTCTGAATGGCCCATTTGTAGATCATAAAGGGCAAGAACTTGTATTTGCAAATGAAAATATTCCACCACATCACTCAAACAATCAGAAGCTGATAGTTTATAATTAAAGGTACCAGCCCAGATCATTCAAATGCCAGTAGGTCACAAATAAGTTCAGTCTGCAACTGGGATGCTGCTCTGAAGGTGGTAGTCTCAAAAGCTGACTCCTGATGATCCTAAAACATGAGTTTTGTTCATTTCCAAAAGTATATTGTGGTACCCTAGAGCAAGATATCAACTGAGCCTGCAACTGGAGATAGAAAATGTAATCTATTGAATTTCAGTTCAGAATAAGCAAGAACTTAATTTTGTTGAGGGGTTAAGGGAACTGATCAGGGGATCCCTGATCAATAGAGTAGGGATATTTCAGAACATGAGGAGCAGATAATAGTGATGAGATTTTATTACTCAGATTCTGAGTAGATTCTTTTGCACCTTTGTTTGAGACTGAGCTGCTCTTCTCCTGTGATCAGTTACTGTTCTGCTCAGCCTACAGGCACATGGTCCTACCCTCGATCTTGTCATCCCACACAAAAACACCACTTCCATGCTCACAAGTGCAAAAATTCCTTTATTTGATGATAATATATTATCCTTGTACCTGTCCCTCTTTGTCATCCCAAACCCTCTATTTCATCCTCACCATGACGTCTAAGCCCTCCACTCTTTAGCTCATTCCCAGGCCATCACTTTTACACTCTACTCCTTTCTCTTTCTTGGTCTTTTTTCTCTAGAGTCTCATTGCCAATTTTGACCTGCCAAAATTGCTTCCAGTATCCACCGTCTTTGCTCCAACTTAGGTGTTACTGAACAAAACTGGAGAAAATCATGAGACCATGTTGATTAGGTCCACTGTAGTTTATACTACCTAATCTGAACTGGACTTTCATCGTAACAAGGTATAGCACCAATGTGATATTCACAGTGCCTATGGCAGCCATGAATATGCCTGCACAATTCTGAATTGTGAAATACAACAGACTCTCCACATGGAAGACAGAACCAAAACATTTATTCAAGCACCAGAAAGACAAATCCATCATAGTAACAAAAATCTATACACAATAACAATGCAGAGGACAACACCATCCCCAAGCCTTCCCCCTGCTAGGGCATTCCCACAAACCTCCATGAGCCTAACTGTCTGCCTCCTCTCTCTCCCTCAGTTCTGACTGCCCTGATCAAATTTCCTAGCTTTGCCTCTTCCTGTTCCACCCTTCCTGCTTCATCTCTTCAGTCAAACATGTGACTTAGGCTTCCATGTGATTTAAGCAGGTAACGTGGGCCTATTAATGAATGGGAAGGATCTTCCCATTTAAATTACCATTATACAAGGCAATCCATTTATACTTCCCTAGTGGACTCTTACCTCACTGACCTTTCCAAACCTTTCATCCCTCCTCAAACCTCGATCTCCTAACTCTGGGCTTTTTCACTGGCTATCCTATATGCCAGAAATCTCTTTCTTCATCTCTTTTTCTTGGATTTCATTGCTTCTTTCCCATCCTAGCTAAAATCCCATATATGAGAAGGGAGCCTTTCCTAATCTCATTTAATTCATTCTAGTCCCTTGTTTTTGTCATTTTCTTCAGTATATCCTACCTGCATCTTGTTTGTGCATATTTGTTTGCATGTTATCTTCCTCATGCTTTTATTTGTATCCCTAGCACTTAGCACTGTGTCTAGCACATAGTAAGAGCTTAATCAATGCTTGTTGACTGACTGACTCCAGTGACCAACTTCAAGGCTGTTAAATTGTAGTGGCCTTGTCACAACATGTAAAAGAAATGTAAAAAAAAAAGCATTTACATTCTGTTTTTTTTTTAGAAAGTGTGAAGAAGTTACACCACTAATTTGATGGAATTCTGTGGGGCTAGCCATTGGATGACTAAGGAATCATCCATGTCCCTGGCAGCCTTTAAAAAACAAGGCTCGCCCTTTAATGAATCATGTCTGACAGTGGAAAAGAAAATGAGGCATGAAGGATCCAGCTCTTTAGAGGGAATTGTTCTTTACATTTACCCTTGTCTTTCTTCCAAAGCATGGCTGGGGAATAGGATTCCTGACCTTGCTTTCCATTTGATGATGCCATCTTCTAGATGATTGATTCACCCGGTAGAAAGTGAGCAGAGAGTTCATTCAAGAAGAGCTAGTCCACAAGAGATGGCCCAAGTGCAGCACTTGAGAATAACTATGAAGAGAGAAAAGGCATCAGGGCCCTGCAGTGCTGAAGGTGTAGATTGCCTTAGCCACATGTGTTTATCTACTAATATACTCCATGCTTGCTCAGTCTTTTTGATGATACCGTGTGTACTTGATGGAGGTTTATGGGGGAATGTGGTGTAGATTGTTCTCACTGTGTCTCAGCTAATGCCTTTGCTTTGAAATAATTGTGCCATCTAGCAGCGATTGAAGGTATACAGATCACTGGGGCTTTTGAGAAATAGTTTCAGGAATTCAAGTATAGAAAGGACCTTTACCCGGTCCCATTAGGTTCCCAATATGTCAATTAGTCAACAGAGGGCACTACGTTAAAATGTTGGTGAATATTTTAGTATAAATATTAACAAGTTCATTATGAATAAGAGCAAAAGAAAAAATCCAAATTTTGGTATTGAAATATAACTGCATACCCTCTACTGATTGCCAAAAGAAACTAAAGATTTTTATATTTATTTTTCACAAGATACTAATGAAGAGGAAGCATTTACAACTGCAGAGGGTTGTGAATGTTTGTCTAGCCAACTGTTGATTATGGGTTACCCGACCCCTACCTAATTGTAGACTAGGTTTGGATCTCTACTTTGGGAACCTACTGCTTCCTAGTGGAGGGCATATTTATCGTGTCCTAGACTTTGTTGTCACAACATTGCAAATTTCCAACATCACCTAGGGAGGAAGGGGGCCCCATTAAAATGAAGTCTCTTTCTCCATCAGCCTTTCATTACTGCAGATAAAATAAAGTTACTATTGGCACTAAGATTACTGGCTTATCATCTCCTCCTCCTATTTCATCTCTGGGAATAGGAGAGTAGACCTTTATTCCCAGCCCTTTTCAGCTACTGAATTTGGAGGCCTCTTTGCCTTGAAACCCATTCACACTTCTGGAAGAGCAATCTATTTTTTTCTGAGTCATCAAACTGAGAAAACAATAAATCTTCAGTCTCCAATGACTGCTAAATACACAAATTCTAAGCTTCCACCACCAAGACCCTCTTTTGGATCAGGTTTTCATATACCAGGCCTAATAAGGATCCAAGTACAAGCTCTACATTCAGGTTATGTTATGGATGTGTATCATCCCTCATTATGAGAAAAAAAAAATTGGCATCAAGTGTGGAGGCAGATCTCCAGGGACTGAATCACCAGCTATTTGCTAACCTAAAGCCTAAGTCAACCTCTTTGCTGACTCAATCCCTTCTTCACTGGTATTTGAGAGAGTATCACCCTTTGTTATCACAGGGCTCCAGGAAAAGGGTACTGCTGCAGAAAGGTAATAATTCCCAAGAAGAGCTTGTACAATAATGACCTTGTAAACAACTTTGAAAGACTTAATCAATCAGCTCAGTGATGACTATGATCCCATAGGACCAAATATTGGAGCATGCTATGGGTAGAGAGGTGTACAATGAGGTGTACAATTAATTTCAGACATAGCTAGTGTAGGAATCTGTTTTGCTTATGTGTATTTTTTTTTCCAAAAAAGAACATTACTTCCCTTCCCACGTCTAGTCAACTCCCACATCCTCCCCTGATCCTTGGGATTCAGACTCATCATTAGCTGAGATAAAACAAACCAAAAACAAACTCAGAGTCCCAAACCCCTGTCCCTGATGCCACTGCTCAGCCTCTCATCCTTATTCCCCTCCACCTTGTACCTCTCCAACTCTGGTCTTTAGGGCCTTACCATTGTCTTGCCCTTTGAACTCTCTGTTGTTGGAAAATTTCTTTTCATCCTATGTCTCTTCCTCTTGCACTCTTGCCATTTTCTTTGCATTTATGAAGTCCTTCTAAAAGACACTATATGCTTGGCCAAGTACCAGATAATCCTTTCCTGCCTCTGCCTAGGCCAGCAGGAGCAGATATACTCCTTGCTGTTCTCTGATATTTTCATTTTGCAGTGAGCACTCGTTGACTTTTCCTTGTTAGATGTTTGCTCCATCCATCTAGTCCAGATCATTCTTGCTGTCATCTACAGGCCTCCAGGTTATTCTCCTTTCTCTCTTGATTTTTTTTTACCCTACTCCACAGTTTTGTATTTAGGGACTTCAGCATATACATTAATGTCTCCTTAACACTCTGACAACCTCCTGTACACATCTCTTCAGTTCCCATGACCTACATCTTAACTTCATCTTGGTCAGTCTCAGGGAAGGCCATATCTTAGATGTCACCATCACTCATAAATCCATGAACTCTCTAATTTCTATTCTTGGTCATAGTCTATCTTTGCAGTGTTAGCTGGGAATAATACCTCAAACTGAAATAAGTTAGAAAGTAATTTACTAAGTCATCCAGCAAAAAGAAGAGTTGAAAAAGGGGTGACCCACTCCTTCCAAGTGTCTGCAAGTTACACATTATATAGAATTCAAACAAAGGAACAAGGAAACAGTAGCTGATTGTTCAGCACAGAGGCAGTTTCCAGATAAGACGCTTGAGATGTATAGCAGAAAACCTCTTACATTTTACATCAAGATCTGACCAGGTTTTTTGTCAGCACAGACTAGGTCCTGAGTTAAGCATTAAACAGATCTGATCTCCAAGCAGCAGGTCTGGTTTCTCAGTCACTCATATCTCGGTTCAAACATGCAATAAGGTTTTCCCACATTGTTCTTCCTTTGGGGCTTATAGCCTAGCATTCCTATACTTGCAGAGGCACAATTATGGAAGCACATAGGTGGGTTAAGGTTTAAATAACCTGAATCAGTGGAGGCATCTCCTTCACTGCTCATCTTATCAAGAGCTTGATATCATTTCTTTGAGGAGTGATGGCGACCACGTGGGTGGCAGCTCATAGTCAGAGGGATGAAATTGGGTTAGTATCAGGGTCTGTAAGTCAGGGGACTTAGGCTTGCACTGGAAACCAAGTGCACTATACAATACGGGAAGATTTCCCAGACATTGAAAGAACACATATGGCCACATGTATCACAAAGACTTTTTTTTCTTCCTAAAACCTTGTCTCCTCCCGAAAGTCTGAAGTGGGAGTAAGTAAGTTCCTGTTTACTGTAATGGAGAGTTTAGCATCAGATTACTCTATGAGAGCTGGGAGAGCTGTTTCAAGTATGAAATGTCATTAATCTTCCCCCAGCACTCTACTCTTTGGCCATGGTTTGTTTTCTTTTTTATAGAAGTTCTTATGACTAGCTGCATTTCCCCCTTTGAAATATTCCAAGGTAGCAGAATCTACAAACAACACTAGCCATAATGCAAGACAAAGATTTTCCTGAGGAGCTCGTAGAGAGGGTAGAGACTGAAAAAAGAAAAGAAGAATTCCTTACTACTGGAGTATGAGCATTCAGCCCATGATGGCTCAACCCTGGACAACAGTTTATTTTACGAGTAAGGGCTTCCCTCAGTAATCTGGGGTCATCCTAAGTGAATGAGCAGAATATCAATGTTAGGTATCCGCTTTAGCAGGGTCACTTAAGCAACAGAGGGATTCTCTACTGGCCTTCAACTGAAGACCCTTGCATTTGCTACTTCCAATATATAGTCACAGATGGGCTATCTGGTTTATTTTCTAATAGTCATGGGAGAATAAGAGAAGTACAGGAAGAGAAAAAGAAAGAAAGAGAGAAAAAAGAGAAAGATCTGTTGGAGGACTGGCCAAATTAACAAATGGTGGATCCATACTGCCCCCAGAGCACTTGGTTGGTCAGTCCAAGATGACTACTCATTTGCCCATAAAGGTGGCTAGGCTAGTTCTAACCCTCCCTGAGTAAGTAGGACAAGGGGAGGAGCAACGGGAACACAGGGAGAGGTGGTGGTGGAGATTGTGGTGAAAATAAAAGAGGTTTAGGAGGAATTAGAAAAAGTTAGACAGAGTGACCACACTGTATCACACTGTTTAACCTAGCCCTGTCTGGCTAAGAAACCAGACCTGTTGTTTTGAGACCAGTTTATTTAATGATCAACTTGGAACCTAATTTCTGTGCTTACCAGGAACCCACTCCTCACCTTGTCCTGCTTTGTTCCCTTCAAACTCTTGATTGATTAAATTTAACAGAATACTTTCCTCTGCCTTGAATCCCTTTCCTTGTGTCCTACAGCCTCCTAAGCCCTGCCCAACAATCTCCCCAGATCACCTTCATTATCCATCTGTTTCATGTGCTTCTGAACGCTGCTAGGTTCCCCAAAGTCATATTGACTGGATCCACTATAAATTTATGCCATTTAATTTTAACTGAGCTGCCACCACTGCATGGCAGTCCCCGTATTTCTCCCTGATGGAGCCATCTACAACTTGACTTTGTTCACGTACCACAGTTTGCTTGGTCATCTTCCAATTGATGGGTATTGCCTTTGTTTTCACATTCTTGCAACTGTTACACAAAGTTCTGCTATAATTTTTTGGGTACATGTGGGACTCTTCTTTTTTTCTTTCATTTTTTAAAAAAATTCTGAACGTAAGCAATAAAACAAGCATTGCCGTAACACAATGGAATTTAAAAAAAAACGGATTGAACCTGAAACTGCAAATCCATCATGTACAACTTGCCATATTCCTTTTAAATATACAATAAAGTAATTATGTAAATTTCTTTCTTCCCCCACAAATATGTGTGTATGTGTGTGTGTGTGTGTATGTGAGAGACAGAGACAGAGAGAGAGAGAGACAGCTGGATGCAAACAGCATCTTCATAGGACCTTTGCAGTTGATTTGGGTATTTATAATAGAATGACTTGGTCACTCAAAGTTGTTCTTAAAACAATATGACTGTTACTGTATACAACGTTCCCTTGCTTCTACTCATTATGTTCTTCATTATTTCATGCAAGTCTTTCCATGTTTTTCTAAAATCATTGAGCTTGTTATTTCTTATAATGGAGTAATATTCTATCACAAACATGTGCCACAATTTGTTCAGCCATTCCCCAGTTGACCATATGGCACCTTTCCATCTGTGGTCCCCTTGGAGTATATGCATCCCTCCAGCTGTTAGTCTCTTATCCTCATTCAATATTAGTACAACACTTGGATCTCTTCTTTGTTTCCTTCTGTTTTAGATTATACAATCATAGATTTAGAGCTGGAAGGGATTTGTGAGAGCAGGTCCAACTCCTTTTTTTTACAGATGAAGAAATTGAGACCCAGAAAGATCAAGTGATTTGATGAGAGTCAAACAGCTAATAAGTGCCTGAGATAGGATTCAAACTTATCTAACACCAGGACTGGTATCCACTGTACTACATTGCCTCTGGAATGTCATATGTAAGGAATTACAGAAAGGTCAGTGCCACTGGATCATAGAGTGCTTGGGGTAAAGTGTAAGAAGACTGGAAAGGTTGGAAAGGAACTTGTTATGAAGGGTGTTAAAGGTCAAACAGGATGTTATAGAGCAGGCACAGGAACTAGAGATCAAACTGTCAACATTCACTGAATTATGCAGAAAGCAAGGGAATTCCAGAAAAAACATCTACTTCTGCTTCATTGACTACACTAAAGCCTTTGTCTGTGTGGATCACAACAAAATGTCATAAGTCCTCAAAGAGATGGAAGTACCAGATCGTCTTACTTGTCTCCTGAGGAACCTGTATGTGGTTCAAGAAGCAACAGTTAGAATCAAACATGGAACATTTGGTTTAAGATTGGAAAGGGAGTGTGGCAAGGCTGTATATTGTTACCTTATTTAATTTATATGCAGAGTACATCACATGAAATGCCAGACTGAATAAATCAAAAGCCAAAATTAAGGTTGCCAGGAGAAATACAGATATGCAGATGATACCACACTAATGACAGAAAGTGAAGATGAATTAAGAAGCCTCTTGATGAGGGTGAAAGAGGAGAGTATAAAAGCTCAGTTGAAACTTAACATGAGAAAAGATTTTGACAACTGGTCCCATCACTTCCTGGCCAATAGAGGGAGAAGAGGAAGCAGTGTCAGATTTTATATTCTTGGACTCAAAGATTATTGCAGATGGCAACTGCAACCATGAAATTAAAAGATGCATGCTCCTTGGAAGGAAAGCTATGACAGCTCTGGAGAGCATACTAAAAAGAAGCATCACCTTACCAACAAAAATCCCTCTAGTCAAAAAGCTATGATTCTTCCAATAGCAACATATGGCTGTGAGCATTGGATTGTAAAAGAAACTGAGCGCTACAGAATCAGTGCTTCCTAATTGTGGTTCTAAGACTTTTGAGAATTATTTGGACAGCAAGGAGATCAAATCACTTAAAGAAATTAATTCAGGCTACACTGGAAAGTCAGATGCTGAAGAGGAAGCTTCAGTACTTTGGCCTTATAATGAAAAAGATGGAACTCATTGGAAAAGATCCTGATGGTAGGCTAGATTGAAAATAAAAGGAAAAGGGATGGCAGAGGATGAGATGGATAGATAGTATCATGGAAGCAACAGACATGAAATTGGACAGATTTTGAAGGATAGTGAGGGATAGAAGGGCCTGGTATGCTATGGTCCATAGGGTCACAAAGAGTTGAACACAACCGAATGACTGAGCAACCTGGAGGTAATAGAGGGGTCTACTGGAGTTTGTTAAATGGAGAGGAGTGATATGATCATACCTGAGCTCTAAGAGGATCAGTTTAACAACTGAGGAGAGGATGAACTGGAATGGGGAAAGACTCAAGACAAGGAGACCAACCAGTAGGCTAATGGTCCAGGCTTGAGATAATGAGGATGGTGACAGTGTCAGGGGAAAGAATTGGGCATATTTGAAAGATGTTATGATAGTAGAGAAAACACAACTTGACCAATGTCAAGTAGAGCAAAGATCCTTGGCTGAAGCCTAGGCTAGGATTGCTCTAGGTAGATTACATGTGGTTACTTGCTGAAAAGAGGAACCACTCAGCTGGTTTTCAGCCAATATAATCCTATAACAAATTTCCACCATTGTTTTCAAAAGCATAAACTTACTCCAGAGATATTGGCTTTCACTATCATTTATCAGTCATCACTTGATGCCTTGAATATTCAAAGCAGAACATTTTTGGAATAAATAATAAACAGTTGTTTTTGGAAAAATGAGTGAAAAGTTACAGTAAGGCCAACTGGCTCAGTATAAAGAAAAACTTCACAATGACTAGAGCTCCCTGAAGAATGAAATAGGATGCTTTAGGCTATAGAAACTGCATGACCAGTTGTTGAAAATGCAGAAAGCCAAGTATAGATTGAGCTAAATGACCTCCAAGATTCCTTCCAATTCCAATATTGTCTCATTCTGTGAAATCTTGTTAGTAAGAACAAATCATTGTAAAAACAAACAGTCATTTTGGTAGAATCTGACTCTTCATGACCTCATTTGGGGCTTTCTTGGCAAAGATACTGGAGTGGTTTGCCATTTCCTTCTCCAGTTCATTTTACAGATGAAGAAACTGAGGCAAACAGGTTAAGTGACTTGCCAGGATTTACACAGCTGGTAAGTGTCTGAGGTCGGCTTTTTTTAAATTCATGAAGATGAGTCTTCTTGATTCCAAGGCTCTATTCACCATGCCACCTGGCTGCCCATGGATGTCCCTAGTTTTCTTCAAAGCATGGTGTAGGTACCATCTCCTACATGAATAAGATCTTTCCTCATTCCCCAAGTTGGTGCTTTCTCTTCCTTCAGATTGCTTTTCATATACTTTGTATTTATCTGGGTACATGTTGTATCTACTCAGTAGAATGCAAGATCTTGTCTTTGTATTCTTAGTATGCAGTAAATGCTTAATAAATGTTCATTGGGCCAGCTAGGTGCTGCAGTGGAAACAGAACTGGGACTGGGCAAGTCACTTAACCCTATTTGCCTTAGTTTGCTCATCTGTAAAATGAGCTGAAGAAGAAAATTGACAAAACCGCTCCAGTATCTTTGCCAGGAAAATCCCAAATCGGGTCATGAAGGATTGGACTTGACTGAAATGACTGAACAGCAACAAGCCATTTGTACAAATAGCACAATACAACATAGAAATAAGTGTTTTGGAGACATATAAACAAAACACCATGAATGCTGAGTAGAGGGAGATCATTTCCAGCTGGAAAGGATCAGAAAAACCTTAATGGAGGAAGATGGCAAGGGAGCTAGGCTTTGAAGGTTGGATAGTATTTCAACAGGCAAATTGGGGCAGGGTAGAAATGGGGGGGAGGGGTCATTCCAGAAATAAAATGTCCTGAGAAAAGGACAAGGTCAGCTGGATTGGATTGTGGAGTATATCAAAGGGAATAATAATATTTCAAGACCTCAAGGATCTACAGTTTCACTGGTGTGGGTACTTCCTTTACTCATTTAGAGTGAAATCCCTCCATGTGTTAGTAGATGGTTTCATAAGTCCCTTGACCAGAAAAATTAATCACCTCATAGCTAATTTGTGATAGGCCTTAACAAATTTTGCTAGGCAGGTTCTTGTACTAGCTTGTCTTGGGTCCAGTACTTGAAACCTTTATGATATAATAGGACTTACTAGACAGCAGGTGGTGCAGTGGATAGAGCAGCAGTGCAGGAGTCAGGAGGACCTGAGTTCAAATCTAACCTCAAACCTTTGACTCACTAGCTGTGTGACATTGGGCAAGTCACTTAACCCCAATTGCCTCATCCTGGGTCATCGCCAGTTGTCATGATGAATATATGGTCACTGGATTCACTGGATTCAAATAGCTCTGGAGGGGAAGTGAGGCTGGTGACCTGCACAGGCCTCCCTCACTCAAAGTAAAGTCAAGTGCAAGTCATGTCGTTATTTCTC
This sequence comes from Potorous gilbertii, assembly GCA_028658325.1. Taxonomy (NCBI): domain Eukaryota; kingdom Metazoa; phylum Chordata; class Mammalia; order Diprotodontia; family Potoroidae; genus Potorous; species Potorous gilbertii. The sequence continues at coordinate 162,046,963 of CM053770.1, forward strand.
TGATGGCATGGTCTTCTTCGGTAATGAAGGACAAACACACACAGGACCTACCAAAACTCCATTTTCAATATGCTACATATTCTAAAGACTGATACTATCAGCAAACTAGGAGAGCAAGGAATAGTATACCTGTCAGATCTGTGGAGAAGGGAAGAATTTATGACCAAACAAGAGGCACAGAACATTATGAAATGCAAAATGGATGATTTTGATTACATTAAATTGAAAAATTTTTGCACAAACAAAGCCAATGCAGCAAAGATTAGAAAGGAAGCCGAAAGCTGGGAAATAATTTTTACAGCCAGTATCTCTAAACTATATAGAGAACTGAGTCAAATTTATAAGAATACAAGTCTTTCCCCAATTGATAAATGGTCAAAGGGTATGAACAGGTAGTTTTCAGAGGAAGAAATTAAAGCTATCTATAGTCATATGAAAAAATACTCTAAATTATATTGATTAGAGTAATGCAAATCAAAACAACTTTGAAATACCATACCTCACCTATCAGACTGGCTAACATGACAAAACAGGAAAATGATAAATGTTGGAGAAGATATGGGAAAATTGGAACACTAATGCATTGGTGTAGTTGTGAACTGATCCAATCATTCTGAAGAGTAATTTAGAATTATATCTAAAGGGCTATAAAATTATACATACCCTTTGATGCAGCAATACCACTATTGCATCTGTATCTCAAAAAGGTCATAAAAATGGAAAAGGATCCATATGTACAAAAATATTTTTAGCAGCTCTTTTTGTTGTGGCAAAGAATTGGAAATTGAGGGGATGCTCATCAACTGGGGAATGACTGAACAAGTTGTGGTATATGAATGTAAGGAAATACTATTGTGCTATAAGAAATGATGAGCAGGTGGATTTCAGAAATACGTGGAAGGACTTATATGAACTGATGCTGAGTGAAATGAGCAGAACCAGGAGAACATATTACACAGTAACAGCCGCATTGTGCAATGACTGACTTTGATAGACTTAGCTCTTCTCAGCAAGGCAAGGATCTAAGACAGCTTCAGAAGACTCAGGTGGAAAATACTCTCCATATCCAGATAAAGAACTTTCGAATTTGAATGCAGACAGATGCATATTATTTACTCCCTTTTTCTTTTGTTCTTTTGTTTCTTCTTTCTCCAGTTTCCTCTCATTGGTTCTAATTCTTCCTTACATCATGACTAATAAGAAAATATGCTTAATATGAATGTGTAAGTAGAGCCTATGCTGGATTGCACATGATCTTGGGGAGAGGGGAGAAGAGGGAGGACAAGAAAATTTAAAACTTAACATCTGATGGAATTGAATTTTGAAAACTAAAAATTAATTATTAAAAATGCTATATATTGGGCAAGTCATAAATCAGCTCTCCATTTTCATAGCCTGAAAGAATTGGCAGTTAGGTGTGTAGTGAATAGAATGCTGACCCTGGAATCAAGAAGACCAGAGTTCAAATCCAATCTCAGATATTTAATAGTTAATTGTGTCATTTTTACCTCTTTCTACCTCAGTTTCTCCATCTATAAAATGGCACCTGCTTCCCAAGGTTGTTGTGAGGGTCAAATGAGATAATATCCATAAAGTGTTTTCCAAACTTTAAGGCACTATTATAATTGTAATTAATAATTATAATAAAACACTATTATTATAAAACTCCAGAAGCCAGTGCCAAGGAGAGTGTTTATACCTGACCTTTAATAATAACTTACATTTATATAGCACTTTAAAAATTTGCAAAGTATTATATATGTTGTATTTCCTTTTAATCTCCCAACAACTCTGGAATGGAGATACTTTAAGTATTATTGTACCCATTTTACAGGTAAGAAAACTGAGATTTGGAGAAGTTTACTGACTTGCTCATACTCATATAATTAGCGTCAGAGGTGATATTCAAACCTTGGTCTCTCTTGATTCTTAAGTCAAGTCCTTTCAAATGACTATACCATGCTGCAGGTCATCGACTGGCCATGTGCGTGAGAGTAGAACTTTTGCGGAAGAGGACTGTTAGTAGAATTCAAGATTTCATGCCCATTGTCTCATTTGGTTTCCCCAGCAATGTAAATATCATTATTCTCATTAGACAGGTGAGAAAATTGAAGCTCTCAGGGATGTGGTTTGTGACTTGCCCAGTGTGATACCACTTACATGTAGCTTTGGCTCTCAGATCTTCTGACTTCAAGTCATAGATGTGCATAGAACACGGGCTGAGTATATCCAGGTGTGCCAGAACAACCAGCCCGTGCCTGCTGAGTGCCTATGCTTCAAATTTAGGTCTTTTCCCTTAACTGTAAGTGATGTAATGCTAAAAAGTTAGGTTGGGATGGGATTATGAAAGACCTTGAAAGCTAGGGCTTCAAGGAATTTGAATTTTATTTGGTGAAAAAAGGGAATTTGGAATTCAAAAAAAATTCAAAGGAGTTAATTCTTTGGGGGCAATTTGCTACTTCCAGGTCAATCTAAGTGGCCTTTCCATGAACCATTAATTCTACCTATTTCCATTTGCCTTTGGGAGAAAAAGATTTGAGAAAACTTTTGTGTGGGCTATAATCACTATCATTACAGCATTTTAAAGTGTTTCATTTCAGGTAAATTTTAATGTAGCTTCAGATCTGAAGTGGAAAAATGTACTGAAACATGACCCATTATTTGTGACTTCTATTTTGGATCAGCCAGAGGAGAAAGAGGGTCCTAGAACTCTACCCTCCTGTGGAATCTTAAGCATTCCAAAAGGCTTATTTACTAGAGGCATAATAATTGACTTCTTCTAACTCATCCCACCCCTAGATATATTCATATGCAGACCAAGAAGGCATTTTCCTTCCTTGCAAATTTCCTTTCCAGAGTTGAGCAGTCTCTCCTCACTCTTCACATTGTTTGTGTAATGGATAGAATGAGATAACGTCTCTTGAGTCAAAAAACCGTGACTAGATCTGACACGGGACTTGACATTTCCTAGATAGGACTCTATAATCATTTGACTTCTCTGAGCCTCAGTTTCCTCATCTATAAAATTGGGGTGGTAATATTTTCAATACCCATGTCAAGGGGTTTTGTGAAGAATAAATAAATCAATAAACATTTATTAAGTATTTCCTATGTGCTGGGTACTCTTCTTGGTACTAGGGATGCAATAGGAGAAAACAATAGTCCCTGTCATCAAGGAGCTTATTTTCTAGTACTGGTAAATACTATAAATATAAAATATGTGCAAAATAAATACCAAATAATTTGGGGGCAGTGAATAATCTTAGAAATCAGGAAAGACCTTGTGTAGGAGGTGATGCTTGAACTGAAGGGAAGTAGGGGATCTAAGAGTAGAAGGAATGTATTCCATGCATGAAAGACTGTGCAAAAGTAGGAGATGGAATCCTTGTTGTTTCTGAGGTCAACAAGTGAATTAGCATTTATGAAATTACCACTCGGTACCAGGCACCGTGACACGTTCTGGAAATAAATATAAAGGCAAAAAAATCCCAACCCCTTCTCTCGAGGTGCTCCCAATCTTATGGGGGTTGGGGGCGTGGAATGGGGAGACAAGCGCATATGTACAATTAACATCGCTAGGACAAATTGGAGATAATATCAGAGGCATGGGTGTAAGATCGGTAAGTCTGGGAAAGGCTTCCTGAGGAAGATGGGACTTTAGCTGAGACTTAATAAAAGACAGAGGAGCCAGGAGGTGGAGAAAATGCCTGCACTCTGGAGAAGGAAGTCAGTATCACTGGCTCCCAGAGTACATGGGGGAAAGTAAGTGGTAAGAGAAATGGCATATTTTGCGTGATTACACATGTATCACCTATATCAAATTACTATTGTCCCAGGGAATTGTGAGGTGAGGGAGGGAGGGAGAAAATTTGGAATGCAAAGTTGAAAAATTGTTAAAATTGTCTTTACTTGTAATTGATAAATTTTTAAAAAAGAGAAATGGCATGTAAGTCAATATAGCTGTGATGTAGAATATGTGAAGAGAAATAATCTGTAATCTGCCTGGAAAGGCAGGCTGAAACCAGATAATAGAGGGTTTTGAATGCCTAGCAGAGGAGTTTGTGTTTTATTTTAGTGGCTAAAACCTTGAAGCGTTGTAGAAATGTGAACTATTTTTACACTGGCTCAAAATTAGTTTGTCCATTTTTTAACGTTTCAGGCCACAAAAGTGGTATCCATCATTTGCTGGGTACAAATGGGTACCGAAATAAATACTTTTGATGAGAGAAGGGAAGTTTTTGTCTTCAAAGCAACTATCCCTTTTTTTGCTGCATCTATAAAATGAGGTCTTTCTGACCCCATAATTTTGGGGCTCTCTTAGGATTCCTAGAAACTATCCATTCCGTTGCTGCTGTTTCTTGACCAGTTTGCCAATAATGAACTTCCCTCCAGGCTGCCAGCTTTCTAGTAGGCAAGATAGGGGCAAAATCCTGGATGACAGAATAGAGCAAGGGCATACCACCCTTTTCATATCCCTTATTTACCTAGTACCTAGTACCAAAAGCTAGAAAGTCCCAATGTAAGCCATGTTTTAACCTACTACTAAAGTGATTTGTTGTTGTTGAGTCATTTCAGTTGTGTCTGACTCAGCATGACCCCATTTGCCTCAGTTTCTTTTTTTGTAAAGTGAAACAGTTGAATAAGATACTATAAAATCTCTTCCAACTTTAAATCCTGTCCTATGACCCATGAGAGGGGCTGTATTTTTCACTGGGAGTAAGGGAGCTTAGTATTAACGTTATGGAGGCTTAGATTTCTTCCTGTTGTCTAAAACTTTGACTAGGTTGGGACTGGTCAGAAAAATGAGGCTGGACAAAGAAAGCGGCTGTCTCCTTTTATGTGAAAGTCAGTCTCTTTCGTAAAATATTTTCCATGCACTATGCCTAAGGGTGCAACATGAGTCATTTAAGCTAATTGGTTTAATAAGTAAATGATCAGGAGGGAGGGAGGGGTAGTGAGTACAAGAGGGAGTGAGAGAGCCAACATCCACCTCTTGTCAGTTCTCTCCAGGAAACTGTAGGGGTGGAGACAAAAAGGAAACGCCACATGTGCCACCTGTAGGTACAGCCCACATAATGGGGATGGAGAGAAGGATGGGCCTGGGGTGGGAATGTCCAAAAGCCACCTGAGGGAGGATTTTCAGTGCCCACTATCTCATTTTTTAAATCTAGTAACTACCTGTTTTCCCCTACTTACTATTACACAATTATGGCTAGGCTCCTATATTTAAAAAAATGATAATAACTCTTTCTCTTGCCTCCACTGAGATGGTTCATCACTATTTCACAGATGAGTCAACTGAAGTCCAAAACTAAAAGAAATCACTCATCCTGAGTCACTAGATGATTGTGTGCTACAGGGAAGGTTGGGTAAGTTTGTTTCAGCCAGTGGAAGAGCCACTAGGAAGATCTTGGAAAGCTCAGTCTTTGTAGAAATGAAGAGGGAGGATGGTACTCTGAAATGGTACGTTCCACGTTGTAAAATAAAAGTTTCCTTTTGGAGGAAGAGGATAATGACTCACAAATATAAAAGTATTTACAAAGCCACCCTTTTTGTAGGGGCAAAGAACTGGAAATCACAGGGGTACCCATCAACTGGAGAATGGCTGAACAAGTTATAGTATATGAACTAATGGAATGTTATGATACTGTAAGAAATGATGAAGGGGATGGTTTCAGAGAAAAGTGGGAAGACTTGTATGAACAGACACAGATTGAAGTGAGACGTAACAACCACGTCTTCAAGAACAACTCTAAAAGACTTAAGAACCCTGATCAATGCATTAAATAGCCAGGTAGTCTGGGGATTTGTGATGGAGCACGTTCATTCTTCTCCTGACAAGACAAGCCACGAACTCAAGATGCAAAATAAAACATTAATTTTTGAGCATGACCAAAGTAGAAATTTCACTTTCTTAACTATGTGATGAGGTTTTTATTTTTGTTTGTCATGGGACAGGAAGGTGAAAAAAGGGGAAAATAAATGCTTGTTAATTGAAAAAAATAAAATTTAAAATATTTTTTAAAAATTCTTTTGGAATAAACGAACTTCCCCCGCATTTCAAGGCAGCTAACAAATTTCTTAGAGCTGCTAGGTGTGGCTGAATGAGGCCTGGGTTCAAAGTTGTGTGGCCAATGAGGTTTACATTAGTGGTGTCAAACTCAGATAGAAACAGAGACCATTGTATAAGGATCCTTGTGGGTCTTCTATAGACTTAGAAAATCACATATTAATATGATTTATGTTTTATGGTATTTTTATTTATTTACTTAAATGTTGCCCAATTGCATTTTAATCTGGTTTGGGCCAAACTGTGGAGTGTTGTGGGCCACTCTGTTTTATAGTATGAAGAATACTGACTCTTGAGTCCTAAGACCTGGGTTCAAATCCTCTCACCTTGGATGCTTGACATCTCTTGGATCTTCAATTTCCTCATCTGTAAAATGAGAGGTTTGGACTAGATGTTCTCAAGGTCATCTAGAAATGATCTTATACCTTTTCAGAACCGTTTCAGTAGCACCTAACAGAATGCACACAGTAGACGTTTAATAAATGCTTGCCAAAAACATCTTTTCTCATCTAGTAAATAGGAATAACCACCCTGGCTCTCCCAGGACTATAAAACTGTAGGAACATAAGTTTAGAGACATAGAGGAACTTTAATCCTTTCTTTTTATAGATGAAGATTATGAATCCTAGAGGGTCACATGGGACATAAGTGATGGCCAAGATTCAAGCTCAAATTCAGTGTTTTTTTCCATTATACCATGATATGAGGTGGCATGTCTATAAATATTTTAATGGTAAAAAAACTATACAAAATATAAAGTGGCAGTATTACCTAGTTGTAGCCCATCCTTTAAGACTCATAAGGAACTACATAAACATGTTTCCTTTGAAAACAAACCAAAAAAACCTTAAGTTTTATTGATATATTATGGTTTTTATATCACCATAATTTTCTGATACATCATATGCTCCAATCTTCAAACCTTCCCTTGTCAAAAACAGACAAACAAACAAACATAAACCATTCAAGCAAAAACCATCTCTCATCTGCCACATTTGGCAGGTGTAATCTACCGTGCTCCCTTCTATCACACTTCCATCTAGGGAGGAAGGTTTCGTCATCTATCCTCTTTTGCCTTTTATTTTATTTACCTTTGGGCTAGTTAAATTGAACATAATAATTCTAATAAACTGTCTAAGATATTTCCATTCTTGGATGGATTTGTGATCTCATTTACATTTTTTAAAAAACAGTGTAGCCTTTGTGAGAGACCTGTGCCCATTTTGAGAGTATAGTAAACTCCAGGGAAACCAAACTCAGAACTTTAACCTGCTCTCTAGGGATATTTGCCTTTTGTATATCATAAGTCATTTGTGTTCATTTCTTTGGAAACACAAAATCCACATTTCCCCTGAAAACTGGAAGTGCTAAATGGTTAATCTTTTCCTCAAACTTTTGACAGGGTCAAAATTTCATCATAGTGGTTTAAATAGCATTCTTAATGCTCAAGTGAGCAGAAATGCTTCATTCTCTGGTCTGCTTTTCAGCTTCCCTTATGTATGACCCCAGAAGGAAAAAAATGTCAGAATCCATGTGTAATTGAAGTAAAACTCATGTCTTAAACACTGCTTGGCTTCTGTAATGCTGTAATATGGTGTCAGATACAGTAGGACACAGGGCCATGCTAGCAATCATTGCACAAGTCTTTTCTTAGTCCTGTCTGTGTGACCCCAGTCTCACGCTGGTTACTAGAGATCACTTTAGTCTTATCTTTTTAGGGATGCCTCATCTTTGATACTTTGCATTTCTCTTTTGGTTTTCCCTAAGCCTTTGATTATCTGTTAGTTCCCATGATTTCCTTAAGCCAAAGTAGGCAAATCAGAGTTAAAGTACTGGAGTTTCCCAAATCCTCATAGAGTGTAGAAGAAACAAGTCTGGTGTCAGCAGCATCGATTACAGTGCTGTGGAGTCTTAATCTGAATTTTCTCTTGAATACCATAACTAAGTCATTCTGTTATTTTTTCAATTTGATTTACCTTATTTGTGCTTCATGTTGGAGAAATTTAGGACATAATAATAGAACTGTAACAAGCAGTCCCGGCAGCTGAGACAGTTTCAGTTTAGGGATATGGATGGGGGGACTGGTGGAGGCATCGGTGGACCCCAAGAAGGCCAATCCAGACACAGTTACAGCATTTTTTGGAGAGGGGGTGGCTCAGCCCTTCCCTTTCTCTCTTAACCTCTTCAGGTCAGTGATACGTCCCTTATTCTCCCATTGCACCAGCCTTCCCTTTAAAAACCACCTGGAGTGCTGGATTTGGAATCAGGAGAGAGCTGCCTTTACCCTGGTCAAGGTTGTCAGCCTCTATAGGCCTCAGTTTCCTCATCTGTAAAATAAGGTAGTTGGATTGGATAATCACTAAGGTCACTTTCAGCTCTTAAACCCTAAGGTGCCCTTAATGGTATGGGCCAGGGGGGGATAATGGGAGAAGGGAGAAGAAAGAGAAAAGAATAAACTTTGATGTGTCAAACACTGTGCTAAGTGTTTTATTAACTCATTTGATACTATCTCACTCATCTGATACTCACTACAACCCTGCAAGGTAGGTGCTTTATTATCTTCCTTTTATAGTTAAGGAAACTGGGGCAAACAGATTGTGACTTGCCCTGAGTCACACAGTTAGTAAATATCTGGGACTAGATTAGAACTCAGATCTTCCTGATTTCAGGCCCAGAGCTCTATCCACCCAGGTGTGGGGATTGTCTCCTCCACTACATGGGGGAAGTGCGGGCCTACCCTGTGGAAACTTTGCATTTTTATTATACACACTATCTTGCATACATGCATTTTCCCATGTTAGCATTAAGCCAAAGCCTCAGCCACCCCACCCTAGTTAATACTTTATACATACTTAGGTCTTTAACATTGCCCATGAAACAAAGGCTTATGGTTTCTGGGAAATAGAGCCAGTTTGTTAATTGTACTGTTTCCAAGCCTCTTCTTTGTAAATATTTTGAAAGCAAGTAAATGTAAATTTAACAAAAGTTAATATTTGAATTTGGTAACTTTATTTTAGAATCAAAGTAGAAGCAACCTTAAAGGTTGTCCAGTCTTGTAGGAAACAATGCAGGTGCTATTTTGAATCTAACATCAGTCTGGAACTGGAGAGTAATTTATATCTCAGACCTTTGTTACCACAGATTTCATTTCTCCATTAACCTGACATCTTTGGAAGTATGGCCTGGTAGTCCCCAAATCTGTTTTCTCTGACAATTATACTGATGTTAATGAGTTCCCTGTTCATGTACCTCCCTGCCTTAGGAACAAGTTGGTACAACTTCAGTCTGGCTTCCCCAAGTCACCTTCATTAGACTTCATAAATCCCAGTAGCTGGCAGATGGCCAGATCAGATAACATGCCTATTTGTTTTCAAGTCTGATGTGCAAACATGATATTAAAAAGCAGAGATGCTTGAATGTCTACATTTCTCTAAGAAGCATGACACCTTGCGCATAGCACACATTTAATCAATATGGATGAGCTGAATTGAAAAGGCAGGAGAGGGTCCTGGATATTACCCTGAGATTCTGCTCACTCTGTGGCCCGGACAGAATCCCAGACCCTGAATAATATAAGATTCTACACTTTGTTTCACTGAATAATGCCTCTGCTTTCTAGTACACCCCACAGCTTTGCTAGGGAGGGGAATTCAGTCTCAGTCAACAAGCATTTGTTAGGGGCATACTATGTGCTGGACACTGTATTAAGTGCTAGGATATTTTTTTAAACTCAGAAAGCTGAGTCTCCCTCTCTTCTCTTCTTCCTGCTTTCCTGCTTTGGAAGGAGTTGAATTTATCTCCCTCCACAACAACTCTTGAGCATTAGGATTTATTGAGAATCCTGTGTTCAGTGGCTGTACTCTGTCTTATTTTTCCTGAGGCTAAGGGGGCAGTGTACTATAATAGGAAGAATATTGTGATAGAAATCATAGCTTTCTACAATCAGAAATGTGATGCTAGAAAGATCCCCAGGGGTTTTCTAATCCAACTCACTCGTGAGTTTTCCACCTTACCAGGATCACCCATCTCAGCCATGTACTGGTTTTATGACTAGATCAGATCTGAGTTTCATCACCTGTCAAATCAAGATGAGAGTATTGGGAGATATTTTGTAAACATTAAAGCCTTATAGAAATATTTGTTGTTGTCATTACTCTGTGGGGAAAAATAGAAGAGTGCTTAATGTGCTAGGGACAGCCCTCCCACACTCAAAAAACTAAACAGAAAATTCAGGTTTTAGAGAAGAAAAGTACCACTGATTACAACTCTTTAACATAGTACAAGAGGAAACAGCCAGTAGAAGAAATGGAAGAAAAGGTAGAAAAGAGACTCAAAGGTTTATACTTTTACACTTCTCATCAGGATCAGGTAAGACCTTCTTCCTACCCCAGAGGCTGTGGAGAGACTACAGAAAGTCACTTTGGAGAGGAAGGTGGAGCCCAGAAGAATGTAACTGGCAAAGGTAGATAATAGACTTAACCTTGGTGGTCATTTGGAGTTTCCCTCTAGTAATGTCTCTCTTGGTCATCTCATCATTTGAGTGATCATGTTCAACTCTAGTGATCTTAGACAACAGTGAAAAGGTAGCAGGGGCTGGCTGAGGGTCATGACAATGCTGAATCTTCAGAATGGAAAGGCTTACTGGTCAGAAACACATTTTGTTGCAAGGACACCATAGATAAATTTCAAATGAGATTGATAAAGACAAGAAGAAAAGATGACTGAGGGGGAAGAATGAACAATTAGAAGAAAATAGCCATTTAAAAGAACACATATTTCACAACAAAGGAGACCAGGTCAGAATCGCCTTAGAAAAATGAAAATATCACAACAAATTCTGCAAGGCCTCTTGAAACAACAATGGAGCAACTTCATTGGCTCATAAGAATAGTCAAATGATTAAGTAAAAATCTTAAAGAAATAAAAGTTGAAAATTGAGTCATTAAAGAAATTAGTGTCTAAGAAGAAACTAGTGAATTTAAAACATGAGACAGAGACAGTTTATCACAGGAGATTTTCTGAGATTTGTGACAGAATTGCAACACAAAAATTCAAAGGGAGAAATAAAAACAATGGAAAAATTAACGACAACATTAGAAAGACAAATGATGGCTCCACAAAACATTGGCTAAGCAATTTCATCAAAATTCAATGGAAATAAATTCTTATAATCCTCTTTGAGGCAGTCAATAACCAGGTGGTTGTTTCAAATATTGTGTTACTCGTTTCTTGACACAATTAATTCCATGCATGTGGAGGGTTCTTAATGGAACTCTGACTATCCTAAAGGGCAACTAATTGGTACAGTAGGTAGAGTGCCAGGCCTAGAGTCTTCCTAAATTCAAATCTGGCCTCAGATGTTTACTAGCTGTGTGACTCTGGACAAGTCACTCAACCCTATCTGCCTCAGTTTCCTCATCTGTAAAATGAACTGGAGAAGGAAATGGCAAACCACTCTAGTATATTTGCCAAGAAAACCCAAAATGGGGTCATGTAGAATCAGATATAACTGAACAACAGCATTTCAACCCTAGGCATTCAAGGGGGGAAAACATCTGGATAAATTACTTCATGGGATGATTTGAGTTGTTACAAGCAGAATGTAGGTGATAAGTGTTGACTGTCATAAAACCAGTTTATCTATACTCACAATAATTTTTTATCATTTTTAGTATTCTTTTCCCATATGAGTTTGTAACTGCTCTTGGTTCCAGTACGTCTGTTTGACAAGAATGAGCATTTCATAGTTGAGACACTTTTGGGACTTTTGGTGCCTTTTATTGTGGTGACAAATTCACATCAGTTAAACTTGTATAGGAAATGGTGGTCATTTGTATTTATGCATTTCCTTATCATTTGTCGTCTGTGAGCCGCAAAAGCTTTTTTTAAAAAATATATGTAGCAATACACTTATCTTATCATCCTTACTCCTTTTGCAAATATAGTATAGATCTCCATCTTTGCTGTAACAAGTCAATGGTCTGACCACATCCAGACTGCTGATCTGTAAATGACTCACATGTCAGTAACTCTTTGATTCCTGTATATTAGTCAACTTAATTTTTTATTGTGATGTTCAAGTCTTGCCATGTTTGTCAGTTTTTCATTCCCTTCTGGAAGGTATGTAGGTATGAAACTTTGATGTAGTCTGTAAGCATCTGGCCTCCATATTTTGAAAAAATTTCAGCCTCTGTATCTAGTTTTTGATCAAAATTATTGAAATCATCATAACTAGTGTTTATATAACACTTTAAAGTTTACAAAGTACTTTTATAAATGTTATCTCATTTTGCCCTCACAACTCTAGGAGATAGGTATACTTCTTGTGTGATTTTACAGATGATGAAACTGAAGCCAATGGAGGATAGGTGACTTATTGAGGGTCTCACAGCTGTTTAATATCTAGTATTTGAACTCAGGTCCTCTTGACTGCAGGTCTAGCACCACAGCCCCATGTATTAAGGTATACATATGTCAACTTAGTCTGGATCTTATGGAGCTGTTCACAGAATTTCTTGACCTCATCCTTTGTGATAGATATTCTTCATGGGGTTCTTTTTGCTTGTGGATTATCATGAGGTGAGATGACCAAGTGTCCTCTTTCTTTCAACTACCTGAAGAAACCAGTTCTGCCATTTCCTTTATCTGTCTTTCAAAGATCCATCCTCTCCTTTAGCTTCAACTTCCATGTAACTTCTGACTTCATTTAGAGTGAGAATCAGTTCCACCTCTAGTAGCATATTGACTCAGTCATTGGGCAAGGATCTCATTTACATTACCAGCAGTTAGATTAATGTTTATAAATGGTATAAAACGGAGAGTTTAAATTTTTTTCTTAGCACTTTCATCTTCCTTTTCTGTCACATTACAGTATGGTAGAAAGAACACTGGATTACATCCAACGACTTGGGTTTAAATCTTGATGCGGTTACTTTCTACCTGTGTGATCTTGGTCAACTCAACCTCTCAGTATCTTAGTTTTGTCATATATAAAATGAAGGTTTTAGATTAGATGTCTGCAGTCTCTCCTGTGACTTAGTAGCCAACCTACTACTGAGGAGCCTTTCTACCTGGCTATGCTGGCCCTTGACCTTTTCATATTGTCATAAACTTGGAGAACTTGGCTTCCGTTGGCAGAGTCTTTGAGGATCGAAAGTCACCGTCACACTACAGCAACACAACACAGTAGCACTTGGTATAGATTATTCACCTGCAACATTTCTGGAATCTTTTCCCTTCTCTCCTTTACTGTTGCCATCACTCTAATACAGATACTGCAATTACTATCTTGTCTACTGAAAACAATTCTGCTATATCTTCTTGCCGCTGTTTTCACCTCAGTCCAAACCATCTTTCCTGTTGTCCCAGACTTGTAATTGGATCATTACCATTTCCATGTTCAAAATCCTCTGATAGCGCCTTATTGCCCCTAAATAAAATTCAAACTCAGTCTACAACCCAGGATCACCTTATTTCTTCAGATATTTCATTTAACCACATGGAACCACTTACCATCCCTACTTGCGTATTGTAATTTCCTACTTTATTTACAACATTTCTTCTACTATTGCCTCCTTTCCATCTCTGCCTGTTGAATTTCTACCCATTTTTCACTTTAATGTTATGTTTCTTCCTCCAGGAAGCCTCTTCTAATCTCCCAGCTGGTAATAGCCACTGCCTTCCCTCCTGCATCCCTCCATCATATGACACTTTGCTTGTACCTTTCCTTTGTACATATAATGTATTATTTTGTATTATGGTTATTCATATTGTTTCATATTTCCCTACTGGACTCTAAGTTCCATAATGAAAGGGACAATGCTTTATCTAAATTTTATGTCTGATCTGTGTGCAGCACAGTGCTCTGTACACAGTAGGAGCTGAATAAGTGTTTGTTGAAATTAGCTTCATTCAGGTGTGGGGAAGCATCATGGAATGAGGTTTTGGATTCAGAGGAAATGGGTGTGATATTAAGCAAGCCATTTACCCCTCTATGCAGAGTCCAAGGTAGGAGAGAAGAGAGAGGTGCCTCTTCCTCTTTTGGAGAGGTTCAGCTTATTCGTACCCAGGCCATTTCCAACTCCCTTCCCCACTCAGGTGTTTAACCTTCTCTTGACCATCACCTGGCTTTTCTTTCCTCTTTTGTTTGAAGAGAGTAGTCAGTGGGTCACATAGAGCCAGAACTCATGGATTCCCCTCTTGGCACTCTGCTTGCACCCTTATGAACCAAATGGGTTTTCCCTGGTTCCTGGTTGTGTGTCAGATGGGGGAAAGAACAACCCTGTCTGCCTCACAGCGATACTTGCACTTGCCCTGGAAAGGACTCTGGTTCTCAGAAGCTGGGTCCACATGATGGTTTGTTATTGTTATGATGCCTTCAGCCTGTTTTTACTGGTGCAGGTCAGTTTAGAACTGTTTAACCCAAGCGTGGGCCACTCAGACCTCTCTCCCTTGACATTTTTCAGTGTCACACTCCAGGCTCAGTTCTCTTCTGTATTCATCCTTAATTTGTTTTCTTTTTTTTTTTTTAATTCAGGACTTAAATTTTCCCAGCAAGATTTGCAGTCAGAGGATTGGATTGTTACTACCTGCATACTGCATTCTGGGCAGAATCTCTGTGGATCTCTGCTTTTTTATCTGCAAAGTGAGGAGCTTGTCCTAAATGACCTTTAAAGTCTCTTCCAGGTCTTAAATCTATGTTCCTATGTTTAAATCCTAATTTCCTTCCTCTTTGGCATTAGCCATAATTAATTCTTCCTAATTTTTGTCTTTTTACTTTTTTCTTTTGTAGCGTAACTTACATAACCAGTCATTAATTCTAAGAATGTAGTTATATCTCCTATAAAATAAAGGTCAAGAAATGAGCTGCCAAACAATTCTCACAATGTGCCTTAAGTCAACAGGTGGATTCTTAGATTTAATGTCTTTGAAAATGAGCCAGCAATTGTCCATGTCATCAATCAACTTTTAAATATCATGGTGACAATAGCCATCCAAGAGGAAGGGTGTCTCAAGAGTGTATATTTGTGTGTGTGTGTGTGTGTGTGTGTGTGTGATGGGATCTGTGATTAGAAATAAAGGAATATGAATGAACAACTGGCAGTTCATGAGGTTTGTAAAGCCTCTTATATATATACCTGTATATATATTATAAGATACCTGTAAGGTAAGCAGCATATAATGCAGAGGAGAAAATGCCTGACTGGGAATCTGGAAGGCAGGAGTTTAAATCCGGACTCAAGTACTTACTAACTGTGCGACCCAGGCAAGCTTTTAACCCTTCGAGCTTCGGTTTCCTCTACTGTTATGGAGATAATAATAGAAACTACCTCAAAGTTGTGTTGAGACCAGATGAGATAGTGTATAAATACTGTGTAATAGTGATTATTGTTCATCTTCATTTTGCAGAAAAGGAAACTGAGGCTCAGAGATTCTAGGTGACCATGGTCAGAGGGAGTAATATAGAGCTACGTCATGAAGCCTGATTTCTTGACTCCAGCTGGATTGTGGTTTGGTTGGACAGAGGCTGGGGATGACAGTTCCTCCGGTGTAATCATATTCAGAGGGAAGTCACACATTGGGGGAAAAAAGATTAGGTAACATACTTCTAAAATAATTTTCATTTCTTTTGTTTTTACATCATCTTTATTTCTAATATATGCCTTTTCCTCCGCCTTCCATACCATGAAAAGTCCACTTATAATAAATTACTGTTTTAAGAGGAAAAAAATTAGTTCAAGCAAATTAATCAACACACAGCTGACTGTGTAGTGTTCCCTAAACATAGCCTTCCACCTCCACTAAGAGGGAGGAGTTACATTGTGTCATCTCTTTGGGGCCAGGGTTGGTCGTTACAATTACAGTTTTCAGTTTTGTTTCTGTTTGGTTTGAAATAACAGTTATATTTGTTATTTCTATTTACAATGTTATAGACATTCTCACAACTTTGTTTACCTAGTTTTGCTTATTTCCTTTTGTAAATCTTCCCCTGCTTCTTGGAATGCTTTCTTCAAATTTATTCTTCTTGTGGCACAGTAATACTTCACTGCCTTCATATGCCATAAGTTTGTTTCATCTTCTCTAGTCAATGGGAATCTTTTTTTTTTTTTTAGTTCTTTGCTATCCCAAAAAGTGTTTCTTTGAATATTTTGATATAGATGGGAATTTTTCTTTAATTACTTTGGAGAATATGTCTAAGATAATTGGGAAAGATATTTTAGTCAGATTTATAAAAAAATATATAATTCTAATTCTAAATTACTTGAGGAATATCCTATTAATCCTCATCTAGTCTGGTAGACCAGTATCTTTGGTGGTTTCTCTCTTGTACTCTTGTACAGTGGGGCTATCTATCACATTTAGGACCTATAGAGCCTGCTGTAGCATACCTGACCCTTCTGACCTGCCTTCAGTTCCTCGCCAGACCCTCTAGGACAGGTGTTCTTAATGTCACATTCTTTCCAGTGTGATGGTCTCATCTCTAAACAGTATGGTTCTGTGGAAATAACACTGAACTAAGGGTTGGAATTCCGTGAGTGTGACCTTGGGCAAGATATTTAACTTGGGTAATACTGTTTCTTCTGAGAAAGATAATATATATCTCAAAGAGTGATTATGAGAATCCAACGAAATGATGTGTTTCAAAATGCGTTGGAAAAAAGTGTAAGGTATACAAACACAAAATGTTCTCCTTAATGAACTGAAGTAAAGGCAGGGTGGGAATGGGGTAGGGTATTCTGGCCTTTGAAAAGCCCAGGGTCCATATGGAGAATGCAGACATGTAGGCCATGCTAATGATTCTTGAGATCTCACAGCTTTGTGATGACAGACTCTATCCCTTTGATAATAAATAATAAATCTATCTATTTGAGATCTGGGTATCTGTAAGTATTAGACCTATTGTAAGGGAGATTGGTCTGAACAGCTGGCATCCAGGGAGATAAGGAGCCTTGAAGAAAAGAAAGTCTTCTATAACTACCATTTTTATCTTTAATACTAGTGATTTGGTTTTCTGCTTTTTAAAAAAGAAAATCAAATTAACCAATGATTTATCTGTTTTATTGGTTTTTTTTATAAAACCAACTCCTAGTTTTTATTCAGTTTTTTTACACTCAATTCTACTAACCACAACTTTCATTTTAAAAATTATGCTTAAATTAAATCAGTCAACAGACATTTATTAAATGCCTGTTGTGTGCCAGGAAGTGAAAACAAAGACATTTCATGTCCTTGAGGAGCTTATGTCCTGTCAGGAGAAGTGGAGAAGACATGTGCACTAAAGATATATTCAAAATAAGTTCCTAATGATTTGTAGGGAGGAGGACATTAAGGTGCTGGAAGGATCAGAAAGAACTTCATGTAAAAGGTGGTGTCTGAAATGAGTTTTGAAGGAAATACTGAACTCTAAAAGACAGAAGTGAGAAAAGAGTCCATTTCAAGCATGGGGATGGCCAGCGTAAAAATGGAGAAGGGGTATAAGACTATTGAGTGGGACACATACAGAGAAGGCCCATTTTTTAAAATTGTAAATGTGGGAAGGGGATATCCAACAAAGCTGGAAAGGTAGTTTGGACTAGTTAAAGGATTTTTTTTTTATGTTTTAGGGGTGTTGGGTTTTTTTTTTTCTTTTGAGGCAATCAGGGTTAAGTGACTTGCCAGGGTCACACAGCTAGTAGCTCAATGTCTGAGGCCGAATCTGAATTCAGGTCTTCCTGATTCCAGGGCCAGTACTCTACTCCCTCCCCCACCCCCACCCCCTTAGCTATCTCATTAAAGGGTTTTAAAAGCCAGACAGAGATATTTATATTTGATCCTAAAGATAACCCATTAGCATTTATTGATTAGGACAATGAAAAGTCAACCTACCCTTTAGAAAAATAATTTAAGCAGCTGTGTGGAGGACGATTGAAGTAGGGAGATTTTTGAGGCAGGAGAACAATTAGGATGCTGTTGTGGTAGTCCAGGCAAACATTGAAGATGATTCCCTGAATGAGAGTCAGTAAACATTTAAATGCCATTGTAGGCATTGTGCAAAGTGTCAGGGATACAAAGAAAAGCAAAAGACAGTCCTGGCTCCCAAAGAGCTCACAGAATAATGAAGGGGACAGCATGCACATAGTTGTGTATAAACAAGCTATGTTTATTTCCTATAGATGAGGAAACGGAAATGATCTAGTAGGATACTAGAATTAAGAGGGTATTGGGGAAAACTTCCTGTAAGGATTTTAGCTGGGACTTGAAGGAAACTAGGGAAGCCAGGAGGTGGAGATGAGTGGGGAAGAAGAAAGTTGTAGGCATGGGAGACAGCTGGAGGAAATGGCCTGAGTTGGGAGATGGAGCATCTCATTTAAGGAAAAGCAAGACCAGTGTCACTGAAAGGGAGAGAGACAGAGACAGGGACACACACACAGAAAGAGAGACAGAGACAAAGAGAAAGAGAAAAACAAAGAGACAGACGGAAAGTCTGGGAGGAAGGGAGAGAGGGAAGTGCTGACTGAGGTGGAGAGAGATGAGGTGAGATGTAAGAAGACTGAAGGGTGGGGGGGGCAGGTTATGAAGAGTTTTTCATAATAGCAGAGGATGATATATTTTATCCTGGAGGGGAAGGGGAGCCACTGGAGTTTACTGAGAGGGGCTGGGGAAGAGGAGGAAATGATCACACCTGAGCTTTGACAGTTGAGGTGGAGAACGAACTGAGAAGAGACTTATGGCAGAGAGATCAACCAGAAGGTTATTGTACCAGTCCCGGTGTGAGGAGATCAAGGCTTCCCTCAGAGTGGGAGGAGGGAAGAGGGCATACGTGACAGATGAGATGGATGTAAAAGATGTTGTGGAAAGAGAAAGGACAAGATTTGGCAACAGGATAGATGGAGGGAATGCTGAGGTTACAATTCTGGGTGACTGGAAGGGTAGATATATCTTATTTCCTTTACTAGATTATAAATTCTATATGAGCAGGTGCTGTTTCTCATTCTTCTTTGTTTTCCTTACAGAACCCGGCACCATGCCTTACACATAATATTCAATACATTTTTAATGAAGGAATATATCAGGGAAACTAACAGTTGTTTCACATGCCACTTGGTGGAACTTGGAACACAGGTGTTACACATGTATACTGAAAGGTCAGATGCATCCCGAGGCCAAGTGGACATTTATACTGTAGATTATTGGACAGATTTATATGGGGCTTGTTTGAACCAGGCATGTTTTATGACCTGGAAACTCTGTTTAGTGTCCTGGCAGGATGAGAATTTGCTTGGCCTGCTTCAATCCAAAGTTTAGTTAAATGCCTGTTGTTCTGCAGATACATTCTAGGAGAGATTGTTGTTCAGTCATGTCCAACTCCTGTTTGTGACCCCATTTGGGGTTTCTTGGCAAAGATGCTGGAGTAGTTTGCCATTTCCTTCTCCATCTACTTTTATAGATGAGGAAACTTAAGGCAAAGAAGGTTAAGTGACTCTTCTAAGGTAACACTGTTGGTGAGTATGTGAGGCCAGATTTGAACCCAGGAAGGTGTGTCTTCTTGACTCCAGGTCTAGTGCTCTATCCACCTAGCTGACTGTTAGGTGAGATGCACATGGGTACATAATTATATGTGCATATAACATATATGCATATATTATAAATAAGGCAAGGTGCTTGCCCTCTCTGAGTAGGTGGAATGACAAGAACACAGACCCCTTTAACACAATATTATGTTGTAAATGCATTAGAGAGTTACAAAACAAATACTATGTGAGGTCTGGGAGAGAAGGCCATCATCAACTTGAAGAAGGGGCAGGGAATTAGGGAAGGCTTCCCAAAGGAGGCAGAACTTAAAGATGGGCTTTAAAGTATAGGGAGCGATTTGATCCATCATAAGAGAAAAGATGAGGAAAGGAATAAGCATTTATGTAGTGCATGCTATATGCCATTCTGACTGCTTTTACAAATATTATGTCATTTAAGCTCACAACAACCTTGCACTTAATAATAGAGGAAGGTGAGGCAAACAGAAGTGAAGTGACTTGCTCATGGTCACACAGCTAGTAAGTGTCTGAGGCTGGATTTGAACTGAGGTCTTCCTGATGCCAGGCCCAGCACTCTATCCACTGTACCACTAACTGTGGCAGAAGGCATTCTACGTATAGGGAATAGATTGAACCAAGCCATGGAGATATGAGAATGCAGCATGTGTTTGAGGGTCACGGGGTTGTCAAGTTTGTTTAGTGCGTGGAGAAGAAAGTAACATGAAATAAACTTGTAAAGGCACAGTGGTGCCAAGTTGGAAAGGCCCTTGGATTCCAGGCAGAGTTGAAACTATTCATTAGGCAATAGGAGTTCCTGAAGATTTTTGAGTAGAGAAGTGAGAGAATTGACCAGATGTAATTAATTCAATTCAAGTCAATAAACCGTTAACACTGTGACTGCCACTATAATATACGCACTGGAGACAAAGAAGGAAGCAGTTCCTACTCTCAAGGAGATTAGTCAGTCAACAAGCATATATTAAGTACCTATTATGTGTCAGACACAGATACAAAGAAACTATAAAGCAGATACAAATTCTCTGCCCTCAAGATGCTCGTAATCTAATGGGGGAGACCCCGTGCAAACAACCATGCACTTACAACATAGACACAGAATCAGTTGGGAATAATCAATAGAAAGCATTAGTTTTATAGAGGGTCAGGAAAGGAAGAAAAAAATATAGAAAACTTCACAAATTTTTGTGTCATCCCACTGGGAGGAAATGAGATTTCCATTTTGTATGTGTTGAACTTGGAATGCTGATGGCTTGTTCAACTATGATGTAGGGCTCTAGCCAATGAATAGAGAAAAAAATCTGTACATGAGGAAGATTACTCTGTCAGAGATAGGAAGGTTGGAGAGCTTGAGTGAAAAAGAGCCATTCCCAAGAGACTGGCCCCCTCCCACCCCAGAGCAGGGTGGGCCTGGAGTGGGTCTTCAAGGGCTGGCCTTCTGGCAGAGTGTTCTGTCCTCTGGCATCATGCAGAAACCACACAGGGAGGGGCGGGAGGCAGATGGAGAACTCCTTCTGTCAGGCTACTTTGACAACCACAGTAACCAAGCCCCACAGGGGTAGGGTCTTAACTCTGTGTTGGGAGAAGGGCAATCCCAGGAGGACTTTCCTATTTTTCTCTTTTTTGATGTGGGTCCAGGTCATTATGCACTTATCCCCGTTTGCCATAGGGCTGTGACTTGGCAGACTGGTTTGTCAACACTCAATTGTACACCTGTAAATTAAGTAATCCTAGTTTACCTGTGCCAAATGAGTATGGGCCCAGTAATATTTAACACTTGGGTCCTCCCACCCAGAGGCAGATACCTTGGTCCTCCAATCCTGAGTATTTATTACCTTCTCTTCAGTGTACTGAGCAAGAGAAGCTTGAAAGATGATATGATGGTTTCTGCTTCTCGGAGCCTCAATTTTCCTCATCTGTGAAAAGGACATCACAATCCTTGTATTATCTACCACACAGGATTTCTGTGAGGGAACTGTAATGCTCTATATCCATATGAACTATTTTTCCTAAGCCACATATCTGAGTAGGTGGATGAGTGAGAATGGGCTTCAATAGGGGAAGCATCACAACTATTTTGTGTTAGGGATAAGCTGTCTGATCTCTGATATGACCCATGACTGGAGTCAAGGACCTCACTCACAATCAAGAGCCAGATTTTGCAGGACAATCTCAAGTTTATTGTGTGTGTATGTGTATGAGAGACACACACACAGAGACAGAGACAGAGAGATGAAGAGACAGAGGGACAGAGATAGAGAGAGGTTAAGTAACTTTCCCAAATAAGAGAAAGACAGAGAGAGAAGAAAGAGAGAGAGAGAGATAACCATGGAAAATCAAATTTATAGAACACAGCATTTTTACTGGTTAGTCCTTGTATTTTTGGGATCATTCTCAGCTATAAAAAGATGAGGCAGTTGACGCTTAGGGAGGCACCATGATTTCCTTAAAATTATTTGAAGGTAAATCGGGCAAGGACTTCCAGCCCCACCCTTCTTCCCCACCCTTCCTCCCCACCCTTCCACACCTATCATGGCTAATCTATCACCTAGTTACCTGAGCCTTTTATTAAATTTTGTACCTGGAATTGGGTCAGTGTTTCTTTTGAATGTTTGGGTTGGGGTAAGCTATTCCCTTCTGATGTTAGCAGTCATTTAGGGTGTGGAGTTTACTGAGTTCTTTTTTTCCTTCTTCCTTACCTAGAGCATCCCATTCCATTTTCCCTAAAGCCTTGTTCCCCAGAAACATCCCTCCTATCCTGAGCTTGTTAGACCTGTTTCTAGTAGTCAGCCAACCAGCTAGTCATGAATGACAGAAGACACCCTCCCTAGGAAAGGAATGTGTCTGTACAAGGATCTACGACCCATCATCCATCACAAATGTGAAGGTGATTTTGACATCTGTGAATCAGACTCTCAAGTCAAGATGCCCATACCTGGTAATTAAAGCCCATATCTGACTTTATCCTTGTGAAAGAAAGGAGGAGAAATGTTAGAGCTCTAAGTTTTACTTACTATTTAGATATAATCTAGTTCTTAGCCTAATCCCACCACCTCTTTGGAAATTCATTTGACCCTAGATGGAATACTGAAGTCCAAATGGTAGTAATAGTATATAGTCATTATCAATCCCCTCAAAAGCCCAACCTTTCATGTTCTTGGCAGGGGGGTAAGAAGGGGCAACAGCAAAGTAAAAGAAGGCCAACTGGGGCATGTGTAGGGAGAACTCTCCATGCTCTTAGCTCGCTAATTGTCAAGGCTTGGCAGGAACCCGGAATGGGGAATTGGGCTAGCCTCTCAGCCAACAGGATGAAACTGCTTCTATAAATCTATGAGATACCTTACATTTTCTTCAATTTTTTTTCAATCTTTTTCGTTTTACTATTTCTTATTTCATTAAGTCATTAGCTTCTGTCTGATCCATTCTCATTTTCAGGGACTTTGTTTCTTGGGCAAGATTTTGTATCTCTTATGCCAAGCTATTTCTAATTCTTCCTTCTATACTTATTTTCCAATTTTCCCTCTAGCATTCTTATTTCATTTATAAAAAAACATTTAAAATTTTTTTTTATCAATTGCTTTATGTCTTCAAGAAATTCTAGAATTTGTGTCCAAACAAATGTGTGTCCTTTTTTTCTTTGTTGAATTTTTGCTTGTAGGTCTTTTTAAGTCATTCTCAAGTTTATGTCTTGAATGTCCCTGTTACCATAGTAGTTTTTTATGGTGGGATTCTTTTAATGATTGGTTATTCATTCAGCCTGCTTCCTGACTGTTTGTTGGGACCAGGCTCTGAGTACTTCTGGAGGTGATGTCTAGGCTCCAGAAAGGTGCTTTCTTAAAGTATTAAATGCTATGTCACTCTAGCTGCTCTCAGAGTAGCTCAGGCTGGGGGTTTTCAAGCTTTTGCTACTCTCAAAGTAGTTTGATCCAGTGGTTTGCTACTCTGGACTGAGCACTGCAATCTGACCTGGTTTGGGCTTTCAGCAACAGGCTTATAGAATTGCTTTCTTTGGAGTTTCAGGAGACCTCTATTGGACTCCACCTCTATTCACCATCTGGGAAGTTCTGTTGGTTCAAAGACAGAACTACAGGCTTCTCTTTGGTCTGGGATTTTTGTCCTGGTTGTTTCTCTGCAAGCTTCAGACTGGGCTAACTGCTCTCCTGCTATGTTCTGAGCCACATAACCACATGAACTAGTTCTTCCCTTAGTACACTGACTAAGGACATGCAATCATTCTTTACTCAAGAACATACCCCTGGTACAGGTACACTACTCTCTCTGTCTTGGATCTGTGACCCCCAAACCTAGTAGTAAGGAACAAAGCTGAAGGCTGGCATCAGTTCCTGAACCCTGCCTGAGGTCACGATGCCTTGGGACATCATCTTACCTCACAGTCCTCTCTCAATATCTGGGCACTGGAATGTTCTGTCAATTTTCTGGTCAGATCCTGTTCTCAGTGCCCACGAACCTCTCTGATTGACCTCTTTATGCCAACCTGGGTCAAAAAAAGTGATTTGCTGTGCTGTTTTCTTGCATTTCCTCATCAGCATTCATTTTCCAGATGTTTGCAGAGTTTTATGAGAGGTAGCTTGCTATATATCTTGCTACTCCACCATCTTGACTACACTTTCAAAATTACTCCTATAATTCTAAGAACTATATAGGACTTCATAAGGTTGCAATAAGGTTGCAGAGTAACTCTATTTGAAACAGTCTAGATCACCTTGATTCAGAAGACAGCACATGTTTAATACATCACAACAAATCAGAAGTACAAATACTTAAGAAGCTTAGTGGATATCGAGCTTATTTTGTACTGAGGAAGAACTGGGTTCTACATCTACCTCTGCCATATCTAGCCAGTATGACCTTGAGTGAGTCATCTTACTTATATTCTCAGGCAACTCCAAGACTATAAACTACAGAAAAAGTACCTCCCTTTTTTTGTGTGTGAAAGATAGGTCCTTACTAGGAACTTCCTACACAAATGAACACCAGTCTAACAATCAATAAACATTTATTAAGTGTCTGGTCTGTATCAGTCACTGTGCTAAATGCTGTGGTCCAAAAAGACAAAAGACAGACCCTGGCTTCAGGAACCTTACTGTCTAATGGGACAGTAAGGGAGTAATGGGAGAGGCAACATGCAAACAAATACATACAAATAAATTTTATGCAGGTTGAATAGGAAATAATTAACATAGGGAAGGCACTAGAATCAAGAGGGGTTGAGAAAGGTTTGCTGTAAAAGATGGGATTTTAGTTGGGAGCTAAAGGAGTCTAGGGCAATGAGGTGGCACATTGCTGGATCTGGAGTCAGGAACTCTCATCTTCCTGAATTCAAATCTAGTTTCAGACACTTAGTAGCTGTGTGACTCTGGGCAAATCACTTAACCCTGTTTGCATCTGTTTCCTCATCTGTAAAATGAACTGGAGAGAAAATCATAAACCATGTCAGCACCTATGACAAGAATAAATAGACATGATTGAAAAATGACTGAACAACAAGAAAAAAAGAAGGTAGGGAGATAGAATCGAAGAGAAAGAACATTCTAGTCATGGGGGACAACCAGCCTGGAGCTGAGAAATTGAGTTTCTTGTTTGTGGAATAGGCCAGAGTCACTGTGTGGACCATTATATGGTAGAGATTAAGGAGTAGGAAGACTACATCCAATGTCCTCTCTCCCTCAAAAAGAAATAAATACCCTACTTGTTAGAAACACTTGTACAAGTGGGACTTAGTACTGAAAGAGGCAAACTGTGAATGTGAGCAAAATGAAATGCTCCATTATACACCAAAAATATGTTACCAAAAAAATCAGAAACAAATATCACCACTTAAAAGCAAGGGCTTCATACTCTGTTTTGTTAGTGATAAAATCAGCTCCAAATAATGAGGATGGTGATGATGATGATGATGGTGATAAACAACTTCGTGCCTGAGTCTAGATTAGATAAAATGAGAGATGAAATCAAGAATCGACTGAAATTTGAAGAGGAAAAAGTTGAAGATTTTGAAATCATTTAAAATTTTTGCTTAATGCAAATTCCAGAAATTATACCAAATAATGAAACAGGTGATAGAAAGTACAGATATCACCAATGATTTTGAAAAGGAGCTAGAAGTGCTTAGAATGGAATTCCAGTTAGCCCTTTCTGAGTTAAACAGCACAAGTCCAAGTAACAGACTAATTATATTCAAAGAGAGTAATTCTTTTTTTTTTTTCGTTTCCTATAATCCTCACGAATGAATGCATTCCCACAGTATTTGACATGAAGTATGACATTTAAAGACTGGAATAGGGAAATATGTAGAGCAGCTACTTTCACAGTAAAAACCATAAGAGGAAAAGTGAATTTATCAAAGGAATACCCCTTATGGACAGGTGTCAGACCTCACATTACGGAAGAGTAGAAAGGCATTGTTATCTACCTAGTACACAAAACAGAAAATTTGAGCACTGTGTTGCCTGACTAAAGGCAACAACAAAAAAAAAAATTGAAGAAAGGCTCCTGAAAAGTAAAAGCATATCAGAAATTCTCTGTTTCCCTAGTCAATTGTTGTGTTCGTCCTTCATTTTCAAAGAAGACCATGATATCAGAGAAATGATGACATGACTTGCACTGGACTTTGTTTTGAGTGAGGGAGGGCTGTGCAAGATCACCAGCCTCACTTTCTCCTCCTGAGCCATCTGGATCCAGTGACCAGATATTCATCAGTATGACTGGAGACAGCTTTTTTGGGCTAAGGCCTATTCAGATACTCACTTACAGTGAGGTGACACCCATTCAGGGAATAGACCTCTTTAAGAAGTAATCAGGGAAATCTCAGACAGAATCTCAAAAGCAGAAATAGATCTCGTCAAAAGAGATAAGGAAGGAAACTATATCCTGATAAAAGGCACCATAGACAAGGAAGCAATTTCATTACTAAGCATATATGCTCCATTCAAATTCTTAGAGGAGAAGTTAAGGGAATTACAGGAAGAGATAGACAGCAAAACTATACTGGTGGGGGACCTCAACCTCCCTCTCTCTGAACTTGATAAATCTAACCTCAAAATAAACAAGAAAGAAGTTAAGGAGGTGAATAGAACCCTGGATAAGGTAAATATGATAGATCTCTGGAGAAAACTGAATGGGGATAGAAAGGAATACACCTTTTTCTCAGTGGTACATGGCACATATACAAAAATTGACTATGTACTTGGCCATAAAAACCTCACAATCCAGTGCAGAAAGGCTGAGATAGTCAATGCATCTTTCTCAGATCATAATGCAGTAAAACTTATATGTAATCAAATGCCATAGAAACATAAACGAAAAACTAATTGAAAATTAAACAATCTAATCCTAAAGAATGAGTGGGTTAAACCACAAATTATAGAAACAATCAACAACTTCATTCAAGAGAATGACAATAATGAGACAACCTACCAAATATTATGGGATACTGCAAAAGTGGTTCTTAGGGGATATTTTATATCTTTGAATGCCTACATGAATAAAATAAAGAGATCAGTAAATTGGGCATGCAGCTGAAAAAGCTCAAAGAAGAACAAATTGAAAATCCCCAAGTAAATACCAAATTAGAAATACTAAAAACCATAGGAGAGATTAATAAAATTGAAATTAAGAAAACTATTCAATTAATAAATAAAACTAGGAGTTGGCTTTATGAGAAAACCAATAAAACTCATAAACCTTTGGTCAATTTGATTAAAAAAAGAAAGAAGAAAACCAAATTACCAATATAAAAAATGAAAAGGGTGAACTCACCACCAATGAGGAGGAAATTAAAACAATAACAAGAAATTACTTTGCCTAACAGTATGCCCATAAATTTGACAATCTAAATGAGGTGGATGATTATTTTAAAAGATACAAATTGCCCAGACTAACAGAAGAGGAAGTTGAATACTTAAATAACACCATCTCAGAAAAAAGAAATTGAACAAGTCATTAGTGAACTCCCTAGGGAAAAATCTCCAGGGCCAGATGGATTCACAAGTGAATTCTATCAAGCATTTAAAGAACAGTTAATTCCAATACTATATAAACTATTTGGGAAAATTGGGGAAGAAAGAGTCCTCCCAAATTCTTTTTATGATACAAATATGATTTTGATACCTAAACCAGGAAGAGCCAAAGCAGAGAAAGAAAATTATAGACCAATTTCTCTAATGAATATAAATGCAAAATTTTTAAATAAGATTTTAGCAAAAAAAAATACAGCAACTTATCATGAGAATAATACATTATGATCAAGTAGGATTCATACCAGGAATGCAGGACAGGTATATTAGGAAAACTATTAGCATTATTGATCATATCAACAACAAGACTAACAGAAATCACATGATTATCTCAATAGATGCAGAAAAGCTTTTGACAAAATACAACACCCATTCCTATTGAAAACACTGGAGAACACAGGAATAAATGAAACTTTCCATAAAATAATAAGCACTATCTACCTAAAATCTTCAGCGAGCATTATATGCAATGGGTATAAGGCAAATGCATTTCCAATAAGATCAGGGGTGAAACAAAGATGTCCATTATCACCACTATTATTCAATATGGTACTAGAAATGTTAGCTTCAGCAATAAGAGAAGAAACAGATAATGAAGGAATTAGAATAGGCACAGAAGAAACTAAGTTATCACTCTTTGCAGATGATATGATGATATACTTAGAGAATCCCAGAGAATCAAGTAAAAAGCTACTTGAAATAATAAACAACTTTGGCAAAGTTGCAGGTTATAAAATAAACCTATATTTCTGCATTCCTATATATTAGTAACAAAGTCCAACAGCAAGAGATAGAAAGAGAAATCCCATTTAAAGGTAGGATAGACACTATAAAATATTTGAGAGTCTACCTGCCAAAACAAACCCAGGGACTGTATGAACACAATTAAAAAACACTTTTCACACAAATAAAGTCAGATCTAAGTAAGTAGAAAAATATTAGTTACTCGTGGGTGGGCTGAGCCAATATAATAAAAATGACAATTCTACCTAAATTAATTTACATATTCACTGCCATACCAATCAAACTATCAGATAAATATTTTGTAGCACTAGAAAAAATAATATCAAAATTCATCTGGAAGAACAAAAGGTCCAGAATATCAAGGGAACTAATGAGAAGGAATGCTAGGGAAGATGACTTAACTCTACCAGATCTCAAATTGTATTATAAAGCAGCAATTATCAAAACCACTTGGACTGGCTAAGAAACAGAAGGGTAGACCAGTGAAATAGGTTAGGTATACAAGACACAGTAGTCAATGAATATAGCAATCTACTGTTTGATAAACCCATGGACCCCAGCTTCTGGGATAAGAACTCACTGACAAAAATTTTTGGGAAAACTGGATAACAGTGTGGCAGAAACTAGGCATAGACTAGACATAGAAACTAGGCCTGATACCATACACAAGGATGAAGTCCAAATGGGTACATGATCTAGGTATAAAGACTGATAGTATAAACAAATTAGTGGAGCAAAGAATAGTGTATTTATCACCATTAATTAGAGAGATGCAAATCAAAACAACTCTGAGATACAATATTGCACCTATCAGATTGGCTAACACGACAAAACAGGATGATGATAAATGTTGGAGAAGATGTGGGAGAGTTGGAACACAAATTTCGTTTTTGGTGGAGCTGTGAGCTGATCCAGCCATTCTGGAGAGCAATTTGGAACTGTGCCCAAAGGGCTACAAAAATGTGCATACCCTTTCACCCAGTAATACCATTTCTAGGACTATCCCCAAGAGGTAATATACTTAAAATTTGATTGTCTGAGGGAACTAAAGGCTCAAGCTGTTGACACCAGGATGTTGGCTGAAAACAAAATAGTCACAAGGAATCATAGGTATTCCCTAATGCTTAATTGGTGGAAAATAATGGACTTCTAGGTCAAGGAAGCTTTACCTGGTTGAATCAACTTGAGGTGTCTTCAGTGCCCACTTTTGAATACTCTTTTCCTGCTATGATTAAGTAAATCTTCTGTTAACTGATCCTCTGAGTATTACATCCTTTTGTTCTTTAGTCATTTGGGCATGTCCAAGTCATTGACCCCTTATGGGGTTTTCTTTGCAAATATACTGGAGGGACTGGCCATATTAAAAGATGCTTGAAATCACTAATAGTTATTTAGAGAAATGCAAATTCTGAGGTTCCACCTCACACCCATCAAATAATAAAGGTGACTAAAAATAGAAAATGACAAATGTTGGAGGGTCTGTGGGAAAATAGGCACATTGATATATTCTGGAAAGCAATTTGGAATTATGCACAAAAACAATATATGCTTTTTGACTCAGTGATACCATTCTTATACCTATATCGCCAAAGAGATAAAGAGGAAAAGGTCCTTTATGTACAAAAGTGTTTATAGCAGCTGTATTTGTCGTGGCAAAAAACTAAAAAGCAACAGGATGTCCATCGACTAGGCAATAAAGACTGATAGTATAAACAAATTATAGTATGTGACTAAATGGAATACTATTGATCTATAAGAAATGAGGGGAAACATAGTTTCAAAGAAACATGGAAAGATTTGTTATGAACTGATACAGAGTAAAGTACACAAAACAAGATCAATTTATACTATAACACTAATGTGATAATATTTTGAGAGTTAGAAACTATGGTCAACTAATGATCCACCATAATTCCAAAGGACTGATAAAGATATTTATCCACCTCATGACAGAGTTAATGGACCAACATGACAATATATTTTGCTTTATGGTACTTACAGGGGTTCTTCCTTCCTTCCTTCCTTCAAGTAAGGAAACATGGAAGGAAAAAAAAAGAAAAAAGGACTTTTTCATAAATTAATAAAATAATAAACTTTAAGAAAAGATGGGGAAAAACTATGAGCATAATTCCACATTTATATAGTGCTTCATGTATACAAAGGTCATTATTCCCAACAGACTTATGGCCAAACCAGATTAAAATGTAATTGGGAAATATTTGACAACATTAAATAAAAATATAATCAAATATAGATCATGTTAATGTGTGGTTTTTTAACTTAGTATTCAGTCTACTGGGAACCTATTTGAATTTGGCACTACTGGTGTAACTGACCAACAAGAAAAATAAAGTTAAAAAGAAGAATTAATTTGCCCAGTATAACACAATTTGGAGGTTTTAGAGGTGGGATCACAGTAATGTCTTTTTTAAACCAAATACTTATTTTTTTGTGCATATGCATTTCTAATTTATGTCTCCATATGGTACATGTGTAGCTGTCTGTATAAGGTGTGTGTGTGTGTGTGTGTGTGTACGCGTATGTGCATATGTTGCTCTTTGAATATGTTGCTCATTGCCAGTTATCAGTTACCAACAATCAGGGGCTAAGTTTTACAACTAGGTAGCGTAGTGAATAGAAAACTGGACCAGATCAGAAAGACCTGAGCTCAAATTCAACCTCAGATACTTATTAGCTATGTGACCCTGCACAAGCCACTTAACTTCTTTCTGCCTCAGTTTCCTCATCTGTAAAAATGAGACAGTAATAGCACCTGCTGCCTACGGTTGTTATCATAATAAAATAATACAATATTTATTAAGTGTTTTACAAGACTTAAAGCTATAGATGAACTCTAGATGTTATCTGTATGCTACGTACTGGTGGAATGGCAACTCTTTGATGGAGGCAGCATGGTGGAACAGACTTTGGACTTGGAGTTGGAAGACTTGGGTTTGAGTACTGGCTCTGTCACTCTCTACCTTGTCACTTTGGTAACTCATTTATCTTCTGTGAACCTTAGTTTCCTTATCTATGGAGAAATAGGAATAGTTATAACTTGAGTAGCTTCCTCCCAGATGGTTGTGAGACTCCAATGAGCTCTCATTTACGCTAGAATATTTCACCTGATTCCCACACCCTGAGAAGATCTTGACTATTTGCATTTCCTTATAGGTGAGGAAACTGAGTTTCAAATAGGTTAAGTAACTTACCCAAGGTCACACAGTTAGGAAATAACAAAGCCAGGATTCAGACCTAAGTCTTCTGATTCCAAGTCCCAAAACCCTTTCCATTGTAACATGTTTCCTCCATCAAATAGCTACATTTATATAAATGTTAATTGGTATGATAATAACTGACCTTTGTATGGCCCTTTAAGGTTTGCAGAGTACTGTGCACAGATTATCCTATTTTATTCTTGTAACAACCCCATGAAGTCAGTACTGTATCATAATTACCATTTTACAATGAGAAAACTGAAGCTGAGAGAGGATAAGCCCCCATGACGACTTCTGTAGGCAGTAAGTGGCAAAGATAGAATGCAAATGCAGCCTTCTGCAGATTTTAATTTAAGTTTGTCTCCCCCACGACGTCATGCTGCTTCTCAGGATAATGATGATATTGATGGAGACCTGCGTCAGTTTTTAAGGCTCATCCTAACCTTTGATGAGCATATTCGGAAGCTGTCTTTGGACAGGAGAGCATTAGGGCATTTTCCTTGGAATATGCGGGGAACCCGCACTTTTCTTTAGGAAGAAGGAGCAGTTCTGGATGCTTAATTAGCTCTAATTATTCCCTGCCTTATTGTAAAAGGCCCCAGTTATTGTCTCAGTGGGCTCAGCTGAACCTTTTCTGTTTAGATAGAGGTGTCTGCATGAACTGTGTGTGTGTGTGTGTGTGTCTACCTCGTACTAATTTCAAGTTTGTTTTTTTCAGTTTCTCCTGCCTTTGAGGCTTAATCTCTTGCCTTCCCTGGGGTAGATCTTGTCACAAGTCCCTCAGCCAAGAGCCTGAAAGGTAGCTTCCATCTGTATCTCAGCAGCTGACTTCCTGACTTCTCATCACCCAGCAGCTTATAAATGTGTTTGATAAACATTAAACCCTGGCCCACCCACTCTGTACCTCCCTCAGCTCTAGAGCCATCCAGCTGGGCATGACTGATTCTGAGTGTCAGAGAAGGGATTTCTGTTTTGGATACTTATACTTCCTTGGCTTTCCTAAGATGCAACTGAGATGTTGAATGAAGCAGGGAAAGCTCTTTCAGGAGAGAAGCTTAAAGGGAATTAACTTGCTTTCCATCATTACCATCTCTTTTTCTGCTTTTGACAACAATTAGCTTTGAGAAGACTTGATCTGGAGTTAATTTTAGGATAGAAGGAGAGAAATCCATTTTCATCACACTTGGTCCTCATCTAAATCAGGTTTATGAAAGGCAGTGTGCTTTAATGAGAGGCAGATTCACATTGTATCACTGCTAGTGATGGACATGTTGATCTTGGATAAGTTGATCAGCCTCTTGTACCACAGTTTCATAAATAAACATTTCAACAAATATTTATTAAGCCCCTATTATTATGTACAAAGTACTAGGAATATACAGACTGAAACAAAACAGTCCCTGGTTTCAAAGACCTTTCATTCTACTGGAGGGAAACAATGCATACTCTTCTAAATAGATACAAAATGTAGATATAAAAATAAATACAAAGTCATTTCAGGAGTTAAGATATATTGGTCAATATGGCAAGATTTCATGTAGGAGGTAGCACTTAATTTAATCCCTGAAAGAAGCTAGGAATTCCAAGAGGTGGGAAGGGCGTGAATTCTAGGCTGGGGGGAAGGAAGGGAACCACACAACATAATGCAAAAACACAGAATAGGAAGAAGGGATGCCAGCAAAAGGGCCCTTTGGCTGGAAGGTAAAGTGTTAGGAGGCATTTATCATAAGTAACCAGCCTGGAAAGGTAGGCCAGTGCCATGTGGTGAAGGGCTTTAAATGCCAAACATTTGTATTATATTCTAGATACAAGAGGGAGCCACTATTTGTGGCTGAAACTTCTTGAGCAGAAATGTTGGACACAGGGACAATAGGCCTCAACATTCCCCACAGCTCATACAAAATTAAAATGGAATAGGAAAATAAAAATGTAATTTTTGTTGTTCAATTGTTTCTGTCATATTTGATTCTTTGTGACCCCATTTGGGGTTTTTCTTGGCAAAGATGCTGCTGTGTTTGCCATTTTCTTCTCCAACTCATTTTACAGATGAGGAAACTGAGGCAAATAGGTGACTTGTCCAGGGTTAAACAAGTAGTAAGTGTCTGAGGCCAGATTTGAATTTAGGAGGATGAGTTTTCCTGACTCCAGGCCTGACATCTCAGGGTAAAAATACAAAAGAAAATAATGTTAGTAAATGGTTTTCTAAGACAATGTGCAGCCTTCCAGAATTTTTATATATGGTTTAGTGCAGGGTTGGGAACCTGCAGCCTTGAGGTCCCATATGGCACTCGAGGTCTTCAAGTATGGCCCTTTGACTGAATCCAAATGTCACTGAAAAAATTCTCTTTAAAAAATAATTTGTTCTATAAAACTTGGACTCAGTAAAAAGGCTAAATCCAAGGACCTAGAAGGCCACATGTGGCCTTGAGGCCAAAGGTTCCCCATCCCTGGTTTAATAGATCTCCTTTTTATCTTGAATTTGATACCACTGGTCTCAAGCAGGAGAATGACCTGCGCTTTAGGAATATCATTTTGGCAACTGTATGGAAGATGAATTGGAGAGGAGGAGAGGTTGGAATCATAAAGACCAGTTAGTATGTTATTTCTAGAGTCTAGGTGAGAGGTGATAAGGGCTTGAATTAGAGTGATTTTATTATGAGTGGAGAGAAGGTGAATGGAGGGTGTAGAATTGGTAAGATGTAGCAGCTCATCAGAAATAGGGAGTGAATGAAAATGAAGAGTTGAAAGTGATGCAGTAATTACAAACCTATAGTTGGGTGATTGGAAAAATGGTAGTGCCTTTGACCAAAACATGGAAGGCAGGAGGAGGGTTGAGACTAACGGAGGGAAAGTAGTGAATTGTTTTCAACATTTGAAGAAGTCTGAGTAGATGAGGTAGAAGAAATCTTTGCTGCATGTGGTTTTCTCCAGGAACTTTGCAGAATGGGAATGGAGTTTTGAGATTCTACTGACCTTTCTTATCTTTTTGCTCCACAGGATATAGCAGTTGGAGAGAACTGGCCAAGGCTCTGTCTAATAGAAACATTCCTGCTGTGCATCCAGATCTCAAGTTCTATCATCCCCAGAGGCAGGACTTCAAGGTACATACAAGTGTTAGCTTAGGTCTCCTATCTCTTCCCAGGTACCTATAACTTCCCTTGTCATGACCCCAACCATGCGAAACCTGTACTTTTTCACTCTCCTTCAGTAGAAGAGTGAAGAAACAAGCATAGACCTGAGCCCCCGGAAACTTTATCTGCATCATGAACATTTCCCAGCTTGTTTGAGGAAGACTGGTTAACCTTGTCCCCGCTTCACCCTGAAGCTCATGAGTTGAGCTGGGGAATGGTTTCCCCAGGTTGACTTTTGATTCCTTTAGTAGAAAGAGGACTAGATTTGAAGTCAGAGGATCTAAGTTTGAATCTCAGCTCTAACACTTACTAATTGTGTGGCCTTGGTTAAATTGTGGCAAGGGAGGGGAGAGGGAGACAGAGACAAAGACAGAGAGAGACAGGGAGAGACAGGGTGAGGGGTTGCAGCATATAAAGATAGCACATAAAGGGAACTAGATATCTGGAAGTGGGGAAAGATACCTTCATGAAAACAAAGGTGGAGATATCTAGGGAGTCATGAACTGGGACAGCTTTGAAATAAGCATCGCTGGTATGAATATTTCCTTAAATGAAGGCTCCAGAGAGGAAATCCCCAACTGATGGAGGAGCTCATAGGGGTAGAATTCTTGCCAGCATGAGAAGTGGTGGAGAAATAATCTGGAGAAACATAAATTTGAAGAACTTAATCTCTTTGAAGCACCTAGGTGACTTGGTGGTTAGACTACCAAGTGTAGAGTCAGGAAGACTCCTCTTCCTGAGTTCAAATCTAGCCCCAGACACTTACTAGCTGTGTGATCCTGGGCAAGCCACTTAACCCTGTTTGCCTCAGTCCTTCTTCTGTAAAATGAGCTGGAGAAGGAAATGGCAAAGCACTCTCGTATCTTTGCCAAGAAAACCCCAAATGGGGTCACAGAGAGTCTGACATAACAACGGCTCCTCTAGGACTCAGTTTCCTCATTTTGTAAAATGAAGCACTACCTGATGCATACAGTTCCCGCAGGCTGAAAAAAACAGTAAAGCAAAAGAACAATGGCCTCTTCATGCTGACGCAGAAAGGATATTGTCAGACTAGGGTGTGAACAGAGGTGTGTGACCCAGGTGGTAAGTGGGTTAGAAGCCATGCCGTATGAAGATTACTTAAGGGAACTGGTAGGGTTAGCCTTAAATCTTACATATTCCTTGCTTTATTTTTTGGTCTCTGTATCTCCACTGCCTAGCACAGTGCCTGATACTTAACCTTTAAGCATCTGCAGTCCACACTGTAGAAGAAAGATCAAGCTTGTGCTCTCTGCCTGAGGGCAGAACTAAGAATAATGGGTAGAAAATGCAGAGAAATACATTTTAGCTTTATATAAGGAAAAAATCTTGACAGAGTTGTTGAAAAGTGAAATGGGCTTTCTTGGGAACTGGTGAGCTCCATCTTGCTGCAAGTCTTCAATCAGAGAATGAGTGGTGGGGATGTAGCTAGGTAGTACAGTGGATAGAGCACCAGTGCAGGAGTCAGGAGGATCCGAGTTCAAATCTCACTTCAGACACTTGACATTCACTAGCTGTGTGACCTTGGGCAAGTCACTTAACCCCAAATTACCTCATCCTGGGTCATCTCCAGTCATCCTGATGAATATCTGGTCACTGGAACCAGATGGCTCTGGAGGAGAAGTGAGGCTGGTGACCTGCACAGCCCTCCCTCACTCAAAACAAAGTCAAGTGCAAATCATGTCATCATTTCTCTAATGGCATGGTCTTCTTCGGCAACAAAGGACAAACGTATGATGGGGATGTAGCTGGGAAGATTGCCGTTCAATTATGAGTTGGACTGAAATACCTTTGAGGTCTCTTCCAAACTTGAAGTTCTCTAATTCTAGATTGAAGAAGGAAAATGTAGGAAATGGGAAGGTATTTAGTTTCTCTTGCTCAGCACTTAATTCAAGAAGGTAAACATGCATATAGGATCACTACATCTAAGATGGTAAGTGCATAAAAGAGTTGCAAACCAAGCTACTATTAGAGTGATTTTTGTCATGGGCCTTAATATTGAAAATTTCCTGAGGTCAGAGCTACATTTAGGGTTCTGCATTTCACCAGAATGTCTCACTTGGGGCTCTGAAGACTTTAAGCACTTATCTGTGGTTCATTTGCATCACCAGCTTCAATAAAGCGTGACCCTGAAGCTTACGGTCAACTTTCTTCCAAATCCTGCCTTCTTCTCGCAACCTTCTCCCCTTGTTGCCTTATTTCTGCCACGCTCACTGTTTTCCTTTTGATTTCGTTCTCTGCTGTGATGCTGCTTGGTGGCCAAGGTCCAAGACCCAGACAGAAGTGGGCTCAGGAGCGAGAACTACCAGCAATGGAACAAGCCTGTTCCCTGGATCTCAGAGGTGGGATGATTATTGTGATGTTTGAATTTTCCTATTTCCTGTCTATTTCTCTTTAAAATAATTTCAGGGCAGAGGATAACAGAGGGTTTTTGCATCATACAAACTTGGGATGTTAAAGCTCAAAGGTACCTTAGATACAATTTAATCTGGCCCCTTCATTTTACACATGGCTTTGAGCAGCCATGGACACTCACAGGAGTGAAGTCTTGGCTTATACAGTGTCGCACTGTAGGCAGAAATTTGAACCCAGTTCTGAACCCAAATCCCAAAGCTCTTTCCACCATACCACACTCTAGTGAATAAGTTGTTATTATTGGGAATATTTATTGCTAAAGAAAGAAGTTATCATTGAATTTTCCTCCAACAGTCATAGGGTCAGTAGTAGATAATATATCCCCATTTTCTAGAAAGGGAATTGAAAGGTGAAAGAGAAGTGAAAGTCTTACCCAGAATCACATAGCACATTTGGAATAACAACTTTGACCTTGTAGGAGTCTTAGTGTCCCCTACCTCCAACCAGTCTTGCCTCACTACTGGGGGAGCGTAGCAGTTGTTTAAGATACTGTTAGATTGTTTGAAGTTTTTGTTCCCTGATTCACAATTCCTCCAAATCCTATTCAATATAGCTTACTAAAATTTAATAATGATAAGTTATTTCTCAGGAAGATGGACATTGGACACACAGAAATGATCCTAGAAGAACACAGTAAGCTTATGTATGTACATATGAACAGAGAAGCATGCAGACTGGATGTTACCAAACCATCTACAAATATTTCAGTGGGTTCATTGAGTGGATATTCCCTTGAGCTGTTTAGATCACACTCCGTCTGCATCTTCTCATCTTATGTCTTGGCCATGTCCTCTAGTATATCCTCTACAGACGATCCTTCCAATGTGCTGTAGGCCTTCCTCTTTGCATTGTGTAGATGTCAAGGTAGTCTTCAAACTGTTATTCCTTACTTAGATACTCATCCACCTCTTTTTCTGACAACACATTTCTTAGATAATCTCTTTTAAGCTCCTTTGGGCACCTTTGGTAATGTTTTCCAGGCTTCTCCATTGTGATTTTTGTGTCACCTGCTATTTAGATTCTTCAGAGATTACTGTGATTCCTAGTCACATTGTATCACTAGGATGTGTCTTGAGTTGAATTTACTTAATAATTGGGAATATATATGTATTAAAAATATTTCAGGTTTTTTTTTATTTTTTTTATTTAAGGTTATTGAAAGTACTATGCAATGTTGTAAATGTAAATGTACAATGTAATTTGCCTAATCTCTTCTTCCTGTGAAATTTCATTTTCTATTTGCAGTGCTTATCATATATGTATATGTATAATATGTATATACATGTACACATGTGTATAAATAGTCATGCTATGCATACATGTTTATGTGTAAACACATATAATGTTTGCATATTCATGTGAAGATAGACACTTATATGCACATGTCTTACATGTGTGTATAAACATGTGTGTGGACATGTACATAAGGTCTGTGTAATAGATATATGTGTATAAAAGTGTGTGTGTCCTATCGTAGAAATCTTAGCACAGTTACACACGCACACAAACTTATTCAGTAAATTCCCTATAATCTATATATTTGGGACAATAACATTTTCATCCATTTATTCTTTGAGTTCTATGTAGATGTTTAGAATGAATTTTTTTTTGCATAGTTATGGATCTCATTAAGTAAGCTCTCTTTTATCCCTGAGTTTGATACAACTGACTCAAGGTTATACACAAAGAAGACCTTTATCATCCTCTAATTGTAAAAATAGCAGTAGCGGACATTTATTGTTGTTGATGTTCATTCGTTTCAGTCGTGTCTTACCCTCTGTGATCCTATTTGGGGTTTACTTGGCGAAGATACTGGAGTGTTTTGCCATTTCCTTCTCCTGCTCATTTTACAAATGAGAAAACGGAGAAACAGGGTTAAGAGGCTTGCCAGGGACTACACCACTAGTAAGAATCTGAGGTCAGATTTGGACTCATGAAGAAGACTTCAGGCCTCGAACTCTATCCACTGGGCCACTTAGCTGCCCAGAGCTGACATTTACATAGCACTTTAAAGTTTATAAAGTATTTTACATATATTATCTGATTTGATCTGCACAACAACCCTGGTTATCCCCATTGGAAATGGAGAACTGAAAAGTTAAAATGATCACCAGGCCTAGTAAGGATTCTAATGTAGGTCTTTTTGGCTCCAACTGCATGTACTCCATTTCTATCTATAGAAAACCCTTATAAGTACAGTCAATACATTCTCCATGACTAGGGCAAATGCCTTTAGCTAACATATATTTCCCAGTTTTATTCTTTACTTAATATTGATTGTAAAACAAAATTATCTCTGTAGTTGTATTTATAAAAAACAATTTTAAAAATAATCTTAACATATGCCTGGAAGATATCTTGGAAGATGTCTAAGGTTATATTTTGTCCCAGAGTCAAATTCCTTTTTAAAATCTACTAATGATAATCACGGTGGCATCTTGTATTTTCTATAATTTTAAAGCAAGTATATAGACTTTTTATAGGATAATTAAATTAACATATAAACTTTTTACATTTTTAAAAAACTTGTAATATTCAGTATAGCCTCCTCTTGCTATAATCATTTGTTTTACAATATTTGGCACTCACTTTTAAAAGATTTTGACATTCTTTTATTTTTCCTCATGAAACCACACTTTTATTACATTAACTATTAAGCATATCTCTGAACAGTGATATTCTAAGCCAGTAAACATTCAATAATGAATGATAAGGGCTGCTAGGTGGTAGAGTAGATAGAGCACTGGGCCTCAAATCAGGAAAGACCTAAGTTCAAATACTTACTAGCTATGTGACCTATGGGATGCCAAGTTCCTTAACCTTATTTGCCTTAGTTTCCTTATTGGTTAAATGAACTGGAAAAGGAAATGGCAAATCATCCCAGTCAAGAAAAAAAAACACCAAGAAAACTAGTAAAGAAAGAAAACCAAAAAAGCCAAGAAAACCCCAAATGAGATCACAGAGATTCATACATGACTGAAATGACTGAACAACAAACAACAAATGAATGATGAGTGAATGAAAAAACCATCCACTAAATAATTTCTGTATATCTAGTATTTGTGCTGTTGGGGATACAAATACAAAATAGAGGCAGCCCCTGGGAGACTCAACATGTACAATACATTGGAAGTACTTCGAGTCTCTTATTCATTCACTTAATCATTATGTCACTCATTCACTACGTGTGTGTATATCTAGTATACACACACATAACATATAAAATTATATATGTATACCAGTACATATGCATGTGCGGATACATATCACAACATGAAAAGACCTAGAGGAAAGCCAACAGCACATTGGCAAGGTTGTCTATAGATTATACCCATATCTACATGTACAACATACATACCACATAAAGACACACATGCATATATATATATATACATATACACACTCATACAAACACACATACATACACTTAGACTATCTTGATGGACTTCTTATAATCTACTTTTTTCTTTCTCAATTTATTTTTTTTAATCAGAAGTTTATTTTCTTTCCTTCCCACCCCAGCTGAGAAAAAAGAAAGACAAAATTCTTATGACAAAATAGACAGTCAAACAAAACATGACCAATGTATGAATTTATTTTGCCTGACCATGCATGTTTGTTACAGGAGTTTTTCTTTTTTGTTCTTGTTGTTCAAATGGGGAACAGGAAAGAAAAAATAGATTTTGGGTCATAAAAAATAAATTAAATTTTTAAAAAGAACATCTTGAAATAGGAAAAGGACCTAAGGGTCCTCTCCTCTTTCTTTGATCTCCCAGGGATGATAGTAGTGCTATCATTGTGTCAAAAGGTATGCATAGCGTAGTAACTTTGAGGGCATAGTTCCACATTGCTTTCTTGAATACCTGGAAGAGTTCTCCACTCGGTCAAAAGTGGATTGTTATGTTTATTTTCCCACAAGCCTATTTAACATTGGTCATCTCCCTTTTTTTTTTTTGTGGGGATCAACTTTGTCAATCTGATGAGTAGGAAGTAGAATTTCCAAGTAGAATATTTTTTAACATGGATTCTGATACCTTTGATTTCTTTCTCTGAAAACTGCCCGTTCATCTCTTGACCATCCATCAATTGTGGATTTGCTCTTACTTTGACAAACTTGAATTCATTTCTTATATATCTTATAAATGAGACTTTTATGAAAGAAATTTTCTGGTAAGATATTTTCCTATTTTATACTTCCACTTCTATTCTTAGTCACTGATTTCATTTGTGCAAAAACTTTGACATTTTATGTAATTAGAATTGTCCATTTTACTTTCTGTGATCCTCTCTATCCCTTATTTGATTGTGAACTCAACCCCTGTCCAGTGACCTGAAAGGTAATTTCTTCTTATGCCTCTAATTTTTTATGATGTCATTATTTAAGTGTAAGTCATGTATCCATTTAGAGTTCATCTTGGTGTATGGTATGAGATGCTGTTCTCTATCTAGTTTCTGCCAGACTGCTTTCCAGTTTTCCCAGCATTTTTTGTTAAATAGTGGTTTCTTTCTTCTTTTTAAGAAATTTTTTAAAAACAAATTATTTATTTATTTTACAAATTAATTTCTTTTTAGTTTTCAACATTTCTATAAATTTTAAATTTTCTCCCTTTCCCTCCCCTCTCCCTTCCCCAAGACAGAATGCAATCCAATATAGGTTTTACTATTCTTATTAAACATTTTCACATTAGTCATGTTGTATAGAAGAATTAGAATGAGGAATGGAGAATAGAGGAACCACGATAAAGAAAAAACGAAACAAAACAAAGCAAAAAAAGACAGCAGATAGTATGCTTCGATCTGAAATTCAAACTCCATATTTATTTGTCTGGTTTTGGATGGTTTGTTCCTAAAAATGAACAAAGGAGTTGTTTTAGGTCCTTACATTACTGAGAAGAGCTATAAATTTTATTTCCATGAGTGAAAATCCACCTTTCCTTCCCACTCCCCCTACCCTGCCCATTGAAAAAGAAAGAAAAACAAGTCTCATAACAAATAATGCATAGTCAAGCAAAACATTGACTGGGTCCAAAAAAAAGGTGTCAAGTTAACACCCTGAGCAAATGTGGTTGCTTCTGTATCTTGTATACCTAATGTCTTCCACTGATTTCTAAACTAATTTGCTAAATTAAGTTCTAAATTATTTTGATTTTTTTTTTTATATTATAATTTGAGATTTGCTACTGCTAGGCCACCTTTCCCTATCCTATCCCTTTTATTCCATGATTTCCTTTGAGATTCTGGGCCTTTTGTTCTTCTAGATGAATTTCATTTTCATTTTTTCTAGATTGATAACATAATTATTTTGGTAGTTTGATTGGTGAAACACTGA
Organism: Potorous gilbertii; assembly: GCA_028658325.1. Classification (NCBI taxonomy): domain Eukaryota; kingdom Metazoa; phylum Chordata; class Mammalia; order Diprotodontia; family Potoroidae; genus Potorous; species Potorous gilbertii. The sequence goes on from CM053770.1 coordinate 162,089,450, forward strand.
ATAATTAAACTAATTTAGGTAATATTGTCATTAATTTTATATTAGCTTGTTATAGTCATTAAGGATTATTATTTCTCCAATTACTTAGGTCTGTATTTCTGTAAAGAGTATTTTATAGTTTTATAATTTCTATAAAGAGTGTTTTATATTGTAGACTTTGAGGTATTTTATACATTTGTAGTGATTTCAAATTTGTCTCTTTCTGCTGAAATTTGTGGGTAATATATAGAAACACTGAAAATTTATTTTATATCCTTCAATTTTGCTGGAGCTGTTGTTTTAGTTATAGTTTGCTTCCTAGGGTTCTTTAAGTAAACCTCCATGGCATCTGCAAAAAGTGATCATTTTGTTTCTTCTTTGCCTGTGTTTATTCCCTTGATTTCTTTTTGTTTTGTTAGTATAGTCAGCATTTCTAGCCCTATACCAAAGAGTGCTCCATCTTACCTTACTTACTTAGATCTTCAGTTATGGACACCATATTTTAAGAGGAATGTTGACAGATTAGAGAATATTGTGAGGAGTATGATCAGCATGGTGCGGGGGCTTGTTTTTGGTCCAGCTAAACGGGATTACTCGTTCTCACAGATCTTATCTCTGTGGCTTGTACAGCCTGTCTCTCATAAATGGAATGTCTTCTTTCTTCCTCACCACCATGTAGAACTCCTTAGCTTGTTCAGAGCTCATCTCCTACATGAGACCCCTCCTAATTTTTCCTAGCTTCCTCCCCCACTTGCTGTAATTGCTTTGAATTTACTTCTATGTGTACATGTTGTTTCTCTTAATAGAACAGAAATTTCTTGAGAACAAAGACTATTTCGGTTTCTTTGACTTTCTGTGCCCAATACCTAGAACATGGTAGGCACTCATGAACATTTGATGGTTGGTTGCTTGACTGTATATGAAATGGTTGAAACAATGGAGAATGCTCAGCTTGAAGAAGCTTTTTTAGAAGGAGATTCCTTGAAAAATGATATATTTAGTGATGCTAAAGGAATCCAGATAAGCTTGGTGACCACTCACTGGAGAATATGAGAAGGGATGATATTCAGGTACATGTTAGACTAAGACAACCCTTAACATGTCTTCAAATTTCCAGCATTGATTGATGGATTTTTTCCCAAGGCCAGTGGACTTGAATTCATTCACAGGGCTTAGATCATATTGATTTATCACATGCCTATTGTAGATCTGAGAAGTTGTCTCTATTAATTTTTATTTAGTTTTATGGTATCAAAAATGACAAGTAGATTAGTCTTCAAATCCCCAAACATTCATTAAGGGCTGCAACAGCTATAGATATACAACAAAAGTTCCGCTCACACAAAATAGTAAAGTGTTCTCATATTGGTTCAGGCCAGGCCTGATTCAACTCAGTCTGGTCTGGTGGTTCAGACAAATGATTTGAATGAAATGAAATATTTGTAAGTCTTATAATATTTTACAGAAAGAACTTTACTCAATAATAGCCCTGAAAAGTTTATTCACTAAAGATACAGCATTGATTCAACTAGGCACAACTCCCTCACCTCTGAATTTTTCTAACACTGGTTTAGATGAATTTGTTTAATATATGATATTGGCAAGTCCAAGTCTGAGGAACTCTGACTAGCTGTGTACTGTCCTTCTCTGAGGTGACCAAGAATGTAGGTCAACAGTTCAAGCCTTCATCCTCCAGACCAATTAAGCCTCAACAATAGTTTCATTGACTTTTTAGGAAAAACTAACCTATGTAGGAGGGAACTTTCATTTTTTTAAAGCTATTCATGATAAATTTCTGGCTGCATCTCATAAGTCATTTATGGTGAATTTCTAGCTGTACCTCCTGAGTAGTCCACTGCTATGTGATCTTACCTCACATGTTCAGGATAATGGTGCATTGGACAGTTCTCAGCTGGGACTGGGCCCTCAACTTCCCATTTCTAGAGGTGAGATAAGATTTGGTTTGGTCAGCAGAGCCAAGATGGCAGAGTATAAACGGGGACCTGCCTCTCACCTTAAACCCCTCAAAATACCTGTAAAAATGGCTCTAAACAAATTCCAGAGTAGCAGAAGCCACAAAATGATAGAGTGAAACAGATTTCCAGCCCAAGACAATCTGGTAGGCTAACAGGAAGGGTCTGTTGCACTGGGCTTCAGAGCAGAATACAGCATAGCATGGGCTGTTTTGACACAGACAGGCCCAAAGCAGGCCTCAAAGTTCTGAATCACTGACAGTTGTCAAAGTTTCTGGACTTCTCAACCCACACACACCAACAACAGCTTCAGAGGTCAGTGGGAAAGCTCTCTTACTTGGGTGAGAGAGGAACATGGTCCAGTCCCAACCCCAGGGCACTGGCAGTGGCTGACTCAGCAGTGGCTGCTTTTGGAGCTCTTGGCCTACAGATAGAGGGGGAACTGAGAGGCTGATATGGGTTGCAGTCCTGGGTTGCTGTCCTGGGGTGAGAAGGAATGCTGGCATGGCAGAGCTGGTGGCGGCTGTGGAGAGGGAATCCTACTAGTAGTTCCAGGGCATAAAAGAGTGCTTGTGGTTGCTCACAAACCAGAATGCAGGTTAGGAGAGGAGTAAACACCTCTCCTTTGATCATATCCCTTTGGACGAACTGAGAATTTACTAGTCCCTTGAGGTATCTCTGAAAATAGCTACACAAACCTCATGAAACCTGGAGTAGTACACTCTCCGCTTAACAAGGATCTCAAAAACCAAGGAATTGGTTGGGAAAATGATCAAAAAGAGGGGAAAACTAAGACTATAAAAGGTTACTTTCTTGGTGAAAGGGTATTTTCTTACAATAAGGAAGAAGATCAAAGCATACAGCTAGAGGGAGATAGCAAGGTCAAGGCTCCTACATCCAAAGCCTCCAAGAAAAATATGAAGTGGTCTCAGGCAATGGAAGAGCTTGAAGAGGATTTTGAAAATCAAGTAAGAGAAGTAGAGGAAAAATTGGGAAGAGAAATGAGAGTAATGCAAGAAAATCATGAAAAACAAGTTGACAACTTTCTAAAGGAGACCCCAAAAATGCTGAAGAAAATAACACCTTTAAAAGTAGAGTAACCCAGATGACAAAAGAAATCCCAAAGGCCAATTAGGAAAAGAATGCCTTAAGAAGTAGAATTGACGAAATGGAAAAGGAGGTTCAAAGCTCACTGAAGAAAATAATTTCTTAAAAATTAGAATAGAGCAAATGGAAGCTAATGATTTTATGAGAAATCAAGAAATTATAAAGACAAAACCAAAAGAATGAAAAAATAGAAGACACTGTGAAATATCTCACTGGAAAAACTACTAACCTGGAAAATAGATCCAGGAGAGATAATTTAAAGGTTAATGGTCTACCTGAAAACCATGATCCAAAAAAGAGCCTAGACATCATCTTTCAAGAAATTATCAAGGAAAATTTCCCTGATATTCTAGAACCAGAGGGTAAAATAGAAATGAAAAGTGTCCACAAATGACCTCCTGAAAGAGATCCCCAAAGGAAAACTCCTAGGGATATTGTAGCCAAATTCTAGAGTTCCCAGTTCAAGGAGAAAATATTTGCAAGCAAGCAGAAAGAAACAATTCAAGTAATGTGGAAATACAATCAGGATAACACAGAATTTAGCAGCTTCTACACTAAGGGATTGAAGAGCTTAGAATATAATATTCCAGAGGTCAAAAGAGCTAGAATTAAAACCAAGAATCACCTACCAAGCAAACCTAAGTATAATGCTTCAGGAGAAAAAATGGAATTTCAATGAAATAAAAGACAAATATTCTTGTTGAAAAGACCAAAGCTGAATAGAAAATTTGAGTTTCAAATACAAGAAAGAATCAAGAAAAACTTGAAAAAGTAAACAGGAAAGAGAAGCCATAAGGGACTCATTAAAGTTGAACTGTTTACATTCCTACAGGGAAAGATGATATTTGTAACTCATGAGACCTTTCTCAGTATTAGGATAGTTAGAGGGAATATATATGTATATACGTATATACATACACACACATATACACATATACATATATGTGTATATTATGTATGTGTAGGTATGCTTATGTATGTATATGTGTGGATATATGTCTATATGGGTGTGTGTATGCATGTATGTATATATATATGTATAGAGCGAGGGTACAGAATGAGCTGTATATGAAGGAGGGATGCCACAAAAATAAAATTAAGTGTTAAGAGGAATGTACTGGGAAAAAGAGAAAGGGAGAGGTAGAATGTAGTAAATCATCTCACATAAAAGAGGCAAGAAAGAGCTTTTACAATGGAAGGGAAGAGGAGAGAGTTGAGAGAAAATAAGTGAGTCTTACTTTTATTGGATTTGGCTTAAGGAGGGAACAACACACATTCAGCTGGGTATGAAACTCTGCCTTACCCTTCAGGAAGGCAGTGGGGAAGGGGATAGGAGAGTAAGAATAATAGAAAGGACAGCAGATTGGAGGAAGGAGTAATCAGAAGCAAACACTATTGTGCAGGGACAGGTCAAGGGAGAGAATGGAGTAAATGGAGGGCAAGACAGGATCGAGGAATAACATGACTATTATGGAAGTGTGTTCATCTTTCGTTGCTGAAGAAGACCAGCTAGGTGGTACAGTGGATAGAGCAAGAGTCAGGAGGACCTGAATTCAAATCTCATGGCAGACACTTGACCCTCCCTAGCTGTGTGACTTAGGGCAAGTCACTTAACCCCAATTACCTCTTCCTGGGTCATCTCCATTCATCCTGATGAATATCTGGTCATTGGATTCAGATGGCACTGGAGGAGAAGTGAGGCTGGTGACCTGCACAGCCCTCTCTCAGTCAAACAAAGTCAAGTGCAAATCATGTCATTATGGAAGTGTTTTACACATGTATGACCTATATCAAATTGCTTGCTTTCTCAGTTAGGGTGAGTGAAAAAGGAGGAAGGGAAAGAATGTGGAACCTCCAGCTTTAAAAATGAATGCTAAAAATTGTTTTGGCATGCAACTGGAAGATAAGTTGTGCAGGCAATGGGATATAGATATCTATCTTAGCCTGCAGGAAAATAGAGGGGAGGTGGATGGTAGAGGGGGGTGGTGATAGAAGGGAGGGCAAATTGGGGAAAGGTAAGGTTGAGGTGCATTCTGACTTGGTTGGAGGGAGAGATGGGAAGAAAATTTGGAATTCAAAATCTTGTGGAGGTGAATGTTGAAAACTGAAAATAAACTATATTGAGATGACAGAAAAAGAAAAAAAGAAAAGAAAAAGAAATTGTAAATGACAAAAAAAAAAAAGATTTAGATTGGTCAGGTTTCAAGGCCAGTAGCCTCTGGATGAACCGATTCACCAGACCAGTGTGGAACTAAGTATTTAAGAATCTTTTTGCAGGCTCTGGAAACAAGTTGGTCCTTTCAAACATTATGTTTTATGCTAGGGGTAATAGTGTATGGCGTGCTTATGGAAAATCCTTATTCAGAGCAACCCTAGCTAGTCTGCTGATTGAACACCTTGACCTGGGCTCCCACCAGTCAAGAGGGAAAATGTCAGGGTGGGATTTCTCCATTAGCTGAATGGAATGTCTTAGAAAGAGCATGAGCCTTGGCATTAGGATAGTAGGATTCAGGCTTTTCTTTGCTTGGGCAAATTGTTTAAACTCTCTGAGCTTCTGTTTCCTCATAGATAAAGTTAGAATAATATTTTGCCTGCCATGTCTACTTCACAGGAGAGAAATAAAATTATTTGAAACTGCTTTATAAAATATTCTACGAATGAGAAGTATTTGTGTTATGAATGATAATCATTTACATTCAACTAAGTGTTTGTTGCCTCATTTCCTGGGTGCTGTAGTTTTAGTGGATTGCTATGTTCACTTGACTGTTGTTTTGCAGGAAACAACAATGTCTTTCCTTTTTCTGCTTACCTTCCTATGGCCTAGATCAAAGAGCGTATTGATGTCAGCTCCAACCAGAGCTGATTGTTAAATTTTCATTTGCTTCTCAGAACCTCTAAACCAAGGCTAACTTTATTGTTTTATTGATTGTCTATATTTTAAAAAGTGATAGAGAAAATTTTAACAATGCAAATTTGATTTAGAAGTGTGTCCTCTGTATGCCACATCCCACTTTCATGCAGAAAACCAATTGTTAAACATTCGCCAGTTCACCCCTGCCTTAATTTGACCTCCACAGTAGAGTTGGTTCTCAGATACCAGCCAGGAATCACAGTGTGTCGAGATACAAGGTGCCCATGTCCTTGTAGAAGAACCTTGTAAGAGAAGGTACAAAAACTAGATTGGGGAATCTTAAGCTTTGTTTTACAATGGACCGCTTTGGATTCTTTCTCAGAGAAATGTTTTTAAAAGTAGGAAATGAAATTGTATTGAAATATAATTATCAAAATAATTTTTTAATTTAAATTTTCAAAAAAAGTTAATGTTTAGTTTTTAAAATACATTTTTAAATTAAAAAATTTTAATTAAAATATTTATATTTTTTTAATTAAAAAAATTTTTTTTAGATATTCACAGACCCCAGATTAAGAATTCTAGAAAAGGAACAACTGTTTCTTTTCAGGTTATCAGGGAGAATTGAGTGGTCCTAATAAGAACATAAGCAGTACTTTGAAGGGAAAATATAGAGAAAAGATCTCAAGGGAAAGAGGGGAATCTTAATCTAGGTTAGCTGGTTGAAAGGTGTAATAATGGATAAAGAGAAGAAATAAGGACCTCTGAACACCCTGTGTATAGAAGTGAGGCATCTTTCCTTTAGGGGAAGCTGGACTCTTCTAGGATCATACAGTCAGAGAAGGTAGGGACCTTAGTAGTCAAAATCCCTTCCTTTTACAGGTGGAGAAATTTAGTTCCAGAGAAAGGAGTCTCTTGTGTATCCACATCTGCCACCAAAAAAAAAAGAGGCTGTTCAGTTAGGGTCACAGGAGGAATTGCTGAATAGAGGGGGTCAGTGGCTACTAGGGATAATAGAAAGATTAATCCAAACCTTCATAAACCTGAAGACTAGTCCATCTACTTACTTATGGTGATTTAAATGGGGCCAAAATTCTATTTTTATTTTTTTTTTGTTCTTGTCAAAGATGTACTTTGTGCTAGAAAGTATGGTATAATAAAAAGAGCTGTGGGCTTGCAGGCAGGGGCCCTGGGTTCAAGAACTTGTTCTCATACATCATCACAGCCGTCATCATAGCTAGCATTGATATAACCCCAGCTATAGTCCGGGTACTATGCTAAGTGCATTTTACAATTACTATCTCACTTGATACCCACAGCAATCCTGGGAGATAGGTGCTCTTATTGTCTCCATTTTACAGTTGAAGAAACTGAGGCACAGAGCAGTTAAGTGACTTGCCCAGGGTTAGACAGCTGGTAAATAATGAGGCCGCATTTGAACTCTGGTCTTTCTGACCCCAGGTCCAGTGTTCTGTGGCTGTGCCACCAGACGCTTTATAAGCTAGTTTACTCTTGCCAAGTTGGCTCACCATGCTGATGCTCACTTCCCTCATTTATTGAATGAGGATGAGCTACTTTGCACTCCTTCCTTCACAAAATGGTTTTGCGGAAAGCCAACCTTAAACACTCTATAAAAAAGTAGAATTATTGGAGGAATCACTTCTTTTTTCTAGGTCTTTGTTCCCGTTTCTGTATATTGGGGATATTCATTCCTACTTTTCCCATCCTCTGGTAGAAAGTCATGCTGATTTGGCACTTCACCCCTTCACCCCTTTCCAGATAGAGTGCTGTGAAACACTGCATTATACAGATCAGAAACAGGGTGGTGAGAGAAACTTGCCCGAACCAGAACTAGAGAACAGGACAAGGCTGTTAGCTCGGGGACTTAGAAACAGCCACTAATGGCCCATTTCTGGGGCTAGTCAGACCTTGATAAAGTTCTAAGAGTGGTACTACCCAAGTATTAATAATTCCTGGGATAGCCTCTCTTCTCAAAATGGGAGGTCACGCTTTTCTGCCTCCCCCTTCTATTGCTTTCCGCAGTAACTGTCTAGCTTCCTCCCCCTGAGTCAAAACTATTCCATCCACTGATGGGTAGGAATGTCTTACCTATGAACCAGACCGAATTCTCTGGGTATAGTCCTTTGGTGGAGCTCAGGAAGTGTGTGGGTTTAGGGAGCATTGCCCTTAAAGTCACCCAGTCAAAAGAGTGAGTGTTGGGGTGGGGTGGGGGAGGGCTGGAAGGGGAAGGCAGTTCAGCAGGAAGGAGCAATGAAGCCACTTGGAGGAGACGGTGGAATCTGGTAAACTTGGCTTAGGGAATTTCTGAGACATAGTACAATGTCCCCATTCTTCCTGTCCTGGGAATCTCCCAGCCAATTGCTCCCCACCCCCCTCATTCTGACCCACCCTGCCCCTCACTTGAATTCTCTTGATAATGGTGTCTTCTAAAGGCTCAGCATTCCTCGCATTGACCAGATGCAGCGTCACTCAGATTTGATACGTCTGAGTTGTGTGACTCTGGACAAGTCTCTCCACTTGTCTGAAATTCAGTATCCTCATCCATAAAATGGGGTGATAAGTTCAGCATTAGACATTTCCAGAGTGAATAGTAGCATTTTCATGTGCCAGGAGCAAGCAGAACAAAAAGCATTCTCAACCCAGTTTTGTTTTTTTAATAAGACAAATTCAGTTGAGGGCCAACTATGAGAAGAACCAGAGACCCTGGAACAGTGGTATCAACAGGCAGAAGCCTATAGATTATGAGGTACTGCATTGCTGTGAGTGTGAAGAATCTCCCTTGGGTTACAGCAGCTGGTATGGGGGGCAACGGGTGGGGAGCCAGAGCTATCTGATAGCTTCCTATTTTAACTTCTTATTCAGGCTAACTATATGCTGAGCCCAGTCACTTCTTTGCTGCTGAAGAAATACAAGTCATACTAAAGGAGAATAAGCTCTAGTGGTCCTACCCTAGTTATGGTTCTGTCTACATCCTGGAGTTGTTTGGGCCGTGCTTTGCCAATCTTAAAGCACAGGATAAAGGTGAACTTAACGAAGGATTTATGGAAGGACATGAACAAGAATTATACAGGATGAAAAGACACAGACTGGGTCAGATCTGCATGGGTGGTTGGAGTACCCTTCACAGGGAGATCATGGACCCACTATAAAGCAGGAGTTCTTAACCTTTTTAGGTCATGGATCCCTTTGGCTATCTAATGAAGCCTATGATGCCCTTCTCTGAAGAATATTTTTTAATGCACAAAATGCAATACATAGAATTATAAAGGAAATCAATTATATTGAAGAAATTTCAATTATATTGAAAAAGTTATATTAAAAAATATCTACAATGAGAAGTTCACAGACTTCTGAACTTACTAAAGTATCGAAATACCGAGGAAGGGCTAAAGTTACTGAACAGTCAGTGTCTCCTGCTTCAGGGTGGTATTTCTCATGGGGTTGAGCCAAGTTGCTCAGTCATGGTTCTCAATCCCTCTCCACACCCCAGACACTTTCTTCTCTTTGTTATCCACATCTAGGAGCTTGTCCTCCTTCTCTCTTTTCTCTCCCTCCCTCACCTTCATTCCCCCTCCCTCTTAACCCTTGGGATCTCTCAGCACTATAAGCTTTGTGCCTTCTACTTCTATCAGGGACTCTGATCTCAGTTGCCTCCACTACTTTCCTCTGCCCAGGAAATCAAACAAAGTTCTCATGGAGGTTATCCTGGGTGATTTACATATCACATGAATCCAGCAGGTAAGGGGTGAAACCTGTTTATATCGCCTATCAGCATCCCTACCACCCCCAGTCTGGAGATTAGGCTTAGGTGGGAGTGAGGAGCCTGGGATGGTGTAAACTGAAACTCTTTGTCAGAGGGTCAATAAAGCCAGGCTTTCCCTGTCTCTCCTCCTCCCCCACAAGCCCTCCTACTGGCTGTAAGAATGTGGTTATGTGATCCAAGCAACATCAGTCCCTGAGGTGTGTTCCCCTCATGGCAACCTGACTCCAAGTCCTATCAGCCATTCAGGCAGCAGGTCTGATATGCAGAGGAGAGAGGAAGGTGCCAGTCTCTCAGCCTCTGTTGACTCTATGGTTGCACCTTTGCCCAGGGAAATAGAAGTTTTTCCACATTCATCTGGGTATAACCATGGACAAATCTGAGTAGAAAGACTTAGAGATGGAGCCATAGGGACAGAATCAGTAGAGGGGGTTGGGAGCAGATGCTTTTGTGGTGTGCTTTGCTCCCTTTCCCCCCAATCCTGAAGTTTCCAGATTCCTCCTTGCAGAATTTTCCCAGCTGCTTCTCACAGTAGTGAGTTGGGAGCATGAAGACCCGAATGGATAAGGTTTCACCAGCAGACAGCTGTGGAGCTCTGTTCATGGGGCACCAGGAGGAGGGACGGAAGAAGAGATCAAGAACTTAAATGAATCCCAGCTTGACCTTTGTTCCTGGATTTCCTCCTTCCGCCTATTCTGAGGCCCTCTGCAGTCATTGATACCATTCTCACATGCCCATTGCCCTTGGGAGCTCAGGGCCAGACTCTTTTCTGGTATGGAAGGGTCAGGGTGACTGAGCTCTCCTTTGGGGACCAGAATATGGGCATGGATGTAGGGCTCTGAGAAGGAGCTATTCCCAAATGTGGTAAAAGCATAGCACAGCAGTCCCTTCCCATGGGCTACAGTTGATCCAACATGGGGCTATCCATTGAGGGTCCCAAGGCAGACATAGGACTACTTCTCAAAGCTGTAGAGGTGTGATATCAGAGGAAGCACCTCCCCCTTACCTTCACTTGCTCCTTACAGTTCCAGGGTCGTGCCAACTTGCACGTGTTTGAAGATTGGTGTGGAAGCTCCATCCAACAGCTCCGAAGGAATCTTCACTTCCCACTCTACCCCCACGTGAGTGCCAGTCTCGGCCTCCCCTCCACTTCTCTCTCTGTCCTCTCTGCTCTCCCTGGCATTTAGCTGCTCCTACCTCTTGCCTGCCATGACCCTCTTCAAGCCTAATGTGACTCCCCCACTCCTCCCATTCCTGCCCACTTCTTATTCCTAGAGTTTTTCCTTCTCTTTCGGGCCATTCTTTTTTCTTCTGCACCATGGATTCCTCTAACTCCTCCACTCCAATCCAGCCAGTTCCCTCTCTCGTTTTTTGGTTTAATTTTTTGCCCTTTTATTATTATGAACTTGGCATCAGCAATCTTGAACACTGCCATGTGCAAAGAAAAGGAGAATTTCATATGAAACCATCAATCTCTATTATATACAACTTAGCTTTTAAAGCAGTTAACAAAGTCAATAGATTACTTCCAAAGTTTCCCTGCTTGTCCATGTCTCCCTCTGATCTTTTCATTTTTCATGTTTCTTTGACTTTTTCTTTAAACTTTACTAGCTCTACCCTCTTCTCCACCTACCAAATAATATCCTGCAAGTCCTTCCTTGGAACAAAAAAGCTCACTCTCTTTTTTTTCCCTAATGATTTACTCCCTTTCACGTCATTCTTCTCTTCCCTTTCTCTACCCCCACCAAGAACACCTGCTGTTCTTCTAACCTTTATTTCTTTCCCTCAGCAAACCATCTTTTCCTCTCCATCCCCTCTCCCCAACTTCACCAGTCCTAGGGAACCCTCTGCTGCTTCTCACTTCCCTAGACTGTAAGACCACAAGCATTTACTCATCCCCCTTCATTGTCTTGTCCCCCAGCACATACTAACACAGCCTCACAAAGATCAAATACCAAGAAAGGAGCACTAGAATATTTCCCTTCTCACCAGGCTTCTTGTCTGATTTCTTTTTGACTTGGGGGCATGTAGACCTGATTTATTGTATGAGATGAATATTCATCCTGAAAAAGATAGTAAACAATAATAATCCCTGGATTATTTGCTCAGTTGTCATAAATGTTTTTCTTCTCTTTCCTCTCTACTTGTTCTCACTCCTCATATCTCTCATACTTCGGATAGTGTCCAATTCTGGTTATTAATTTTCCTTCCCGCTCTGATCTTCTCAGACCCGAACCACAATAAGGAAGTTAGCCGTATCTCCCAAATGGACCAACTATGGGCTCCGGATCTTTGGCTACCTGCACCCTTTCATTGATGGTGAGACCAGATTCTGGGAGCTGCTCACCCTTTTGCCCTTAAACACAGGGTTTTCCTCTCTTCCCAAGGCCCAACACAATTATCCCCCAAATGGATCTGGGGCTGCCCCAGGCTGCTTAAACCCTCAGTCAGGGATTCAGGAAGAGTTGACTGAGCATGTATTGGACCTCTGAGGCCTCTGGCCCTGAAGATCTTCGTCAAAGTTGACTCCTCCATCCTTATGGTGACCTCCTATGAGAAAAGAGAGGAGCTAGAATGAGTCTAATAGGCAAGATGAATCACAAGGCAAGGAAGGAACTTTGGCTCTTAGATTATATCAAATATCACATACCTCCTGCCTAGTAGCCTGATGCCCCAGTCCCCATTCCCCTGATACTTTCCAGGCTTTGTAGTTTCAGCTCCCTGTTCAGACCTCTTGTCTGACTCCTAGGAGATTGCCATGACAACTCCAGAGCACAGTTACCCCTTTGGGACTAGCTGGCCCCAAGGGCAGGCTGTTGCTCAGAAAGAGCTGAGAGAGTTTGTCCCTTAATCTTGGAAATCTCTTCTTACTTCTGCTCTACCCTCTACCTCATCCCTTCCTACAGGAGATGTCCAGTTTGCCATTGCTGCAGATGACAACGCTGAGTTCTGGCTAAGCTCCAGTGACCAGATCTCAGGCCTACAGCTGATGGCTAGTGTGGGCAAGGTACAAGTCTTCTCATCCCCAGCGGGTCTCCTCTTTAATTCTGGGCAGCCAGAAATCTACCTCCATTCTCATATCGTCACCACGATTGTCACTCTTTTCATCTGAGCTCAGTGGAGAGAGCAGAAGGATTCTATCATCTCCCCCTACACAGCCATTTTACATGGTCACCTTGCATTGATTAAAATCCTTCTATGTGCCAGGCACTCATGCCAACTTCTGGGGCATACAAAGAAAGACAAGAAAAGATAAATAGACTCTGCTTTCAGGGGGCTCACAAGTTAAAATGGAGAGACCACATGCAAATAACTATACATACAAGGTGCCTATAGGACAAATTGAAGCAGTCTCAGAAGAAAGCATTAAAATTAAGGAAGAGAGGTAGCTAGGGGATGCAGTGGATAGAGCACTGGCCCTGGAGTCAAGAGGATCTGTGTTCAAATCCAGTCTCAGACACTTACTAGCTGTGTCAATCTAGGCAAGTTACTTAGCCCTAATTGCTTTAAAAAAAAAAAAAAAGGATTAAGGAAGACTGGGAAAGGTTTCTTGCAGAAGGTGGGACTTTAACTGAGACTTGAAGGAAGTTAAGGAAGTTTGGGTGTGGAGATGACAAGGGAGGGAATTCCAAGCATAGATACGAGATAGATTGAGTCACAAGGCTGAGTCTAAGTAACCTACATCTGAGAAGCAGCTTCAGAGGGATTCTTCAGTGATAATAACTGTACGATGTATTTATTTTATGCCCCACACTGCCTATTATTAGACACAGAGTGCCTCAATAAATATCAGTAAATGCTCAATAAGTCTTTCTCAGTTGATGGACTGCTCAGCTCACATAGGAAAAGCTGATTTGTTTCATGTCACAGGCTAGCCTGCTTTTGATTTATAGTTCAACCACTTTCTCCCTCAAACTCCTTTCTCTCGTTTCCTTCCTTCCTCTGTTTCTTCTTCCCTCCTCCTCTCCTCTGATTTCCATCATCTATTATTCTATCTCCTCCCTATCTCTTTCATTTCTTCATTTCCTTTTTCTCTCTCACCTGATCCTAGACAGGAAAGGAATGGACTGCGCCTGGAGAGTTTGGAAAATTCCGAAGTCAAATTTCCAAGCCAGTGAGGTGAGTGAGTGGGCCATCTCTCTCCCCTACGCCCCCCCCCCCCAATGTCTAACGTTTAGTTTTGGGGTCTGATTCTCTAAGTCCTCCCTATGCCAGAAGTTTCAAACTCTTTAGCAACGTATAATTCAAAGAATCACCTAGCATTCAAAGGAAGGAATCTTAGAAATCATCTAATCCAGTATTTTCATTTTATAGTTGAGGAAAGTAAGGTGTCAAAAGATGAAATGACAAGGAAGTAATGTCAGAGCTAGATTTCCTAGCCCTCTAGCCAGCACTCTTGTCAGAGCTAGATTTCCTAGCCTTCTAGCCAGCACTCTACCCTACACCAGTCTGAGGCTCACTTATCTTAAACTTGAAGATATCTGTATTCATACAGGCTTAATGTACAGCCTGCATGAACTTTGGGGAGCTTCTGTGCTCCCTCGTGACCTAGCGGTATTCCCTCATTTGGAAAAGAGAACAGGAAACCTGGATGGTCAGGCCTTCCAAACTGAAAATCTTTTGTACCATGTGTGAATGAGTGGAAGAAGGTTATTCACTAGAATAGCCCCTGAGTGCCTCCTGGTGGCCAGCTCTGAATTTCTTCAGCCATAGACACTTCATTTAAATGACCATTTGTAGAGTCCTCCAGGATCATAAGATGCAGAGCCAGAAGGGACCTTAGACATCTTTAAGTCAGACAAAGGTTCCCTTGAGAAGGAAATAGGTCTCTCAGAGAAAACCACTACAGAGTTAATAGGACCTTGGGCATGGTATAGTGGAAAAGTTGGGTTTGTCACGGGCATAGCTGGAGGATCAAAGTGACACCTGTCAGCATGGCTCTCCGCTCTCTCCTCCTCACCCAGCCTGTCAGCTTCTAGAAGGTACTATTTTGAGGTGTTGCACAAACAGAATGACCAAGGGACAGATCACGTGGAAGTGGCAGTGAGTATGCCCTAAACTGTTCTTCTCCCTCCTAACCTTGCTGTCATACCCCGCTTCAACCAGAGCTTACTATTTCTATAATAATAGTTACTTACCAGTTGCTTCCTAGCCATAACTTACAAGTTGCTTTCTAGCAATTACTTACTAGTTGCCTATTCGCAATAACTTAGAAGTTGCTTACTAGTGATAATTTAGGAGTTGCTCACTAGCAGTCACTTACAAGTTGCTTACTAGTAACAGAAGCAATAGCGCGCTTTGGCTTTCCAGCTCTGTCTCTCACTCAACGCTGTCTCACACATAGCTCACCTTCCACCTTCCACATCAGTTCTTTTTACTATTCCAGTGGCGACTGAATGACCCTGGGGCCAAGTTCACAATCATTGACTCTCCGTCCCTGTCCCTCTTTGCTGGTGAGTAGACTGATGGACTAGAGTTGTGCCACGTAGGGGATCAGGCTATGGCCTTCATCTTTGATGTCCTTTTGTGGAGTGGGAGTGGAGGAGAAAAGAGAAGTCGATGCTAGGAGAGACAGTAGGAGAAACAAAGAGGTACTTTGTGGCAGGTTTCAGGGATTTTTCTTGAGCAGGAGAAACAGGCACTCCTGGGACTACTTAAAGTAATGGGTTTGAAGAATTGGAGCCAGACTGAGGTAGACAGAGGTAGGAGCAGAGCAAGATTATAGAGCAGGGGTTCTTAACCTGGGGTCCATAAATCTGTTTCTTGTTTCTTTTTAAAGAAGTAATTTGATAACTGCATTTTACATTGTTTCTTCTGTAATTCTATGTATTTTAGTTTATGCTAAAAAGCTTTATTTTGAGGAGCTTCACCAGACTGCCACAAGGGTCCAAGACACACAAAAATGGTTGAGAACCTCTGTTCACTGAGTCATAAAAATTCCTCTTTGTAAAGCCCTTAAAACCACCTAATCCAACTCCATTATGTTCCAGATGATGACTCTTAGAGGAGCTATAGCTGAAGGAGAAAATAGTCATTTGTTTTAAGCATCTAGTAAATGAACTGTGTCATGCAGTGATTTGGGTTGTTGAGGGCAAAAATGTGTCTTTAGATTCCATTAATAGGGCTTTTCTTTGGTCTTAAAAACTGAAGAATGGTGAGCCAAAAAGGCAGAGAGAGGGCAAAAGCAGTCCTCTGAAGTTAAGCGTAGCACTTAGTCAAAACAAGAGAGAAAGAGTGGATGAAAATGAGTCAAAATGAAAGAACTAGAGGGATAAGAGAATGCAAGAACGGGTAAGACCCCTTAGATCTTGGGGAAGGGAACAATGGAGGTTAGAGATTGCAGAGAGGAGGCTGGTGACATAGAAGATGGAAACCCTTTGGAGGGGTTTGAAGGGAAGTTCTTTTGAAGTCTCTTGAAACTTGGGATCTTGGTTTTTGGCTGAAAAGTCATCGCATATGGAACAATGAGAGAAACATACTCTATTCCGGACCCCCTTTAGAGCTCACAGTCTCCCCTTACCCACATTGACTTTTGTCTTCCTGGGCCCAGATGAGACACTGCTCAAGATGGATGAGGTGGCCCACATCCCACAGACAGTAGCCAGCCATCCGGGCCCTCTGGATCCTCTATCTACAGATCAGGAGCACCCTGCTGACATGCTGCGGCCTGATCCCCGGGATACCCTGTACCGAAGTAAGACCTTAAGCCATGCCTTGGCCCCCTTGAGTGTGTTCCTGGAAAGACAGTATTAAAGGAGGCCTAGAGAGGCATAGCTCCCCAGCCCTGAACTTCGAGTGGGTGACAACTCCTTCCCCAGAGAACCTATGAGAGGAGAGGATGGATGGGTGGCATAGGGAGATACAGTGAGGAGATATATCTCTGTGTCCCTGGTTACCAATTTCTAGCCTAAGTACTCCACAAATGAAAGATAGATCTCTGTTCCTTTATCTAATGTGCCTTGCCATTAAGGGTACCCATTTTACACCACACTGGTAGAGCAGTACCAGGATCAACTTGACAGCCACCAGCAATGGCTTTGAGTCATTCACTGCAAACTCATACCCACCTACGCATCCTCTATCCTTTTCTCCCCTCAGTGCCTTTGATCCCCAAATCTCAACTCCGCCGGGTCCTACCAGATTGCCAATATAAACCCAGCTACCTCGTGAATGGCTTCCCCTTACAGCGCTACCAGGGACTCCAGTTTGTAAGTCTTGTCCTGGGAAGGTTTTGGGGAAAGGGCCAGGAAGCATGGCGCATGGATAGATGGGGTCTCTAAGATACTTTTTCCTTTCTCCCTGTGTCATCCCTGGCAGCCAGAAATTCAACAAAATGCCTACTATGTAGAGTCCACTGTGATAAATCCTGGGGACTCAAAGGTGAAAAATGAATTTACAATCCTAGTTCCTGCCCTCTGGGAACTTCCAGTCTAAGATTTTGAAGTACCTGTATTCTGAACCTGTCTTTCTCACCCAAGTTGGTGAGTTGGCAGGGAACCATGAAAATAGTCACCCAGTCCTGGGGAATCATTTCTCACAATAAGTGGTATGAAGAAGGCTTTTCCCAAGCCTCTCTAGTCCAGTGATATTTGGAACGTGTTGAACCTATCCCATTTGGGCACTAACAGTCAATCAGCCAGCAATGATGTATTTTGCTAGAACAGTGTTTCCCAAACTTAGTTTGACCATAGGACATTTTGGGGCTTGGAATATATTGCTAGAATCTATAAATGCTGCTTTGGGATAGGATAAAATACTCTCAGGATAAAGGAGAAGAGAGAATTGTGGAACATAATCCTGTAAATCAAACCTGTTTTCATATTTGTACAAATGTGACTTGTTAGAGATTATAAGGTACTGTTTCTTAAACCCAAACCTTTGGAACTTAGTGCAGGAGGGAGATGTGTTAGCCAGGATATTCCTATATAGGTTATGGGGCAAGGATGCCGTAGAATTGTGACATGGACAAGCATAAGACAGTGACTGGGAAGACCAGTCTGGAACCTACATGAGTTGAAGATAACAGTTTTGGAAGCAGAAGCCAAGGTCAATGTCGGAGGTTACAGATTGTGAAACTACGATAGACTAGTAGTAGTACCTAAGCCTTGTGTCTGACTAAACCTGGCACCACAGATGGACAGAAGAGGAATATAAGGAAATGCCAAGGCTCAGGAACCCAGGCGTCCTTCCTGGGTGGTCAATAGGCTATTCAACTAGACAAGGAGTTTTCGTTCTGCTCAAGTTGCTCTGGTGTGGGTACTGGCAGAATTGTAAACCTAGCCGTGTAGAGCTGAGCCCCACCACCTAACTTCTGAATTCCCCTAGGCTGGAAGATTCCTATGCTTGTCTTCATTACCTTCCAGAGCAACTCTGGACTTTATCCAGTGCCAGAAAATCAGGGGGAAATGCCTCATGTGATGAATGTTCTTTTTAAAGTTAACATTTTAGAGGGGAAAATTTTCTCAAGAAAACTGTTTACTACTATTGTATTTTAAGAGAAACTTTTTTAAAAACCTGTTTTTTGAGAAAAACTGATAGAAAATGAAGTGTGAGAACAATAATGTCTTAAAGACAAATAACTTCAAAAGACTTAGAATTCTGATCGATCCAACGACCAACCACAACTCTAGAGGACTCAGGGTGAAATCAATTGAGAGAGAAGTGACGAATTCAGAGTATAGATGATACATTTTTTTGGGGGGGGGGGTCAGTTCAGGAAGTTGTTTTGCTTAACTGTATATGTGTTTCTATTTCTTACTGTCTTAATACAGGTGAGGGAAAGATGGGAGGGAGATAAAATAAAATGAATTTAAAGAGAAATAGAAGACATTTCATGGAATAGAGGTACTGTGTAAAATACAGTTGGGAAAATGATGATTTACAGTGTGTGCAAGGTATACTAAGCTGGAGTGTGTCCCCTTGGGGAGCTGATGTTCAGTTGTTTCAGTTGTATTTTCTTGCCTCCATTTAGGGTTTTCTTGGCAAAGATACTAGAGTGGTTTGTCATTTTCTTCCCCAGCTTATTCTACAGATGAGGGACTGAGGCAAACAGGGTTAAGTGACTTGCACAGGGTCACACAGCTAGTTAGTGTCTGAGACTGGATTTGAACTCAGAGAGATGCGTCTTCTTGATGTCAGGCCAGTGCTCTATCCACTGTGCCACCTAGCTACCCCAAGGCCTAGTACAAAAGGGAGGAAAATAGCATAGCTTCCATCCTCGGAGAGGATGACGTTTAATAGGAAAGTCACAGTACACAGACAGGAAATTGATCAGAGTATGTCCAGACTTAATATAATAATTTCAAGAGGGCTTAGGAATGGTGCTGGCAGCCTAGAGAATGGGTGGATGTGTTATCAAGCAGGTGAAGGAAGTGTTCAGAAAGAAGAAGGTTGTTTCAGGAATATGAAAGAATTTGATCAAAAGTCCTGGAGGCAGGAGAAGAGAGAAGGCTAAACCCAATAAAAGAAGTTGACTGGGGAGAAGGCTAAACCCAGTAAGAGAAGTTGGCTGCCACAGACATTTATGAACTGGGATAAAGTTGGGGGAATGAAAGCAGGCAGGCAAAGGGAGATTAAAAATTTACATTTACCCCATGGGCAATAGATATAAGGAATGAAGTAATGTAAGCAGCAGACATGGCCCATTTAGAGACCACAGTTACTCTTTCTTTTTTCCCCATCCTGGGCAGGCTGAGATCAGATCCTGAATGGTCAATACCTGATAAACACCAAGGAGGTGATGCTCAGCTTTAAATGAATGATGTGTCTTCTCTCCCTCTTCGTCTTCCCTCAGGTTCATTTGTCTTTTGTTTACCCAAATGACTACACCAGGTTGAGTCACATGGAGACACATAACAAGTGTTTCTACCAGGAGAACTCATACTATCTGGACAAGTAAGTAGTACTAGCCTAGGGCATAGAGTTGATCTCCCTCTTGGAGTTTTGCCAGAAGCTATGAATGGATCCATGTGGTCTGAAGAGTTGAATAGAGTCTCTTCAATCCTGAGAATCCTTTGATCTTGGGACTCCCACGTCCCCAAGTTTGACTGAGAGAAGGAAAAAGCCCTGAGTTACAGTATTTTCTCATTGTAAAACCCCAAAAATGTAGCACATTGCTGTCATCTCTTGCTGAACTTCCAACAAAGGAACAGCCAGTACTCATCCTGTAACATTATGGCGGGGAACTGGGGTGCCAAGGTGCTTTTTTCTCTTTCTGTAGGTTTGGCTTTCAGAAATACATCAAAATTGACCAACTGGACAGAAGTCCAGAGCTCAAGGAGAGACTGGAGCAACCAGGTAAGCAACTCTAGACTGAGACTTCCATAGCTGTTGCCTCCTTTGAACTTCCAGTAGGGAGTTCTCATCGAGTCTAATGTAAATCTTAGAGATTCTAACATAAGCTCGTTGAGGGCAGGGTCTATTTTGCTTATGTCTTTTGTGTCCTTAGTGACTAGCACAGTCTGACCAGGCATGTTATAGAAGTTTAATAAATAATAAATTTATTTAATAAACCAAATAAATTTATAATAAATAAATAATATTTAATAAAAAAATCAAAAGTTTAATAAATATTCTACAAGTCTAATGGATTGTTAAAACTGGAAGAGTCCTCAGAAATTCATCTCATTCAACCCCTTTATCTTATAGATGAAGAAGCGGAGGCCAGCAAGGGTGAAATTACTTGCTCAAGGACATGCAGGTAGTGAGTAGGGCAGAACTCGAATCCAAGTTTTCTGATTTTAGGCCCAGTATTCTTTCCCCTGTACGCTATACCTTCCTCAAGCCATAGGCAGAGTATGAGAGACAAGAGCTATGCAAAGATCCTTTAGCATTGAATTAATTTGTCTAATGGCATTGATTATGCCCTTGGTACCTGGCACTGGGCTAATTGAGTGCTGCCTAAAGTGAGCAAAATAGGTCTTGTTCTTTAATTTACAAAGTCAGGCAATCCCAAAATCAATACTACGAGACAGCCATAGTAACCTTCCTGGTAGAGGTGGAGTATGACTGGATGGTGTTTTCCATTACCCCCCATTTTTCTGTTTCTTCCTTCTTGATATTGACCATTGACTACATGGCTACTTGTAGATTTTGAGGAGGACCTTCCCAATGAGTCCCAGTATGGAGATCAGGATGCAGAGTTCCCCATCCCCACCAACCGAGGCCCTGGGATCTTAGAAGATGAGAGCAACCCTACTTCTGTCCCGAGTCAGGATGCCACTGACTATCACCTCAGAAGCCGGAGGAGGCTTCTAGCAGCTCATCAGAGGAACTCCCTGACAGCTCTGCCAGACAGGAGCAACAAAGCTTCCTCTACAGTGAGGACAACTGACCCCACACTCCAGAACCCCAGGAAAAGGAGCAATCAAAAACCTAGTCGTGAACATATCCAAGGATCATCTCGTTCCAACCAGCACTCCATTGAGCACTTAGCAGTGACTTCTCCTCAGTTCAAGAGGTCCAGGCTAGGAGGTAGCCGCCACAGGCAGACCTTGGATCAATCTCAGTGGCTGAATCAGGTTCAGTCATATATTGCAGAACAGAAAAGGGCTGATGGAGCAGAGCCAGAGGCCCCTGGGAGAAATCAGCAGGGGGAAGATGTGGTAGTGGCTGAAGATGAGGACAGGCAGATGGAGGGGGAGGGAGAGGAGGAAGAAGAGGAAGAGGAGGAGGACCTAGGGGAGGCATTTGAATATGTACCTCTGTTTGATCCTGCGGTGAGCTGGAATCAGACTTTCAGTGCCCGAAATGTGGACTTCCAGACCCTGAGGAATGATTGGATTGACTTAAATTGCAACACATCGGGCAACCTATTGTTGCGGGAGAGAGAAGCCTTAGAGGTCACACATGTGTTTCTGAAGAAGCTCAACCAGAAGATAAGGGGGTAAGGTAAAAGGGTTCTTGTGTAGGGTGGGAATGTGGGGCGAGGGAAGGGCAGAGCGACTGGACCGAAAGTCTTTGGCCTCCAACTGGACACCTTACCACAATCTTATTCTCTGGTCTGGTTTAAATCCCTTCAGGTGAGGTGACTGATTACTACTGACGTGTTTGAGTTAAATGCATTGACTCTCTGGCCACTCTTAATTAAAGTGTGTTGAGTGCTCTCTGGAGGGATGTGGACTGGTATAGGTGCTCTAAAGTTTTGGTGGTTATGGATTCTCAGAAGAGCAGCCAGGAGTGGGTAAAGCCCTGGCTTGGAGTCAGAAGACCCAAGTTCAAATCCGGCCTCAGGCTCTTACTAGCTATGTGAACTGGGCAACTTGCTTAACTCCTGTTTGCCTCAGTTTCCTCATCTGAAAAATGGGGTAATAATAGTCCCTGTCTTCCATGGTTGTTGAGGAAAAAATTAGATGATAATTGAAAAGCACATAGCACAGTGCCTGGCACTTAGTCAACATTATTGTTATAATGAAGGAACAAAGCTTTACTACCAAGTAGCCTTATAATTTGATTGGCAATCACTTTACCTTCCCGAACTTCATTTATAAATTTACTATAAATAGCCTTATTTGTAAATTTATAAATAATGAAATAAGAAAGTTGAACTAGATTGTCTTTGGAATCCCTCCAGACCGGACAAAACTAGATGCACTTATTTAATGTACTGTCCTTTTTAATTTGCACGTAGAACATTTCTTTTTAATTTGGAAGACTTTTTGAAGGAAAACTTACCACTCTAGAGATTTCTAATTCTATAGCTCAGGGATCATAGAGCATTGGTATTAATAAATGAGAATAAATTAGTTCATATATAAATATATAATATATGTATATAAATATGAAATCATATATAAATACAATTCTCTTTCAATGGTTTGATAAGCAATATAGTAAAAAATGCCCAATAGACTCAAAGCTAAGAGACCTAGCTCTGAATGCAGGCTCTGTCACCTAATGGCAACATGATCCTGGGCAAGTCACTTAAACTCTTTGATCAGTTTCCTCATCTATCCAATGGAGTAATCATATTTACGTGGTGATTATGAATAAAATATTTGGAGTCCTAGAAAGTGCCATTTAAATGTGAGTTATTATTTCAAGCCCACTTTTGAGATCTCTGACCCTATAACCAGAATGTGGAGGGATGGAGCAGTAGAGAAAAAGATGATGAAGCCATTGCCCCCATCCTACCTTAGGCGGTACCAGCTACATCGTGTTGTGAACATAGAGAAACGTCAGGACCGACTTAGAGGGAGTCGCTACCTACTGGAGCTGGAACTTCTGGAGAAGGGTGGTCAGCTAGTGCGGCTATCAGAGTATGTGCTTTCAAGGGACTGGCGAGGGGTTAGTGTGGGTGGTGGCAAGGAGCCAGAAGCACACAACTTACGCGGCATGGTCTTGGGCCACCAGCGCCAGCGGCATCTGCTAAACAGCCAATCCAAAGAGCCTGAATTGTGCTGGCCCCTCGGCTTCTCCTGGAACCATCAAGCTGTTGTTCACTTTATTGTGCCTGGTGAGTCACACAGCAGAGGGAAGGGTGTTTCAGTGGAGCAGGGGTATTACCACAGGATGGGATAGCATAGCCAACCAATGATTACTAGCCAAAGGAAATTTTGCACTGAGGTTATTATAATAGGTAGAGTGTGTTTTGGTAGGTGAGAGGTAGGTTAAAATGCTATAATATGTTAGATGGGTTGGAAGTTGAGATGGTTCGGTGGATAGAGTGCTAGGCCTGGAGGCAGGAAGAGCTGGCCTTAGACACTTGCTAGCTGTGTGACCCTGGGCAAGTCATTTAACCCTGTTTACCTTAGTTTCCTTATCTGTCAAATGAGCTGGAGAAAGAGATGGCAAAGCACTCCAGTATCTTTCGCAAGAAATCCCCAAATGGGGTCACAGAGAGTCAGATACAGTTGAAACAACTGAACAACACTAATTGTTTCTTATAAATAATAAAAGCATCCATAATAATTGACAAAAATATGAAAATAAAGAGTTATGGTAAGAGTTTTATATTGAATTAGAGTATAATGAAATAGAGTATATGATTATAATAGAATGAACAAGAAGACATGATTATTATGGCATCACAAGGCTATATTAAGTAGCAAAAAACATTGTCCCAAGCAATTCTCATGTGGGCATGTTCATTGGATATAGAGAAGAGTACTTGGTTAATATGGTTAGGAGTGAGAGATAGGGAGAGATACTCTTTGGCCCCATGTCATGTATAAAGTTCACATTAGCCATGGTATAAGCAGGGGGTTGGATAGGGCCTATAGGACGCATCAGTGCCTAACATATATCTTTTTTTCTCTACCTGTCCCTCGTCCCTTGACAGTGAAGAACCAGGCACGATGGGTTCAGCAGTTCATCAATGACATGGAGAAGCTGTCCCAGGTGACTGGCGATCCCCATTTCAACATCATCATCACTGACTATAGCAGTGAGGACATGGATGTAGAGAAGGCACTTAAGAGATCCAGTCTGAGAAGGTGAGATGCTGGCCAGTGGGAGGGCCTGGGCATTTTCCTTTCCTAAGATCCCAAGTAAATTATTGGAGGCAAAGCCAGTAGGTAAACCCAGTTATCCTGGCCTCCACTCTAGGACTGTTTTCCCCTTTGGTAAGTCTGACCTCAGGACCCCTTAGCCTTGACCCTAGGCTCCCCCTCACCACCGTTACTGCCCTGTTCCTGCTCGTCTTCTTCAGAGAATTTCTGTCCCCAGAATCTAGGACTCAGGATGCTGTCTAATCTCTTTTTCCTACAGCTACCAGTATATGAAGCTGACTGGGAACTTTGAGCGCTCAGCAGGGCTTCAGGCTGGGGTGGACATGGTGAAGGTAAAAGGCATAGCAAGAATTTAGGCTTGGACTAGGAAAAGAGAAGAATAGGGTTGGTACTACTCCCTTTAAACAAATAAAGCTGATGATTAAGAGGGTAGGAGCATTTCTCCCCAGCCCAGGAGGCAATTGGGTAACCTGGGGGTAGCCCCAAATTCTAGAGCAGCTGCTCATTTGCTGTTAGAAACTCTGTTTGATGGAAGACACAAACCTAAATTTGTCCACTTGTTTCCTCTTGGTTGGTAGCCCTGGGGAGGTATCTGATGTTGCATTAGAAAAGGAAGGAGGAGATGGGGTGTCCTGGATCCAGCTCAGATCGTTAAATGTCCATTATGAGCATTTATACCCCATAAAGCATTAAATGCTACAATTCATGGCTTGATTTTATTGCTTTGTTGATTGTCTAGAGTCTAGAATTAAGAAAGTGATAGAGAAAATGAAGATTTAGCGTTAGTGTGTTGTATGTAAGATTTTCCCCCTGGGAAGTGCGTTGTTTAACATTTAGCAGCATATCTCCGGAAGGAGAGCTCCCTCCTTGCCCTGGCAAGCTGACCTGATCCTACCTGCATCTGTCTCCAGGACCCACATAGCATTATCTTTCTGTGTGATCTCCACATACACTTTCCACCTGGGGTCATCGATGTCATTCGGAAACACTGTGTGGAGGGCAAGATGGCCTTTGCTCCCATGGTGATGAGGCTACAGTGTGGGGCAACACCTCAGTGGCCCGAGGGTAAGTCCTGACCCTGCAGAAGAGAACCCCTGGATCATTCTCTTCCAGGGTTAAAACAAATCATTACCTGGAACTCTACCACTGACAGCTGGCTGTGGTCTCTACCCCACTCTCCCTACAATGGTAAATTCTATGTACTCTATATATGTGTACTGAAAGTAACATCAATGGAACCAGGCAACCACGTAAGACTACACTTCTAGCTACACTTATCACAGTTAAACCACCATCTTAGCTCCAGTTCTACCCTATTAGGGAGGGAATCTGTTAACTGCAAAGAATAATAGCACCTAGGGCAGCTAGATGGTGCTGGGACTGGAGTCAGGAAGATCTGAGTTCAAATCCAGCCTCAGACATTTACTAGGTGTATGACCCTGGGTAAGTCATTTAACCCTGTTTACCTCAGTTTCCTCAGTGGTGTAATGAGCTAGAGAAGAAAATGGCAAAACCAGACCAATCTCTTCTTACATATTCTTTAGATACTTTAAAAATACTACATATTCTACCTAAGTCTCCTCTTTTACCTCCTAAACAAGCCCAGTTCCTCCAATTGGTATTTTTATGTCATACTTTGTAGTCATCTCACTGTCTTTTAGACATGGCCGTCAATGTTTCCTAAAATATTGTCTCTAGGAGAATTGACTACACACTTCCAATAATGTAGCCTAAGACTGTTAGCTTGTTTCAGCTGCTATGTCTTGCTGTTGGGCTTTCAGTCCACTAAAATCTCAAGGTTTTTTCATACTAAGTATCATCTGGCTGTCCTTTCTCCTTCCCTTTTTTCTTCTCCAGAAGGCCCACACTTCAGGTCTCTTTGATTGCCAGTCAGTGTCAGGCAAGAGAAAAGGCCTTTTGTTTTTCCTGATCCCTCAAGAGCTTAGAGACCATCCTCAGATGTTAAGATAACTTCTAGAGATGGGGATAAGGAGAAAGCTTAGCCTATTAAACCCCAGAGGATATCATCCAGAAAGACAGTCAGAAATCACACCAACACTACTGTACCCTTATTCTTTCAGAAAAGATCCTGGAACTTCAACCTAGGCCTCTTGAAGTTAGCTGGGGAGACCTCCCCTTCACCATCCTAAGTACAGTCGTTTTGGTGTGAGGAGCTAAATATCACCCTTGCCCCCTTGTTTGCTCTCAGGTTACTGGGAAGTGAATGGATTTGGCCTGCTGGGCATCTACAAGTCAGACCTGGACAAGATTGGAGGCATGAATACCAAGGAATTCCGAGACCGCTGGGGTGGAGAGGACTGGGAACTCCTGGACAGGTGATTTGGGAAGAGGATAGGAAACTCAGAAAGAGGATAAGAAGCCATTACTAGAGCTCTATCCCCAGAAAGGAATCTCTGAAAAGGGGGCAAGAAGGGTTAATGGAAGGTAGGATGACTGCCTCAGCAGAATAAGCTGTTTCATTGGGTTCTAAATCCTCAGGAGGTCAGTCGTTGTCAGTAAATCAGTCTAAGTTTGTTGGGAGCCTATTATTAATTGCTCGGTTAGTTGACAGGGATTTATTAAGCACCCAAATGAGCAGCTAAAAGATAAGATGGAGAATACATACAAAATATGTATAAGCTAAAAATAAGAAAATGGGGTGGGGCAGATCAAGAAGGGCTACATGTGGGTGGTGCTTAAGTGAAGTTTTGAAGGAAACAAAAGATTCTAAGAAATGGAAGCGAAGTGGGAGCTCTGGGGAACATCTGTTGCAAAGACTCAAAGATGAGACACTGCCTATTTGAATGCCTCAAAGAGTATGAGAAGGGGAGAAATATAATAAAGTTGGAAAGGTAAGTTGGGGCTAGGCTTTGAATGGCTTTAAATGGGAAACTTGCATTAGATCTGAGAGGAAATAGTAATTTATTGGAGTTTATTTAGTAGAGGAGTGATATAGTCAGATCTGCCCTTAAGGAAAATTACTTCCATACCTATGTATAGGATGGATTGAGAGGGGAGAGACTTAAGGCTGTTCTGGTAATCCAGGGTAGAGGTGATGAGGCCCTGAACTGGGATGATGACTGTGTGAATGAAGAGAAGGATGTAGGAGACACTGTAATATGGTAGAGAAATGGACATGATTGAATAACTGATTGAACGTGTGCCATGAGGAGCAAAGACTAATGCCAAGTTTGTGAATTGGAAGAATGATGTGTCTTGAACAGAAATAAAGACTTTGGAAAGGGGCTTAGTAAACGTAATGAGTTCAGTTTTTGACATAGTGAGTTTTGAATGTTTATGAGATATCCACTTTGAAATATCTATGAATGGTTTGGAATGTTCAGCTGGTGCTCAACAGATAAGTTATAGATTTGGGAGTCATCTACAAAGAGATTAGAGTTAAATCCATGGGGCCCAATGAGGTCAACAAGTGAGAGAGTATAGAAAGAAAATAGAAGTGCCCTAGCATAGAGGCCTGGTGTACTACTGAATTAGGAAGTGCAGTATGCCTGAATTATGAGCAAAGTAGACTGAGGAGAGATCAGTCAGATGGGAGCAGATTTTAGAGAGAGCAGTGTCATGAAAATCCAGAGACAGAATATTATGTGGGAGGAGACAGTGGTCAATAATGGCAAATGCATCAGAGAAAGGGAAAAGATGGTACCTGCTCCTGAACAGCTCACAATCTAATGGAGGAGTCAGCATGTAAATAGTTACATACAAACAAGCTATATGGGCTTAGTGCCTAGAGCACTGGGCCTGGAGATAGGAGGATCTGAGTTCATATTTGACCTCAAGACACTTACTTTGTGACCCTGGGCAAGTCACTTAACCCCATTTGCCTCGGTTTCCTCATCTGCAAAATGAGCTGGAGAAGGAAATGGCAAACCACTCCAATATCTTTGCCAAGAAAACCCCAAGTGAGGTCATGAAGAGTTGGACATGACTTAAAATGACTGTACAACAAGTAAGTTATATACGGGGATAAATAGGAAATAATCAACAGAGGGAAAGCACAAGAATTAAGAAAGGTTAAGAAAGGCTTCCTGTAGAAGGTGAGATTTTAGTTGAGACTTAAAGAAAACCCAGGAAGTCAGTAGTTGGAACAGAGGAGAAAGAGCATTCTGGGCATGGCAACAGCCAGAGAAAATTCCTGGAATCTTATTCTTGGAACAGCCAGGAGACCAGATCAGAAAGTTTGTGTTGGGGCATAAGGTGTAAGAATATTAGAAAGATAGAGCTAGGTGGTGAAGGGCTTTGAGTGCCAAACAAAATGTTTTGCATTTGATAGGGACCACTGGAGTTTATTGAGTAAAGGGTGATGTGGTCAGATCTGTGCTTTAGGAAAATCCCTTTGGTGACTGAATGTTGGATGGATTGGAGAGGGGAGACACTTGAGGCTGGCACACCTGCCAGCAGGTAGTTGTGATAATCCAGGTATCAGATGATGAGGGCCCACACCTGAGTGTTGGCAGTGTCAGAGGAGAGAGGGCTTAGGGGAGGGTTGCTGAAAAGGTGAAATTGACAGGCTTTGGCACCTGCCTGGATAGTGGGATGGGAGATAGTGACAGATTAAGGATGATGACTGAGTCTCTACTATTTATAATGGAGGGAAGCCTATTAGTTTTCTTTTTATGTGTATATTATCTCTTCTACTAAATTTTGTGTGTACACTTTATCCCTCTAGACTCTTTATAGCC
This sequence comes from Potorous gilbertii, assembly GCA_028658325.1. NCBI lineage: Eukaryota > Metazoa > Chordata > Mammalia > Diprotodontia > Potoroidae > Potorous > Potorous gilbertii. Next base: position 162,118,288 of record CM053770.1, read on the forward strand.
CATACAGAGCCTGGTCATTTTGAGTACACAGACACTCAATATATATGCTGATGGCTTGGTTGGAGAATTAGACATATGGTCCCTGTCTTTATTACAATCTCTCTTGTTAATTATACTATGTTGTATAGAAGAGAGTATAAAATTCTCATTTGGGAGTATAAAAAGAAATGCTGTAGGAGTCCAAATAATCAAAAGAAACATGAAAATTAGTGTGAAATCAAGGAAGGCTTCCTGCAGAAGGGTAAGACTTTCACTGGGCTTTAAAAGCATAAGGAAAGGGTAGGCAGAGACAAGAGAGTATACTAACTTAAGGGAGAATAAGGGCATGGATGTGTAAGTGATGACTGTGTTAAGGCAGTGAAGGAACTGACCTAATGGAGTCAAGGGAGCACGTAAGGGCCTCCATGGTATTATGGAGGATCTTGAATGCCAGGTCTAGAAAATGTATACTTGATATTAGATTATAAACTCCTTGAGGATAGGGGCTGTCTTTTGTCTCTTTTTTGTATCCTTAGCACTTAGAACAGTGCCTGGCACATAGTAGGCACTTAAATGTTTATTGGCTGACTAAATGATGGATATGATAGAAAATAATTAGCCACTGACAGTTTTTGAGCAGAGGGATAACCTAAGGAAAGTATTATATAGGGTATCCTGTATATAGGCACTGTATATTAGTGCCTTTAGTTTTAAGCCGTAGAGCACTGCTCTTTGGGGATACCCTGTAGAAAGTAATATTGCTTCATGCTTGTTTGAAAGAGCAGAATGAAATCAAGCAAAGGTGATGTATCTCGTCTTGCCTACCCCCTTTTCATTGCCTTTCTCTGTGACTCAGGGAGACTTCTAAGGTCTATTAAAATTTGGGTGGGCAAGACGAGATACATCACCTCTGTGATCATTTCCCTAGTGTGTGCAGGCCACCAGAGGAAGGCCTAAATGTAAGGAAGAGACCTCATTGTGAATGGGGACATATTCTTAAGGGCCCCAGGATCTTTTCCATATGTCCTTGCCACTTAAGTTGCCTTCTCCTGTCTCTTTGTTCTTCAGGATTCTACAGGCTGGCCTAGAAGTGGAACGTCTCTCCCTTAGGAATTTCTTCCATCGATATCACTCCAAGCGGGGCATGTGGAACCGTCGCCAGTTGAACATGCCATGATCTCAGGAGGGTGCCCAGCTCAAACTGACTGATTCCTGCCTTCTGCCCTGCAGCTGCTTCCACTCCTGCACACCACTGGAGGAGGAATAAGAATGAATAGGAGGAATGAGCCAGCACCCCCTCGCACCCGACCCAACACTATTGAGAGCCATCTCCCCACCTGTGGACCTGAAGGTGGAGTCTGAATAGGTGGCAGTGTTGTAATCTCCCCCTTCCTTTGAGCCTTTTGGGCACCCAACAGGAAGGATTTATAAGTGGAGGGGCTATGGAGGGTGGTGGGGTATAGGCCTAGGTGACAAAGGTGGAATACCTCTTGAGGAAATGGAAAGGTGGCAAGGGAAGGAGCAATCTCTTCACCAGATAAGAAGCCTTCCACTACCAGCTGGCCCTTTGGAGAGAGCGCAGATCATGAAACATAGACTTTCTCTTTTAAAAAAAATTATTGGTTGCTGGTAGAGGGGTGGGAGGTAGTGTTGAATCTTTCCACCATCCTCTCTCAACCAACACAGACTGTGAGAATCCTTAATTTCTCAGAGGGGAAAACAACTTCCCAGGGGGATGAGGTGGTACATTTGAAGAATATTCTCAATAGTGGATCTCTGTCATGTTGTTTCCCTCTATCCCTTCCCCATCAAAGTTAATCAAGGTTGAAACCTTGTTGAATACACTTCAAGCGTCAACAAGCCTTCTCAAGATGGGGATGCTACCCTCTGCCAACCCATATCCCTGTCCCTCATTTCTCCCACAAAAAAAGATAGAAGGCAAGTGCTTCCAAACGCCTGATTTGGCCATCAACAACAGGGCATTAACTTTATCCGGCCAGAAAAACTAAGCTCAGGCTGGCCAGAGTACAGGGCTGAAATCCCCACCCTACCACTTCTTTGGGGCCAGTAACCAATATGGAAACTACAAGGAGTAGGTTTTGAAGGAAAAGTGTGGAGTCTATTGAGTTCCAAGCCCATCCCATCTTCCCACCTTCACTCCTGACTTTATAGACTATTTTCTACAGAGCAGAGGAATGTAGAGTCTCTTTTGGCTGCAGTCTCTAAGGAAGGCTAGTGGAGAAAATAAACATGGGAGGGTAGCAGGAAAAGGGAACTTCTGGTCTACGTAGAAGTACAGAAAGGGGTTCAGGTACTGTTTGTTCCTCTTCAGCCTTGGTATTTTGAAATATTTCCAGATAGGCACCTGGAAAAGGAAAGGATCACTTGGAATTAGCTGGAGCTCCTGGAACTTGATGTGGAAGGAGCAAGAAGGGAGGAAGCTTCTCCCTTAGAGTAAGCTGAGAACAAGTGAGAGCACCATTAGGAGCACAGCCCTTTGGCCCATTCACCAGGCTGCTACCTCTGCCTGCTGTTCCCCACTTGGTCATTACATATGAATCTTGCACTAATCCCTGGGGTGCCTTTGTGACTGGGGATTCTCCTGACGCTGCATTCACCAATGGTGTGTTCAGTACTGAGTCTCAGTACTCCAGTGTCCATCTAGGTATGTGGAAAAAAAAAGAAGGAAGTGCCCTGGTTATGGGAGGGGATTATGGGGAAGTGAATCAGGATCCAAGGCTTCAGCCTATAGCTAAACTCTATCCCCAGTCACAATTGCTGCATTTGAACAGAGCCAGTAACAGAGAAGAGAGGAGAGTTGGAGTTGTCCATATGGGAGGTCCATTTTCTTTCAGAATAGCTTTCCTCTGTAGGAACATCTTGAAAAGGTCTGAAATAGACTTTGACTGGAAAAGGCAAATTGGAAATTGTCCTCCTGGTTCATCTTCTCCTTCAGATTCCCAGAGCTCATGCCCCAACCTCCCAGTCCCACCCCAATTTCCTTTCCTGGACCTTGAACTTAAGTGCCTCATGTCTGACTTCTGTACTGTTACCTCTGTACCGTCTGCCTTAAGGAGGAAATGTCTCCTCTTCTATAAGAGAACGTGGGATGGAGTGGGGAAAGAAAAGGTTAAATACAGCATCTTCTTAGAAAAATCCAGGTCTCGTGTTTTCTTCTTACCTATCCATGCAGGGAAGGTTTGGGGTGCTTTATGGATCTGCCTCATGTCTGTCAGTCATGTATGATATCCACCAATGGTCGTGTCACAGATACCAGTTCTACCCTCACATGTAACAATGTATCTCCTGTGTATGACTCTAGATACAAAGGGAGAAGAAATGGTCCCTGTCCTCAGAGAGCTTACAAATTCATAGGATGATATAACGGAAAAATCAGTAAACTTGTAGCCTTGCTCTGACACTACCTAAGATATATTGCCATGGGCAAGTTACACTTTAACCTCTGTGAGTCTCAGTTTCCCCATCTGTAAAATGGAGCTAAAGCATGGTGGAAGGCAAGAAAGTTTAATTCCAGGCTCTGCCACTTATTACCTGTCACCACAGATTCTGATGTTCCATTTCCTCATTTGTAGAATGAGGGAGTTGGGCGAGGTGAACTTTGAACTCAATCTCTGATACTAATAAAATCACTTTTCAGGCCTGGAAGTGCTCTGTAAATGCAGGATTAATATTATTACCCAGAGTCAGTAAATGTTGAGCCTCCCATTTGAAAGCTTCCATTTAGAAGCTTTGAGTATGGGACCAGGAAGGCCTGGAGAGATTAATGACCACAGCTTATTCCAGAATAATCCTATTTGGTCAACTCTAGGTGATTCACATTGATTGGAAGGAACTATGGTTAGGATTGCCTTAAAACAGCAGATAACTTCCATCTGGATTGGGAATACTTTATCTGACATTTCTATAGGTACCACGCAAGCAGACTCAGTGAAACAACGTGGGCTCAAGTTGAATTTCCAGCTCTGTGAGCTTGAGCCCTCTGGACTCTTGGTTCTCAATTTGTAAAACGAGGTTCTAGAATACCTCTCTGGCACCTTCCAGTTTTCATAGTTTACAAGCCGACTTTTCTGGTTGCGCTTGGCTAACGTTAAAATCAGTTTGCCTTCTCTGAGCATGTTTTGGCAGCTGTGTGGGGAAACTGGAAGGAAAATGGTGTGCTATTGGGGGAAGAGCCAAACTTTGATGAAAATTTTGCTATGGTAATCCACAAAATGGATAATGCACCCATGAATGATCAAAAGTTGACGGTGCCTGAAATCAGCCTGGCAACCCCCTAGTGGAAGGCTGCCCAAGCAGGGAGGGAGAAAACTATTTGTCAGTGGAATCCTAAGGCAAGTGGTTGATTTGAGTAGTCTTCTCTGTCTCAATGTTCCCTTCCAGAGCTGGGTGATTCAAATGAAGAAGCCTAAGATGGCCCTCTTAAATGGGCATTATGGTTTAGTGAAAAGAGCTGTAGAGTCAGAAGGCATGGGGTCAGATTTTTTTTCCTAATACCTGCATATGTATGACTTTGGGCAAATTACTTTAACCTCCCTGGGCCTCAGTGTCCTCATCTGTAAAATTGGGGGAAGGGGATTGGACTAGATAATCTCTGAGGTCCCTTTTTCTTCTAAATCTATGAGATTATAAACTGAAAAGTAAAGAATGACACATTGATTTAGCAGATTACTTTATAGTTAGAGATTGCTGTTTTCTCCTTAGAGAAAGGAGAATGGATGTGGAATAGGAAAGAGATATGGTTGACTTGGAGGCTGTAACCCCAGACTCATGAACCTTGTGGTAGAGTCTTGGGTTTAGAGGAACAGCCCCAGAAAGGTTGACGGAGTTCTCATTCTGGGCACAAGGCATCCACAGCTACTGATACAGATTTCACTTTGGCCAACACAACCAAATACTTTAGGATTTGAGTTTGTATTAGAGATTAACGCTACCATGTTGGGAGCCTTCCCAGGTGCTATGGGAAAGGCCCACAGAGCTGGGCAGAAGTCCTCAGAGCTGGCAGGAGTCAAAGGGAAGTGAAGCAGCAGGAGCTCCAGGGCTGTAGAGGAAGCAGAGAGATGTGAGCTGGGGAGGTGGTGAGGGTGCTGTGAAAAAGCTTACTTTTCTTCCCTTCATCATAGGAGCTGCCCACTCCTAATCAGGAGAAAGCTTAGGTCTAGGAGAGAACAAGTAGTGACCACCAAACACCAAGTCTAAGACAAGATAGAGCAAAGTTTCTTTCATACCTAATCCCTAAAAAGTGCCAAGAGGCCTGCCCCCAAACCCTACTGTCATCCTCTGTTGCTTCTCCTCTTCACAGTCTGACTTAACTTGCCTGACTTAGGCCCTTTCCCAAGCATTACCACCTTGGTGTCTCTTGTTCTGCAAGGATCCCACCCTTCCCCCACACCCTCCTGAAGGCCAGGGAGCAGACTATGTGTGTGCTTGAACAGTGTCCTTCCATCCTTTATCCTCACCTAGGCCCCAGGCTGGATTCAGGAGGGCCTGGGTGTAGGCCAGGGTTGCCCCATCTTCTGCACCCCAAAGGCCGTGATGAGAATGTTGATGATGACAGTTATGAAGACCATGACCATGGTTGTGTTATTGAGCTGGTTCAGCCACTGTTGCTTTGACACCTCATTCAAATTCATTCTTGCTGCAGAGGATTGGAAAGGTGGGGGAGATGTGTGAGTGGAGATGTCAGAGCTGGTGGCCACAGATGGGCATCTGGAACCTCACAAGCTAGAACCATAGACTGGAGCACTAGGTGCAGCTATGTAGGTGAATTGCATAGGGTAGGGCAAGGGAATTAGAAGGCTGAAATTTCTCTTTCACCCCCCCACCCCATGGGTCAGTGTTATATGGGGCTTCTGTAAGGCATTGTCTAATAGCTGTAATGGTACTTTACATTTGCATAGTACTTTGTAGTTTATAAAGGGCTTTCACACATTTGTCATTCATTCATCATCATCAAGAATGATAGAACATTAAAGTTCTATAAGTCATGGCGACAGAATTGTCCATCACCAGTAGACTTCTAGAAAAGAGCTCAACAGAAAACTGAACTTTGGATAAATGTATGGAGAGGCATGGGGAATTTTTCAGTGACATGCTAAGATTGAATAATGTCTTTTTGACATTGCAAAATTATTGCATTATATTGGAGAAAAGTGATCTCCCTTCTTGTAAGAAAAGGTAAAAGGGATGAGGGAAAGCCCCAACACCAACCTCTCCTTCCCTCCACTCCCCTATCAGTGAGAATAAAATGTTCCTTTAAAAATTGAAAAGCTTCATATTGAAAGCAATCTAGGAAAAATCAATTCAGAAAAAAAATCTGAGGAAGCTATCCAGTGAGAGAGACTTTGTTCTATTTGTCTCCCAAGTGAAGAATTAGGAGCAAACGGTGGATGTTTTAGGGAATTGTGTTTAGGCTTAACATCAAAGAACAACATCCTATTAGTTAACCCAAAGTAGAATTGTCTATGTTGGGAGATAGTATGTTCCCCTTTGTTAGCTATCCTCAAACAACCCTTAAATGCAAAATGCAATAAGGAGCAGTTCTTCCAGTATTTCTGGGTCCTCACCGGTTATGATGAGGAGGATCCCAATGACCACCTGCAAGAGGAGAGAGATGCTGAGGAGGGTGACCAGGACTGTATAGTAGGGGGAGGATGGTTCCTGTTCCAGAACAGCCTTCAGTCGAGTGGCATTGGACATGAAGAGGGCCACGTCCAACATGCTCTCCGAAACACTCTTCTTTGTGGCATAATGGTTAAAGTTGATGGGCAGGTCCCTCCTGGGGCTGGGATTCTGGGGCTACGAGGAAGAAGAATCAAAGTTAATGAGGAAATCCCAGGATTCAGTGCAGTAGAAAAAGCCTTGGGATAGGAGTCAGGGGAGCTGGGTTCTAATCTAGACTCTGCAGCTGCTTTGCTGTGGGATCCCAGCAGGATCATATCACCCGCTCTCTACACCTCCTATCTACAAAGAGAACAGTTTGAAGTAGATAGTTTCTAGGATCACTTCGCACTCTAAATTCGAACACTGTGAGTCCATGACTAGTGTTTTAGAGAATGTTCTTTCTGTTCCAACACACACACACACACACACCCTATGAAGTGCTCATTCCTCTTATGCCATATGAGAATCATTTGAAGGAACTGGGAATGTTTAGGCTACAGAAGAGGTTTGTGGGGAAGGAAAGACATGACAGCTGGCTTCACATATTTAGAGTCTTATGTGGAAGAAAGGATTAGATTTGTTTTGTTTAGCCATGGAGGGTAGAACTAGGAGAACAATGAGTGTGAATTACAGGGAGATAGGTTTCAGTTCAATATAAGGAAAAACTTCCTAATAATTAGAACTACATAAAAATGAGCTGCCTCAAGAAATAGAAAATTCCTCGTCAAGGAAGATCTTCAAGTGGAGGCTGGTTAACTATTGGTTGAGGATCTTGTAGAATGGATTCATTATTTGGGTAGGGGTAGGGTTCAATAACCTGGAGGTCCCTTTCCAACTCTCCCATTTGGGCACAACCTGTACATGAATCCATTTACATACAAGTATGCATCCATGTAGAAAGGTGTTAATATATGCCTATGTATGTATAATTCCCAACTCCCCCAAAAAAACTTGCATAAAGATACACGTGTTTGCACCTAAGTCTCCAAATATAACACATATTCTGTTGTACTTGTTGCCTGTCTAGAGTGAATAGCAGCCAGAGCAGAGTGGCAAGACCAAGGCTGGGCATGAGACCCTGGTCCGCAGAAGAGGGCTAGATATTTCAGGAAGTTAACCAAAAGGCTGAACTGGAAGGACTGACAGAGCACTTAATTTCATTTCTCATCCTTGATGCTAAAAACCCAAGAGCACAAGGTTAGCAGGGTTCCAGCAATGGGGAGAACTGTTATTAATACTAGTAGTTAACATTTACATAGTACTTAACTATGCGCCAGGCACTGTGATAAGTGCTTTACAATGACATTTGATCCTCACAGCAACACTGGGAGGAAGGTGTTATAATCCCCATTTTACAGATGAGGAAACTGAGGCAAAGAGGTTAAGTGACTTTGTCAGCTAGTAGGTGTCTGAGGCTGGATTTGAACTCAGGTCTTTTTAATTTTTCAGGCCCCCGTGCCACCTAGCTGCTCATTTCACACTTGCTTCTTTCTGCCAGCACACATTCATCATATGCATCCTCTCTCAGGGACTATGCTGCTGAAACTTTAAAGAAGTTCCATGAGATGGAGTCAACTCATACCTCCATGTACATTGGAGGGATATGGGACCCTATCTCCAAATTTGAAGAATTCTTGGGCTGCTTTTACCATAACCTAGTTAAGATTAATACAGAATATAGATAGATGGATGGATAGATAGATAGATAGATAGACAGATAGAGATATATAGGGCCCTACTCAACTCGAGTTGAAAATGTATATAGCATGTCCAACATCTAGCTGACATAATCCAACATCATTTTAATGATAAGCAAACTGAGGCCCAATGAAGTAAAATGATTTTCACAAGGTAAGTTAGCAAAAAAGAGGCTCAGGATTTGAACATGAGTCCTTCAACTTCATTACACTAGATGTTGATAAGGGAGGGAAAGAGCCATGATAAGATCAAAGATGACTCCCAAGTTGTGAGACCAGAGCCCAGGAAATTATATTAGATCCCCACAGACTGGAGTTGTTGCCCACAATGAGGACTCTGTTCTGGCATTGGCCATGAATCCTTGACACAGCGTAACATTTTCTTGACACAGTTAACTCTTTGATGTGGATTGGAATTGATTAATTAAATGATGTGGTTCAAGACCAGGCAACCACAGTCTTTCCAACCATTTCTTGACTTTCACCTTTACAAAGGAGGCACAGTGGCATAAATGGAAAGGGAGAATGAATGAAAAGCTTGAAGTCTGGATAGAGAGAATCTGGTCAGTAGCATGGAGATTGGTTCACTGAAGCATAGCCAGGCGACCCATTCTGGAAACCAAGGAATGACATGGCCCTGCATCGGTGGACTGAACAATTCCTTGACCAATCATCCTAGAACCAATAGAAGAGTTAATAAAACCTACAGCTCACACTTATACAGCACTTTAATGTTTGCAAAGAACATGATCACATTCAAGCCTTTCAATAAACCTTGTGAGATAGGTGCTATTATGGTGACTTTTACAGATGAGGAAACTGAGGCATAGAGCTACTTAAGATCATGCAGCTAGAAAGGGTCTGAGGTGGTATCCCAATCCAGGTCTCCAAACTTCAAGGTCAATACCCTGTCCATTCTTCTGTTGTGCTTCTCACCCTGGAACACAGGGAGAGATGGTTCCTGAACCAAGAAAGAGTCAGAACTATGGAGCAGCAAAGGACAGAGCCATTATATAGACCTTGCCCTTTGCTGATGGTGCAAATTATGGGAATTTTGCAGATCTGGGGAAGGAGTTGACTTGTCAGAGGTTCTACGGAAGCCCTGAGAGGTGAAGCTCACCAAAGGGTGAGTTACTTGACTCTAACTGTCCCAACTTCTTGTCTTCTGCATAGGACACTCCACCTAGGGTAATACTGTATGTCTTGTGCCCTGGGAAGGTGAGCATCATTGGAGAGAGAAGGCTAGTTGTTTCGACTATTTATGTGCCTGAATCCTATTTTTTTCTTGGATTAAATATATTCTGTCCAATATTTGATATCTTAGACACCTAAATGCTTGCATGGGAATGGAGAGCCTTTTTTCCTTTGCTGTAAAGATCATTTGAAACAAAAGCTCATGACCAGATGTAGTTTAGATTTCAGAGCTTAAAATCAGAAGGTATATGGAATGCTCAAGAGAGTGGGATTACCTGTGATAATTTAAAGCTCAACAACCAGGAAGTTTAGTAAAACAAAGCAAAACATGCTAGAGCCTGAAAGTACCAATTAGCAAGAAACATACCTATTCTTGGTTCTAAAGAGTTTTGTTCTAAAAAGGCTTGAAGCAAGAAGCTGAGAATCTCCTGCTCAAGATGAGAGACCTCAGTTGCTACACTTTTGAAGGGAGCAATACAGTTCAATCAATAAGGATAAAAAAATCTGAGATTTCATTTCTGTGGCTGTTTGTATTGATGCTAAACATCTGGCTAAGGGCTGCTGTTTTTCTAAATCATCTATAAAAAAAGACTATAAAGGCCCACACTTCTAATGAAGAAGAGATAGCCTTGCAATCAAGTACTTCAACTGAAATCATAAAGTGGAAGTGGGTTCTACATCCACAGGACCTGGTGGTGGGCTGGTCCTGGCAGTGTCCACCAGACACTGCATCCGGGTGAGCAGGAGTCAATGGAGCAACATCCAGCAGACTGCAAGTCCAGAGGAGACCACTGGGGATCAATCAGGTTCAGCAGGAGAAGTGCAATGATGTAACTAGATCATATTAGTTTGTCAGTCAGATAATGGGACTCAGTGGGAGAGGCATGATTTAACTTTTTACAAATGTGTTGTTGCCACATGTGTTTCTTATCTGTGTCTATTTGACCTGTGGTGGAACATTCTGAGCTCATGTTGGTCTGATCATCCATAGCGGGACACATTGAAACTTGACTCTACCATTTTGGTCCTCTTTGAGAATGATGGGCAACAACCAGCCAATCAACCATTCTTCCTTTTGGTAGTATGTGTATTTGTGAGAAAGTGTACCCCTAAGTTTCTGGGGGAAATGTTTCCTTTTTTTACTGCCATTTCATTAAGTGCCTTGCTTTGAATGAACCTTGTACTCTGGCTGACTAGTAAAGGTGACCTAAAGGGTCTTATAAGCTATGTTAGCTTCCTTCAAGGCCCAGCTCAGTTTTCACCCTTTAGGAATCCTTTTAAGATCCTCCCACCTCTGGTTGTTCCTTTTCTTGAAATTTTAGTGGATGCAGACCCGCAGGGTTCCTTGAATCTGGTCTACCCTCCTCCAGGGGACCTACACGGAAAGCTACTAGACCCAGACCCTGAATATTAAATGGAGATCATGATAGTTCCTAGCTTACAAGGTTGTTGTGGTGATCTAACAAGAGAACACAGGCAAACTTCTCCCCGTTTTAAAAATGTGTCACTGAGTTTAACAATAATTGCCTTCCTTCTAAGTTCCTCGCATTTCTAACCTTCAACCCTATGATTAAAGCCCATTCTACTGTTAGTTGCCTTATCCAGCTTGCTGTCCCCTGGTGCCTTTGCTAGAAAGGTATAAACAGCCCTGACACATGTCTAAGGAGAGAGGTGGCCCCAGGAGGGAGCCCTGATGATGGGCAGGGAGGCAGCTGGGCCTGGATTAGCGCAAGCAGTGAAGGCCTCCAGGGATGTTGTCACATTTGGGATAGCTCTGAAGAGAAAAGAGTGAAAGGAAGGAATGATTCACTTGGACTCTGGTATAAACCTTCCTCTCTTGTCACAGCAGTCCCCTAAGCAAGGCATTTCTCTATGTCTGGGGATCTCATTATCAGTATTTCATATGTGCTAAGCTTGACCTCTAGAGGACAATCAAGTAACTTGTCCCAGGAGGCCACTTCACCCAATTTCCTGAACAGGAAGCAGCAGTAACTTGAAGTGCTTGGTGACTTGGCATCCTGCAGACCTGCCCTGCCTCCTTTATGGTATTTGTTCTACCCTAATTTCCAGTCTTCCTTTACTAAGCACTTTGGAGAACTTTATAGAACTGATGGCAAACACAAGTCCTGCTGTTATAAGGCTGCTGTTCACCAGATTTAGAACACATTTACAGCTAACAAAATTACCAGAGTGTCTAAGGTTTAATAGAAATGAGGAAATGGGCCTAATGAAACTTGGGAAGACTTGCAAAGAAATTAAATACAATCTACCTCTTCCTTCCATTTCTCTTACTATTTTTTTCCATAGGACTTCGGTTTAGGGAATTTTAATCTTTGCAAAGAAAGTTTCACCTCAAAGACATCAAACTTTTGCATGACAGAGAATGTTGAAAGGGGAAGGTCGGTTTTGATCCTCTGACAATGAGAATTTTCTGCTTTTCCTTTCCGTGTTTTGATTAACAACCAAAAAGTTTGATTGCATGATGCAATAAAAGAAGAAACTGACGAGGGATACATATAGGGTCTCACATGTGGATTTAGAATACCAACTGTACAAGTGTAAGATGATGAGCTGTGTCTTGACATCATTCATGTGAAAAACAATTTATGTGGGTTTCAGTAGGCTACAAGTGAACAGAACGGAAGGACGTGGCAGTCAGAGGAGCAAATATAACTTTCAGTTGAGTTGACAGAAGTATAGTGACCAGAATAAGAGAGTTCCACTATATTCTGACCTTTGTATTGTGCTCACATTTTAGGAAGAACACTCACAAAGTAGAGCATGTCCAGAATAGGGAGATTAAAATTTTGAGAAGGCTAGAAATTGTGATATACAAACCTATCCCTTATCCAAACTTCCCTATTTCTGTTGGGGATATCCTTTCCAAGCTTGAAACCTTAGGTCATCCTTAACTTGCCTGCCCCTTTCTCCCCACATTCTAACGGTCGCCAACTCTTTCCATTCATTTCAGCCTTACTTCAAATCCTCAGTCCTCCTCATCTAGACTATTACAATGACTCCCTTGTTGCTTCTGTTTCCAGGGTCTTACTTCTATCCATCCTCTGTGCAGCTGCCAAATTGATATTCCTAAAATACAGAACATGTTATTTCCCTCCTCAAAAATCTTTAGGGGTTCCCAGTGATCCCCAGATTGCACAGCCACAGGTTCCTGCCCAAAGTCCAATTAATGGCTGTTTTCTGCACCCTCCTGGCTTCAGAGTGATTATCAATGGTAACTGTTGCTCTTTCCCTTCCAGCTTGCTTTACTTTTTTTTTTTTTTTTTGCTCATTAAAGGGGCCATTCCCTAATTATTTCTTAGAGAGGCTTATTCACTGAATAGCCTAATCTCACTCTTAAGTGAGTAACTGAATAGGCCAAAGTCTCCCATTGTATCCTAGGTCTTCTCCACTCATCCTGATGAATATCTGGTCACTGCATCCAGATCTCTCAGGAGGAGAAAGTGAGACTGGTGACCTTGCATTGCCCTTCCTCACTGAAAACAAAGTCAAGCGCAAGTCATGTCATCATTTCTCTGATGTCATGGTCTATTTCGAAAACGAAGGTGTGAATGCAGACAGACAGACAAGATAAAATACAAAATCTTCAGCCTAGAATTTAAAACTATCTTCAATATAGCTCCCATTTATCTTTATATTTATTTATTATTATTAACTTATATCATAATATTACTTATTATATTCATTAATATTATATTAATATATTATCTTTAGACTTATTACTTCCTTTCACACACTCTCCATTGTCATCAGGATGGTCTGTTGGTTATTCCATCTCCTACCTCTATGCCTTTTACACGAGTGGTCCCCATGTTGGAAAGTATGCCCTCTTCTCCTCTGCCTCTTAAATCTTTAATTTCCTTTGAGGTATAACTCTGATGCCACCTCCTATGAATTCTTCCCAGGTCCTCCCACCAACAGTTGTTTGTTGTCCTGAAATTGCTTTGTATATAGTTCTCTATTTCCTTATATGCATATATGTCCTATCTTTCCCAGGAGAATGTAAGTTCCTTGAAGAAAGAGATTGTTCTTATATCTTGAGTTTAACACAGTGCCCTGTCCATAGGAGGTTTAATTAATGTTCGTTGACTTGCATTGCATTGGATCAGTTAAAGGAATTGAGGATGTTTAGCCTGAGGGAGAGAAGACAAAGTATATATCTTGGAATGTTTGAAGGACAATTATGTTGAAGAGAAATTATACTTTTTCTGTTTGGTCCCAGAGGATAGAATGAAGGATCAGTGGCTGGAAATTTCAGAGAGACAGATTAAGGCTCAGTGTAAATTTAAAAAAAATTCCTAATAGTCATTCTTAACTGTTCATTCTCCTTCATGTCTTCCTATTCCATTTTTAGTAAGTCTTGTTAATTTTACTTCATCTGCATCTCTCCCATTTGTCCTCTTCTCTCCATTCACATCACAACCACCTAGTCCTGGCCCTTGTCACCTCCTACCTGGACTGTGGTGACAGCCTCGTCGTCTGTTTTCCTGAATCCAGCCACATGGAGTCAGAATTGATGTCCCTAAATCACAGGCATGAAAATGCCATTCCTTTGCTTGGGAAGTGTCAGTGATTCCCCATTGCTTTTAAGTTAAAATGTGAATTCCTTTTTGGAATTTAAATCCTTTCAAAATCTGGCTTTAGCCTGTCTTTTCAAGTTTACGTATTACTCCTTGAAACTCTGTGCTCCAGCAAAATTGGCCTGTTTTCTATGGCCCATGCTCAACTTGTCATCTGCTGCCTTCGTATTTTTGAATGGGCTATACCTCCATGTCCATGTCTTGGAACCCATGGCTTCTCACAAGATTCAGCCCAAGATGCTCTTCTCCTTCGAGAGAGCTTTCTCATTTACCCTTATTATTAGTACCCCTCCCATTACTATGATTTTTAGTTTATGGATTTAAAAAAATGTATACTATATTTACTTATCTGTGAACATGTTCTATCTGTCCCCTTAATAGAATGTAGCTTCCTTCAGATCTGGGATTGTCTTACTTTTGAATTTGTATCTATAGCGCAATGCCTGGTACATAGTAGGTGCTTAATCATGATTGATGGATGGATGATTACAGCTGTACAAAAGGGGGACATGATGCTTCATAAAGTAGTAAGTTTCCAATCACTGGTCTTTAAAGAAAGATTGACTGTATTATTTGGGGAAAGGATGAGGCAAATGGACTACATAACTTGCCGTGTTTCTTCCAGTTTTGATATACAATGACTGTTCAATATCTATGCCCGTATAGATAAATATATAGATAGGGCTGAACTTGTGTTTTCATTTGGTATAGGAAATTTCCACCAAGGAAACTCTCTATAACATCTGCTCTCTGCAACTTACAGGCTGAAGAGAGTTGACCTGGGAGACTGTATCTTGCTCAGTGTCACAAAGTAACTGTTAGAAGTAGTAATAGAATTTAGAACTTTCTGAACCAAGTCTGGTTCTCTGTTCACTAGACCACAATGCCTGTCACGATTCTTATAATGATAAGATTGATATGGGGTTTAAAAGCTACATATATTTTCTCAACATTGCAGCCTTGCCTAACTCTAATCGCAGGAGGTAGGGAGCTTATGTATTATCACTATTTTGCAGATGAGAAAACTGTTTCTGAGAGGTCCTTTGGCCAGATTTTTTTGCAGGGACTTTTTTTTCCTGAGTCTCTACTGATTCCAGTGACAATTCTCCTGATGTTCCACATGGGGGCAGCCTGAGCATGGAGGATATTGGCTCTCTCAGTCCAAGTGGTCACTTTCAGGAGGTGGTAGAGGGAATAGGTTGGATCACTCTCGTGCCCAGGAATCCACTTGCAGAAACAGGAGAACTGTGAAAACAGGATTCTTCAAGGACTCAGTAGTTTCAGAAAGACGAGTTCCTAGGTGTGGTTGGGCTGCCATGAAATACACATTGTTGTGATTTCATATGTGTAGAGAGACAAACCAGTATGGATCTGTGCGTATATCTGCCCTCAGTGGCATGTCTGTATTTGTGTTGAGAACGTAATGTTTGGAGCTGTAGAAGGAACTTCAGAGAGCATCAGGCTCAAGAAGTTTATCTCAATGTCTACAAATTTGGGTTTTATAGTTTGATAATTATATTTCAATATAATTGGTTTCCATTGTAATTCTATGTATTTAAAAACACTATTCTGAGGAATCCATAGGCTTCATCAGATGGCCCAAGGGATCTGTGACAAAAAAAGGGTTAAGAATCCCTGGTCTAGCCCAATCTCCCTCATTTTAGAGATAAGAAAACTGAGGCCAAGAGGAATGAGCTAAACCAACATGTTACCGGAAAGTAGTTAAGCACAAAAGACTTAGCAACAGATCGTTCAGGCAACCATATTGTATATATACACACATATACATTATATATATATATATATATATATATATATATATATACACACACACATATACACGCATATATACATATATGTATGTATGTATATATATATACATATATTTTGTATAGGAGTATTTATGGATTGAAGCACTTCCCATGTCCTATGAGAGATGTGCTGTTGGCAGGGAGGGGAGGGGAAGTGAGAAGTGAACACAGGTCCCATGATTCCAGATCTGATGCTGGGATCTAAACACAGGAAGAAATTCCAGTTTAAGGGATTAAGGTTAAATATGGAGAGTGGGCAAGACCCTAAAATAAGTGATAAATAGAAGGCGTCTTTTCTGTTACTAACTAGTTCGGTAACCTTGTATAAGTCATGTAACTACTCTATGCCTGAGTTTTCTCATCTCTAAAATGAAGGGGTGAAGCAATTCAGCTTCAGTCATGTCTGACTCTTCATGGCCTCATTTGAGCTTTTCTTGGCAAAGAGACAAGAACAGTTTGTCATTTTCTTCTCATGCTCATTTTACAGATGAAGCAGACAGAGTTAAGTGACTTGCCCAGGGTCACCCAGCTAGAAAGTATCTGGGGTCAGATTTGAACTCAGGATGATGAGTCTTGCTCACGTTAGGCCCACTGTGCCACTTTGTTTTTGTGGCTTATGTAATAAGGATCAACAAATATGAAGACTGTTTTAGATGTATGCTCTTGTCTTTTTGCTAAAAGGACATAGACAACCAGGGGCTGATAATTGGTTTCTTAATTCTCCATGAGGGATAGAAGTGGGATTATTAAAGATTACAGTAGCTGAGCCAGGAAGAGCTAGCTGCTCACGGCATCCAAAGAGACCAAAATAGGACTGACTCTCTCTATCTTTTTTTCTGTCTTTGCCTCTCTGCCTCTTTCTTTTTCTTTCTTTCTTTCTTTCTTTCTTTCTTCCTTTCCTCCTTTTTTCTTTTTCCTTCATTTTTTCCTTCCTTTTTCTCACTTTCTTTTCTCTCTCTCTCTCTTTCTTCCTTCCTTTCTTTTTCTTTCTCTTTCTTCCTCTCTTTCTCTCTCTCTCTCTCTCTCTCTCTCTCTCTCTCTCTCTCTCTCTTTCTTCCTCCCCCCCAGTAGCCCATCTCTCATAAGAAGGAGTTCAGCTACATGGGAAGTGTTTAAATCCATAAATACTCCTATACAAAAAAAATACATATATGTACATGCATATATATAGTTGCCTAACTATCTGTTGCTAACACTCTTTTGTGCTTTACTATTGCCTAATTATTTTCAGGTAATATGTTTGTGGTCTGCATGTTTATGTTTGCCTGCTTTATTAAAATAAAATTTATCAATTTGTTTTCAAAAAGATATAAGAACCTCCTTATATCTGGACCCCTGGACCCCTTTGGCAATTGGTGAATCCTATGGACCCTTCTCAAAACAATGTTTTTAAATGTATAAAATGGAATACATAGGATTTTAAAGAAAATAAATTATATTGAAATACACTTAACAATATTTTTTAAAAGTTCATAGACACTCCCAGGCAAGAATGCCTGGACCAGATGACATTTAAGGTATCTTCCAGTTCTGTTTTGGATGCTCTAAGACATGTTCTCTTCTCTCTGGGACAGTTTGATTGCAGTTTTGCTTAAAAGCAGAGAAGGATGAAATGACTTTTGGAGGTTTCTTTCAGTCTAAGGATCATTATCTGATGAATTCCTCCAAACCCTAAAGTTCTTCTTTAGGGTTTATACATGTTCTTCTATAGAGCAGCCCCTGAGATTAAAGGCAGCTAGGTGGAACAGTGCATAAAGCACCAGACTTGGAGCCAGGAAGACCTGTCTGAGTTAAAATCCTGCCTGGGATACTTATTAGCTGTATGGTCCTAGACAAGTCATTTAACTTGTCTGTCTTGGTTTTCTCATCTATAAAATAGGGATAGCAATGGCACCTACTTCCCAGAGTTGTCGAGAGGATCAAGTAAGATAGTATTTGTTAAGTACTTAGCAGAGGGCCTGGCCTGGAGTGGGTGCTGTATAAATGTTAGCTGTTATTATCAGGTTTAAGGGCTGCGGCTGACTACAGTGGGGAGCTGAAGGAAGGAATTGTTCCTTCAAGTTGTCCTCCCTCATCCTCCCTAAGCCCCAGTGGGGAGGAACAAGTCCTTGAAGGTGGGGCCTTGGCAGGGAAAGGCACAAAACCTTCCAGAACGTGGCCTGGATGGGGAGCTTGGCCTCCCTGAATGAGTCATGTCAGTTTCACATGACCTCAAACGTCTTCCCTCCCTTGGCTGCCCGGCCTCTACCTTTCCTCTCTCCAATTGCCACCCTCGGTTTAGATCATAGATTCCTATCTGGAAGGAAACTGGAAAGGCCACTGTCAAATCCTCCTCTCTTATTTCACAAACAAAAGAAACTTGAGGTTCGGTGATTTGCCCAAGTCACATGGGTAGAAAGCTGCAGAACCAGGATTTGGACCCAGGTGTTTTCATCCCACTGCACCATGGGAAGAAGGTTCCCTAGCTTTTTGCCATTTAGATACAAAGCTTACTCAGGAGGGAAGTGCTAGGGGCAGGTGCTTCCCATACTCCACATCCTTGTGGCCCCTTCCATCTGAATCTTAGCTCAGATTTATTCTTTTCTAGGGCTGAGCAGCAGGAAAGAAGGGGAAGGAAAGGGGTGAGGGCAGAACTTCTGATTCTGTGCCCAGTTTTGTCCCTGCTTCACAAGGAGACTCCAGGATTACCACTCTGGGTCTCAGTTTCCTGGTCTATAAAATGGGTAGAATATCCAAATCTCATGGGGTGGGTGACATTATGTTCACAAAGAGTATTTGAGCTTTTCTCAGAAAGGTAAAATGCAATACAGGGAAGTCTGTCTCTCAGTGCTCCAATCTTTATTGTTGATAAATATCTTTATTTATTTAGCTTATTTATTTATTCCCTTATTTAGCTTAAAGAAATAGAGTAAAACCAAGGAACTCAAAGTTCCTCCACACAGTATTCTTTCTTCTTCCAGAAAGACAATGAGTTTTCTAGATTGTACCTGGTCATTGCCCCTGTGCAGAGAGGACCTTAGGACTAGGCAGAGATGTTAGTTGTCTATATGGTAATATAAAGAATTACAGACTTTGAACAGGAGGGGACATTACAGCATATATAGTCCAGGTCCCTCATGATTTGAGGATTCCTGGGAATATCCCTCTGCTCTATTAAAATATCCTCCCCTTAAGAGTGGGAGAACAGCTGTTCAACATGGGTTGAGATGGGATTCTCCAGACACAATTTCCCCAATGACACCTGGCAGACTTTAAGCCTGACTAAATACAAGTGGACAATCTCCTTCTGCCTGGAATAGACATGAAGTTGGGGAGATATTGTTTCCCTGCAATGTCCCTAACTCTTGGTGGCAATTGCCTATAGTCAAAAGGTTTGTAAGCTTAATACCAGATCTGTTCAATTATAGGTTATGGGTAGAGGAACATCCGAAGCTGCCTAAAATTAAGCTATTAGGCATAGAACTTTAGACCAACAACATTAGGTTAGGATCTTTTTATTCTTAGTAATACTGAGGAGACAATTAGATGAAGAGATTATGAAGTTAGCAACATAAATATTATGTGTCTTAGTTGGCTTATGTTTAAAAAAAATTTTTTTTGTGGTCCATATTGTAAATGCTTTAAAAAGATGTTATCACCTGACCAAAAGCTGGAATTGTTTATCTGTTATAAACTGTGTTAAAAATAAAAATAAAAAAAACCAAATATCCCCCCCTTTCTGGTCCTGAATATTATGTGGATTGCGCTATTAGAGATTTATTCCTTTGGTTTAGGTCAATTAGGGTAGAGAGGATAGCTTCGGAGCAATGGACACTACTAGGAAGGGTATACTCAAGGCACTGGAGGGCAGGAAAGAGAGGTTTTATTCTAGGTGAAATGAGAACATTGAATAGCAGTCAAGGGAGATAGGAAACCAATAGGAACGTTTTCTCTTTAGGCTCTGTCCTGGAATCCAGTCCCACATCAAGCATCACTACCTAATGCACATTTCAACACAATGTTCCTCAGGAATCTCAAATTCAACATGTCTAAAATAAAATCATTATATTTTTCCTTGAAACCTACCTCTCTTCGATACTAAATATACGCTTTTTTTTATCCATTCATTTATTGATTTAGTTCGTCTCCCTCATTTTGTAAGTAAAGGAAATTGTGTCCTAGAACAGAAATAGGACTTGCCCAAAATTCCATAGTGATTTAGTGGCAAAACCACTAAGAATCACATTGCTCAGCTCTTATTACAGTGACTGGCACATAGTAGGCATTTAATAAATGTAGATTGATTGTCCTGCATGTCAATCAATCAGCTAGC
The DNA here is from genome assembly GCA_028658325.1 of Potorous gilbertii. Lineage (NCBI taxonomy): Eukaryota > Metazoa > Chordata > Mammalia > Diprotodontia > Potoroidae > Potorous > Potorous gilbertii. The sequence goes on from CM053770.1 coordinate 162,138,560, forward strand.
ATTTATTAAGTGCCTACTTTGTGCAGAGCACTATGCAAAGTAAACAGAAAAAAAGGAAATAATTCCTGTCCTCAAAGAACATAGATTGTATAAAAGGCATTTACGCAATGTTTGTGCAACATGTACACACAAAATAAGCATGCACAAAATATATATATAAAAGTAATTTTACAGGTGAAGTGCAAGCAGCTGGGGCTGGGAAAATTATGAAAAATCTCAGGTAGGAGGTAATTCTTGAACTGAACTGAAGGTTTTAAGAACCAGCGATGAGGAAGAAGAACATTTTAGGCATGGGGTAAGCCTCTGCAAAGACATGAAGATGGGAGATGGAATGTCATATTTAAGGAATAGTCAGAAAGCTAATTTGATTTCACCATAATGTATGGGAATGGAAATAATGTATAATAAGGCTTGAGAGGTAATTTGAAAAGTGGTTATAAAGGAATTTAAACGTCAGACCAAGGAGTTCATATTTGATTTTAGAGGTAATAGAGAACCCTGGCATTTATTAAACAGATGAGCAACATGGTTAGACCTGTGCTTTAGAATATCCCTAGCATAGATGTGAGAAGGCACTTGAGAGGAGAAGAAAGACCTGAGGCAAGAAGACAAATTTGATGGGTATTGCAATAGTTTAGGTGAGGGGTACCTGTACCAGAGTGATAACCATGTAAGAGAAGATGGATGTAAAAGATGTTGTGGAGGTAGAACTGATAAGATTTGGCAACTGCTTGGATATGTGAGGTAATGAGAGTGAAAAGTCCAGGACTGTGGTACCTTTGACAGATATAGGGAAGTATGGTTCCAGGAACACGATAGCCAAAATCCAAAGCTTCCAGGTCAAGGAAAAATACTGCAAGTAGTCAGAAATAAAGAGTTCAAATATCAATGAACTATAGTCAGGATCACACAAGATTTGACAGCTACCACTTAAAGGAATGGAGAGCATGGAATCTGATATTCTAAAAGACCAAAATAATGGCTTGCAATAAAAATAGCTTACCTAGAAAAACTGAGTACAGTCCTACAGAGGGAGGAGGGGAATTATAGACCTTTAACAAAATAGAACTTGAAGAATTTCTGATGAAAAGACCAGGGCTAAGTATAAACTTTGAAGTATAAACAGAAGAGTACATAAAATATATTTTTGTTAAAAAGAGGTAGTGGTAGTAGAAAATGGGTATCCCCCTTGAACTTCATTTTCTTTTGGACTGGTCAAAGGAGGGTAAGAATATACAGAGAGTCGGATACAGCAATACATTTAACTCAACAGGGAAATGAGTATGAATAGGGAAAATAGACAGGAAAGTTTAGGAAGATGGGTAAATTTAGGGAGCAATTTGTTGGCAAAATAAAATAAACTTAGAGAGAGAAAGGGTTTAAAAGGAAAGAAAAAAAGGGTAATAACTAGCAATTTGGCACTCAGGAGGGAAAGAGTAGAGGGCCAGGGAGGACAATCAGTTTGCATCAAACATAGAACACTGTGGGCTTCTTGAGAAGATGGATTTTGGTTTTGCTTTTGTTTGTTTGTTATTTCCCATTTCTTTTTATCTTCAGTGTTTAGCACAGTACCTGGCATATCATAGTCACTTAATAAATGACTGAAAAAATAGGAAAGTAAGAGGACCTACCAAATTCCTTCTTTAATACAAATATTGTCCTGATGCCTAAACCAAGAAGAGTCAAATCAAAGAAAGAAAACATACAAAAATATGTAATTTAAAATATTAGTAGCTAGGTGGTACTGTGGATAGAGTGCTGGGCCTAGAGTCAGGAAGACCTGAGTTCAAATCTTAGGCTTAGGCACTTACTAAACTGTGTGACCCTGGAAAGGGGTCCTGAAGAATCAGACATGACTGAAAAATGACTGAACAGCAACAATTAGCAAGGAGGTTACAGTAACATATCACAAAGATTTTACACTGTGATCAGGCTGAATTTATACCAAGAATGCATAGTTTTTTCAATATTGGAAAAACTAGCAACATAATAGGAACCATGTGATTATGTAGAGGGAGAAAAATCTTTTGATAGAATACAACACCCATTTATTTCAAAAATAAATGGACCTTTCCTTAAACATACTAAGTAATAAAAGGGACTACATAATAAACATCTACTTAAAACCAGTATTATATGTAATGGAGATAAACTATAGGCCTTTCCAAAAATACCAAATGTAAAGCAAGGATGCTCTTGCAAAACTAAACAGGAAGAGATAGAAATATGATATAATTAAGGTAAGCACAGAATGTATGAAATACTTGGAATCCCCTCTACTGAAATACATGCACACAAAACTAAAGGAAAACAACTATAAAACAATTTACTTAAATACAGACATGTTAATGTAGAAATAGTAATTGCTCATTTGTGGGCCAAGCCAATAAAATAAAAATGATCTTAACTACCTAAGTTGATTTGTTTATTTGGTGTTATACCAATAAAATTATCAAAGAATTACCTTAGAGAACTTTTTAAAAACTGAAATTTACGTGAAAGAACACAAAGTCCAGAATCTTGAGGAAAGGGGAAGTAGATAGCCAGATATAAAACTATACTACAGAACAGTAACTATCACAATCATTTAGCATTGGTCAAAAAAGTAGAATCAATGGAACAGATTAGGCAAGAAATATGAAACAATGCACTAGTTACTAATGTAAGAACTCACTTTTTGACAAAAAGTGCTGAGAAAACTGGAAAGCAGTCTGACAGAACTAGGTATAGACTGAAATCTCTCATAATGTACCAACTTCCAAATGGGTACAGGCTTAGACATAAAGGATGTCATCATGAGCAAATTAGAGGAACAAGGAAGAAACTGCCTATTGGATCTGTGGATAGGGCAAGAATTTCTGACTAAACAAGAGAGAGTATCCCAGAAGATAAAATAAACTATGTTGATTACATAAAATTAAAATGATTTTGTATAAACAAAATCAGAAAGGAAGTAGGTAAGGGGGGAAAATCTTTGCAACAAGTTTCTTAATGGTCTCATTTCTAAGTTACATAAAGAACTGTTTTAAATTTATAAGACTGAATCATTCCCCAATTAATAAATGGTCAAGGGCTATGAATAGACAGTACACAAGCCATCAACAGCCATATGAAAAATGCTCCAAATCACTAATAATTCAAGAAGCTCAAATTAAAGCAACCCTTAGTTTCCATCTTACTTTCCTCAGATTGGCAAAGTTGAGAAAAAAGGAAAATGACAAATAATGGAGGAAAGTTGGTGGAACCGTGTATTGGGATAAACATCCTGGGAAGTAAAAGTGCCCCCGAAGTTATTTACTGTGCGTGCCATTTGATCCAGGGACACCTCTATGAGGCCTATACTCCAAAGAGGTCAAATTAAGCGGAAAAGATCCTACATATACAAAAAATATTTATAGTAGCTTTTTTTGTAGTGGCAAAGATTTAGAAACTAAGAAGACATTCATCAATTGAGGAATGGCTTTTTAAAATCACATCTTATTAGTTAATAGAATATTAATATACAATAAGAAATTATTAATAGAATGGTTTCAAAGAAACCTAGGAAGACTTGTATAAACTGATACAGAGTGAGAGCAGAACCAGAAAAACTTTCAATAACATTGTAAAGCCAAGCAATCTTGAAAGATTTAAAAATGGAACTAGCCAAGATGGTGGAACAGGAGGAAGTTGTACAGCCCAGCTACCCCTACAACTATTCCAATGATGATCTAAGAACTCCTGACTAAGTAGTAGTCAAGCAATCAAAGGAGACTCTATAGTGGATCATCTTTCCAGCTTAAGATCACAAATTTGGACTATAGGAAAATCATTAGGACAGAACACATAGAATCCAGAGGTGGGCTAATAGAATGGACTCAAAATCCAGAAATCTGAACTAGGCCAGTAGTGTAGGATGAGGAGGAGTCAAGAATGTATATTCAGTTCCACAGATTCCCACCCAGTAATGAAGCAAAGGGGTCTCCAAGAGATGCCCCTGAGATCACAGACAGCCTTGAGAGTTCTCAGCTAGACAGAAACACTGAGTTGTCCAGGAGAGTTGCCAAGACAACGAGTTAAGCAAAGATAAATAACTATTATGAAGCCAGAAATTCTTAAGACACAAACCTAGAAGAAGACAAAAACTCCAAAACAGCTATAAACAAAATCTCAAATTAAAACACATCTTGCTAGAAAGGAATAAAAGTCCCCTAAATTTATAAAGAAATAAGAGGGTGAGGGAATAAGATAAGGGAGTATGGAAGTGTGTTTAGAATAAAGGGAATGGGAGGATAAAAAAGGAATTTTGTGAGAGGAGGTAGGTTAAGTAATAGGAGGGCAAGGTAGTAGGTAGAAGTAAAGTAGAGGAGTCAGGAGGATAGAAAATAAGAGATACACACAAACATGAAAATCAAGGTCAGGAGTAGATTGTATTAGGAAACAAAAAACAGGGGTGGTAATCATGATCTCAAAGTTAAAGCTCAAATAGATTTAATCAAAAGAGAAAAATAGGGAAACTACACCATATGTCAGCCATGTTAATCAATGTTATTTTAGACTTTAACCTTTAAAATAACTAGACAGTATCAGATTGGAATATTGCCGTGGTGCAGGAAATGATGAGTTGGTAGGATTAGAAAAATATCTAAAGATTTAGACTTAAGAAGGAAGAGTTTTTCCACCCTCAGAGAAACAGAGGATAAATAAATATAGTAGGATTTCCATAGGAATATGTATGTCTGTACATGAATATGATTATAAATACCTAAGTATATGTATGTGTATATGTCTATGCGTATATGTATATACATATGTCTGTGTGCATATGTACATATAAACACACATATGCATATATATGTATAAGTATATACATGTATGTATGCGTGTATATCCATGATTAATTGTAGCTTTCTTGGAGGAGTGGGGGAAAGAAGGGGGGAAAAGAATAAAGTAAAAAGTGCACAACAAAGAAAGAAAACATACAATGAAGCAAAGAAAAGAGGGACAGCTCTGAACATGATGCATTATATTTATTATACAGACTTCCTTGAAATGGAAATTTATTACTGTGTATTTTGAATCCTCTCTTACATTCTGCTGTACACATGGCAATGCTTTTTTTTTCTTATTTAGTATTTAAGTTTTAATATTTAAGTTTAGAGTATGTTTCTTTTTCATTTGTATTTAGTTTTAGTATTTAAATTTAAAATAAATTAATTTAAAAGAATAAGAAATATCTTGCTCAAAAGCTCATTTAGGATTCCTAAAAGAAATCATGCAAGAACTTTTAAATGATTTTAAAAAATACTACAAATGAAATAAGAATGATAGAGGAAAAAAAATCAGAAAAAAAGAGAGTTATGGAAGAGAGACTTGGAAAGAGAATTAACAGCTTAGCACAATGTATGTATTTATACACTAATATATACACATATATGTATATGTGTTTATATGTACATATACATACACACAAAGACATATGTACATACATACACACTTATATATACATACATACATTAACAGCATTAACAGCTTAGCACAAATGACTGATCTAGAAATATATCAAGGAGAGATAATTTGAGAATTATAGGATTACCTGAAATCCATAACTGAAAAACTGTATCATATCACATGGATATAATATTTTAAGAAATCACGAAAGAAAACTGCCTAGACTCTGCAATCCAAATGTTTTAGCTAATATTCTTACCTTGCAATTTTAATCAATGTCATCTAAGCCTTCATCCAAGTCATTGATAAACATTTTTTGTTTTTGATAATTTTTTTAAATTTTATTAAAAAGTTTTAATTTTATCAAAAAATTTTAAAAATTTTTTGATAAAATTGTTATATTGATAAAAAAAATAGCACAGAACCAAGTTCCCCAGAGCACTCCATCAGAAAACTCCTTTATACTTATTCTGAAGTTCCTTTCTCCAAGCCTAACCTCCATCATTTTAATTCTCTTTATACCTTACTCTTCCTTAGTCTACCTTTCATCCTCTCCCTGACCTCCAATCCTTAGTGCATTCTACACTATCACTCCTGCTCTGACTTCTCTTTCCTCACTTCCTGATCTTGACCCTATAGATAACAAGTTAAATCCTATACTAATCTTGAATTCCTTGATGTTTTGTCCTGTTCCCACTCATCATTTGTCACCAGTCATGGATTACCTGTGACATCTATCGCCTCCTCTCCTACTCATTCTACTAAATGGAGATAGAGGAAATGATGTAATTGTGCTGATTGGGTCCATTACACATCTATGTTATCTAATGTCAACTTGAGACATTGGACACTGAAGCAAAGCAATCCTTTAAATCCTCCCTGAATGATTCTGAATTCCATTTTCCATTTTTTTCAAAACATTTTCTTTCCTCAAGCTTCCCCTCTATCTACAATACCCATTTCCCAAATCCCTCAGCTAAAGGTCTCCTCTCATATTTTTTTGAAAAAAAGGATTTCCTTCCTACCTCTTCTCCCTGTGTCTATATCCCTTTACACTATCCCCCCACCCTCTTTTTCACTACAGCTTTTGATGGCCCTTCTCATCATCAAGGCCAACCCCTCTACTTGTACCCTTGATTCCTTCCTCTCTCATATTCTCCAACATATTGCTCCCACTGTCATTTCCTGTCATTTATCTTCAGTTTCTTTCTAGCTTCTGATTCCTTCCCTGATATATACAAACATGCCTAAGTCTCCCTATGCTTAGAAAGTAAATTAGACATTATCATCCCTTCAAGTCATTATCCTATATCTTTCCTCCCCTTCTCAGCAAAATGTCTACATAAAATGTCTATGCTCATTGCCACCTCTCACTCATGTTGTAATTCAAGTGATTTCATCACTTAAATGGAACCACTCTCTCCAAAATTGTTGATGAGTTTTCAAATGCCTAATCTGATGGCCTTTCTCCAATCTTCTTTTTTCTTGACTTTTCTCTAGAATCTGGCATTCTCTCCTCTCTTTGTTGTTCTCTCTTGGTTCTCTTAATGGTCTCCTCCTTCTCAGTATTGTTTAATGACTTTATTCATATCGTACCTCCTAACTGTGGGTCTGCACCAAAGATCCTCTTTTCTTTGTACCATCTCTCACTTGTTGACTTCATCAGCTGTTATCATTTCTATACAGAAGATTCATTAATCTATATACCTAGACCTAATCTCTTTACTGAAATTCCAGTTCCCATATCAACAATTGTCTACTGGACATTTCAAAGTGGATATTGCATAAGGCGTTTCAAACTCAACATGACCAAAATAGACCTCAACTTTTCATCCCTAATTATTCCTCTTTTGAATTTTCCTCTTTCTGTCAAGGGTACCTACCTCTCCACCTCAGGGTCAGCCTTGACTCCTCACTCTTCTTCATTCACATTTTTTAGCAGTTGCTAAATCTTGTCAATTCTACTTCCACAGTATCTTAGCCCCTCCCCTCCACTCACAATAACCACCATTCCAGTTTGGTCTCTCATCATATCTTGGATAATCTCTCGGATTATTGCAATAGCCTCCTAACTGGTCTTCAAGCTTCTCCCCTCTTCAATCCATCCTCCAAGTAATTTTCCTTAAATACAAATATTTCACTCCTCTCCTCAATAAATTATTATTGCCTCTAAGATTCAATGCAAATTCCTCTTTTTTGGCATTTAAATCCCTTCACATGTCCCCAAATTTCCTTCCCAACTTAATACACACTGCTCCTCAAACTGACCTTCTTATGGTTTCCTCATACTTTACTCATAGGTACACAGTGCCTAGCACATAGTAGGTTCTTTAAAAATGTTCATTGATTGATTGTTTCTTATCACTGTGCTTTTTGCCCTATGTGTCCCCCACTCAAGGAATGCATTCCCTTCTCAACTCTGTCCTGGTTTCCTTCAAGACTCAATTCAAGTTTTATCTTCTATATGAATGAAGTCTGTTTTATCCCATCACCTTCTAGCTGCGGGTGTTTTTGCTCTTCCCGAAAGACCTTGTATTTGGTCTCCTCTAATAGGTCTCCTCTATGAGTCCTTGAGGGCTGGGACTGTTACATGTTTATCTTCATATTCTCAGTGCCTAGCATGATATCTGGCATATAATAAGCACTTAAGAAATTCTTACTGCCTTCCTGCCTGATTCCTTCCTAGTTAACATCAAGCCAATCTCATCAATTAACCAGTTCCATACCCTTGGAACTGCATTATAGTCTAGTCAACATCTCTCCATTTTGTCTCCAAAGATTTCATGATAGCTTTTGTCAAATGTTTTGCTAAAATATAAGTAAACAAGATAAACTATAGTATTTGTCTATCCAAAAAGGTCAGTCTGGCATGACCAGTTTTGTTTTTTTATGCTGAACTATCCTCGATGAAGCCAAGGTAACTTTCTTTCATCGTTTGCTTCTTTTTGGCGGTTTATTGACCATTCTTTTAATAATAAAACGTTCCAGAATTCTACCAGGAATGGAAGCTAAGATCATTGGCCAGAACTTTGCAGACCCCTCCTTCTTTCCTTCTCCAGTCCTATGGCAATTCTCCTGTTCTTCAAAACCTTTCAAAGATAAATGATCTTGTCCAGCTCAGTAATTAGACCAGGTTTTTGGGAATTAGATCAGTTCTTCTAGGTAAATAACCTAGGGTGTATTTCCTTTTGTCATGGTGACTTGGATTCATCAGCAAGATCCGTTGGCTCTGCTTCTTATCTTTCATTTCAACTTTCCAATCTGAAGACTCTTCTTGGCCAATCACAAAATAAATAAACAAGCAAAATAAGAATTTGAGGATTCTGAAGGGGGAAAAACACTACCCTTTTCGATTATCTTAACCACGATCAGCTCATTCTGAGTTTTAGCACTTTGACAACTCCTTCAGCATCAGGCCCTACTTTTTCTTCTTGTCCTTCATTACTTGTTCTTAACTTTTGTTTTCTGTTTTCTAGCTACTGATTCCTTCTCTGATACATACAAACATGCCCAAGTTTTCCCATCCTTAAAAAGCAAACTCACGAGACCTTGCCATCCCCTCAAGTTATTATCCTTTATGTATCCTCCCTTTTCCAGCAAACTGTCTTTTGAAAGAGCAAAGCAAAATGCCTTTTTAAAAAAATCTACTTTGGCCAAGTTCCCTGAGAATCCTCATTTAATTATTTAGATAACGGCTCCTTTTTCTCCTCATCAGGATTGGGATTTCTTTTCTGCCTTCAGAATTAAAGTGATGAAAACTATTTATCTCTCATGAGCCGACTTCCTTTCATGAGACCCTACCTCTTCTTTCTCTGAATTCTTTGGGATCTGTTCTCCCATGCAGAATGAGATCCAGATTTCCTCTCCTCTATCAAAAATTCTAGGATGAAACATTTACTTACACCCTTGGGTGTACTGGAGGCAGTTTGGAGAGTTGGTTATTAAATTTCCAGCAGGAGTATTTATATCTCAGAAATCAGCAGCTATAAATCAGGGTTTGATTCATTGTTTTGTCAATTGCCTAGACTTAATAAGGTGATAGATGGAATATTAATATTACAGGCTAAATTTAAAAATGTGTCCTGTATACATTTTTCTCCCAGAGAACTGGTTGTTAAAATTTATCAGGACACCTCTGCTTACTCCTAGGTTTCCATCATTTCAAAAATCACAGAAGTCAGTGATTTTTCCTTATTAGTGGGAACCAAATACAGAAAAGATGCCTCCCTCATTGTTTCCTCTACTTTTTGAAAAATAAAGTCATTATTATAGAAAGTAAAGACATTTTCAGCTGCTTTTCTTTTAACAGAAAAAGGAAAAAGCTGTAGTAGGTGTCTGGCTAATTGGAATCTCCCACTTCTATGAGTTACACCAAATCTCTGTGATACCTATGAAGTCAATCACCTTGCTTGTTAATACTTTGTGCATCTGTTTTATAGACTGTAAGTCCTTCCTGAGGGCAGGGACCATAGTTTTAATCCTTAAGTAGTCAATAGAAACCTTTGGATTAGAGCTTTTCTTTTCTTTGCAAAAAAAATTAAGAGCTAAAAAATTCTTGACTTTCTGTAATGAAGATTTCATTCTTCGAAAGGTAGAGGAAACAACAAGGTGTACATCTTTTCTGCGTTTGATTCCCACCAATAAGGAGAATTACTGTCTGCAGTGAAAATGATGGAAACAGGGTTATAAGCAGGGATATATTAGTAAATCAGTTAAATCTTTATACTTAGGTATATGGACAATGAATTGTATATGTATGTATACATATATGTATACATATTTATATACCATACACGTGTGTATATGTGCACATATGCGTGTGTGTATTGTTATGACCTATAGGTAGACATATGTCCATGTCTACTCAATTCCCTGAACAGGGAGCTGTCTTGACCCTAAGTTAGGTGACTAATGGGGCTGGACTTTGACTGATAAGCTAACACCTGTCATCCTAAGGAGAAGAGAAGTTGCAGAATAGTAGGCAACTCTGCCAGAACTGAGAGGTGAGCATGTGAAAGCAGGTGGGAGCAGCAGCCACAGCTGGATTGAGCCAGGCTGGACCACACTGGTAGAGACTGCACCAGACTGAGAAAGCAGAGCAGTAGAGAGCAATTGCCATGGATATGGGAGAGAGGCTGCAGCCATGAGGTCAACAGCATCAGAGTTGAAAGTCACAAGGTGTATCAGGGAAGAACCAAGGCAGTGAATCCTCTTGTTTCCTTTCTTTTCTTCTCTGCCTCATCCTGAAAGGGCTTGTGTTTGTTCCTGAAACTTATCTCTGTCTCCTAAAAGTTTATGTCCTTTTCTTTGTAAACAGGAAAGTCTTTGAGCTAGCATTTATGACAAACATGATTAACTATTTCATTGCTATCCTATGTGTTGTATTGTGGAATACCCCTAGAAAGGGAGAGAAATAAATTTTACAACTGCAATAAACATTTTGAGGCACCTAGGTGGCACAGTGGAATTGGACCCAGAATCAGGAAGATTTGAGTTCAGTTCTAGCCTTCCATATTTTTTAGCTGTGTGATTCTAAGTAAGTCACTTAACCTCTGTTTGCCTCAGTTTCCTCAACTGTGAAGTGGAGAAAATAACAGCGTCAACCTTTCAATGTTGTGGTGAGCATCAAATGAGATAAAATTGTAAAGTGCAGGACCCAGCACACAGTAGGTGCTCTATAAATGTTTATTTCTTATTCCTCGCCCACCCTCATTCCCTAAATCAGAGTACTTTTCTGTCTGGGGATTTTATAGCTGTAGAAAGAGAATTATCATTTCTTTTTTTAAAAACAATTTCCCAGAACAGAGAGAAAACTGATGCTAGGAATTTCTGTATGGCCAATGAGCCAGTAGTTTGACTGAGGGAGGCTTTGACTAGCTGGTTGGCATCGAGAGGCTGAAATCATCATCATTTTCCTTCCCACTGTTTCCAAACCATTGCCTGGTTTAAAAGGAAACCCATTCCTAAAGAAGGGGGAATCTGAGGGAATAGCTAAGAGTGACAACCCTGATAGCTATACCATGATACCCCTATAAGATAAAGAAATACTTTTCAAATTAAAATTGCCCCAAAAAGGATGCACTTTTCCTCTGTGGGTTTCCTAGAGTTAAATTCCTGGACACTGAGGGTATTTGGATGATAATGTGTTTGAGTAGCTTGTCAAGGGTTGAGCACAAAGTTAGGGCAGAGGCTCAGCCTCTGAATTTCCCATCTGTAATCATTCTTTCTCACTACCTAACCAGAAGACCTCTTTTTCTAGTGAAACATTTCCTGGATGATGTCTTGCACCACATCTCATACATCTGTGGCTGTGGATAATATGTTAATTAAACACCCATGTAGCTGTCTAAGGCCTTCATTTATACCATGCCTAGATGACTCAACTAGTCATAGTCTATTTCTGATTTTATATTAATAAACAGTTCACTATACCGTGGTCATCATGGTTCACAGCAGTCTTTTTTGTTAAAGGGCAGAAAAGGATAAAACAACTACACATTATCTGTCGTTGCACCAATAACCAAATAAGAAGATGTAGCCCGAGTCTCCATAGGGATGATAGCTAGCACATGGATGACCTTTCAAGTCTCAGTGATTCATGGCTCAGTGATTGCATGAATAAATGAAGTAACTAAAGAGCAGAAATTATGTCTAGTTAAACTTGACTAACTTGTAGAACACTGAATCCAAGTTTATCCCCATGGAGATGCTCAGCATGTTTGCATAGGGACCACTTGTCAGATAGGCTGTACAAGGGATTATAGATGAGATACAGGTTGGGCTAGATTGCCTCTGAGATTCTAACATTGATCAAATCCTACTTGCCTAGTTCCCTTTGATCTAGTTTCATAGCTACCTAGGCCTGGGATGTTTGTGTGTGTGTGTGTGTGTGTGTGTGTGTGCATGTGTGCACACATGTGCGCACATTGTGCATATGATGGCATGTCCCTTCTCTATTCCACTTTCCCATCTCCACCCACCCCTCCCTCATGGTAACCTTTTTTCTCAACAATATCAGCAGCGATTCCTGATGCAATGTGGTTATGTTGTCGCCATACTAGATGGAAAAATAGGGATCTGGTTACAGAATGGGCCCAAGCTAGAGGGAAGTCACTATGGCACAGAACTCTAGGCATTAAAACCTGGGTCAAAGTGATCTACATGGGGCCTGAAGAGTACCAGTTCTGGAATGAAGGGACCTACACTTAGATCCTGTTGGTGGCGCTGTCTGTGTGGCTCTTGCCTATGAGTGCTTGTCTATAGAATGGCAGTAATAATACTTGTCATGCCAAGTTCATGGGGTCTTTGGTGAGGGCACGCTTTAGAAATTCACAATACCTGGTAGGTAGTAGATCCTCATCCACCTTTGGTGCCCACCTTCACTCAACTCTCACCTGTGACTTCAAGACCCTGTAGCATGTACAATGCCCATACCCCAGTAAAACCATCTTGGCAGACAGGCTAAACCAGGTTGAGGGTAACCAGCAGGTCTCAAACTCATTAGTGATATAGGGGATATCTACCCCAAGCATGTGAAGATTTCCCTCAGAGTAATGGGCCAATGAGAACAGTTTGTTCCAACAGCTAGGATGGCAGCCGAAGCAGGCACTGGGAAATAA